>OX371177.1:42968679-44168679 GCA_947310635.1 Leptodirus hochenwartii
GAAAATCGACGATTTTTCCATAGTATAGCCATCAACGTCTTTTCGACGAATTCCGCGACTTTCTCCGATTGAACCGCAACTCAGTAAAAACGTTAGCTAGGACCATTTATAGTCGTTCTAGCCTATTTTCGGCATTTTTTAATCCATCGCGAAAATCGACGATTTTTCCATAGTATAGCCATCAACGTTTTTTCGACGAATTCCGCGACTTTCTCCGATTGAACTGCAACTCAGTAAAAACGTTAGCTAGGACCATTTATAGTCGTTCTAGCCTATTTTCGGCATTTTTTAATCCATCGCGAAAATCGACGATTTTTCCATAGTATAGCCATCAACGTTTTTTCGACGAATTCCGCGACTTTCTCCGATTGAACCGCAACTCAGTAAAAACGTTAGCTAGGACCATTTATAGTCGTTCTAGCCTATTTTCGGCATTTTTTAATCCATCGCGAAAATCGACGATTTTTCCATAGTATAGCCATCAACGTTTTTTCGACGAATTCCGCGACTTTCTCCGATTGAACCGCAACTCAGTAAAAACGTTAGCTAGGACCATTTATAGTCGTTCTAGCCTATTTTCGGCATTTTTTAATCCATCGCGAAAATCGACGATTTTTCCATAGTATAGCCATCAACGTTTTTTCGACGAATTCCGCGACTTTCTCCGATTGAACCGCAACTCAGTAAAAACGTTAGCTAGGACCATTTATAGTCGTTCTAGCCTATTTTCGGCATTTTTTAATCCATAGCGAAAATCGACGATTTTTCCATAGTATAGCCATCAACGTTTTTTCGACGAATTCCGCGACTTTCTCCGATTGAACCGCAACTCAGTAAAAACGTTAGCTAGGACCATTTATAGTCGTTCTAGCCTATTTTCGGCATTTTTTAATCCATCGCGAAAATCGACGATTTTTCCATAGTATAGCCATCAACGTTTTTTCGACGAATTCCGCGACTTTCTCCGATTGAACCGCAACTCAGTAAAAACGTTAGCTAGGACCATTTATAGTCGTTCTAGCCTATTTTCGGCATTTTTTAATCCATCGCGAAAATCGACGATTTTTCCATAGTATAGCCATCAACGTTTTTTCGACGAATTCCGCGACTTTCTCCGATTGAACTGCAACTCAGTAAAAACGTTAGCTAGGACCATTTATAGTCGTTCTAGCCTATTTTCGGCATTTTTTAATCCATCGCGAAAATCGACGATTTTTCCATAGTATAGCCATCAACGTCTTTTCGACGAATTCCGCGACTTTCTCCGATTGAACCGCAACTCAGTAAAAACGTTAGCTAGGACCATTTATAGTCGTTCTAGCCTATTTTCGGCATTTTTTAATCCATCGCGAAAATCGACGATTTTTCCATAGTATAGCCATCAACGTTTTTTCGACGAATTCCGCGACTTTCTCCGATTGAACTGCAACTCAGTAAAAACGTTAGCTAGGACCATTTATAGTCGTTCTAGCCTATTTTCGGCATTTTTTAATCCATCGCGAAAATCGACGATTTTTCCATAGTATAGCCATCAACGTTTTTTCGACGAATTCCGCGACTTTCTCCGATTGAACCGCAACTCAGTAAAAACGTTAGCTAGGACCATTTATAGTCGTTCTAGCCTATTTTCGGCATTTTTAATCCATCGCGAAAATCGACGATTTTTCCATAGTATAGCCATCAACGTTTTTTCGACGAATTCCGCGACTTTCTCCGATTGAACCGCAACTCAGTAAAAACGTTAGCTAGGACCATTTATAGTCGTTCTAGCCTATTTTCGGCATTTTTTAATCCATCGCGAAAATCGACGATTTTTCCATAGTATAGCCATCAACGTTTTTTCGACGAATTCCGCGACTTTCTCCGATTGAACCGCAACTCAGTAAAAACGTTAGCTAGGACCATTTATAGTCGTTCTAGCCTATTTTCGGCATTTTTTAATCCATAGCGAAAATCGACGATTTTTCCATAGTATAGCCATCAACGTTTTTTCGACGAATTCCGCGACTTTCTCCGATTGAACCGCAACTCAGTAAAAACGTTAGCTAGGACCATTTATAGTCGTTCTAGCCTATTTTCGGCATTTTTTAATCCATCGCGAAAATCGACGATTTTTCCATAGTATAGCCATCAACGTTTTTTCGACGAATTCCGCGACTTTCTCCGATTGAACCGCAACTCAGTAAAAACGTTAGCTAGGACCATTTATAGTCGTTCTAGCCTATTTTCGGCATTTTTTAATCCATCGCGAAAATCGACGATTTTTCCATAGTATAGCCATCAACGTTTTTTCGACGAATTCCGCGACTTTCTCCGATTGAACCGCAACTCAGTAAAAACGTTAGCTAGGACCATTTATAGTCGTTCTAGCCTATTTTCGGCATTTTTTAATCCATCGCGAAAATCGACGATTTTTCCATAGTATAGCCATCAACGTTTTTTCGACGAATTCCGCGACTTTCTCCGATTGAACCGCAACTCAGTAAAAACGTTAGCTAGGACCATTTATAGTCGTTCTAGCCTATTTTCGGCATTTTTTAATCCATAGCGAAAATCGACGATTTTTCCATAGTATAGCCATCAACGTTTTTTCGACGAATTCCGCGACTTTCTCCGATTGAACCGCAACTCAGTAAAAACGTTAGCTAGGACCATTTATAGTCGTTCTAGCCTATTTTCGGCATTTTTTAATCCATCGCGAAAATCGACGATTTTTCCATAGTATAGCCATCAACGTTTTTTCGACGAATTCCGCGACTTTCTCCGATTGAACCGCAACTCAGTAAAAACGTTAGCTAGGACCATTTATAGTCGTTCTAGCCTATTTTCGGCATTTTTTAATCCATCGCGAAAATCGACGATTTTTCCATAGTATAGCCATCAACGTTTTTTCGACGAATTCCGCGACTTTCTCCGATTGAACTGCAACTCAGTAAAAACGTTAGCTAGGACCATTTATAGTCGTTCTAGCCTATTTTCGGCATTTTTTAATCCATCGCGAAAATCGACGATTTTTCCATAGTATAGCCATCAACGTCTTTTCGACGAATTCCGCGACTTTCTCCGATTGAACCGCAACTCAGTAAAAACGTTAGCTAGGACCATTTATAGTCGTTCTAGCCTATTTTCGGCATTTTTTAATCCATCGCGAAAATCGACGATTTTTCCATAGTATAGCCATCAACGTTTTTTCGACGAATTCCGCGACTTTCTCCGATTGAACTGCAACTCAGTAAAAACGTTAGCTAGGACCATTTATAGTCGTTCTAGCCTATTTTCGGCATTTTTTAATCCATCGCGAAAATCGACGATTTTTCCATAGTATAGCCATCAACGTTTTTTCGACGAATTCCGCGACTTTCTCCGATTGAACCGCAACTCAGTAAAAACGTTAGCTAGGACCATTTATAGTCGTTCTAGCCTATTTTCGGCATTTTTTAATCCATCGCGAAAATCGACGATTTTTCCATAGTATAGCCATCAACGTTTTTTCGACGAATTCCGCGACTTTCTCCGATTGAACCGCAACTCAGTAAAAACGTTAGCTAGGACCATTTATAGTCGTTCTAGCCTATTTTCGGCATTTTTTAATCCATCGCGAAAATCGACGATTTTTCCATAGTATAGCCATCAACGTTTTTTCGACGAATTCCGCGACTTTCTCCGATTGAACCGCAACTCAGTAAAAACGTTAGCTAGGACCATTTATAGTCGTTCTAGCCTATTTTCGGCATTTTTTAATCCATAGCGAAAATCGACGATTTTTCCATAGTATAGCCATCAACGTTTTTTCGACGAATTCCGCGACTTTCTCCGATTGAACCGCAACTCAGTAAAAACGTTAGCTAGGACCATTTATAGTCGTTCTAGCCTATTTTCGGCATTTTTTAATCCATCGCGAAAATCGACGATTTTTCCATAGTATAGCCATCAACGTTTTTTCGACGAATTCCGCGACTTTCTCCGATTGAACCGCAACTCAGTAAAAACGTTAGCTAGGACCATTTATAGTCGTTCTAGCCTATTTTCGGCATTTTTTAATCCATCGCGAAAATCGACGATTTTTCCATAGTATAGCCATCAACGTTTTTTCGACGAATTCCGCGACTTTCTCCGATTGAACCGCAACTCAGTAAAAACGTTAGCTAGGACCATTTATAGTCGTTCTAGCCTATTTTCGGCATTTTTTAATCCATCGCGAAAATCGACGATTTTTCCATAGTATAGCCATCAACGTTTTTTCGACGAATTCCGCGACTTTCTCCGATTGAACCGCAACTCAGTAAAAACGTTAGCTAGGACCATTTATAGTCGTTCTAGCCTATTTTCGGCATTTTTTAATCCATAGCGAAAATCGACGATTTTTCCATAGTATAGCCATCAACGTTTTTTCGACGAATTCCGCGACTTTCTCCGATTGAACCGCAACTCAGTAAAAACGTTAGCTAGGACCATTTATAGTCGTTCTAGCCTATTTTCGGCATTTTTTAATCCATCGCGAAAATCGACGATTTTTCCATAGTATAGCCATCAACGTCTTTTCGACGAATTCCGCGACTTTCTCCGATTGAACCGCAACTCAGTAAAAACGTTAGCTAGTACCATTTATAGTCGTTCTAGCCTATTTTCGGCATTTTTTAATCCATCGCGAAAATCGACGTTTTTCCATAGTATAGCCATCAACGTCTTTTCGACGAATTCCGCGACTTTCTCCGATTGAACCGCAACTCAGTAAAAACGTTAGCTAGGACCATTTATAGTCGTTCTAGCCTATTTTCGGCATTTTTTAATCCATCGCGAAAATCGACGATTTTTCCATAGTATAGCCATCAACGTCTTTTCGACGAATTCCGCGACTTTCTCCGATTGAACCGCAACTCAGTAAAAACGTTAGCTAGGACCATTTATAGTCGTTCTAGCCTATTTTCGGCATTTTTTAATCCATCGCGAAAATCGACGATTTTTCCATAGTATAGCCATCAACGTCTTTTCGACGAATTCCGCGACTTTCTCCGATTGAACCGCAACTCAGTAAAAACGTTATCTAGGACCATTTATAGTCGTTCTAGCCTATTTTCGGCATTTTTTAATCCATCGCGAAAATCGACGATTTTTCCATAGTATAGCCATCAACGTTTTTTCGACGAATTCCGCGACTTTCTCCGATTGAACCGCAACTCAGTAAAAACGTTAGCTAGTACCATTTATAGTCGTTCTAGCCTATTTTCGGCATTTTTTAATCCATCGCGAAAATCGACGATTTTTCCATAGTATAGCCATCAACGTTTTTTCGACGAATTCCGCGACTTTCTCCGATTGAACCGCAACTCAGTAAAAACGTTAGCTAGGACCATTTATAGTCGTTCTAGCCTATTTTCGGCATTTTTTAATCCATCGCGAAAATCGACGATTTTTCCATAGTATAGCCATCAACGTTTTTTCGACGAATTCCGCGACTTTCTCCGATTGAACCGCAACTCAGTAAAAACGTTAGCTAGTACCATTTATAGTCGTTCTAGCCTATTTTCGGCATTTTTTAATCTATCGCGAAAATCGACGTTTTTCCATAGTATAGCCATCAACGTCTTTTCGACGAATTCCGCGACTTTCTCCGATTGAACCGCAACTCAGTAAAAACGTTAGCTAGGACCATTTATAGTCGTTCTAGCCTATTTTCGGCATTTTTTAATCCATCGCGAAAATCGACGATTTTTCCATAGTATAGCCATCAACGTTTTTTCGACGAATTCCGCGACTTTCTCCGATTGAACTGCAACTCAATAAAAATGTTAGCTAGGACCATTTATAGTCGTTCTAGCCTATTTTCGGCATTTTTTAATCCATCGCGAAAATCGACGTTTTTCCATAGTATAACCATCAACGTCTTTTCGACGAATTCCGCGACTTTCTCCGATTGAACCGCAACTCAGTAAAAACGTTAGCTAGTACCATTTATAGTCGTTCTAGCCTATTTTCGGCATTTTTTAATCCATCGCGAAAATCGACGTTTTTCCATAGTATAGCCATCAACGTCTTTTCGACGAATTCCGCGACTTTCTCCGATTGAACCGCAACTCAGTAAAAACGTTAGCTAGTACCATTTATAGTCGTTCTAGCCTATTTTCGGCATTTTTTAATCCATCGCGAAAATCGACGTTTTTCCATAGTATAACCATCAACGTCTTTTCGACGAATTCCGCGACTTTCTCCGATTGAACCGCAACTCAGTAAAAACGTTAGCTAGTACCATTTATAGTCGTTCTAGCCTATTTTCGGCATTTTTTAATCCATCGCGAAAATCGACGTTTTTCCATAGTATAACCATCAACGTCTTTTCGACGAATTCCGCGACTTTCTCCGATTGAACCGCAACTCAGTAAAAACGTTAGCTAGTACCATTTATAGTCGTTCTAGCCTATTTTCGGCATTTTTTAATCCATCGCGAAAATCGACGTTTTTCCATAGTATAACCATCAACGTCTTTTCGACGAATTCCGCGACTTTCTCCGATTGAACCGCAACTCAGTAAAAACGTTAGCTAGTACCATTTATAGTCGTTCTAGCCTATTTTCGGCATTTTTTAATCCATCGCGAAAATCGACGTTTTTCCATAGTATAGCCATCAACGTCTTTTCGACGAATTCCGCGACTTTCTCCGATTGAACCGCAACTCAGTAAAAACGTTAGCTAGTACCATTTATAGTCGTTCTAGCCTATTTTCGGCATTTTTTAATCCATCGCGAAAATCGACGATTTTTCCATAGTATAGCCATCAACGTTTTTTCGACGAATTCCGCGACTTTCTCCGATTGAACCGCAACTCAGTAAAAACGTTAGCTAGGACCATTTATAGTCGTTCTAGCCTATTTTCGGCATTTTTTAATCCATCGCGAAAATCGACGATTTTTCCATAGTATAGCCATCAACGTTTTTTCGACGAATTCCGCGACTTTCTCCGATTGAACCGCAACTCAGTAAAAACGTTAGCTAGGACCATTTATAGTCGTTCTAGCCTATTTTCGGCATTTTTTAATCCATCGCGAAAATCGACGATTTTTCCATAGTATAGCCAACAACGTTTTTTCGACGAATTCCGCGACTTTCTCCGATTGAACCGCAACTCAGTAAAAACGTTAGCTAGGACCATTTATAGTCGTTCTAGCCTATTTTCGGCATTTTTTAATCCATCGCGAAAATCGACGATTTTTCCATAGTATAGCCATCAACGTTTTTTCGACGAATTCCGCGACTTTCTCCGATTGAACCGCAACTCAGTAAAAACGTTAGCTAGGACCATTTATAGTCGTTCTAGCCTATTTTCGGCATTTTTTAATCCATCGCGAAAATCGACGATTTTTCCATAGCATAGCCAACAACGTCTTTTCGACGAATTCCGCGACTTTCTCCGATTGAACCGCAACTCAGTAAAAACGTTAGCTAGGACCATTTATAGTCGTTCTAGCCTATTTTCGGCATTTTTTAATCCATCGCGAAAATCGACGATTTTTCCATAGTATAGCCATCAACGTTTTTTCGACGAATTCCGCGACTTTCTCCGATTGAACCGCAACTCAGTAAAAACGTTAGCTAGGACCATTTATAGTCGTTCTAGCCTATTTTCGGCATTTTTTAATCCATCGCGAAAATCGACGATTTTTCCATAGTATAGCCATCAACGTCTTTTCGACGAATTCCGCGACTTTCTCCGATTGAACCGCAACTCAGTAAAAACGTTAGCTAGGACCATTTATAGTCGTTCTAGCCTATTTTCGGCATTTTTTAATCCATCGCGAAAATCGACGATTTTTCCATAGTATAGCCATCAACGTTTTTTCGACGAATTCCGCGACTTTCTCCGATTGAACCGCAACTCAGTAAAAACGTTAGCTAGGACCATTTATAGTCGTTCTAGCCTATTTTCGGCATTTTTTAATCCATCGCGAAAATCGACGATTTTTCCATAGTATAGCCATCAACGTTTTTTCGACGAATTCCGCGACTTTCTTCGATTGAACCGCAACTCAGTAAAAACGTTAGCTAGGACCATTTATAGTCGTTCTAGCCTATTTTCGGCATTTTTTAATCCATCGCGAAAATCGACGATTTTTCCATAGCATAGCCAACAACGTCTTTTCGACGAATTCCGCGACTTTCTCCGATTGAACCGCAACTCAGTAAAAACGTTAGCTAGGACCATTTATAGTCGTTCTAGCCTATTTTCGGCATTTTTTAATCCATCGCGAAAATCGACGATTTTTCCATAGTATAGCCATCAACGTTTTTTCGACGAATTCCGCGACTTTCTCCGATTGAACCGCAACTCAGTAAAAACGTTAGCTAGGACCATTTATAGTCGTTCTAGCCTATTTTCGGCATTTTTTAATCCATCGCGAAAATCGACGATTTTTCCATAGTATAGCCATCAACGTTTTTTCGACGAATTCCGCGACTTTCTCCGATTGAACCGCAACTCAGTAAAAACGTTAGCTAGGACCATTTATAGTCGTTCTAGCCTATTTTCGGCATTTTTTAATCCATCGCGAAAATCGACGATTTTTCCATAGTATAGCCATCAACGTCTTTTCGACGAATTCCGCGACTTTCTCCGATTGAACCGCAACTCAGTAAAAACGTTAGCTAGTACCATTTATAGTCGTTCTAGCCTATTTTCGGCATTTTTTAATCCATCGCGAAAATCGACGTTTTTCCATAGTATAGCCATCAACGTCTTTTCGACGAATTCCGCGACTTTCTCCGATTGAACCGCAACTCAGTAAAAACGTTAGCTAGGACCATTTATAGTCGTTCTAGCCTATTTTCGGCATTTTTTAATCCATCGCGAAAATCGACGATTTTTCCATAGTATAGCCATCAACGTTTTTTCGACGAATTCCGCGACTTTCTCCGATTGAACCGCAACTAAGTAAAAACGTTAGCTAGGACCATTTATAGTCGTTCTAGCCTATTTTCGGCATTTTTTAATCCATCGCGAAAATCGACGATTTTTCCATAATATAGCCATCAACGTTTTTTCGACGAATTCCGCGACTTTCTCCGATTGAACCGCAACTCAGTAAAAACGTTAGCTAGGACCATTTATAGTCGTTCTAGCCTATTTTCGGCATTTTTTAATCCATCGCGAAAATCGACGATTTTTCCATAGTATAGCCATCAACGTTTTTTCGACGAATTCCGCGACTTTCTCCGATTGAACCGCAACTCAGTAAAAACGTTAGCTAGGACCATTTATAGTCGTTCTAGCCTATTTTCGGCATTTTTTAATTAATCGCGAAAATCGACGATTTTTCCATAGTATAGCCATCAACGTTTTTTCGACGAATTCCGCGACTTTCTCCGATTGAACCGCAACTCAGTAAAAACGTTAGCTAGTACCATTTATAGTCGTTCTAGCCTATTTTCGGCATTTTTTAATCCATCGCGAAAATCGACGATTTTTCCATAGTATAGCCATCAACGTTTTTTCGACGAATTCCGCGACTTTCTCCGATTGAACCGCAACTCAGTAAAAACGTTAGCTAGTACCATTTATAGTCGTTCTAGCCTATTTTCGGCATTTTTTAATCCATCGCGAAAATCGACGATTTTTCCATGGTATAGCCATCAACGTTTTTTCGACGAATTCCGCGACTTTCTCCGATTGAACCGCAACTCAGTAATAACGTTAGCTAGGACCATTTATAGTCGTTCTAGCCTATTTTCGGCATTTTTTAATCCATCGCGAAAATCGACGATTTTTCCATAGTATAGCCATCAACGTTTTTTCGACGAATTCCGCGACTTTCTCCGATTGAACCGCAACTCAGTAATAACGTTAGCTAGTACCATTTATAGTCGTTCTAGCCTATTTTCGGCATTTTTTAATCCATCGCGAAAATCGACGATTTTTCCATAGTATAGCCATCAACGTCTTTTCGACGAATTCCGCGACTTTCTCCGATTGAACCGCAACTCAGTAAAAACGTTAGCTAGTACCATTTATAGTCGTTCTAGCCTATTTTCGGCATTTTTTAATCCATCGCGAAAATCGACGATTTTTCCATAGTATAGCCATCAACGTTTTTTCGACGAATTCCGCGACTTTCTCCGATTGAACCGCAACTCAGTAAAAACGTTAGCTAGTACCATTTATAGTCGTTCTAGCCTATTTTCGGCATTTTTTAATCCATCGCGAAAATCGACGATTTTTCCATAGTATAGCCATCAACGTCTTTTCGACGAATTCCGCGACTTTCTCCGATTGAACCGCAACTCAGTAAAAACGTTAGCTAGTACCATTTATAGTCGTTCTAGCCTATTTTCGGCATTTTTTAATCCATCGCGAAAATCGACGATTTTTCCATAGTATAGCCATCAACGTTTTTTCGACGAATTCCGCGACTTTCTCCGATTGAACCGCAACTCAGTAAAAACGTTAGCTAGTACCATTTATAGTCGTTCTAGCCTATTTTCGGCATTTTTTAATCCATCGCGAAAATCGACGATTTTTCCATAGTATAGCCATCAACGTTTTTTCGACGAATTCCGCGACTTTCTCCGATTGAACCGCAACTCAGTAATAACGTTAGCTAGTACCATTTATAGTCGTTCTAGCCTATTTTCGGCATTTTTTAATCCATCGCGAAAATCGACGATTTTTCCATAGTATAGCCATCAACGTCTTTTCGACGAATTCCGCGACTTTCTCCGATTGAACCGCAACTCAGTAAAAACGTTAGCTAGGACCATTTATAGTCGTTCTAGCCTATTTTCGGCATTTTTTAATCCATCGCGAAAATCGACGATTTTTCCATAGTATAGCCATCAACGTTTTTTCGACGAATTCCGCGACTTTCTCCGATTGAACCGCAACTCAGTAAAAACGTTAGCTAGTACCATTTATAGTCGTTCTAGCCTATTTTCGGCATTTTTTAATCCATCGCGAAAATCGACGATTTTTCCATAGTATAGCCATCAACGTTTTTTCGACGAATTCCGCGACTTTCTCCGATTGAACCGCAACTCAGTAATAACGTTAGCTAGGACCATTTATAGTCGTTCTAGCCTATTTTCGGCATTTTTTAATCCATCGCGAAAATCGACGATTTTTCCATAGTATAGCCATCAACGTTTTTTCGACGAATTCCGCGACTTTCTCCGATTGAACCGCAACTCAGTAAAAACGTTAGCTAGGACCATTTATAGTCGTTCTAGCCTATTTTCGGCATTTTTTAATCCATCGCGAAAATCGACGATTTTTCCATAGTATAGCCATCAACGTCTTTTCGACGAATTCCGCGACTTTCTCCGATTGAACCGCAACTCAGTAAAAACGTTAGCTAGGACCATTTATAGTCGTTCTAGCCTATTTTCGGCATTTTTTAATCCATCGCGAAAATCGACGATTTTTCCATAGTATAGCCATCAACGTTTTTTCGACGAATTCCGCGACTTTCTCCGATTGAACCGCAACTCAGTAAAAACGTTAGCTAGGACCATTTATAGTCGTTCTAGCCTATTTTCGGCATTTTTTAATCCATCGCGAAAATCGACGATTTTTCCATAGTATAGCCATCAACGTTTTTTCGACGAATTCCGCGACTTTCTTCGATTGAACCGCAACTCAGTAAAAACGTTAGCTAGGACCATTTATAGTCGTTCTAGCCTATTTTCGGCATTTTTTAATCCATCGCGAAAATCGACGATTTTTCCATAGCATAGCCAACAACGTCTTTTCGACGAATTCCGCGACTTTCTCCGATTGAACCGCAACTCAGTAAAAACGTTAGCTAGGACCATTTATAGTCGTTCTAGCCTATTTTCGGCATTTTTTAATCCATCGCGAAAATCGACGATTTTTCCATAGTATAGCCATCAACGTTTTTTCGACGAATTCCGCGACTTTCTCCGATTGAACCGCAACTCAGTAAAAACGTTAGCTAGGACCATTTATAGTCGTTCTAGCCTATTTTCGGCATTTTTTAATCCATCGCGAAAATCGACGATTTTTCCATAGTATAGCCATCAACGTTTTTTCGACGAATTCCGCGACTTTCTCCGATTGAACCGCAACTCAGTAAAAACGTTAGCTAGGACCATTTATAGTCGTTCTAGCCTATTTTCGGCATTTTTTAATCCATCGCGAAAATCGACGATTTTTCCATAGTATAGCCATCAACGTCTTTTCGACGAATTCCGCGACTTTCTCCGATTGAACCGCAACTCAGTAAAAACGTTAGCTAGTACCATTTATAGTCGTTGTTCTAGCCTATTTCGGCATTTTTAATTAATCGCGAAAATCGACGATTTTTCCATAGTATAGCCATCAACGTTTTTTTCGACGAATTCCGCGACTTTCTCCGATTGAACCGCAACTCAGTAAAAACGTTAGCTAGGACCATTTATAGTCGTTCTAGCCTATTTTCGGCATTTTTTAATTAATCGCGAAAATCGACGATTTTTCCATAGTATAGCCATCAACGTTTTTTCGACGAATTCCGCGACTTTCTCCGATTGAACCGCACTCAGTAAAAACGTAGCTAGGACATTTATAGTCGTTCTAGCCTATTTTCGGCATTTTTTAATTAATCGCGAAAATCGACGATTTTTCCATAGTATAGCCATCAACGTTTTTTCGACGAATTCCGCGACTTTCTCCGATTGAACCGCAACTCAGTAAAAACGTTAGCTAGGACCATTTATAGTCGTTCTAGCCTATTTTCGGCATTTTTTAATTAATCGCGAAAATCGACGATTTTTCCATAGTATAGCCATCAACGTTTTTTCGACGAATTCCGCGACTTTCTCCGATTGAACCGCAACTCAGTAAAAACGTTAGCTAGGACCATTTATAGTCGTTCTAGCCTATTTTCGGCATTTTTTAATTAATCGCGAAAATCGACGATTTTTCCATAGTATAGCCATCAACGTTTTTTCGACGAATTCCCGCGACTTTCTCCGATTGAACCGCAACTCAGTAAAAACGTTAGCTAGGACCATTTATAGTCGTTCTAGCCTATTTTCGGCATTTTTTAATTCATCGCGAAAATCGACGATTTTTCCATAGTATAGCCATCAACGTTTTTTCGACGAATTCCGCGACTTTCTCCGATTGAACCGCAACTCAGTAAAAACGTTAGCTAGGACCATTTATAGTCGTTCTAGCCTATTTTCGGCATTTTTTAATTAATCGCGAAAATCGACGATTTTTCCATAGTATAGCCATCAACGTTTTTTCGACGAATTCCGCGACTTTCTCCGATTGAACCGCAACTCAGTAAAAACGTTAGCTAGGACCATTTATAGTCGTTCTAGCCTATTTTCGGCATTTTTTAATTAATCGCGAAATCGACGATTTTTCCATAGTATAGCCATCAACGTTTTTTCGACGAATTCCGCGACTTTCTCCGATTGAACCGCAACTCAGTAAAAACGTTAGCTAGGACCATTTATAGTCGTTCTAGCCTATTTTCGGCATTTTTTAATTAATCGCGAAAATCGACGATTTTTCCATAGTATAGCCATCAACGTTTTTTCGACGAATTCCGCGACTTTCTCCGATTGAACCGCAACTCAGTAAAAACGTTAGCTAGGACCATTTATAGTCGTTCTAGCCTATTTTCGGCATTTTTTAATTAATCGCGAAAATCGACGATTTTTCCATAGTATAGCCATCAACGTTTTTTCGACGAATTCCGCGACTTTCTCCGATTGAACCGCAACTCAGTAAAAACGTTAGCTAGGACCATTTATAGTCGTTCTAGCCTATTTTCGGCATTTTTTAATCCATCGCGAAAATCGACGATTTTTCCATAGTATAGCCATCAACGTTTTTTCGACGAATTCCGCGACTTTCTCCGATTGAACCGCAACTCAGTAAAAACGTTAGCTAGTACCATTTATAGTCGTTCTAGCCTATTTTCGGCATTTTTTAATCCATCGCGAAAATCGACGATTTTTCCATAGTATAGCCATCAACGTTTTTTCGACGAATTCCGCGACTTTCTCCGATTGAACCGCAACTCAGTAAAAACGTTAGCTAGTACCATTTATAGTCGTTCTAGCCTATTTTCGGCATTTTTTAATCCATCGCGAAAATCGACGATTTTTCCATAGTATAGCCATCAACGTTTTTTTCGACGAATTCCGCGACTTTCTCCGATTGAACCGCAACTCAGTAAAAACGTTAGCTAGGACCATTTATAGTCGTTCTAGCCTATTTTCGGCATTTTTTAATCATCGCGAAAATCGACGATTTTTCCATAGTATAGCCATCAACGTTTTTCGACGAATTCCGCGACTTTCTCCGATTGAACCGCAACTCAGTAAAAACGTTAGCTAGGACCATTTATAGTCGTTCTAGCCTATTTTCGGCATTTTTTAATTCATCGCGAAAATCGACGATTTTTCCATAGTATAGCCATCAACGTTTTTTCGACGAATTCCGCGACTTTCTCCGATTGAACCGCAACTCAGTAAAAACGTTAGCTAGGACCATTTATAGTCGTTCTAGCCTATTTTCGGCATTTTTTAATCCATCGCGAAAATCGACGATTTTTCCATAGTATAGCCATCAACGTTTTTTCGACGAATTCCGCGACTTTCTCCGATTGAACCGCAACTCAGTAAAAACGTTAGCTAGTACCATTTATAGTCGTTCTAGCCTATTTTCGGCATTTTTTAATCCATCGCGAAAATCGACGATTTTTCCATAGTATAGCCATCAACGTTTTTTCGACGAATTCCGCGACTTTCTCCGATTGAACCGCAACTCAGTAAAAACGTTAGCTAGGACCATTTATAGTCGTTCTAGCCTATTTTCGGCATTTTTTAATCCATCGCGAAAATCGACGATTTTTCCATAGTATAGCCATCAACGTTTTTTCGACGAATTCCGCGACTTTCTCCGATTGAACCGCAACTCAGTAAAAACGTTAGCTAGGACCATTTATAGTCGTTCTAGCCTATTTTCGGCATTTTTTAATCCATCGCGAAAATCGACGATTTTTCCATAGTATAGCCATCAACGTTTTTTCGACGAATTCCGCGACTTTCTCCGATTGAACCGCAACTCAGTAAAAACGTTAGCTAGGACCATTTATAGTCGTTCTAGCCTATTTTCGGCATTTTTTAATCATCGCGAAAATCGACGATTTTTCCATAGTATAGCCATCAACGTTTTTTCGACGAATTCCGCGACTTTCTCCGATTGAACCGCAACTCAGTAAAAACGTTAGCTAGGACCATTTATAGTCGTTCTAGCCTATTTTCGGCATTTTTTAATCCATCGCGAAAATCGACGATTTTTCCATAGTATAGCCATCAACGTTTTTTCGACGAATTCCGCGACTTTCTCCGATTGAACCGCAACTCAGTAAAAACGTTAGCTAGGACCATTTATAGTCGTTCTAGCCTATTTTCGGCATTTTTTAATCCATCGCGAAAATCGACGATTTTTCCATAGTATAGCCATCAACGTTTTTTCGACGAATTCCGCGACTTTCTCCGATTGAACCGCAACTCAGTAAAAACGTTAGCTAGTACCATTTATAGTCGTTCTAGCCTATTTTCGGCATTTTTAATCCATCGCGAAAATCGACGATTTTTCCATAGTATAGCCATCAACGTTTTTTCGACGAATTCCGCGACTTTCTCCGATTGAACCGCAACTCAGTAAAAACGTTAGCTAGTACCATTTATAGTCGTTCTAGCCTATTTTCGGCATTTTTTAATCCATCGCGAAAATCGACGATTTTTCCATAGTATAGCCATCAACGTTTTTTCGACGAATTCCGCGACTTTCTCCGATTGAACCGCAACTCAGTAAAAACGTTAGCTAGGACCATTTATAGTCGTTCTAGCCTATTTTCGGCATTTTTTAATCCATCGCGAAAATCGACGATTTTTCCATAGTATAGCCATCAACGTTTTTTCGACGAATTCCGCGACTTTCTCCGATTGAACCGCAACTCAGTAAAAACGTTAGCTAGGACCATTTATAGTCGTTCTAGCCTATTTTCGGCATTTTTTAATCCATCGCGAAAATCGACGATTTTTCCATAGTATAGCCATCAACGTTTTTTCGACGAATTCCGCGACTTTCTCCGATTGAACCGCAACTCAGTAAAAACGTTAGCTAGTACCATTTATAGTCGTTCTAGCCTATTTTCGGCATTTTTTAATCCATCGCGAAAATCGACGATTTTTCCATAGTATAGCCATCAACGTTTTTTCGACGAATTCCGCGACTTTCTCCGATTGAACCGCAACTCAGTAAAAACGTTAGCTAGTACCATTTATAGTCGTTCTAGCCTATTTTCGGCATTTTTTAATCCATCGCGAAAATCGACGATTTTTCCATAGTATAGCCATCAACGTTTTTTTCGACGAATTCCGCGACTTTCTCCGATTGAACCGCAACTCAGTAAAAACGTTAGCTAGGACCATTTATAGTCGTTCTAGCCTATTTTCGGCATTTTTTAATCCATCGCGAAAATCGACGATTTTTCCATAGTATAGCCATCAACGTTTTTTCGACGAATTCCGCGACTTTCTCCGATTGAACCGCAACTCAGTAAAAACGTTAGCTAGGACCATTTATAGTCGTTCTAGCCTATTTTCGGCATTTTTTAATCCATCGCGAAAATCGACGATTTTTCCATAGTATAGCCATCAACGTTTTTTCGACGAATTCCGCGACTTTCTCCGATTGAACCGCAACTCAGTAATAACGTTAGCTAGGACCATTTATAGTCGTTCTAGCCTATTTTCGGCATTTTTTAATCCATCGCGAAAATCGACGATTTTTCCATAGTATAGCCATCAACGTTTTTTCGACGAATTCCGCGACTTTCTCCGATTGAACCGCAACTCAGTAAAAACGTTAGCTAGGACCATTTATAGTCGTTCTAGCCTATTTTCGGCATTTTTTAATCCATCGCGAAAATCGACGATTTTTCCATAGTATAGCCATCAACGTTTTTTCGACGAATTCCGCGACTTTCTCCGATTGAACCGCAACTCAGTAAAAACGTTAGCTAGGACCATTTATAGTCGTTCTAGCCTATTTTCGGCATTTTTTAATCCATCGCGAAAATCGACGATTTTTCCATAGTATAGCCATCAACGTTTTTTCGACGAATTCCGCGACTTTCTCCGATTGAACCGCAACTCAGTAAAAACGTTAGCTAGGACCATTTATAGTCGTTCTAGCCTATTTTCGGCATTTTTTAATCCATCGCGAAAATCGACGATTTTTCCATAGTATAGCCATCAACGTTTTTTCGACGAATTCCGCGACTTTCTCCGATTGAACCGCAACTCAGTAAAAACGTTAGCTAGGACCATTTATAGTCGTTCTAGCCTATTTTCGGCATTTTTTAATCCATCGCGAAAATCGACGATTTTTCCATAGTATAGCCATCAACGTTTTTTCGACGAATTCCGCGACTTTCTCCGATTGAACCGCAACTCAGTAAAAACGTTAGCTAGGACCATTTATAGTCGTTCTAGCCTATTTTCGGCATTTTTTAATCCATCGCGAAAATCGACGATTTTTCCATAGTATAGCCATCAACGTTTTTTCGACGAATTCCGCGACTTTCTCCGATTGAACCGCAACTCAGTAAAAACGTTAGCTAGTACCATTTATAGTCGTTCTAGCCTATTTTCGGCATTTTTTAATCCATCGCGAAAATCGACGATTTTTCCATAGTATAGCCATCAACGTTTTTTCGACGAATTCCGCGACTTTCTCCGATTGAACCGCAACTCAGTAAAAACGTTAGCTAGGACCATTTATAGTCGTTCTAGCCTATTTTCGGCATTTTTTAATCCATCGCGAAAATCGACGATTTTTCCATAGTATAGCCATCAACGTTTTTTCGACGAATTCCGCGACTTTCTCCGATTGAACCGCAACTCAGTAAAAACGTTAGCTAGTACCATTTATAGTCGTTCTAGCCTATTTCGGCATTTTTTAATCCATCGCGAAAATCGACGATTTTTCCATAGTATAGCCATCAACGTTTTTTCGACGAATTCCGCGACTTTCTCCGATTGAACCGCAACTCAGTAAAAACGTTAGCTAGGACCATTTATAGTCGTTCTAGCCTATTTTCGGCATTTTTTAATCCATCGCGAAAATCGACGATTTTTCCATAGTATAGCCATCAACGTTTTTTCGACGAATTCCGCGACTTTCTCCGATTGAACCGCAACTCAGTAAAAACGTTAGCTAGTACCATTTATAGTCGTTCTAGCCTATTTTCGGCATTTTTTAATCCATCGCGAAAATCGACGATTTTTCCATAGTATAGCCATCAACGTTTTTTCGACGAATTCCGCGACTTTCTCCGATTGAACCGCAACTCAGTAAAAACGTTAGCTAGGACCATTTATAGTCGTTCTAGCCTATTTCGGCATTTTTTAATCCATCGCGAAAATCGACGATTTTTCCATAGTATAGCCATCAACGTTTTTTCGACGAATTCCGCGACTTTCTCCGATTGAACCGCAACTCAGTAAAAACGTTAGCTAGTACCATTTATAGTCGTTCTAGCCTATTTTCGGCATTTTTTAATCCATCGCGAAATCGACGATTTTTCCATAGTATAGCCATCAACGTTTTTTCGACGAATTCCGCGACTTTCTCCGATTGAACCGCAACTCAGTAATAACGTTAGCTAGGACCATTTATAGTCGTTCTAGCCTATTTTCGGCATTTTTTAATCCATCGCGAAAATCGACGATTTTTCCATAGTATAGCCATCAACGTTTTTTCGACGAATTCCGCGACTTTCTCCGATTGAACCGCAACTCAGTAAAACGTTAGCTAGGACCATTTATAGTCGTTCTAGCCTATTTTCGGCATTTTTTAATCCATCGCGAAAATCGACGATTTTTCCATAGTATAGCCATCAACGTTTTTTCGACGAATTCCGCGACTTTCTCCGATTGAACCGCAACTCAGTAATAACGTTAGCTAGGACCATTTATAGTCGTTCTAGCCTATTTTCGGCATTTTTTAATCCATCGCGAAAATCGACGATTTTTCCATAGTATAGCCATCAACGTTTTTTCGACGAATTCCGCGACTTTCTCCGATTGAACCGCAACTCAGTAAAAACGTTAGCTAGGACCATTTATAGTCGTTCTAGCCTATTTTCGGCATTTTTTAATCCATCGCGAAAATCGACGATTTTTCCATAGTATAGCCATCAACGTTTTTTCGACGAATTCCGCGACTTTCTCCGATTGAACCGCAACTCAGTAATAACGTTAGCTAGGACCATTTATAGTCGTTCTAGCCTATTTTCGGCATTTTTTAATCCATCGCGAAAATCGACGATTTTTCCATAGTATAGCCAACAACGTTTTTTCGACGAATTCCGCGACTTTCTCCGATTGAACCGCAACTCAGTAATAACGTTAGCTAGGACCATTTATAGTCGTTCTAGCCTATTTTCGGCATTTTTTAATCCATCGCGAAAATCGACGATTTTTCCATAGTATAGCCATCAACGTTTTTTCGACGAATTCCGCGACTTTCTCCGATTGAACCGCAACTCAGTAATAACGTTAGCTAGGACCATTTATAGTTGTTCTAGCCTATTTTCGGCATTTTTTAATCCATCGCGAAAATCGACGATTTTTCCATAGTATAGCCATCAACGTTTTTTCGACGAATTCCGCGACTTTCTCCGATTGAACCGCAACTCAGTAATAACGTTAGCTAGGACCATTTATAGTCGTTCTAGCCTATTTTCGGCATTTTTTAATCCATCGCGAAAATCGACGATTTTTCCATAGTATAGCCATCAACGTTTTTTCGACGAATTCCGCGACTTTCTCCGATTGAACCGCAACTCAGTAATAACGTTAGCTAGGACCATTTATAGTCGTTCTAGCCTATTTTCGGCATTTTTTAATCCATCGCGAAAATCGACGATTTTTCCATAGTATAGCCATCAACGTTTTTTCGACGAATTCCGCGACTTTCTCCGATTGAACCGCAACTCAGTAAAAACGTTAGCTAGGACCATTTATAGTCGTTCTAGCCTATTTTCGGCATTTTTTAATCCATCGCGAAAATCGACGATTTTTCCATAGTATAGCCATCAACGTTTTTTCGACGAATTCCGCGACTTTCTCCGATTGAACCGCAACTCAGTAAAAACGTTAGCTAGTACCATTTATAGTCGTTCTAGCCTATTTTCGGCATTTTTTAATCCATCGCGAAAATCGACGATTTTTCCATAGTATAGCCATCAACGTTTTTTCGACGAATTCCGCGACTTTCTCCGATTGAACCGCAACTCAGTAAAAACGTTAGCTAGTACCATTTATAGTCGTTCTAGCCTATTTTCGGCATTTTTTAATCCATCGCGAAAATCGACGATTTTTCCATAGTATAGCCATCAACGTTTTTTCGACGAATTCCGCGACTTTCTCCGATTGAACCGCAACTCAGTAAAAACGTTAGCTAGGACCATTTATAGTCGTTCTAGCCTATTTTCGGCATTTTTTAATCCATCGCGAAAATCGACGATTTTTCCATAGTATAGCCATCAACGTTTTTTCGACGAATTCCGCGACTTTCTCCGATTGAACCGCAACTCAGTAAAAACGTTAGCTAGTACCATTTATAGTCGTTCTAGCCTATTTTCGGCATTTTTTAATCCATCGCGAAAATCGACGATTTTTCCATAGTATAGCCATCAACGTTTTTTCGACGAATTCCGCGACTTTCTCCGATTGAACCGCAACTCAGTAAAAACGTTAGCTAGTACCATTTATAGTTGTTCTAGCCTATTTTCGGCATTTTTTAATCCATCGCGAAAATCGACGATTTTTCCATAGTATAGCCATCAACGTTTTTTCGACGAATTCCGCGACTTTCTCCGATTGACCGCAACTCAGTAATAACGTTAGCTAGGACCATTTATAGTCGTTCTAGCCTATTTTCGGCATTTTTTAATCCATCGCGAAAATCGACGATTTTTCCATAGTATAGCCATCAACGTTTTTCGACGAATTCCGCGACTTTCTCCGATTGAACCGCAACTCAGTAAAAACGTTAGCTAGTACCATTTATAGTCGTTCTAGCCTATTTTCGGCATTTTTTAATCCATCGCGAAAATCGACGATTTTTCCATAGTATAGCCATCAACGTTTTTTCGACGAATTCCGCGACTTTCTCCGATTGAACCGCAACTCAGTAAAAACGTTAGCTAGTACCATTTATAGTTGTTCTAGCCTATTTTCGGCATTTTTTAATCCATCGCGAAAATCGACGATTTTTCCATAGTATAGCCATCAACGTTTTTTCGACGAATTCCGCGACTTTCTCCGATTGAACCGCAACTCAGTAATAACGTTAGCTAGTACCATTTATAGTCGTTCTAGCCTATTTTCGGCATTTTTTAATCCATCGCGAAAATCGACGATTTTTCCATAGTATAGCCATCAACGTTTTTTCGACGAATTCCGCGACTTTCTCCGATTGAACCGCAACTCAGTAAAAACGTTAGCTAGTACCATTTATAGTTGTTCTAGCCTATTTTCGGCATTTTTTAATCCATCGCGAAAATCGACGATTTTTCCATAGTATAGCCATCAACGTTTTTTTCGACGAATTCCGCGACTTTCTCCGATTGAACCGCAACTCAGTAATAACGTTAGCTAGTACCATTTATAGTCGTTCTAGCCTATTTTCGGCATTTTTTAATCCATCGCGAAAATCGACGATTTTTCCATAGTATAGCCATCAACGTTTTTTCGACGAATTCCGCGACTTTCTCCGATTGAACCGCAACTCAGTAATAACGTTAGCTAGTACCATTTATAGTCGTTCTAGCCTATTTTCGGCATTTTTTAATCCATCGCGAAAATCGACGATTTTTCCATAGTATAGCCATCAACGTTTTTTCGACGAATTCCGCGACTTTCTCCGATTGAACCGCAACTCAGTAAAAACGTTAGCTAGTACCATTTATAGTCGTTCTAGCCTATTTTCGGCATTTTTTAATCCATCGCGAAATCGACGATTTTTCCATAGTATAGCCATCAACGTTTTTTCGACGAATTCCGCGACTTTCTCCGATTGAACCGCAACTCAGTAAAAACGTTAGCTAGTACCATTTATAGTTGTTCTAGCCTATTTTCGGCATTTTTTAATCCATCGCGAAAATCGACGATTTTTCCATAGTATAGCCATCAACGTTTTTTCGACGAATTCCGCGACTTTCTCCGATTGAACCGCAACTCAGTAAAAACGTTAGCTAGGACCATTTATAGTCGTTCTAGCCTATTTTCGGCATTTTTTAATCCATCGCGAAAATCGACGATTTTTCCATAGTATAGCCATCAACGTTTTTTCGACGAATTCCGCGACTTTCTCCGATTGAACCGCAACTCAGTAAAACGTTAGCTAGTACCATTTATAGTTCGTTCTAGCCTATTTTCGGCATTTTTTAATCCATCGCGAAAATCGACGATTTTTCCATAGTATAGCCATCAACGTTTTTTCGACGAATTCCGCGACTTTCTCCGATTGAACCGCAACTCAGTAAAAACGTTAGCTAGGACCATTTATAGTTGTTCTAGCCTATTTTCGGCATTTTTTAATCCATCGCGAAAATCGACGATTTTTCCATAGTATAGCCATCAACGTTTTTTCGACGAATTCCGCGACTTTCTCCGATTGAACCGCAACTCAGTAATAACGTTAGCTAGGACCATTTATAGTCGTTCTAGCCTATTTTCGGCATTTTTTAATCCATCGCGAAAATCGACGATTTTTCCATAGTATAGCCATCAACGTTTTTTCGACGAATTCCGCGACTTTCTCCGATTGAACCGCAACTCAGTAATAACGTTAGCTAGGACCATTTATAGTCGTTCTAGCCTATTTTCGGCATTTTTTAATCCATCGCGAAAATCGACGATTTTTCCATAGTATAGCCATCAACGTTTTTTCGACGAATTCCGCGACTTTCTCCGATTGAACCGCAACTCAGTAATAACGTTAGCTAGGACCATTTATAGTCGTTCTAGCCTATTTTCGGCATTTTTTAATCCATCGCGAAAATCGACGATTTTTCCATAGTATAGCCATCAACGTTTTTTCGACGAATTCCGCGACTTTCTCCGATTGAACCGCAACTCAGTAAAAACGTTAGCTAGTACCATTTATAGTCGTTCTAGCCTATTTTCGGCATTTTTTAATCCATCGCGAAAATCGACGATTTTTCCATAGTATAGCCATCAACGTTTTTCGACGAATTCCGCGACTTTCTCCGATTGAACCGCAACTCAGTAATAACGTTAGCTAGGACCATTTATAGTCGTTCTAGCCTATTTTCGGCATTTTTTAATCCATCGCGAAAATCGACGATTTTTCCATAGTATAGCCAACAACGTTTTTTCGACGAATTCCGCGACTTTCTCCGATTGAACCGCAACTCAGTAATAACGTTAGCTAGGACCATTTATAGTCGTTCTAGCCTATTTTCGGCATTTTTTAATCCATCGCGAAAATCGACGATTTTTCCATAGTATAGCCATCAACGTTTTTTCGACGAATTCCGCGACTTTCTCCGATTGAACCGCAACTCAGTAATAACGTTAGCTAGTACCATTTATAGTCGTTCTAGCCTATTTTCGGCATTTTTTAATCCATCGCGAAAATCGACGATTTTTCCATAGTATAGCCATCAACGTTTTTTCGACGAATTCCGCGACTTTCTCCGATTGAACCGCAACTCAGTAAAAACGTTAGCTAGTACCATTTATAGTCGTTCTAGCCTATTTTCGGCATTTTTTAATCCATCGCGAAAATCGACGATTTTTCCATAGTATAGCCATCAACGTTTTTTCGACGAATTCCGCGACTTTCTCCGATTGAACCGCAACTCAGTAAAAACGTTAGCTAGTACCATTTATAGTTGTTCTAGCCTATTTTCGGCATTTTTTAATCCATCGCGAAAATCGACGATTTTTCCATAGTATAGCCATCAACGTTTTTTCGACGAATTCCGCGACTTTCTCCGATTGAACCGCAACTCAGTAAAAACGTTAGCTAGTACCATTTATAGTTGTTCTAGCCTATTTTCGGCATTTTTTAATCCATCGCGAAAATCGACGATTTTTCCATAGTATAGCCATCAACGTTTTTTCGACGAATTCCGCGACTTTCTCCGATTGAACCGCAACTCAGTAATAACGTTAGCTAGGACCATTTATAGTCGTTCTAGCCTATTTTCGGCATTTTTTAATCCATCGCGAAAATCGACGATTTTTCCATAGTATAGCCATCAACGTTTTTTCGACGAATTCCGCGACTTTCTCCGATTGAACCGCAACTCAGTAATAACGTTAGCTAGGACCATTTATAGTCGTTCTAGCCTATTTTCGGCATTTTTTAATCCATCGCGAAAATCGACGATTTTTCCATAGTATAGCCATCAACGTTTTTTCGACGAATTCCGCGACTTTCTCCGATTGAACCGCAACTCAGTAATAACGTTAGCTAGGACCATTTATAGTCGTTCTAGCCTATTTTCGGCATTTTTTAATCCATCGCGAAAATCGACGATTTTTCCATAGTATAGCCATCAACGTTTTTTCGACGAATTCCGCGACTTTCTCCGATTGAACCGCAACTCAGTAAAAACGTTAGCTAGTACCATTTATAGTCGTTCTAGCCTATTTTCGGCATTTTTTAATCCATCGCGAAAATCGACGATTTTTCCATAGTATAGCCATCAACGTTTTTTCGACGAATTCCGCGACTTTCTCCGATTGAACCGCAACTCAGTAATAACGTTAGCTAGGACCATTTATAGTCGTTCTAGCCTATTTTCGGCATTTTTTAATCCATCGCGAAAATCGACGATTTTTCCATAGTATAGCCAACAACGTTTTTTCGACGAATTCCGCGACTTTCTCCGATTGAACCGCAACTCAGTAATAACGTTAGCTAGGACCATTTATAGTCGTTCTAGCCTATTTTCGGCATTTTTTAATCCATCGCGAAAATCGACGATTTTTCCATAGTATAGCCATCAACGTTTTTTCGACGAATTCCGCGACTTTCTCCGATTGAACCGCAACTCAGTAAAAACGTTAGCTAGTACCATTTATAGTCGTTCTAGCCTATTGGAAATTTTTTTTTTTTAGAAGAAGGTATATACCTTTGGAAATTTTATTTTTTTTTTAGAAGAAGGTATATACCTTTGGAAAATTTTTTTTTTTTTTAGAAGAAGGTTTAACCTTTGGAAATTTTTTTTTTTTTTACGATAATTTTGCGATAATTTTGATGAAAAACCAAAGGTATATACCTTTGCTTTTTTTCGATAATTTTTCGATAATTTTGATGAAAAACCAAAGGTATATACGTGTCGTTTTTCATCAAAATTATCGAAAAATTATCGATTTTTAACAATGAAAAAAAAAATAGAAAAGTTGTATAAGGAAATTTTAAAAATTAAAACAAAATATCTTTTAAAAGTTGAATAAAAAATTTTAACACACAAAATAATACTTGTCCAATTTCAGCAATATTTTGGAAAAAGAAAATTATAAAAAACTATCTCTTGCTAAATTTAAGAACCTAAGGCCGGCCCTAACCTAAACCAAAATGTGGCCTAATAAAGAAGTATCTCTAATCTTATTTTCAAAAAATAGACCATATTATTAAAATATAATATTATTACAACTATACCTAGAGGGTGTTTTTTTTTTCAGCAAAAAAAATTATTTCGTTTTTAGAACGAACCATTATTTGAACAAATTCAAATTAAATCGCGTCATAAAATTGATCATGCACAATTTCTGCGTTACATTTCTTTTGACACATGCAATAAAATCTATTGAATGTGATTGCTTTTCCCAAAGCGCTACATTAAAACTATAAATATATACGAAAGTGCTTTAAATTCGGAAACCGTTATTAAATTTTCTAAATTACTGGCCCCGATGGCCAGCACGAATTTGCATGCAAACTGTTTGTTTTGCGGTTTCGCTTCCATATACGTTTGTTAAATAAATTCGCTCGCTACATTCTTTTATTCTTCCATTTTAATTGGTATTGATCAATATGCAAAAACGAATATAAATTATATTCCCGAAAATAATGAATTTTATATGTAAATCCAAATATCTGTCAAATATTTATCGCTTCATAATGCATTTTATTTGTAATCCAAAATAAAAACATTTAAATAACCAGCGCATTTATTTTATTGCTTATTTATTTATTTATTTCATAAAATCTTCTTCATTTTTCTATTTTTCTATTACTTATGATATATATAATTTTTCGTACACAGAAAATTTTGCGAATTCTCTTTTGTTTTGCAAAGATTAATTTTTATTGCCGATAATTTTGTTCTTGAAATTTGGTGTGGAGTCTTAAAATTGTTTTTGAAAAATTTGGAATATATTTGAGAAATTAATTAATTTTTATATATAATAGTGCCTTCCATAAAAAATTAAAAATTCTACACCTGAAATATAATAAAATAAAAGAGTAAAATATGTAGTGTTTAATTTAAAAAATGAAGAAATTAAATATTTTATGGTCAATATAAATGTCCCTATGATGACGTAGGTAGTATTTAAATGTTTAATATGCACGGTGCGCATGTGTCATACAGCAAAAGTCCCATCCACCGTTGCCATATCGAAACTAGATGCTCATATTTAAGAATTTAAATAAAAACGTTTATAAATTATTATCTACATTAAAAAAAAAAAAATTTATTGATGAAAAAAATTGATTATTTTGTAAACGACTGAATCTGGTGTATATTATTTTTTTAACTTAAGAAGTTATTGGCAACAATGTTTAGAAATACCACATACGTCATACAAATATTTAGAAAAAACCTACCAGAAACATTCTATTATAAAATTAGAAACGTTTTTCTAATAACAGTTTTAATTTTTATTGAAATAAAATAAAATCAAACAAAAAATATGTACTAAAATTGATTTTTATTGTTGATATAAAAAAAAAACTGCTTCATTGATCGAAACTTTTAGATGATTTTTTTAGCTAATTTAAAAAAAATGTAATTTTCTTTTAGCAAACCAGCAAGTAAATATCACCGCTAACAATGTCATTTGCTCTTTACAATATGTCTTTATCAGACCGAGTACAAGAGTCGATCGTTGATAACTCAATTCAGCACAGCCTGGCACGTTTTCATAATTGCAATAAGAGCTCTAATACGGAACACCCGTACCGGTACACCTATACCGCTACTACCGCCGCAGGTACCGTCGTCATAATTGTCCAATCATGCGGTTATTAATTAAAGCATGCCTGGCCCTTACACACACACATCGGGTAGTCTATTAATGCCACCTAGCCAGTGTTGCCAAATACACAAAAGTCTGCGCAACATACAAAAATTGGCTGAGATCGAAAGTGACGGCCACATTTCAAGAAATTTTATTTCGTTTTTTTGTGACAGATATCGACAATTATTGACTGTTATAATTTTAGTCAACGTTTTTTTTTAGAAAAAAAGACTTTTTAAAAATTCCTTATGATGACGTAGGTAGTAAATAAAAGTCTCACATGTACGCATGCGTCATAGCAATCGCCCCAAAAAATATGCCGAAAAAAGAATTATTATTTACATTTCAAGAATTTATTTGTTTATTTAATCTTAAAATGAATTAATTAAATATTTTAGTATGCTGATTTTTTAATTGGTATGGGAATGGAAATTTTTTTGTTGAAACAAAATTTGTCAGGTAATTTCTTTCAAAAAAATTATAACTAATAAAGTCTTTGCTTCAAACATTTTTTCCCAAAAAGTAATTGTGTCAAAAATTTTGAAAATTATGCCCAAAAAAATTATTATTTACATTTCAAGAATTTATTTGATATTTTTATTGGTTTATTTATTCTTAAAATGATATAATAGATTATTTTAATATGTTATTTTGATTATGGAAATATTATCGATTTTTTTTACAAGAATACAGAAAATTTCATATTATTTCAATAAATGAATTTTTTGTTAGAAGTTTTATAAATTTCCTTTTTTGGAATTTAATTTTTTTTCTAATAAATGGAAAATATTGAAATGTCTTCAAATAAAATTTAAAAAGTTGACTCAGTTTGAATCGCAGCTGAGGCTTAAAATTTATAGCACATTTAATTTTTACAAAAATATATTTTATTTTATTTTTTTATTTCCTAGCGTAAAAATTGTTGATAAATATCCTAGCTGATAAATAAATTTATTATACTGAATATTATTATACTATATTCCATGAAATAATTTTGTTTCTGTAGTTAAAACAAAAAAATTTAAGATTCTAAAAAAAAATTCGGTTAATTTTGAAAAGAACAAAGAAATTAAACATTTTTAAGGTAGTTAATTATTTGCCCAATATATGATGACGTAGATAACTCTCTGACATGTACGGTGCGCATGCGGCATAGCAATCGTCCTTGCCACCGTTGCCATATCGTATCTGAACGGTGATTTTTAAAGAAAAAATATATAAATTTTTTTTTTCTGTTAGACTAGAAGTGGAATTCTATAATAGACAATTATTTTTAACTAACGATTAATTATTAAATAAATGACGTATCGCTAGAAATATTTATTTTCGAATTTATTCGTAACAGCCTTCATAAATTCACTTCATAAAAGTGACAAATTTATTGCTAATTATTTGGCGGTATCAATAATTACTGGCCTTTACAATTAATCATTACTATTGGGCCGTTTGTGTTCGGTCATTATGATAATTGCCGTTCCATTTGGGCAAATAAATTACGCCTCCAACATCCACTATGATTTTAATGAATTGAAATAATTAAACGGAATTATATATTACTACTAACGATGATGTAAACTGTAAATGTTATATGAAATTAAATAATTTATTCGTGCGACAGATCCTTTCGAAATAGTCAAATTCTTAGTGCGCAATTTTTCGATTTGATAAGCGTAAGCAGAAGATTTTTTCAAGATTTTTTTTTAATATCCAAGGAAATTTCGTAATTCATTGAGCAATCATTATAAAAAAAATTATTTCATATTTTAAAAGCTATTTTTCATCTACCGCAAAATCAGTTGCTATGACAGCACTGTTTTATCACCTCATCTCATTTCGTCTCAGAATTTTGTAAGCTAATGAACTACCCTCTATATTCTACCCACGTGCACTGATATTATACACACAGCGCCATCTATGGGAAGGTATAGTGTCCCCAGTGCAGGTGCGCCGAAGCATCAACTTCCAGTTATTTGGATAAATTAATTTTAAGGATTTCCGCTCGATGTGTACCTTCTAATGATGCAATTTGTTAACTATCGGCGAATCCTTGTAGTACAAGTGTTCACGTGATGTGCTGTACAATGACTACAAATGACAGTAGTTCAAAGTGGTTATTTGTGGACGTGCATACGTCAATAAATGATTGGGATTTTAGTTCGGGATGTTAATTGTTTGGGGGAATGGAATTTTGAAAAAATAAGCGTTTTGGAAGAGAAGTGAAAAATTTGAAGTTTTTGATAATGCGGGTTTTTTTGTTGATTAATTTTAAAAGTTAATTTTTTCTGAAATGAAATTATTAACAATTCTAAAAAAAGATTGCAGTTTTTCGTTTGAAAATTGATTTTTACAATTTTGTTGAACTAAAGTAACAATTTTGGCGAAACAAGAGGATTTTTTCCAATTATTTTTATAATTTTACATTGCATTGAAAAATATATAAAATTTTCATAATTTGCATTAATTGGCACAATTATTGTATTCAAACATTGATAGCAATATTTTTCAATCGTTCGGGAAAAAAATCGTTCGATTTTACGCAAACGATGGAATTTCAAAATTTAAGAATAATTATTTTACAAAAATGAATTTTTATTGCCCGAAAATGCGTAAAATAACTTGGATTTTTTTAAATATATATAAAATAAATATAAGTAATGATGCATTAAATTTCTTAAAAAGTAATGTTATATAATTTAATTAATTAAAATTTACATGATTTTCTAATTTTTCATGTATGAAAAATTAGAATTTCAAGGAATTTGAAGGAATTTGAAGGAATTTTCAAGATTAAAAATGTTCGAAAATCAATTAATTCTGTTAAGAAGATAAGCGCTTAATTTTTTCGCATTTTTTCCTACAAAAAGAATTAAATATACATAAATTACAAAGTTTTCTTTTCTTAGCAATTTTTTAATTGTTCTTCAATTTATAGCAGCGATTAAACAATTGAACAAAAAACAATAATTTCTCCAAAACCAGCGAATTTTTTTTTTAAATATTTGTAAATCAATTAATTCTGTTAAGATGAAAGCGGATAATTTTTTCGTATTTTTTCTTTATGCAAAAAGGACTAAATATACCAAAATTACAAAATTAATCAATTTTGAAATTAGGTTTTATTTTTATTAAACAAACTGTTCAATATAGAAAAAAAAGAATCTACTTTCGAAGAATCTTTTCTCAACAAATTTTTAATTCTTCTTCAATTTATAGCAGCGAATTAAAGAATGAAACAAAAAGCAATAATTACTCCAAAATCAGGAAATAAAAAATTAAAGCATTTGTAATTCAATTAATTCTGTTAAGATGAAAGCGGATAATTTTTTCGCGCTTTTATTTTTGCAAAAAGAACTAAATATACAAAAATTACAAAATTAATCAATTTTGAAATTACGTTTTATTTTTATTAAACAAACTGTTCAATATACAAAAAAAATAATCTACTTTTGAAGAATCTTTTCTTAGCAATTTTTTTTATTTTTCTTTAATTTATAGTGCAGCAAATTAAACAATGAGACATAAAACAATAATTTCCCTAAAATCAAGAAATTTTTTTTTTAAATCAACAACGTAAAATCTCTCCTATACAAATCTATTAACACCATTGAAAAAAAATATTGTTTGTAAAAGAAAAAATCAATTCCCATCGCTATATATATCTCAGCATACAGGACATTCCTCGATCCTTGCGGACCGTCATGCATTTCATGGGGAGCTTCTAATTCATCCGAGATAGTTAACTCTTGACGGGTTGCACTATAAATCAAAGCCCCCATCGTTCTACACCCACAATACACAGCGGTCAAAAAAAAATCAACTACCATCAAAGAATCAACCAAACAATATCCTTCGACCGATCAATTCATTTTTTACAACAACAAAAAACTGTTCAAGAAATCAGCTGATAATATTTCCACCGCAACGGTTAGGCTTTATCTTTGGCCAACCATTAAACGCAACACTCTGTATATAGATACATACATTAATGTAGCAACTCGAGTAATACAACGCGCAGCCAACTCTGGCTCTGACTAACTAGGCGATGGTTCGTGTCCCGTGATTTGATGGATGCAGAGGACAGACAGGACATCTAGGATATCAAAGAGGGCGCCCTCTGACGTCGGTATCTGGCATTGTGGTGGCGGTGGCAGCGGCGTGGTATGTAATATGTATGACGTGCAGTTGCAGTGGCTAAATGATATGCTAAATGGCTTTGGAATGGCAACAAGAAGCGAGCCAACATATGCGGTCTGAAGAGTATTTCATGTCGTGCAACTGTATATGTGTCTGCATGCATGGTGGCGGTGGTGGCGGTGGAGTTGTGTTAAGTGGCAGACAAGAGATGTGGAATCAATTGTTGCATTGTCTGCTAATGCAGTTTGGAGGTGGATGTGTCGTAACATGAAATGTCTTTTTTAATTGGCTTTTTAGATGTTGAGGAATGACTAAAAGTAATTAAATTGATATTCCAGCAACGTTAACAATCTTAATAATTTTTTAAATATTTTAAATAATTTGCGGATATTTTATATTTTTATTAAACATTTGTGGTCAACTTTTAACTTTTTTCACAACAAAAAAAATTAAACATAGTTTATTAAATTATTGTAAAATTAAATATTACAATAAGGCGAATATTAAATAACATTTGTTAAGTAGAAATATATGTGTAATAATTTATAAAAGGCATTTTTTAATTACCTTTCATGAAGTGAATTTATGAAGGCTTTTACCAATAAATTCAAAAATAAATATTTCTAACGATATTTTATTTATTTAATAATTAATCATTAGTTTAAAAAAAATTCTATTATATAATTCCGCTTCTTATCTAACGGAATCATTTTTTCTAATTTCTTTATGTTTCTTTAAATTCTTTAAAAGTCAGCATTTAGATTCGATATGGCAACTGTGGATGGGACTTTTGCTGTATGACACATGCGCACCGTGCATGTTAGACATTTAAATATTACCTACGTCATCATAGGGACGTTTACATTGCATTTATAAATTGCCTACCTTAAAAATATTTACTTTCTTTGTTCTTTTAAAAATTAACAGAATTTTTGTTTTAATTTCTTTTTTTTTTTGTTTTACCTACAGAAAAAAATATATTTCATGGTAGATTGTAAAATAATATTGAATGAAATAAATTTATTTGTCAGCTAAATCAGCTAGGAATATAAAAAAAGATTAAATATATTTTTGTAAAAAACAAATATGCCATAATTTTTTTGCCTTAGCTGGGATTCAAACCCACAGTCAACTTTAGTATACATTTTCAAACTTATTTGAAGATATTTTTCATTTTTTAGTAAAAAATTAAAATTCCAAAAAATAAATTTATAAAACTTGGTAAAATTCTAACAAAAAAAATCATTTATTAGAATAATATAAATTTTTCTGTATTCTTGTAAAAAAATCTATTTAATATGTCCATAGTCAAAATAGCATAAAATATTAAATAAATTCTTTTTAAGAATAAATATATCAAATAAATTCTTGAAATGTAAATAATATTTTTTTGGCAACAATTTTCAAAAACTTCGACAGAATTACGGTTTGGAAAAAAAAATTGAAACGAAGACTTTATTAGTTTAATTTTTATTGAAAGAAATTACCCGACAAATTTTCTTTCAAAAAAAATTTCTCTATCCCCAAAATCAACTACCACAAAAAAATGCATACATTCCATTAAATTACCTGTTCCAATAAAATTCACAGATAATTTTTTCAGAATGAATAAATTAATTGTAACATGAAATAATTTGGATAGTAAACTTTGGATAAGGATGTCCCAATCCTTTGAAGTGTAATATTCAGTTCAATGGATAGGAACTGTATCGAAATCGAAAATATCGGATATGTATGAAGGATTTATAGTCCATTAGAAGCGCACTGGACTTACTATAGAGTTAACAGTAATAATAGTTTCACTAAATGGAAATCGGAAATCATAATAAGATATTTATAATAATATATTAATAATAATCAGAAGAGAGAGAATTTATAAGTAAATCAAAGTGATCAAATATCAGATACTGGAGAATTATGTGGAGTCACCTTTCAATGGAAAGTATTTAATGGAAATTGTTGTTTAATTTAAACGAAAATCGAGAACAGAATTGTTTGGAAAATCATTTTAATTGCACAATCGATAATAAATTGGTTGTCAACTGAATTTGGTTGGAAAATTAATCAGAACTGCGATGAATACAAAATGTAATAAAAATTTACAGCATACGCTAAATGCGCTTTTCGAAGCCGCTGCTTCTACTATCAGTATAAGAGTGATTCGAAAAATTATGCCTTTTTTTGATTTTTTTACTAACGATATAATTATAATATAGAATATCACTCAAATATAATTGATATATTAAGTGTGAAAATATTATTTTTACAAACATTATTTTTGTGTGTGAAGTGGAATTATGGACTCGCGCTACAAGTCTTGAGTTCGAATCCAAATAAAGATATTTGTTTTCGAATTTTTTGGTGCACTATTTTTTTTTTTTATTCGAAATTGAGAAAATATATATGAAGCGAATGTAGGGAATTTTTTTTATTGTACAAATTATTTAAAAGAATATACAGGGTGAGTAATTTAAAGCATGCGAATAATTTTTAATGATTTAAATTTTTCTTTTAACAAGCTCGAAATTTAATAAATATATAAAGCGAGTATTTGGAATTTTTCTATTGCGGATTTTATTTAAGAGAATGTACAGGGTAAGTACTGTGATGTATATGAATGAAAGAATTCATTTTGATTTTTTTTGCAATAAACAAATTATTGTATTAAAATTTTTGTGTTTCGTCTAGAAATAAAAATTATGATTAATCATTTTACTCATTTTAGGGCAGAAATTTCTTTGAAGTTTATTAAAATTAACGCCGAGAAGTGGATAGAGTTGATTTTAGACCGTCTTAAAAAAATAGATTCTTTTAGATTCTTCAAAAAAAAATCTTGTTCCAAAAATTTAATATTTTCATATTTTCAAATGGTCACTAACTTCTATAATATTTTTTTATATAAAAAAATAATTTTAGTAATTTAAGAAAACTAAATTCGAATTTTAAAAAATGCTTAAAAAAAATAAACAAATAACTTAATAACAAAATAATTGTTTAATAATTATCAACTTCTAACAATACTAAACCAAACATTAGTTTACTCAAACTTTTGTCATAAGTTCAAACATTACAATACTCTATCGCTTGCATGGAAATATAGTGTAGTCCCCAAAAAATTTTAAACACAAAAACAGGAGTGCCAGTCAAATTCCTTACATTAAAAAAAAGGTCAAACAATTTGCTTACATAAAAAATAAATCTGTTGACATTTGAAACCAAGAACCACCCCCTAAAATGCTCTATACCCCCCACCGAGCAATATATGAGGGTGGACCTGACCTATTTGTTATTTACGACTGAAATTTTGGCCATGGCGTAAAACACCCGCATTGTATGTACATATATACGTCGCCATAGCCATGGCGAGAATACAGACACAATGACCAGCGTGTCAACAGAGGGGTGTTACTGCCATAAAGGGGGATGATAACGGCGGCTAACGGGGGCGCTATAGTTCGCCTGGGGGCTGGCAATGGGTCGGCATCACATAGATAATGTCCAGCATATAAACTACCGCTCTGGGAGCGTTTACTTTTTCGAAAGAGGTAAGTTTAACCAGTGCTTAAGTATGGGCGAGATTTAAAAGGGCGTGAAAATATTTTTTTAAGGTAATATTTGACCTGACCTTACACAGAAAACATTTATTTATACGCATATAATAAAATTTAATATACAAGTAATATTACTAATAATTAGAAAATGATTTTAGTGAACGAATTGCATTTTGTAATAAAATTAGAATTTATGACCTGACCTGATCTAACCCGATCGAATTTCGCAGAATGTTATAACCTAAATACATCACTTGATCTACCATGTAATGACGTTAATGATCCTGGCCAAATTTTGGGGAAAATTTATAAATTGAGCAATTTTTTTTTAAATAATTCTTTAAAGAAATTTTTGGATTAAAATCCAAAGTTTATAATGCAAATAATTTTAAATATAAACTACAAATTTGCCAAGATTTGAAATTTTTTATTTTTTTTAATTCAATAGAAATTAGCTGTGTAAGTTTGTATTTTTGTGAATTTAAACGCAGTAGTTAAGTGGATTAACAAGAATTTCTAGTTTAATTATTTAGAATTTAAATGCGAAGGGCAACAATTTTCTTCAATAAAATAATATTTGAAACACCCGAAGAAAATTTACTGTTTTGTTAAATTGGATAAAAATATATACATTTTTATTAAACAATTCTTTTTACTCATCTCAAGATGTTCAATAAATTTGAAAAGGTCGAAATATTTTGAAAAAATTTATAATTGTTTTATATTTTCTAAAATCCCAACAAAAAATCCAATACATAAAAAAAGTTCGAAACACCTGAAGAAAATGTACATTTTTATTGCATCAAATTTTGTTTGAAATCATCTTAAAATGTTCAAAAAATTCGAAAAGCTCGAAATAAAACAAATAAAATAAAAAATTTTCATATTTTTTAAAATCCCTCCCAAAAATCCAAAAAAATGTTCGAAACACCGGAAGAAAATTGACTGTTTTGTTAAAATGGACAAAAAAATGTACATTTTTATTAAATAATTTTTTTAATCATCTTAAAATGTTTGAACAATTATAAATTATTTTTTAAAAAATAAATAATTGTTTAATATTTTCTAAAATCCCAACGAAAAATCCAAAAATAATTTCGAAACACCCGAAGAACATTTAATGTTTTGTTAAGAGGGACAAAATAAACATTTTTATCGAATAATTTTTTTTTAATGATCTAAAAATGTTCAAAACATTCGAAAAGCTCCAAACTTTTCGAAAAAATTAATATTTTTTTATTATTTTCTAAAATCTCAACAAAAAAAAACTAAAAAAAAATAAGAAAAAAGGTTCGAAACACCTGAAGAAAATTTATTGTTTTGGAAAAATGGATAAAAAAATGTGCATTTTTATTGAATAAATTTGTTTTAAATCATCTTAAAACGTTTAAATATTCGAAAAGCTCGAAGTAAAAAATAATAATAATAATTTTTTCATATTATTTAAAATCCCAACCAAAAATCCAACAAAATGTTCGAAACACCCGAAGAAAATTGACTGTTTTGTTAAAATGGACAAAAAAATGTACATTTTTATTAAATAATTTTTTTAATCATCTTAAAATGTTTCAACAATTATAAATTATTTTTGAAAAAATAAATTATTGTTTAATATTTTCTAAAATCCCAACTAAAAATCCAAAAAATATAAAATACTTGCACTCGACAAAATAAACACTTTAACCATTTTTAAACGCCACATCCCGTATATATCACATTACCTTTGTCCTCTGCTGATTCTTCCTTCTAGTTGGCAGCAGCGATGACATGTTCAGGTCCTCAGCTGGCACCACCTTTCCACCTCGTGATGCCTTTCAGACGCCACCGTTGAATTTCCCTCAGCGCATTCCTCCCGTTGGCCGTCCATCCTTCTGTCTATCTTAACCCATCTGACCTGTGCTCACTCGTATCCCTGCCCAACTCGAAACTTGCCTACACACAATAGCCCAGGTCTATCTGTTCCACCGTGTATTGTTGGGTCCAGAATCCAGACTCCAGATGAGAGGATTTCCCAAGTGGATAAGCAGACAACAGTTATGCGTTCGCGTTATCTTTACTGTGAATAGAATGGTACAGGAGCAGTTTATATGCGTGTCTCCAGGAGTCTCTGGAAAATCGCCATTTTCGACCTGGACAAATAAAAATACAACACTCATTTCACGAATAAACAATCTACAATTTATATATAATATTCTAATACTTGGAGAAAATACACATTAAATTCTATAAAAACTCGTAATATTATTGTGCAAACAATTTATTGTATAAAAATAATTGCATTTTTCATTTTACTTTTATTTATTCTATTTTATCTATTTACTTCCATTTATTTCCTCATATGACAGTTGTGTATAAATAAACTTGCGTCAAATACGTGAACAGCTGATGGTCAGTTTGTTAAGGCGGCCATCATGGATTTCATCGTCTTGTCAGACTGACGTCTCTAAAGTCAAAACAACATCGCGAAATGTAAATAAAAATATGTATTGATGTAATAAAATATGTTTTATGCAAAAATGTAGTTGAAATGAATAATAAAAATACTCGCTGATCGTTTTATGTTTATTAATAATTGTATTTTGAATATATTTCAGTTAGTATATACGTTTATTGTGTAAAAGAAGTATGTTTAAAGTAGTGCTGGGAATGGTATATAATCCATATATAATTTCAAGTTCATTATACTGGTGTTGGTATCAGAATAAAAAAAAAATTAAAAAACAGTTGACCACAGCGAAATGTAATGCATATAGAGTTATAGAGAGTAATTTTACATAAGTTTACATTCACTTATTCTCTAAGCATGTCGAATTTTATTAAAAATGCAATATATTTATCTCTTGCAGACGAAATGGCAGTAACAAAATAAACACGTAGATAAGATATGATTCCACAATTATACAGTATTGATACGTCGAGCAATGAGTATATTGCACTGTGCTTTGTTGCATTAAGCTGCATCTTGATATAACAATTCATTATCCATGGGATTCAGTGGCGTAACAACTATTTAAGAGTGGTTATAGCAAAAATTGTATTTTCCACCTAAAATGCGGCGCAATGAAAATCGACAGGTTCTTTTCCGATAATTTGTTCTTTTTCGATAATTTTTCGATAATTTTGATGAAAATCGACAGGTATATACCTATGCTATTTTTCGATAATTTTGATGAACAGCTTACCTAACAGATTTTTGCTTATTTTATTTTATATAAAATTTTATTGGGATAAAATTAATAACACAAATAAGTAAAGTGACCATACGTCCCGCTTTTAGCGGGACAATCCCGACTTTCGGTAATTTGTCCCGCTTAAAGATAAAAATCATTATTTCCATGCTTACTACAAAAGTTTACCATTTACCCGTATAAAAAAAATTCTGCAGAACGGCTCGACAGATTTCAATGATTTTGGTGTTATATTAAAGCGATTATGTCTATTTTTGTCCATTTTGTTCAAAATTTAAGTATATTTGCTAATTTGGTCGGAAATTGCAAATTAAGAATGACTAATATTCCTCTACATTCATATAGACTTGTATAACATAATCGAAGGCATAGCGGCTATTTGTCATGTACAATCGAGTCAAAGAAATAGTCAATAATTGTGGATTAAAGTGTCTGACTTAAAATTATTCTAGGCGAGACCTGCCGATGCTCTATATATATATATAATTATTTTTTACATACATTTCTTATATTTAAATTTTTTAAATATTTTATTTTGATTTTTGTCAAATATTTTAAATATTGTATTTACGAATTACAAAATAAATACACAATAGCGTCCTCAAACAATCGGTCAATAATTGTATTTCCTTTTTTCAGTTTTTAAACTATACATTTATGTCTGATTTGCCATATTCTTGGCAGTAGGTGTACTACTGTATAGATAAAATTCGGATAATAAAAACGCGTTTCTTGATAACGAATACTCGACTAGAGCGAGAACTTTCTCAGAATACGGCGGAAGTCTCGCTTCAACCAACGCAATGAACTTTTTCGAGTTTATATTCTTCCCTTCAACTTATCGTTCAGGGTGCCATTGAAACTGCCCATATAAAATAGCATGTGCAAAGATGGGATTGCATTCACGTAACCATGTAGTTAGAGTTGAATTTCTCGCCGCGTTTGTCGAGAATAAATAGTGTGTAATCTGTGTGTGTGTTTATCGTCGTTGTCGCACACACATCTAATATTAAATATGTAGATGGCGATACCAACACGATCAGCAACTGTAAATTAATACGCGATGTTAATTGCGTGTTCATTTCAATGTCAGCATTTAGAAACATTTTTATATGGACTGTCCATGCTAAGGTTATAAATTTTTATTAAACGTGAAAAAATGATTGAATGGGACATTTTCTAATGGGAAATGATAATTTTGATGAAAAACGACAGGTATACACCTCTGCTCTTTTTCGATCATTTTTCGATAATTTTGATGAAAATCGACTTCTGTTCTTTTTCGATAATTTTTCGATAATTTTCATGAAAATCGACCTTTGCTCTTTTTCGATAATTTTCATGAAAATCGACCTTTGCTCTTTTTCGATAATTTTCATGAAAATCGACCTTTGCTCTTTTTCGATAATTTTCATGAAAATCGACAGGTATGTACTTCTCTTCTTTTTCGATAATTTTTCGATAATTTTGATTAAAATCGACCTCTGCTCTTTTTAGATAATTTTTCGATAATTTTGATGAAAATCGACAGGTATGTACCTGTCTTCTTTTTCGATAATTTTTCGATAATTTTGATGAAAATCGACCTCTCTTCTTTTTCGATAATTTTTCGATAATTTTGATTAAAATCGACCTCTGCTCTTTTTCGATAATTTTTCGATAATTTTGATGAACAGCTACCTAACAGATTTTTGCTTATTTTATTTTATATAAAATTTTATTGGGATAAAATTAATAACACAAATAAGTAAAGTGACCATACGTCCCGCTTTTAGCGGGACAATCCCGATTTTCGGTAATTTGTCCCGCTTAAAGATATAAATCATTATTTCCATGCTACTACAACAGTTTACCATTTACCGTATAAAAAAAATTCTGCGGAACGGCTCGACAGATTTCAATGATTTTGGTGTTATATTAAAGCGATTATGTCTATTTTTGCCCATTTTGTTCAAAATTTAAGTATATTTGCTAAATTGGTCGGAAATTGAAAAATAAGAATGACTAATTTTCCTCTACATTCATATAGACTTGTATATCATAATCAAAGGCTTAGCGACCATGTACAATCGAGTCAAAGAAATAGTCAATAAATAGTAGTAATAGTAGCTTAAAGTGTCTGACTTAAAATTATTCTAGGCGAGACCTGGCGATGCTATATATATATAAATAATTAATTTTTACATACATTTCTTATATTTAAATTTTTTAAATATTTTATTTTGATTTTTGTCAAATATTTTATACCAAATTATGTTGGATTTATGAATTACAAAATAAATACACAATAGCGTCCTCAAACAATCGGTCAATAATTGTATTTCCTTTTTTCAGTTTTTAAACTATACAATTATGTCTGATTTGCCATATTCTTGGCAGTAGGTGTACTAGTGTATAGATAAAATTCGGATAATAAAAACGTGTTTCTTGATAACGAATACTCGACTAGAGCGAGAACTTTCTTAGAAAACGGCGAAAGTCTCGCTTCAACCAACGCAATCAACTTTTTCGAGTTTATATTCCTCGCTTCAACTTACCGTTCAAGGTGCCATTGAAACTGTCCATATAAAATAGCATGTGCAAAGATGGGATTGCATTCACGTAACCATGTAGTTAGAGTTGAAATTCTCGCCGCGTTTGTCGAGAATAAATAGTGTGTAATCTGTGTGTGCGCTTATCGTCGTTGTCGCACACACATCTAATATTAAAATATGTAGATGGCGGTACCAACACGATCAGCAACTGTAAATTAATACGCGATGTTAATTGCGTGTTCAATTTCAAAGTCAGCATGTAATAAAATATGTTTTATGCAAAAATGTAGTTGAAATGAATAATAAAAATAGTCGCTGATCGTTTTATGTTTATTAATATTCGTATTTTGAACATATTTCGGCAGTTATATACGTTTATTTCGTAAAAGAAGTCGATATAAAGTCATAAAATCACGAATGAATGTATTTAAAATTGACTGAAATATTAATGAAAAAGATAATGTAGTATCTACGAAGATATTTTTGACTGAAGAAGAGAATTGTTCATTTTAATTTGCTTACGAAGTATTTTTTTAAGTTCCTATGAACAGATCTTGTGTAATAATAATATAGGCGGACAATATCGTCCTTGGTAGGGTGGTGGAGCGTCCTCCGATGAGACTGGACAAGAGGTCCGAACACTGTCCGCAGAGGGCCGAATAATATTCGAGTGAATAAATCACTCACATTTATATGTACCGTGATTTTTGCGTAAATAGGGCTAAAAATGCCGAAATACACGAGCCGACCGGCAAATACACCCCCTCAAACAAAAAGGAATTGTCAGCTATTATTTATGATGGGCCACTAAACTAGTTGAAGAAGGGCGCACGTATGATCCCTGTGAAGAAGAGATATGAAAAATAAACAGTTGGAACAGAAACTAACAAAAAAAAACTATTATTTTATATAAAATTTAGAAATAATCAAAAAATTGTAAGATTTATTGCGAATAAAAAATTGTAAGAGTTATTGTGAATAAAAAATTGTAAGATTTATTGTGTATAAACAATTGTTGTGTTCATCTCGGGCTTAAAATTAATATTCGTGGGATTTGAGGCGATTGTTTGAGCGCAAAGAAAAAGCACCGCGGGTATGTAAATGTAATAAAGCCACCTCTATTATAACTCCAGGGACATTAAGGCTGGATATTCGGCTCTGGAAATGTTTTGAAAATTGCGCATTCAAAGTCGTTTTATTAAATTAAGAATGCGGTTGACCGTTACGGCAGTGGCTTTTGTGTCACGGCAACATAACTACGTACATTGAGTCGGAATAATTCGTTTAAACGAATTTTTATTTCTTTCTCCCGCTTTGCATTTGTATAGAGGGGATGCTTTTCGGGGGATGCAATCATACTAGCAGATTTAGAAGAAACATTTTGCAACGATAAAAAATATTTTCAACATCCGACGATTTATTTAAAAGTGTGTAAACTTAATTTTGCAAGGATTGTTCTTTTTTGAAAGCAGCTTATTTAAGGCGAATGTCTCATTATACGAAATGCAATGGTGCGGTAGCGTGTCTAGCATTTCCACAATTTGGATTATTTTTCTACAATATTTTTGGAGAATGTTTCTAAATGATGGGGTTTTTGAACGGTATATTTCTTGTATTTTTTAATTAACAATAACATATCGAAAAAAAATTATAACTTTCATCGAAAAAAAGACGATTTTTAGACGTTGTTTTATCTGCGAAGCCAGTGAAAAAAATAGAAAAAACTTTGACTGTTCTATAGCTAGATATCTTTTCTATAACTAAAAAAAAATGTGTATTTTTATTTGCTTTCGTTTAATAGCTAAGCTAATATTAGTAAACGCTTGAAATCAAAATGGTAAGGGTTCGGCAGCGTGTCTAGCATTTCCGCAATTTTAATTATTTTTGTACAATATTTTTAAAAAATGTTCTCAAAGGATGAGGCTTTTGAATCTTATATTTTTGTATTTTTAAATTAACAATAACATGTCGAAAAAAAATCATAACTTTCATCGAAAAAAAAGACGATTTTTAAGATGTTGTTTTATCGGGTAAGCCAGGGAAAATATTAGAAAAAAGTTTGACCGGTCTATAGATATATATCTGGTCTACAATTAGAAAAAATTGTGTAATTTAATTTGCTTTCGTTTAATGGCCGAGCTAACATTAGTAAACCCTTGAAATCGAAACGGTAAGGGTGCGGTAGCGTGTCTAGCATTTACGCAATTTGGATGATTTTTATACAATATTTTTAAAGAATGTTCTCAAAGGATGAGGCTTTTGAACGTTATATCTCTTGTATTTTTCAATTAACAATAACATGTTAAAAAAAAATCATAACTTTCATCGAAAAAAAGACGATTTTTCAGACATTATTTTATCGCGTAAGCCAGTGAAAAAATAGAAAAAACTTTGACCGTTCCATAGCTATATATCTTGTCTACAAAAAAAAAAACGTATTTTAATTTTCTTTCGTTTAATAATTAAGCTAATATTAGTAAACCCTTGAAATCAAAACGGTAAGGATTCAGCAGCGTGTCTAGCATTTCCGCAAATTTGATTTTGATCGAAAAAAAATCAAACTTTCATCCAAAAAAAGACGATTTTTCAGGGGTTATTTTAAGCTAATGAAAATTTGAGAAAAACGTTTTCATAGCTGGACATCTTGTCTACTATAATCAGCAAAAATAAAAAAGGAGACGCTGATCTTAAGAACAATAGCAGAAGTTGCTTTACAGAACAATAGAAGTACGATTCAAACTTTCTTGGACATTGTTTCTGTTTAGAATATACAATAAACAATTTGCGAAAACCGTTTGTTAAACAGAGCGTTTATTTTTTTATTTATTGCGAGGGGCAGAAATGAAGTGAACGTATAAGGAGAACAGCGAGCAATCTGAATCCGGAAAGAGAGACCAATAAATTAGTAAAACCGTAGCGTGTTTTGCGGAAGTTTAGAGAAATTTCTACCCAATGCGGGACGTTCGCGTCCGTCTTCTTAGTTCTGTTTAGAGTACTCGAGTTTATATAGTCGAAATAATAAAAAAACGCTTCAAAATTCCACTAAAGTTGCTGTTGAATTGAGGAATTAATTCGACAATTTTTTGCATTTTTTTTTTGCTTAGGATTTTGAAGATACATTGCCTGAGAAATTTTTTTGAAGTGTGAAAAAATAGGGCGATTAATTAATAGAAATATATATTTTTTCGAATTTAAATTTTAGGAGAAGTCTAAATTACCAATGTTAAAATTCTTGTCGATTGCGTTTTTGTTGTGGATTGAATATAGGCAGGGTACGGAAGTTTGGTTTTCGTCAGCGGGTCTTGGCAAAACTTTTGCAGCCATGTTAATTAACACTGGAAGCAACGAGGAGGAGGAAGAAGAAGAAGAAGCAGTGAAAGTTAAGGAAAGAAAAACTACGTCGACCGATCCATCGAATCGGAACCGGAACCGAAATGCCCCGTAACGCTGAATTAGATTAATCACCAGCTGTGGTAAATAAAGTCCTAATTTCGTAATTGTTTCAGTCTAGAAGCGTCAATAGAAAATTATTTCCAACAGGGAGAGCGTCAATGGGAATCTTTATTTTCGGTGTATTGTTGGAAATGTTTCGTTTTAGATTGGATTTAGTTTATACGGGACATTGTAAAGATAGTTGTTTGTAAGCTGAATGATAAGAAGAGTTTCTATACGACAATTTAATTTAAAAATTCAAAGGGCTGAAGGAAATTGTGTTGGGGATTATTAAAGACAATTCGGTGTAATATAAAAGAGATTCTTTAAAATTTTTTTTTTAGAAAATTATCAGCGTTTCTAAGCGAAATATCCTCATATAAACTGATAAGTTCTCCTGAAATAATTTTTCTTAATCGATGCCTTCGATGCCGATGGATTTTTTTTTTAATAATTTCCCAAAATATCAAACGAATTATAAGAAAATATCAAGTTCTAAAATGATTAAAAATTCAACGATCAAATTATAGTATAGTTAAAGAGTCCGCAATCCTAAAGATTGGTTGGAAACAGCACGCCATGCCGATCTATCCTGAGCTAATCCCTTCATCTCCCTATAGCTATTCATCTCAACGTCTTCAACTATCTGACTCACATACTCCAATCTAGGCCTACCTACCCCTCTCTTTCCCTCCACTCTACCTTCTATGATCAATTGCATAATCCCCCCATGCCTAAGAATATGCCGTACTAATCTGTCTCTCCTACGCTGTAACACTCTCCAAATACTTCTCTTCTCCCCTACTAACTCTAGTACAGCTTCATTTGTTACTTTATCTTCCCAACCAATCCTCATCATCATCCTATACACCACATTTCGAATGCTTGTAATCTACGCTTCTCTTCCTTTCCTATAGTCCACGCCTCACACCCGTACAGTGCTACACTCCAAACATATACCTTCAGTAATATTTTTCTAATACCCAAGTCAATATTTGATCTTAAAATCTGTTCTTTTTCTACGAATGCCTTCCTACCCTGTGCTATCCTACACTTTATATCTACCTTGCTTCGATTATCTTTTGTGATTCTACTGCCTAAATAACAAAAATCTGACACTTCTATGAAACTCTGACCTAAGTATGCTAGGACCTAAGTCATCCTCATCTATCTGTTCCACATTTTCTAGCTCCTCCATGTCCTGCCTACCTTTATATAAATCTTCAAGATACTCCTTCCATCTTCTAGCTTTTTCCTTATTTTCTGTGAGTTCCTTATCCTGCTTATCACATATAATGTTACCCTTTGGTTTTACTTTAGAAAAATGTGACTTAATTTTCCTGTAGCCCAAATCTACTTTACCTCTTCTCATATCCTCCTCAATATCCTCACAATTTCCTTTTATCCACTCTTCTTTCGCTAGCTTGCATTTCCTATTAATTAAGTTCCTTAGTTCCTTATATTTTTTCTGTCCTGCTTCTGTGTTTCCAATTTTAATTTTCCTTCTTGCTTCTATCATTTCAACTATTTCTTCCGTGATCCATTCCCTCCTACCTGCCCTTTTCTTTGTGCCTAATACTTCATTTGCTGCTGTAGTTAACCCATTTCTGATTTCCCTCCATTCGCAATCTATGTCGTTCCTAGATGTTCCATTAGCCATGATTTCTACTTTCTGCTTGTACTTTTCACATACATCAGCTAATTTTAGCCTATCGACATCTACTCTGACCTGTTTAGACTTCTGTAATTTCTTGAATTTGACCTCTGAGTCCAGGACTACTAAATTATGGTCACTATCAATATCTGCTCCAGGGTAACTCTTACAATTCTTAATCTGGTTCCTAAACCTCTCTTTAACCAGTATGTAATCTATCTGATTAGTATCTATAGTATAGTTAAAATACAATTTAAAAAATTAAATTACTTATTTTACGGTTTTTATTAACTTTCTGGCAAAGAAAATTGTAATTGTAACATTTGAAAACGATTTTTAGAAAATTCTACTCGTTCGTAAATTAATCTCTATTAATTAAATTTTATCGAAATGTCTCTTAGTAAATTTTTTTTTGCAATATTTACGTTTCCTCAAGTGTTAGAAGATACATATTAATTGGTAATTATTTAAGAAAATTGCTTTTAAAATGCTTAAAAAATCAACCGGCGTTATTTTAGTTAAAATACAGTTTAATAAATTTAAAAAAAATAGTTAAAGAAATACCCGCATAATTTTATTAATAGAAAATTATTTGAAATTGAAAAAAAAAATGTAAAAAGCTATCAGTTTGTCCAATTAAATATAAAATCTTTGCAAAAAAACCTGACCATTAACTAATGAAATTTTTTTTGCATTTCTTCAGCGCATCCTTCCATTAAAGCCGCCTTTAAACTTTCGTTTCTGTTTCGCATATCACCATAATCATCTCAACACCTCATGTATTTATCACACTCTTTTCCATAACCCTTTCATCCTGCATTGAGGAACACTACGAAGCGCATTGCGCCACACAATCTATATCATCTATCCATCCACATCGAGGCAAAAGAGCTCTTCCTAACACTCACATCAACGATATAGTATATCCTATTTGGCTTGGTTTTCGTGCCGACTAAAAGCGCACAATCGATGAGTGTACAGTATGCAACTCGTCATACATGGCTGTTTGTTAAATTGTATACGAATAATAGCGAATAATACAATACAGTTGTCTTTTTTGACCATTTTTAATAATATAATTAGTCGTTCCTTAATTTTGATTTTATTTTTAGTACATAACTTTAGTTTAGCTAATATTTTGTCAACCTATTAAGTACGGTCCTGTACAGACTTGCAATCGAAATATACAGGATGGACAAGATTATAATTTATATTTTATTAAATTAAGCGTTGGAATGTCGATGGAAATTAAATAAATCATAAAAAAATATGAAATTTTTTTATGTTGAGTTTATTTTGTAACATATTGTCTGATATAAATGTTTACAAAATAAAATTTAAAGAAGGAACTTATTAAAATTTTAATTTCATTAAAATTTCATGAATTTTTTTAAAAATAATATATTTAATTTCTACATAAATTTATTATTATTGTGCGAAATTAGAAATTAGATTTTTTTGCCACTATTTCACATACAATTTACACAAATAGACCAATATCTTAAGATCAAACTGACTAGAATATACTATACCAAGCACACATCCGTGCCCTGCTGTCTGCCTATACTTCGCCTAGCCTGAGCTTTTAGTCTTCGGCAGAAGCGTGGAGCAACCGTGCATGTTCGGTTGCATTCGTAGATTCTGCTATATATATAACAGGACCTGCTGAGCTTCGAACCAAACAGGACTCGTCTCTTCAGTTTGGTCTACATGTCCATTGCGGAAGGACTGTGATGATAGCGGTTACGTAAATTGTCTGTTTCAAATACGACGATTGCTCCAAAAAAAAAAACGTACGAGTAAAATGTTTTTTTAATGTTATGTTTGCAGTCGATGTAAAGCTGAAGGATTGTTTTTAATGATTTATGCTTTTTTGTTGTTGAATTGACTAGTTTTTTTTTGATAAAAAAATCGAGCGATTTGTTGTTTTTTGTTTGTTGAGTGCAGCTTTTTGTTATAATAAAACAATTTATAATGTTCTGTTGTAAGTTGTTGTAAAATAAAATATAATTCTATAAACGATTTAAATAAAAAAAATCTACAGGCATATTTAAAAATCAATATGCGTTTTATAAAAAACAATTAAAAAACATGTGTTGTTTATTAATTAACAATTTAAATTTCCTTTTTTATAACCGCAAGTTAAAATATTCAAACTTACACTCGGCAATGTTTATTTCTATTAAGTGCAGAGTGGTTTTTTGGCTTTTTATAAGCCAAGTAAAATCGTTTTTTGTGTAGACAATTTAGTGTTATTGTGTGTGTGTTTATTGACGTTTCTTGACACACCAATTTAACGGATTTTTAACGCTCGAGAGTCGCAAAAGAACCGAATGCTGGATTCATAGATTAAGCTGATTTTCAAAGCTCCCAAGGATTCTAGAAGTTACATAAAGACTTTCTTGGGAGGATTTGGCTCATTGAATACCCAAGGCAGATTTATAAGGTAATTATTAAAAAAAAAAAATTTTTTTGACCTGCTTGACTTGACTTGAATTAATTTTCATGTAAGAAAATCGAACAATTTTTTTCTGAAACTAACAGGTGAATATTTTGATTTTTTTATAGTTCCTCGACTAATTTAAATCAAAAGTATCATAAACATACAATTTTTCAAAATTTCAAAAAAGCTCTCAAAATAATGTCGTACAATCTCAGTTCTAAATATTTCAATTTCATAAATGATTGCTCAATCAAAATGTATTTGCTTTGAGTAAATACAAAGGTAGGCAACCCTATTGCGAGCTCGGTATATCGAAATGCCTTGTATAATATTATACCAAGAGAATCAATTGACTATATTAGTGTTTAAATTATTCTAGGCTCATATAACGAATCTATATAGGAGAAAGCTCATTGCTCTGTGAAGAATAACTCTTGAGCTTCGAAAATACATATTTGGTGTTGGCAAATATGCGTTATGAAAACGGTAATATTTGTTTTATCAAGGCATATGTTATGAATTTATAAATTGAATTAATTAGGTCATTTTAAATTATTGATTGTTGAACGAGATGTGGATGATATTTTTTTGATTATAACCTCTTTCTTTATTAATTAAAAAATAAATATGAAGAAGATAGAGAAGTTTATAAAATAAGCAGTTTTTTGTAATATTAATTCTTTTTATTAAGGAATTAATATTTAGCAAATATTTGTAGAAGTGATATAAAAAAATGTTTCTTTAAAAATTAGCATTTAGATTCGATGTGGCAACGTTGTATGGGATATTTGTTATATGACACATGCGCACCTTGCTTATCAGATAGTTAAATACTTCATAGAAAAATGTACATTAGTTCAAATGTTACGAAAATTGCCTACCGTAAAAATATTTAATTTCCCACTTATTTTTAAATTAACGCTACTTATTTTTTCTGATGAAAGACATTGAAAAAAAAATCTAATGCATCTAGACGACGAAAGTTTTTTATGAAGGACTTTATCGATTTTATTCGTCCATTGTTTGGTACGAAAGGAAATTGGGGAAAATTCGAAACATCTTAAAAACTCGTTACGCCGCTTTTGTTTCGTAATCCTGTAAGTGGGACTTGTTCTGCAAGTAATCTGTTCTTTTCCCCATATGTGTGCGTGCGTAAATACGAAAGGGAAAAAAATAACGAAAATCATTTTGTAAAATGTCAATAGACGTAATGAATGCGAGGTCGTATTTTTCAACGAAACGCGAGCCACCGTACTTGCGCTCTCCCGAATAAAATCGAAAATAAATAAATCGAACCTTTGGAGAATTAAATTCCCAAACCTAAATCATTGGACGCGATAGCTGCGTGTGTGTATGGTTGCCTATATTGCCCTGTATATACAGGGCACTCAATTAACTACACAAAATCCCCAACATAATTCATACATATTTTTGAACAGTGAATCTTTTTTAAATTTATTGTGCAATTTTTTTAATTAAAAATATTTCAGGGTTCTAATATCTACTTTTAAAAGATATTTTTTTAAATTTTAAATGCAAAAATTTTAGTTAATATATCATTCTCTCTCGAACAGATCAAATTTTATTTATTCAAATGTTTGATTGCTCTATTTGGTTTGTTTTTCATTTTTGTTTGTTCATATTTAAATGGAACACGCGGTATATATAGCTATACGCGCGTACCATTCATATAAAACAAATATCCAATAAATAAGTATCTACGGAATAATGTAGCTCTAGCTATACACTAAAATGCTTTTGCAAAAGCGATTTCGCAAAAAAAATGACTTGCTCTTCTATATGTAGGAATATTGTAACAGAATATAAAAATTTAGCAGTTTTCTTGCTAAATGAACGATTGCCCATTTTGTAGATATATAATGTGGGCAGGTATAAGATAATGTATGCTAAATCGATACAAAAAGGTTTTTATGTAATTTTCAACGTTTTAACGATTTTCAACGATTTAACATTTTATGTTGTTTGCTGAAGAGCAAGGAATAATGGTAAAAAAATAATGATTATTTTAATACAAAAATATCACATAATAAACAAGGGATTTTAAATTATCAAAGAATTATTTTGTTCAAAAATATCAACAGTGAAGACGCTTTTTTCCTTGTGTAAAAATTAAAATATTTTGGGGTTGGTAATTTTCAAAAATAACAAAATTTAACTAAGAAAATGAAAATTTTGACCGAAACAAGAAGAATTTTTTTTTATGCCTACACAACTACAGAACTATCTTCTTTTCTAAAATTTCTTCTTAAGGGAATACCGTACTTTTATTAAAAAATAAATTTAAAAAAAACTAAACTAAACTGGACGTAATTCAAAATAATTTTCGAATCTATTTTTATTTTTATTTAAAAAAAATCTTAAATCAATATTTTGATTGATTTAGAAATAAATATACCAATATAATCGAATTTTCATAATTTTTCGATTTAAAAAAATATATATTTTTTTTTTCCATAGTCCAATATGCTTATTTCAAATATGAACTTATTTTATTGTTTAATTAATCCACAATTTCTAACAAAAATGTTGTTATTTTCATACGACATCTACAAGAATTTGTCTGTACTACTAAGACGTTGCCGCTCAAATTGAACAAAACTAACAATAGATGGCGTTCAAAACGGCAAAACATTTTTTTTTATGTAAATTTTTCCCAGCAAAATTTCAGAATCTCTTAATATATATTTCAGTTCCTCCACATTCGGTGTATTTGCAAGATAATTCGAAATCATTATACCGTGTCCTTATCTCCGAAAACATCCCTTAGTAAATTTTCGCGCAGACTCTTCGTCTAGATAACGCAATTGTTTCGTAAATACTCTTGGAGAGTATATAACTAGCAAAACAATACATGTACGAATCTCAAGAAGCGATAGGCATTTACTTAATTATCAGCCACGTCTGCAAGATACGCGACGTCCCGTAAAGTTATTTCGTGAAATTCTACAAGAAGGTCTACCATGTGTTCAGAGATTTATAATTAATTCGCATATCCATAAAAAATTATATAAATTACTTGCAAGTGTATTAAAATGTAGTTTAAAATTTGCGACCAAAAATTTTGTAATTGAAATAATAAATGGTAGTTTTGTTAATAAAAAAAATTGGTAACAGAAGAATTTTTTTATACAATAAGTAGCTAGATTTTTCTTTGGATTTTTGAACGCACTGTAGGAACAAACAAAGAATTTTCACCTTTAGCAAATACTATATTCTTCGCGAAGAGAGTTAGAAAAAGACGTTTTCAACATATAGACCAAGGAGGAGTCATTACATCTTTGTCTTTTATGCAGTAGTACTGAGAACTAAAGAGGGGATTTCGCGAAGTAATAAATAAGGCGTCGTTCCTCCTGAAGTGTCTAAAACTATAAGAAGATTGGTGCAAGATGAAATCTAAATTGTATTTACCGGAAGAAAATATATTTATTTAAATTCGCAATGGAAAAGGAAATGTTTGATAAAATTCGATTTGACTTTCCGAAAAAGAATAAAAATTTAGTTTCAACAACAAAATTGATCATGAGAGGTGATTTGCATAATTTGTCGCTAAATAATCGCTGAGGTGCCGAATGGAACGAATGAAGGAGGCAAAGAAGCGATCCATCCAAAAGCAAGAGATGCTGCTTTGATGCTTTGATAATGGTCTAACGTTTACGACGAAGAAACCAGGAATTATGAGACGAAGCGAAAGTTTGCACAAGAAAGAATAAAAAGCTCAAATTTAAATGTATATATGGAAAAGTTGTACATTGGATGGTATACAGTATGCAACTCATCATACATTGATGCTAGTTCAATTGTGAACTGTGAACAAAAAGTGTTTCGCATTTTGACTATTTATAAAAAATTTATATTCGTTCTTCAATACGTAGAAAAATCAATAAATTGATTTATTTTATTCTAAAAATGTCAATAATGACATAAATTAGTAAAGAAGAATCTAGAAAAGAAAATTGAATTTTTTGTTGCTCTAGAACAGCGTTGTTGAAATTTTTCAAAATTTCGTGCCATTTGCAAATATTTCGCGGGACAAAAATTTTATTTAAAAAAATATTTAATTTGTACGAAAAAATATTGTTAAATATAAATATTTTTCGATGCAAATTTTTTTAAAAACAAACTTAACATAAAAAAAAAATATTGGAACAATATTGTGGCCATAGTTTTTGGCCAATATTTTTTTTACGTCTGTAAATATATTAATTTTTGCGAGCCAAAGCATTTAGTTTTGTTAGAAAACGGTTTTTGAATCTTGATTTAGGTTTTTCACGTCAAAAAAAAATTTGAAAAAATTCTTTCGAACATAAAAATTGCTGGCAGTTCAAAAATTTCATATTGCATAAAATCTACAATTTATAAAGTAAAAATTTATAACCAAACAAAAAAAAGTGTCCTTTACCCGTTACACAGCCACATGAACTATTACAACCCCTTCAAACGAACTACTATTACAACACTCCGCCGAACATGATATAATATATATAAGGACCTACAGATTCGCTAAGGCAGAACTTCCGTTTACGTCAACGGGAAAGGGGGATGCATCCCCCATTCCCGTGCATCCCTCTGGCAGATGGGGAGGCTGAAAGCGAGAGATAAGATTCGGGTGGAATTATAAGAGTTGGAGTTTCCCGCGGCGGCGAATATATATGCGGATAGAAATTGAATCTGCAGTATTTGCGCAAATTTATACTCTGTTATTATATGGAGCAAGCAAAAGGAAGCATGAGATATAACTAAATAGATGTCTCTCTTTGTGTATGAACAAGTTACAATACAAATTGCTTCGGCTTCGAATATACAAGATGTGAGTGCACCGAATGCAATCCGTTTCTTTGGTTTGTTTCGGGAAATATTGCTGGGATATAGAAAATATATTAGTAGTAGCTGAAGAACGTATTGAGGCATGAAGAGGAATGCTGTGTTTGTAGATGGTCAGTTTAGAAAATTTTATTTGCTCTTCAGAACAAATTAAATTTTTAATCTTAACGTGTGATCGAAATGATTAGAATTTTAAATAATTGTGATTCTAAAATATGATTTTTTTTGGAAAAAATCACTTGAAAATATTACTATATGTTTTTTAAATGTAATATAATTTACGATAAACGAAAGAAATAAATAAAAAAAATTTCGATACAGCTATTTCCCAAAAATATTTGCCTAGAAATATTTTACCAACTTCATTGAACATAATTTTAATACTACGACTTTTTTGTTGAAGAATGGCATTAAAAAATTATTACAATTTTTTTTTATACGTCAAAACTTTCTATAAATTTGAAAAAATATATATTTTTATTATCGACGTGGTAGAGACTATTTTACCGAATAATTTACAAATTTTCATTTAAAATCGCATTTTTTGAGGACGAATACACTAAAAAGTTGCTACAAAAAAATTTTATACAACAAAATTGTTTATACAAAATGAAAATAATTAAATAAAAAAACTTTCGGTAGAGAATTTTTTAGATATTAGCGCTGTAGTGATCTCTAGAATTATTTTACCAACTTCAGTGGATACAATTATAAGTACTAAGACATTTTTTTAAGAAGAATCAAATAATTTTTTTTAAATTCTATATAACAATTTCGATTAAAGAAAATTGTCTATAGAGAAATTTCAACTTGGTGGAGACGCCAACAATTTTTTTACAAACTTCAATAAAAATATATTACTTAAATATTCGAAGACGAATGACCAAAAAATTTATATTAAATATTTTTACTAATTATTTGATGTACCAAAAGATATTAAACTGAACATTGTTGGTAGAGCAATATCATGTATAAAGTATATATATATGTACAGGATGTTAAATAATTTTTGTAGATTTTTTCTCGGGTACGCAATTGTATAAAAAATCAAATTTCATAAATAACGACTGATAATGTACAATTTGGCGAAAATTTTTGAGGTTGAATAAAGTAACTAAAATAAATACATAGTAAGCAAAAATTTGCCAAATAGAAGTTATTTTTCAACCTTAATTGCCGTTTACAAAATTGCATTTTTTCACACGGTGGAAATGATTTAAAAAAAATTGCGAAAATTAATTCACCTAGACAAATAAATTGACATACATTAGGGATATAAAAAAATCATAATTCCTGATTCATGCAATTTTTATTAAATACAAATTTTGCTATTTTGGGGGCATCTTGAATCCATTTGGCAAACTAAGTAAGATTGATATAATTTCTGATAATATCAAATTGTATTTCTATGTCCAGTTAGATTATCCTCTCCAATCATATACACGAAGCCATTACATGGCTATCACAATCCAATTACAGAAGATGTCGCTAGTGTACATATGTCACTACAAGCGGCCTCATGTACGGGGGCCATTGGCCCACTAGACATGCATGGCCTACACAAAGCATTAGCCGAACATTACATGTTCAGTACATGCATGTTTTGTATATAGTGGATCCTAGTCACTTTGGTTTTGTGTTATGCAACCATACATACACGGGTGTTGGTTTTATTGCATACTGGTGAACAGAACGGTACTTGGGATATTAAAAAATTAAATTACTATTGGATGATTATCGATGATATAAAGACAAATAAATGTTAAAAATAATACAGAATTAAAAAATATATATAACATAGTTGCATTTTTTAAATGCTTTTAACAAAATGAATATTCGTTCGTTAATTTTGAATTATTTTGGAAAAAACATACTTTTAGTTTAGCAAAATTTTCTGTTTACGTATTAAGTGCGGTCCTGTACAATTTTGCAATATACAGGGTAGTCAACACTCAAATTTATATTTTGTTAAATTAAGTCTTCGAATGTCCATGGAAATTTCAAGTTGTATTATTAGTTTCATTATGATAAGTAAAAAAAATATTTTCTAATTTTTTTAAAAATATTATTAAAATAAAAAGAAATTTTTATAAATAAAAAAATTGAAATTTTAATTTGATTGCAAAAATTCAACGTACAGTTTACCCAAACAAATACTTCCATAAAATATCTGCAAGAAGTTACGGAAATGTCCAAACCAAAACGATTTAGACACGCTATACGCTTCACATTATACAATCATCTAAACTGGTCCATCCAGGAGACTAAACAAGGCAATACAGCTGAAGATAGTGTATAGTTTATTCGAAAGGATATGTTTTGCTAAAGGAACGTGCGAGGACTTCTAATTAGCAGATTAAGACCGTCTGCGGGTATTCCTATTTGAATTGTAATGAACTGGAATATCCGTTATGTTTCATGTGGTGAATCATTTAGTTCAAATTCAAATTGACTTGAAATGGATTTGAATCAACGAAAATGTAGTAGATATAATTTTGTGGTTTGTCGAATTAAATAGTCATGTTTTTTTTTTACAACAATTTTTTTTTTGTTAAGGTAGTTGTTGAAAATCTGCATAAAACTGCATTTTTTAATTTGATGATTTTATTTAATTAATTAAAGATAACCAGTTTAATTTCGCACCTTCGCTTAATTATTCCAATTCTCATCTCGACCTTTATTGGATATATATTTAACAAAAGCGCGCCAAATTGAGACTGCGCTCAAATAATGTAAATATGGCCGCCAAACATGGCCGCCAGGAAGCTCTATTTGTATTCCATTATTGCTTCGGTACGTTTCGAAACTGAACAAACACAAATTTGTAAAATATCCCTAATCTTCTTTGTGCGACTGTATATTTACTTAATGCGGAAGACAGAGGAAATGTCATTTAAAGCCCCGAATGAAGGGAAAGCCGTGTGGAAAATTGCCCGAGATTTTGTATTTAGTTATATGAAACCAACGCGGCTTAGTTTAATATAATTCCGCGGTTTCAATTTACCTATTTATATTTGCCGAAATGGTTTTTTGTCTCAAAGCACCAATTTTGCAGGGCCGGATTAAACTGGAGATTCGTCAATATTTTTCAATTTTTATGCAAAAAAAGTATTTTTTCATTCACAAAATTGTGAATTTATTTTTTAAAACGGTTAAATCTTAAACCAGTTCTGAGCTTATTTTGGTGGTTATTGTAGTGACTTGTAGTGAGGTTATATCCTTCGGGAATTGCCGCCTTGGAGTCGGGATAAAGCAGCTGCCTATGATTATAATTAAAATTTAGAATGATGAGATGTTTGTAGAGAATTGTTGAATACATTTTCTGAAATATTGCCAACTTGCCGATTGCTTGAACTAAAAAGCATCTGCAAAGAGTTTCCATATAATTTACCGAAGAAATTTTTACCATGAATTAATTCTTGAAAAAGAAAAATGTTTCGTACGATTTTATTACAAATATTCATGAAAAAATAATGTAGGACAGGAAAAATTATTAAGTGCAAAAAGAACAAGATTAACAAAAAAATTGTTCCAAAATCTTGAAAATAAAATATTTTTGAACGTATTTTATCATAATTCAACTGAGGTGACATCTATATTTCATTTAGTCAATCATGAATTTGATTTTTTATTTATCTAAAAATACGAAATTTTTAATTAGAACTTATAAAGTGTTTTGCAATTTTTTAAAAAATGTTTTTTTTTTAGGAAATGTTGTGCAGTAATGTAAATTTGATACTCAGCTGTTGAAAATATTCTAACTTAGTTATTAAGGGCTGGGCAAATTTTTTTGATTACGCGTCAATTTTTGGTAGTCTCAAAAATAGAAAAAAAAATGAACAAAAAATAAGCTCAACTTTGTGATTTTTTTAAAAAGAAATTACCGCATCGAATACTCTCACAATTTGTCACTATGTAATCCAACAATTACTGAACGTGTTTAAAAAAAATTACGACCCTACGATTTTTTTTTATATAAAATATCTTCTCTCAAAGCGCACCTTGTTTCTTAGGCAAAATATTTTTCCATCATTTGAATTAAAAAAAATATATATCTGTCCATCGATCCATATTAGGTAGCAAATAATGTCTTCATTTTCAATTACCATTCTTCAGCCGCAACAATACAAATTGCACGGTACCGCTGTATTATACGGTACCGCCATAATAACTTAATCGTGCTCGCGCAATAATTCCAAAAACCACAAATCAAATTACAGCGGTTCTTTCAAAATAAAAATTGTTACCAATTAAATTTTTTTATTACTTTACATTCCAAACGAAACAAACATGTTAATTCGACACAAAAAACATGCTCGTATTACACACTACCATTTAAACAAATGAATATCCAATATTTCTAGTGTAATTTTATCTTTGTTTGAGCGCAACAAAATTACATTTTCATAACGCAATAACGAGGTAACTCCCAAATAGTAAAACTTTAGTTACGTTATGTTAATTGCTAGGGCATTATAACTACAATACATAAAGCTGTTATATAGCCACTTTTTCATACATACCGGGTGTTCTAAAAAAACACACGCAACGATACAATCGATTTTTTAGTTGGTGATTTTTTTTACAATTTTTTTTTGGTTCGTTTGAGACGTCGGAAGTAATTTGAAAATTTCCCGCCAAAAAAAGAATTGACTGCTCTGTACTATATCCTGTACGCACAAGACCATCTACAATGGCAAAGTGATTATTTCCATGTTTTCCATATCCTCCTCGTCCATATGGATCGCTTTGGGAACGTGCAACATTGAACGCGACTATTAGTACGTATTATGCGTCGTTATTAAGGGCCCATTTTGTAATCAATAAACTTTACGGTCCCGTAATAACTTTTAACTTGTCTTTAAGTATGTGTATGTAGAATGGTAAACGGAAATGGCTTTGGCGGGGCGAAATGCGGCGATATTGACGAGCATAATGAACGAGGCCTAAATTTGTTAGCAGTAAACGCAAGAACTGATCGTAAAATCCCGTGGAAAGTGTGTTTAGTGAATGTTTAAAGCGAATGGGAAAGGAAAATGTTTAATGAGCGTTTTTGTATTTGGATGTGTTGTTGAAATGTGTATGTTTATAATTTAGTTTGAGAGCAAAGAAATGGGAAAAGTTATCTAGTGGAGTCTTAATTTTTTTCTTTGATGTTATATATATCTATGAGTCGAGGAATTTTTGCCAAGCGATAATTAAAAAAATTATAATGTACAATTTTTTTATATTATTCAATACTATTGTAAGAAAATCAAAGGAAATTATTTTTTCAAATTAAATCAATCATTTTTCTTATTGGACAAAATATTTTTTTACGCTTAGAAGATTTTTTTGATAATTACGCCGTACAGAATTGTAAAATTGAAATTTTTTTTAAAATAAAAATGAAGATTTAAAGCATCTCCATCATCCTTAATTTTTCTAGTTAGATTGAACATTTTTTTTTATAAAAAATAAATGTAATTAAAAATGATATATTTTATATAATAAAATTCGTTTTTATAATATTTTATTTATTTTAGACGAAGTATGTTTTCTTGGAAAATTGCATGGTAGAAAAATTTGTGCATTTTTTTGTCACAATCTCCAATTTTTTCCAAAAATAAATATACCGAAGATTTCCTTTTTTCCATCAATTATGTCGCAAGTTTTGAAAATATTTTATTATATTAAAAAAATAGAAAAAAAATTAAAGCATTCATTTTCATTCATTTTCATTCTCATTCATTTTCATATTTTCCAAGTTTTTTTTATAGGAATATTGTAATAAAGAAAAATATATAGTTGAGTGTTGTAAAAAAAAATTTAGGCGTTTCATTTATTTTCATATTGTCTAAGATTTTTTTTATTGGAACATTAGAAAAATATATAGTTGAAAATGTTGCATATTAATCCAAAGAAAAAAATTTAGAGTCTCCACTATTCTAGTCTTCAGCATCAATATATTTTAAACATGTATGAAGATTTTCTTTAATCGAAAAATTCAATATTTTATCATACGCAGGGTTTTTTTTTACAAAAAAAAAAAAATAATTGAAACTAAAAATAAAGAGGAACGAATCTGGACGATGTTAAATTTTTCTAGCTTTTCATTTATTATCCCAACAATTGTTTTTTTGAAAAGTGTTTAATTGAATATATTGTATGTTTACTAAAAAACAAGAAAACAAATCCAGGCAATTCTACAATCCTTAATTTAGTAAATGTACGTCTCGACAATGCACATCATTTTTGGCAATAGTTCATGATTAAAAAGTTGCATAATCATAAATATTCCTCACACACATTCCCAAATGACCCCAGCTTTATTTCAGTACAAAACATAACCCATATTCCAAAATTTCCATTCATTTTTCTTGAGTGGAACGTGATTGACTACGTCGTCAGTAAACAGAAATGTTTATGGACTGATCTGGCAGCACTAGTTCGGTCAGAATGCAGAATTTATTACATCCTTTCGGATTCTTTTGCTATTGCTGGCATAATAATCCCGAGTCCTGCCTGAATCCTGATGTGCTTTCGCATTGCCTCATTCTATATCAAGAATATAAAGCGGCCATTATTAAACGAAAGCGCTTTCCATTGAAGCAGATATTTTATTATTCTCAAATTCCCCATAGCAAAATACATCTGTATGATAAGCAGAAGTTGGATTAAATAAATGAATTATTTATATACGGGGTCGTATTTTTTTCATATGCATTTTTTGTGGAAAATAAAATAAAATGCACCGAAATAAAGATTTGTATTTTTTTTTCACCTTTGAAAATTTTTTTTAAGAAAAATTTCTATTAATACATATATTCAATAGAAAATATTATCTACTTTAATTTATAAAGATGTACAAAATAATACAAAAATTATATTTTTCTAAAAGCTGAAGGAGCAAAAGAAAAAAAAAAGCAGAAAAAACATATTTAGACGTTTTTAGAAATTCCAAACAGCTTGTATATAAACAAATACGTCATTATTTTCGCATAATTATATACAGGATACAATTTTTTTGGTTCGTCTTTGTATGAGTTAATTAAAGCAACATATACTAAGATTTTTGCATTTTTCAAGATATGTAAAATTTTCATATGAAAAATACTATTTAAAAATAATTTCCGAATAAGAAATATATAAAAAAATATCTTTTTTCGTTTGCAAAAATGTATAAAAAAGATACAAACAATTTCTAAATATACCTGAAGCAGAAAAATGGTTTAGATGTAAGTGATATTTTTTAGAAAATTAAAACACGCTGTATATCAAGAAATACTACAGTAATATGCTTATAGAAATTATTTTCGTATAGTAATATGCAGGGTATAATTTTTTTGCTTCATCTTTGTACGAGTAAAATTAAATAAGTATATATTTTTTGTATTTGAAGATTTATGCAATTTTTATATGAAATAAACTGTTTGATAAAAAATTTCTTCTGAAAAAAATTACAATAGAAAATTGTTATTTGATATACCTGCAGCAAAAAAAAATGTTTGCATCTTAGTGTACATATTTTTTTAGTTTTTGGAGATTTATGCAATTTTTATATGAAAATCTTCTATTTCATAAAAAATTTCTTCTGAAAAAATTTACAATAGAAACTTCTTATATGATATAACTGAAGTAAAAAAAATGTTCGCTTGTTAGTGTACATATTTTTTTAATTAAATTCAGAAACACCCAGTATATCAATGCACTGCGCTTACAGAAACTAAAGCTCTTTCTCAACTTTATGACTTGTTTATTTGTTTCGCTGTGATTATTATCCCTTAACTTTGAACTCCTTTATCCTGGAATCCTGTAAAGTGTCTTTAATATAACCTTATGATAAATAAATAAAAAAATTAATAAATTATTCATTTTAGTGAAAAATTAAGTCAAATATTGCAACAAATTTAAAATAGGTAACATTTTGCCAAATTGCAGTTTGTTTTGTTACATAAAATGTTGTTTTCTTTTATTTTACGAGATTTTTTGTAATATACGGCTTTATTTATGGCCCAACATTTTTTTTCATGTTGAATCAACTTTTGCTGCAACAATGAATGAACATAAACGAGCATATAATATATTACACATATAATTTTAACTTTAAACTGCGAAAAAAAGTGATCTATCAACTTGGTGGGATACCAGGATATAAATTCAATGGTATTCCAGGCTTGCCAAATTCATCCAAAAAATTTCTGTCTTCAAATTTTTTTTAAAAAATTAAACCATGTATATATATTTCTAAAAATACAAAATGATTCATTTTAATTTTCTAGAATTCAGGAAATTATTAAAAATTATTTCGACCTCACAAAGTGGCTTTAAAATTATTTTTTTTCGCAATGGGTCATTATTATTTTTTGATTATACATTTATGTACTACTTGAATAAGTGCGGCAACGTCGCAAAAGTATTTCGGAGCGACTGCAATATCGAAATATCCGAGTTGACAGGTTGAAGAATGCTCAGTTGGGTGTGATTGGATTTTCCTGATATTAGTTGCGATAATGAATGACTTTTCCTCCATTCTACGTACTGATAATATTTTTGCCAACCCCCCATTAGAGGGTTGGGGGTCAAATATAGACATATACATTGGTATATTTGATTTTTATGTAAAAACCAAGCTCGAAAAATGAAGAAAATCAGCGCCTGAAATTTTGTTGCATGAAAATTTTAAGGCGTTATTAAAAAAATTAGTGGAGTGTTTAAGTAAAAGTATTGTATTTTTTTTTTGTATCGTAGAGATACAAAAATAGATAGCCTGAATTGTTTGATTGAAAAAAAAATTTTTTAGCATTAAAAAAATATATTATTCAATGAAATCGATTTTTCAATCAAAAATTTGTACTTGAGAAAATTTTGTACTTGAGAAAATTGCAACTTAAAATATCGTTGCTTTATTTCCGTTGAAACTAATGCCGTAATAAATTCAAGATATAATTGGATAGATTTATTACGGCTTTATTGTGGATATGGCAGCATCATTTGTCGCTAATTTTATACATTTTCCACGCCATTGTTCCGATCCAAAGAGCTGTTACACGCTAATAAAATACTTCTTATATATGGTGTGGGTGTTGACTATAGTCAATCCTCTTACCACTCAAAGAGAGTCCTTAAATTATCCTCGAAATCCTTACAAGATATCCTATTTAACTGAAACCAAATTTATTTTAAACCAAACGTAATGTTTTCATAATAACAAATATATTTTGAATTTTTTTAAGATTACAAAAAAATATATTTTAGTAATTAGATTAATTAATTGATCAATATTTGCAAAATGATCCGCAAAATTGATTTTTTTTTATAGATGTCATAACATGTTGTAAAAATTGAACAACAATCAACAATATTTCCTTAGAGCAGAATTTTTTGAATTCCCCATTAAAAAAGGAAATTTCAAAATTTCTTTTTGTGTGTCCTGAAGGTTATCAATAGCCACGAAACGCACCCATCTAAATGTAAACGTACATAGAGAGAAAACAACAACTTAAACAATTACTTCTCTTCATGTCAGGCCGTGAAGGTGTGAAGACGATGAAACTGGGCAATTATTTTAATTTATGAAATCAAATTTGCATAATGGATGTATCATACGTGCGATGCTGATATACTGGGTGTTCTGTGTCCGCAATACAGAGTGTTTTGTACGTTACATGTGGCTGTGTATGATTTTTTTTTAAATTGTAAGTTGAAGGATTTTTTTTTGATAACAATACTGGTTTTTTATTTTTATTATAATGAAGAGATTATTTTGAAAAATTCAAAATTTTCTCAATTAGGAATTCCACAAATTTCAATTTTTTTTAAATCCAATTTTTGTATGTATAGAAATTTAATAATTTGTGAAATCCATTATGTAATGTAATTACTTTGAATTGTTAATGAAATTTTGATTCCAAAAATTTTTTTTTAATGTATTAAAATTTGCAAATTTTGTGAACATCGGGTGTTTTCTTTTGAAAAATGAAGAATTTTGAAGATCCAACCATTTCTAAATTCAAAAATTACACAAATCTCAAAATTTCCTATCGAATTAAATATATTTATTTTTTAGTAAAATTATTTAATTCAATATTTTGATTTATTTTTAATTTAGAAAAATTATTTAGAATACACATTTTTAAGATTTAATTTACGTCAATTAATAAGAAGTGCAGCGATGCATAATTTTGTTTAAAAAATTGATAATAAAAAATATATATAAATCACACAGTATTGCATTATTATCTTTATCTCACAAACAAGATCCATAAGTAAGTAAAGAACACAGATAAAAATAAGAGAGATACAAATATTTCTTCGGCAAGAAAAAAAAATTATTGCCAGATTCAAAAGGATGTTATTTATTATTACGAGTAACTAAATTCTTGTTGAGTTCCCTTGTTGTAATATTTACAGAATTGCAAAAAATAAATCGTATAAACTTGATAAAAAAAATTCTGCAGTAGATTCAAAATTGTTTTCTTTAAAAGTTGGTAATTATTTTATCCAGTTTTACACGAAAATAAATTGTGTACGTGTTTAAAGAAACTGTTCTTTTCTGAACCAAGTTAAGTTAAAGCGAGAATTCTTTATATGGCAATTAATATAAAGAACAATGCCATTGTTGGGATGCCAAGTGCAAAAGAATGGTTCCCTAAAAACTAGTATATATAAATATCTCTTCAAGTTGCGAATTAAAATTCAGAAACTAACAAAAAGTCCTGCGCTAAACACCGCTTTTAAATCCCTTCATGAATAGAAATGATATATAAATTTATTTTCTGCTCAAAATACTCTCAAATAATTTTTTTTAATGTTTTTAGTAAGGATTTTTCAAAAGAAACATGGTCAATTTCGAGCCAGCAAATTTTTTTTTTATAGAAAACTCGTACGGCTATCAAATTTTCAACATATATGAAGAACAATTTATATTAGACAATAGCACATTTTGGACGTAATAACTAAATTAGTTAGTTTGTAAAAGAATTAAAAGAATTAACTTCGTTTTTCTATTTCGAGATTCTACCAAAATCTACTACGCCACTGGAAAAAATTTCGCCAACCCTTAATACCTAAATTGGAATATCTGGAACTGCTAAGTGTTAAATTTATAACTCTGCACATGGTTTTTAAAAAAATTCTTAATTATTTTTTTTTTGAATTTTTTATATTTTAAGATAATCTGAATCAAATATTTGATCAAAACTCGTTAGAAATTAAAAAAAAAAACAGATTGAAAACAAAAAAAATTAATTATCATTAATCAAATGCTGCGTTGTAATTTTTCAGGAAATTAAAAATTCCTATAAACGAAGATTTTCAAATAAACGTAGATTTTCAAATAAACGATGTGTGTTGAAGTATAAAAATGATTAAAAAAAATCTAGTGGCGATTAATTTTTTATATTGAATTGACTATATATTTCACATTTCAAATTGTATTTTAATTATATACAAACGAGAAAATCGGTATTATTTCTTCCCCTAAACAATCATCATTACATTTGCCACCTGCGCAAAATATATCTACACCAAAACCATTTTCTTACCGCTCTTCAAAAATGAAAAAGAAACGACCACCACGAGCTCATCCTGGCGAAAACGTTTAAGTGGCATTCGCTATTCGCTTCAGAATAACTTTTTTACAGCTCTTATTTCGTTTTTTTTTTGTTTCTTCTTCGGCTACACTCCGCACATACTGCACACCTTTTATAAGACCCCGGCACAAAGCACAATGGCACCACCTTAAAGTGGTCCCTGTCACTGTTACTCTGTTACTATAGCAGTGGCAAACGCAAACGAAGACTCTTATAATCGTAAGTGACGTGTGACTTGACAGTTACTCTCGAGGAGCAACATGGATGCCGAAATGAAGATGAGAAATTGGGATGGCCAAGTGATTTTCACATTGTCACTATATCGTTGAATGATTTTTTTAAATTTCACCAAAATACCGTAATTTAATCCATGTAACAGCCAGATGCGCATTTCGAAGGCGATGCATCCTCAGCAACACAAGATACAAAATAAATAAAATATCTTTGTCTCTATCGGTGATTTTTTTTACAGCATAGAAGAGGTATTTTATTTAGTCTATATCTTGCGCTACTGTTAATGAAGGCATATATTTAGAAATGCGCATTTAACTATTAAATGCTTTAAGTTACGGTATTTTGATGAGATTCTATAAAAAGTTTGGTTGTTTCTCAGTAATTTGAAGATTTTGGGTTGTTTGATTTTTTTTTATTGGATATCTTTGGATGAGAAAGGTTACCAAAAAAAAAAATTGAGAATGCTTGATTGATGCCGTGTAGAATTCATTTTGTTAGCAACGTAAAAAAAAATTTAGTAGCTGATGAATAATTAGATTAAGTTAAAACACCAAATAAAATTGTAACATTATTTATTTAAATCCGTATATTTTATATACGATAATTTTTGGCCATCCCTGGGTGGGTCGTTACGATGGCGGGTAATATAAGGACGGTGTGCGGTAGATGCTTTATTCTTACATGTCCTCAGAAGGATAAAATTACCATCCAGCCTTGGTTCGTAATTATGAAATACGATTCCTCGGACGAAAATAAAAACGACGCGAGACTTTGGCAATTTTTAACTCTAGTATGCCGGCTGCAATAAGTATCTATTGTGTAAATTTGTTGTGAGGCAATACTTCGTTGGAATTTAATGAAAAATCGGGGGATATACTTCTTTCTTGGGGCGGGCGAAATGCGAAAATGGAATTGACATTAAATCAACGTTCGATAAAAATCATGGTGTTTTTTGAGGCGAGAAATTTTTTTACAGAGCAGTCGTAAGGATGTAATATTTTAAACATACATTAAGAAAGGTTTAGATTAGATAATGATGGGTTTTAACGTTATTAGCTATGATGGTTAGTTACAAAAAAAAATCTGAAAATTGAGCTTTTTTTGTCAAATATTTGAGCCTAGTTTGAGATCCTTACAAAAATTAAGAAACTGTGTAAACATTTTTTTTAAATTCTTAGTCCCTAAGTTGGAAGATTTTTAAAATAAAAACATAAAGCCAACTGCAAATATCTCACTCAGATGTATTTTTCATTGACATTACCCTAGACTAGCATTTTCAATGACTTTGATGGATTGTTGTTCAATGTGACATAATGGTTATTCAAAAGAAATAAAACGGTGCAAGTAAAATGCAACAGTGTAACTCAAAAATTTCGTAGATTGAAAAATACTTCTAAATGTCTAAAAAAAAAATTTTTTAATATATAAATCGTTGGTATGTTTAAATAGGTTTATTATGTCTCTAGAAGAAGATGCCCTTCGACTAAAGTAATTTTGCGCTTCTTAGGATGATGCAGTAAGAAAACCTCGTCCGTCACTTCAGTGACAAATGATAATCAATCACTAGATGTGCGTCTGGTAGTATATAGTCACTGATCCGTGAAGAGTAGTTCGAACAAATTCATACGTTACTGAAGAAAAAGTTGTTTGCATTTATAAGGATCGATTGTTTCGTTATTTTGAATTTAAATTTAATTATATATCGGAAAAGCTTCAAAAATCAAAAAAAAAATATTGGAGTTGTACAAAAAAAAAAGGCTAAATTTTTTGTCGACTACTTTACGCCAGATCAGGTCAGCATTTTAAATAATTTAAGTTTATTTTATGGAATTTACTTATACTATTAATAAACACAACTTTTAAATGATTTTTTTTTCGTGATAGCAAATTAAATTAAATACAGCCATCGTTACTTTTTTAAAGCAAATAAAAGTTTCAAAAATCTCTTCAAAATTTCCTCTACTGCATTCTTTTAAATTACGTCGAATTTAAAGAATGTAATATGTAGTTTTAAAAATCAATCAAAAATTTATTTTATTTGGTAATGTTTTATAAAAATTTGTATTTTTTTTGATAAATCGGCTGAAAAACTATTTAAAAAATCAATTTCTTGAGAATCGACTAAAAAAGTCGTATTTTTCTTTCGCGTAAATTTTTTTTTTTCATATGCAAAATTAACAATTAATCAACAAATATTTTTAGAAATAATATATCACCCAAGAATCGTTCACGTGCCAACAAAATCGTTTGGCACGCGTGCCATATGTCCATAACACCCCTCCAAGCAAACAAAAAATTATTCTACATTATACAGAAAAACAATTCACAAAACGATCGCGAAAAAATGCGCCCGAAAGCTTTAAACATCCAACAAGTCTTTGATATTTGAAATGAGCTTTTCATTTCAAAGAGCGCGTGTGGAAACGGAGCCACGTCAGGGTTTTCCTGGATGTTTGTTTCTCTCCCCTATGTATAGTATTTTATGTGGTGGAGCTTACCATCTCTGCAAAAAGCTCAGGTTTCCACTGTTTAGTATCAATACTATGTATAAATACACTCTGTGGGCACGTCTAACGTCTGCACAAACATAAAAGGAAACTCACACGGGTTGACTCATGATTGGTTCATGCCCGGATCGCTTTTTGGGAGGTATTTTGACAGTTGCTGAATGGATTTTCCGAAGTGTAGTTAATGATATTTGTTTGGCATTGTTTGTAGCGGAAGCGTTTTGTTTTTTGACGAAAAGGACAAAATTTTCATTTGTATCTTCAAAAGTGGTTGGTAATTTTTCAGCAGAGAAATTTTTTGATACACACATTGTAAATTTAACAATCAGCTGTCCCAAATGTTTCAATTTAGATTTTATGGGTTGGTCAGATTTTTTATTATGGTGTGTTAGTCTCAAAGAGGAAGGAAAATTAAACAAGCTCAACTAGGAAATTTTTTTAAAAACTTTAAAAATAGCTAATACCCCAAAAATGATTGGTCATTATCTGATCTAAACCTTTCTTAACGTGTGTTAAAAATTTCGCGTTCTTAAGACTTTTTTATAAAAACAATTCTTCACTCCAAACAGATCGCGTTTTTTGATAGAAATTTGATATCAATTTAAAAACTTATCGACGAATATTTTATGTAAAAAAATACATTGTAGCTTTTTCATTTTATGTGGGCATTATAAAGTATATTCTTCAAATAAATCTCTTTGTAATTCGATCATCCGATAGGGCTGTAACAATATTATTGTCTACACCGAAAAACTTTATCTATACATACAAAAGATCGAATCAATATTCGCCTATATTTCTCTTTCTAAAGCTCTTGTGTTTTTAATAGATAAATTCTTCACTCCCTAGCCATAGCATACACCGAGTGTTTTGAATTCTGATATATAACAAATTGACCGCTAGAATTTTTTATAACAAAATATTAAAGATTAAAATTTTTCTAGATCAAAAATTTCACGAATAAAACTTGTCTGATTTTTTTGGGCTTTTAAATAATTTTTTTATTTAACATTTCGTTTTAAAATAATTACAAAAACCAATATTTGAACATATAACTTGACTTTTACTATGTTAAATTCGTCGATGCATCACCCTATATATTCAAACATAATTCCTTAAAACTAAAACTTCTATTAAATCAATTGAAACTATTTTAAAAATCAATTTAAATTTTTTTGTATTAATAATTCGTATATAAAAAAAAATCAACATTCAAACAAATTACTAAATATTAAAAAAATATATATTGGAAAATATTTTTATATATTGACACTCGGTATATATCTTCCCCATTGTATTCTGGCCTTTTACTGATCTTGTGGTTGTCTATATTATAGGACCAAGGGCGACATTTAGGGGTGATTCTTCCCTTAAAAGGAAACATACAAAATCATTTAATAGATTCGAATATGTCAGAATTTTTTTTTTGTTTTGGCATTATTTTTGATGAAATAAGAGATGTACTAGGTTTTTTTCTAAATACATTTTTTAATTCATAGATTTTTTAATTGTAGAACAATTTCGTTAGCTAAAATTCTTAAAATAATAAAGATTAAATATTTTAGTTTTTTTGAATGTAACTCTTCCTTTAAGAGGAAACGTACAAAATCATTTAAATAATAGATTCGAATAATTCAGAAAATTGATGTTTTAATTCAGCGTTATTTTTTATGAGTTAAGGGATTTAATAGAATTTTATTTTGTCATTTTTTTTATCAATAGATTTTTAAATTTTAGAACGGTTTTGTTAAAAAAAATATTTTTGTCAAGATGTCAGGTATTTTTCAAAAATCCATAAAGTAATAAACATAAAATATTTTAGTTGCTCGAATTTTTTTTTGTATAATTTCGAAATTAAAGCTGTGGTTATTCGGCTTGAGCGTAGAAATGAGCTTTTTCTACGAAATCTCCCGGATTGCTTTAAATTTCAGAACGATTTTGTTTAAAATATTTGTTTTGAAGATGTCAGTTATTTTACAAAAATTCTTAAAATAATGAAGATTAAATATTTTAGTTGCGCAAAATATTTTTTAAATAAATTTGAAATTAAAGTTGGTGGTTATTCAGAAATGGGCTTTTTCTTCGGTAAGCTTTCGGCCCATTGCATTAAATTTCCGAACGATTTTGTTTAAAATATATTTTTTGAAGATGTCAGTTATTTTTCAAAACTTCCAAAAAATAATAGAGATTAAATATTTTAGTTGCTCGAATAATTTTTTGAATAATTTTGAAATTAAAGTTGCGGTTATTCAGAAATTGGCATTTTCTTCGGTAAGCTTTCGGCCCATTGCATTAAATTTCCGAACGATTTTGTTTAAAATATATTTTTTGAAGATGTCAGTTATTTTTCAAAACTTCCAAAAAATAATAGAGATTAAATATTTTAGTTGCTCGAATAATTTTTTGAATAATTTTAAAATTAAAGTTGCGGTTATTCAGAAATTGGGCTTTTTCTTCCGTAAGATTTCGGCCCATTGCTTTAAATTTCAGATCGATTTTGTTTAAAATATTTTTTTTGAAGATGTCAGTTATTTTTAAAAACTTCTAAAAATAATAGAGATTAAATATTTTAGTTGCTCGAATAATTTTTTGAATAAATTTGAAATTAAAGTTGCGGTTATTCAGAAATGGGCTTTTTCTTCGGTAAGCTTTCGGCCCATTGCTTCGCAGCTATAACTGTCATTTTTTATAACGAGCGAATCTGTTCTTCTGTTCCAGGCAATTGCCTGATGTGCTTCCAGCTTGGGGGGGGGGGGGGGGGCGAAGCCCCACGAGGCCGTGCAACTTCTTTTTTTTTACACAAAATGATTATATCCGCTTAAGAGCGAGTTGCTAAACGAGGCAAACAATGTCGCCCAATTGTGGGGAATATTTTATACCACTATTATATTATATGAGATTACCGCGAATAAATTATATTTATTATGGATGCCAGATAGTCCGTCTTTGGTTTTCGTCTTGCGGGATGGTAAATTGGGAAAGTTATGAATGTTGCGGAACTGGCGACCAAACGCAATTGTTGGAATTTATCATTTGAGGAGCGAGTCCGTTGTTCTAGCTGGGAAATGAGATTGAGGCCGATTTCTCAACTGTAATGGGTTGAAACTAGGAATTACATTAAAATGCTAATAAAATCGTCCTAGGGAAATCTGTTCCTTGCCACATATATCATTCAAAATTCCTTGAAATATTATTTGAAATAAAGAACATTTTTAAATACGCAATATATTTTTTTTTGCAAATTTCGATGATGCAGTCATTTCATATATTAGTGTAATATATTTTTTAGTAAACACAAGTTTTTAGACTTAGATTTCTATATAAAAAAAAATCATTCGATAAATGTAGAATTTTTACCAGTCATTTATTAACAGCTCAATGAACGAAAAAATACGTGAAAATGTTATAAAATGAATAAAAATTTGAAAATTAGATTGTTGATATAAAGCCTAGATCTCTATATATATAAAAAAAATTACATACAATTTTTATGTTGTCTTATTTGCAATTTTTCGTATTTTTTGTTTTCTGAAAATAAACAATTGCAGGGCTTTTAAATGTTTCAATTGCAAATTTTTATAAAAAAAATTGTATTTGTTAAAAAATATTTAGTTTCATTTAATTTTATTAATTAAAATATTAGTTACTAATACATTATACATAAAAAATATATATTTTTACGAAATGGAAAAGTTTCCAATTATTATAACATTTAATTTTGCAGTTATAGCAAATTTTGCAAACTTTTAAAATGCTGTTCCGTGCCACATATATTATTCAAAATTTCTTGAAATATAATTTGAAATAAAGAACATTTTTAAATACGCATCATAATTTTTTTTGCAAATTTCTATGATGCAGTCATTTGATAAATGATTGCATTTTTTAATAAAAAAAAATTTTGGGATTTTTTTATATCCCTAAATCAAAAATTTCATTCGATAAATATAAAATTTTTACCAGCTCAATGAACGAAAAATATCTGACATAAAAAAAAACTTTTGATGCAAAAATATTAAAAATAAATACAAATTAGAAAATTAGGTTCTTCGTATAAAGCTTAGATCTCTATATTGTAAAAATATTTTTTTCTATGTAGAATATATATGTTTTCAAAATTTTATGAATCTACATTTTTTAGTTTTATATACTATTTTTATATCGTTATATGACTATATAAAAAAACAAATAATTCTGATTTATCGTTTTTTCGTTTTTTTTTTTCTAAAAATAAACAATTGCAAGGCCTTCAAATTTGTCAATTGCAAAATTTTATTAAAAAATTAATATTTGTTAAAAAATATTTGCAGTTTCTTTTAATTTCAATCGTTTGCAGTATGTACCATAACAGACACCCTGTATAAAATATTTATCATATCAGCATATTAGTTACTAATACACATACGTTAAAAAATATATTTTTTTACAAAATAAAAAATGTCCAATTATTCTACCATTTAATTTAGCAGTTATAGCAAATTTTGCAAACTCTTGCATTTGTCAATTTTTTAAATATCAAAATAATTTTTTTTTACGTAGCTTAAAAGCAAATATAAGACATTAGTTCATCGTCCTGTCAAAAACAATTTTTAAATTCTACTAAAAATCTAGAAAGTATTATTATACTTAATGTTAAATAAAAAATATTGTCATTTTATTGTCTTTTTGAAGTAAAACATTTGAAAATTAATTTTAAGAAAATCGATGCTTAATTTCGTTTTGTTTTTTATATATTGGAGAAGATAGCAATGTTTTATCAAGTATTTACGATGTGATTTTTAAACACAACGTGTTTTTCGTCAAGAAGTTTTCGTAAAAAATTCGTGTTTTTTTAGTAATTAAAAAGAACTTTTCTCGAAGATGATCAGCGCGAAGAAACAATTTATATATTCATACAAATCAATTGTCAATTTCTTCTTCCGGCTGTAGCTAAGTGGCAAAGATTAGCAACTAAACCAATCATTAAACCATTTACAGGACTTTTTCTTCAGCGAATAATCTCTCTTCCTCTGGATTTGCTCGTTGCAAAACATAATCGATGACTGATTACATTGACTCCTAACTTGCAGCTAGTTACGATCAATCTTATTGCTGTTCAAAACGCTCACTATGTATATATACTCTCATCCAACGTCGGATGGATCTTTGTACATATAACTGCTCTCTGAACACTATTTAATTGCATTATTTATGTCTTCTTTGCCGAACTGAATATAGCTACGTAACAGCCTGATGGCTCTTGCGAAAGCTCGTCTGCAAAACTTGTCAATACTCGCCGTTTATTAAATTATACTATCTTCTGGTGCGAGATGAACATTAACAGCTGTAAGGTACGCTACTTGTCCGCTTATTATGCTCGAGCTCAATACACCCGTTTTTTTATTCAATGAAAAAAAGTAATTTTTTAAATATTAATTTTTATCATATTTTCAATAATAAAAATTTTATTTTTGAAAATTTTTCGGATATACAAAAGTAAAATATACCGGGTGTTATAAAAAAAATTGAAACATCCTTACATGGATTTTTTTAAAGGAAAGTTCATTTATTACAAATCCTGACAAAGAATTAAATTCAACTTATGAATTTCACCAAAAAAAAAACCCACTCCCTTCTAAACTTTGCTCAACCAATCCCTGGAAAAATTACTGATTTTTAAAATATTCATTTAATGTAATTCAATTATTAAATTTTTATCATATCTTCCACAATAAATTTTTTTTATATTTTTTTTTAATTGGCGGATATACAAAATTAAATATACCGCGTCTTATAAAAAATTGAAACATCCTTACATGGATTTTTTTAAAGGAAAGTTCATTTATTACAAATCCTGACAAAGAATTAAATTCAACTTATGAATTTCACCAAAAAAAAAACCCACACCATTCTAAATTTTGCTCATCCAGTCCCTGGAAAAATGACCGATTTTTTAAATATTAATTTAATGTGTTCAATTATTAATTTTTTATCATATCTTAGACAATAAAATTTATTTTAATTTTTTTTTAATTGGCGGATATACAAAAGTAAGATATACCGCCTCTTATAAAAAATTGAAACATCCTTACATGGATTTTTTTAAAGAAAAGTTCATTTATTACAAATCCTGACAAAGAATAAAATTCAACTTATGAATTTCACCAAAAAAAAAAAACCACTCCCATCTAAACTTTGCTCAACCAATCCCTGGAAAAATTACTGATTTTTTTTAAAATTTAATGTAATTAAATTGTTCAATTTTAATCATATTTTCCACAATAAAAAAATATATATTTATTGAAAAATTGGCAGATACGTAAAAGTCAAATATATCGTGTGTTTAAAAGAAATTAAAACATCCTTACTTGGATTTTTTTAAGAAAAGCTCATTTATTACAAATTCTGACAAAAAATTAAATTTAACTTATGAACTTCACAAAAAAAAAAAAATCCACCCCATTTAAACTTTGCTCATCCAGCCCCAGGAAAAATTACAGATTTTTTATATTATTTTCCACAATATAAAACATATTTTTTTTGAAAAATCGGCAGACATACAATAGAAAAATATACCGGGTGTTATAAAAAATGTAAACATTACAACAAGGATTTTTTTTTAGAAAAGCTCATTTATTACAAATCATGACAAAAATTACGACCTTCACGAAAAAAAAAAAAAAAAAACGCGCCCCATTCTAAACTTTGCTCATCCAGCCCCTGGGCAAATTACTGATAAACTCATTTACTCTACAAATCTACAAAACCGATTCAAGCAAATTCCTCTTACAACTAACTCCAACTTAGCAGACCGCCAATGCAGCAAATCGCGAGAAGAAGAAGAGACAAACTTTCAACACCTAATCCGGGCTGTCCCTGCGCTAGTGGCGCTACCTATATATATATATCGTAAAGCGTGGAAAGCTGAAATGCACATTACGTTACTTGCAATCTGAAACCAATACGTTCTCCTTAACAGTCCAGCGTCGAGGAAAGCTGAACTTTTCCGATGCAGCGAAAATAGATGAATAAAGATAGATTGATGCGATTGCAAATGGATGGAGAGAGATGGAGGTGTTGGTTGGACGCAGGATGGTTGTACTAGTATACTGAGTGTTTCATTTATTTGCGCTAGCGAGATTTGCATGTAATAATTTAGCGATTTCAAATGAAATTTTATTGTTTAATAATTTTATTTTTTTTGTAATTGTAAAGAAAAATTCATTTTAAACGTCAAATGTCAAAATTTTTGCGTGGATATAAATAATGTACACGTCTAATCTGTTTACGAAACGAGATTATAAATTTTTTTTATTAAACTCTTGCGATAAAGCAAATTTTACGATTGACTTGATGTAGTGTAATAAATGCGTTTTTTTGAGATGTTTTAGTTAAAATGAACGCCCTGTATATGGATAGTAGATTGTCAGATAAAGTAAGGGTAAAGAGGGTGTATAGATATAGGTGTGCGGATAGGTAATTGTATGGAAATGTATGCGCTGATAATAAAATGCGAAATTATCGGTTGTGCTGATGCAGGCACGTATTTAGGGGGGATGTGAGAGAGGTGTTGGAAATTTTTGGAGAGTTGAAGATTTGTGAATACTTAAATGATTTAGTAAAAGTTTTTAAATTAAAATATTTTGTAATATTTAAATTGGGAAATCATCAAAAAAATAGAAAATCAATTGTTTGAAGCGAATTTTTGTTGCACGGCGATTAAAAAAATATTCGAAGAAATTGTTTAAAAAATTATGAAATTGGTTGAAGAACTTGTCGATTTTTGAACAAGGTTAAATTTTTGCAATTAAAAAAGAAAACATTGCAAAAATTGTAAAAGCGATTTTATTTCGGACTAAAAATAATTTATAAAATATAAAATATATAAATTTATAATATAATTTATATATATTTCTTATTTCTTGTAGAAATTGTTGATTTTTTTAACAATATTCTAAAAATTACGATTTTTTGGAAAAAAAAAGGAAAATCAACTTTTTGAAACGATTTTTCATTCACAATATATCACAAGAAAATATCAAAACACAAAAAAAAAAAATTTACTAAAAAAAAGTCTCTCCAATTAATTCCTTCAATTCAAACACAAAAACAAATAATTTCATTCTGAAACCAGCTCTGCTTAACTGAAGAATAAACCATGGAATATAATCCCTACGCGAGCGTATCCGATTATACCTGTCCTGCGATATCAGGACTAACAACAGAACTACCGCAAGGATAATCGACCACGGGAATTAATCTACGACTAACCTACACCTGGACGACTCGTTCATTAGGCAGATTAGCTGGATTAAACAGGAATAGATCCAAAATATCATTTATTCGAACGAAGAGAATGTTAGTTAGAAGAGAATGTGCAAAAGAAAATATGTCAGGAAAAACTGTTGTCGAAAATAAAGACAATAAAGAAAGTTGCTGTTCAAAATTTTGTTGGAAGAAAAATTCGTGTCATCGAATTTTGTTTTTAGAATATGATTCAAATTTATATACAAATATTCGATTATGGGTTGCAAATTTACAAAACACGACTTTGGCCAATGCCCGAAAAAATATATACAATCGTATTTTTTTCTATTTTCCAAAAATCATTTAAATCGAATAATCGTGTTTGAGAACATTTACATTTTATCTGTTTTAGAACAATATATTTTCATAATATTTCATGTATATCAGGATCCATTTTCAAATTGGTTTTCTGTCTATGCAGTTGAACGGAAGCATGGTAATAATTCCATTAAAATTTCCAATGGAAAGACAATTTTCTGATACGAGTACATGCTCCATTACTAGAGCAATTGCCCAATAAATCTTCAGGCGTTATTTATTGCCGTTATTCACGAATGTCATGTTCGGATAGAAGTTTAGTAAAAACAGACGGTTTGCTGTAAATATTGTCCCAAAAATTGATCGAAATTATCATCCGTAATTGAAATATATAAAAACATACATTGATTAAGCGTAAAAATATTTTTTAAAACGATTTGCCGTGGTTTGGTGTTTTTTTTTGTGGAACGTTTGATTTAAAATGATGCTTCAAATAAATTGAATTGTTTTTTTTGTGTAAAAATAGATGCTTTTTTTTTGTAAATTCTGCAATTATATTTTGAGGATATCCTTGTATTGATCCAAGAGTCGTTTTTAGAAAAGTAAATATTTATTAGTTTTTTAAAATTAATTATAACTTTAAAATCCGTATATATAAAGGGATTATGTTTAAAAAATATATTTAGGCTAGTTTTTATATAGATTTTTTGTAAAAATTATTTTTATATTGCAAAATATCTCAATGACATTCGAAATGATTTTTTTTAAAATATTATGTATAGGTGAAAATATTTAAAATTCGATTGAGTAATTATTTAAAAAATCAACTCCATATATAAGAAAAATAGCAAATTTAATTCTTTATATGAAAAAATCAAAAAAAGCAAATTTTTATAAATTTGCAGAATAAACAAAATAATATCATGCATAAATTTTTATATTCATATATTTTTTTTAACAATTTGATTAACAAACTGTATTTTACAAAATGAACATAGCTTAGAATTATTCTACCCTTTCTGCACCGACGTTGAATAACATTCGAATATCCTGGTTTCTCACTTATCCTGTATGAAAATCAGGAAACCACAAACAAACTATTTCAATAAACCTCCATGTGTGCCAACTACAATTACTTCTAAATAGAGATGCGGAAAATATATAATAAACTATTTCATAATCTTAAAAAATTCTAGAAAAAAATCAACAGGTAGTGGATTTTTAAAATTATTTTCTTAAAATTTTCAATACTTTTAAGTGCTTCAATACAATCACTGTTACATCAAAGAAGAAATTTCATTCGATTGAAATCGGCGTAATGAAATGAATGAAATCTTATTGTGTATTTTTTTTAATAAACACTCTATATATTTTCACAAGAATTGTGAGACCCTTTTAAAACTAGAGCAATAGTTGCTCTAGTTTATAGTTTATCTAGCAATAGTTGCTTTTAAAACTAGAGCAATAGTTGAAAAAATAAGAATATTCTTCTTCTTCTTCCTCAAAAACAAATCATTACAATAGAACGTCACGCCCTCATCATTTCTAACCGAACAAACTTGGTAGTATCATCACATATGAGCCCAAGCACATACCCGAAGACAAACACACCCCCTTCATAGAGAAAAGCATCCCCCGGACGTACAACGGGGGTGTATACGTAGAGGAGCCTTAACATGCAGAGCTAACTGCAGACTTTCCTAATAGATTGCAAACAGGAACAGCTTGACTGAACCAGAGTATGAGTTAGTGACACTAAAGGACCTCCTCAGTCCCTGGAATGGGCTTGATAAAATTAGAATTCTGCTCCTTTCTCAAGTCCTCATTGCCGGAATCCTTCTGCGCTGGTTAGATGCGAACACATGGGCGATTTAATGAAATTCAGCACGAAGAAACAATTTTTTTGGTCAAAAGTTCCTTTTCATATCGTCGTATTAAGACATAAATTTTTCAAAGTACGAATTTTTGAAAATCATACATAAACAAAGTGTTTACACGAGATTTTTTAATAAAAAAAAATTTTTTTTGGGCACATTTTTAAACAAACGTTTTCATCATCCTTAAATTAAAGGCTTCTTTAAACTATCCATTTCTTACAGAAGACTGTCATATAGAAAAAAAAATTTTTTTTTGAACAACCAGAACAAATTCTTAAGCGTTACTTGTAATTATTTTTAAACTGGGAATTTGTTACGGAAATTACAAACATATTTCTAATGCCACTGCTATAGACCGACCACTAATTGGAGGAAATTTAATTTTAATCCTCGGGATGGTCTGAGCGAGTTCTGTGCAAGAGCTTGTGCGAGAGTTGCTTGTTGATGGTCAGATAGGAAGCTGCGAGATTGAAGTATGCAACACATACTACATAATATGGCGGTTTCGGTGACGAGGATACATGAAATTAGTGACATTGTTTGCATTCGAATTGTTCTGGAGAGTTTTCGGGAGTTACGCTGCGTTAAATAGTTTTTTTTTTTTAATGTTTGATAAACAAAAAATTATATATATCTACATACATATATAGCTAACTTTTAGTATAGCGCAAAAATTTTTTTTCGAAATATTGGCGCCGGAAAAAAATTAAATTTTCAAGAAATTTCATTTTACCAATTTGTAGTAATAAATGATTAATTAATTAATAAAAAAAAACATCATGGTTAATTCTAATTACTTTTTGCGGTTTTTCGATACACCACTGGATTTACTAATTTAACGCTCCATAACTCCAAAAACTCCATTAACATTGAATCAAAATGATTTCATAAAATATATTTTAATTTGCGACATTTTCATTTATTCACTTGAAATTTATTCACTGTTCGATTAATTATGCACGTCACAAAAACGGTATTAATATATACAGGGGACTCCAAAATTTCACAATTTTTCCTTAAAAAAAAAAATTGTTTTGGTATTCATTTCAGAATTTATAATTCCAACTAGTAAATCGATTTTTAAAAATATCATTACAGACGTGTAAAATTACTTTGATGTCTTTTGAATCCACAATTTAATTTCTTCGCCTTCAAGAAATGTTTTTTGTCTTTATTAAATTAATTTTTGAGAAACTGTAGCTCTAGATAATTGCGCGCATTAATTAATAGCGGCAAATTAAATGTTGTATGCTTATTGTAATTCCAGGCCAGGCCTTATGGCTGCTCCAAACACATGTTGAAGCTAATACAGTGTTGCCTTTTCCATATAAATTGCTGCTTAGCATCGTGAGCTTTTGTGCTTTGTCTTGGCTGTGTGTTACCTCATCGAGCTCGCTGCTAAATCGTCTATTTAGAGTAATGAATGTTTCCTAGTTAAAAGGATTATTATCCTCGCAATATTTCAATTAGAGCGTATGAAAAAAAGGTGCCGTATGCTTTGTATAAAATATTAATCGATCGTGCGAAAGATCCAACAAAGCTTTCTGCTAATTTCGATTTTATTGTTACGTATTTGGAAGTTACATCTTTGGCAAAATGGTTTAGATTAAAAATTATTCCAAATGTAAATTTTTTTAGAAAAAAAATATATACGAAGAATTTTGCTAATAAAAAGTAGATTTCAAACAAAATAATTATTTTTGATTTTCTATTGAAAATTTTTTTATTTCTACAAAGATTTTTCAAGAAACCATTACAATATTATATATCTCGTAATATGCGAATAATTAACATAATATTATTGCAGTCTGCATGTGTTTAAAGAAGATTTTTATGAGACCAAGAAAGGAACTCGTATCTTCATACGAAACAAACATATACAGCGTGCTTGGAATATTACTAAATTTACATTTTTAAATTCTATAAATGAACATGCATTAGACTATATTTTTAAAACTAAACAATAATGGATTATCGAATTTTTTTATTTAAAAAATATTTCCGATTCGTGTTTTATCGTAAATTTCGAAAAATAAGTTTTAATATTTTTAAATACAATGTGTCAAATTTTAATATTAATTGAAAAAATACTTTGTCGAAATAAATGAACCATACAGTTATTTTTTTTTAATAGTGTCTGTCTTGCGAATTTTTACGGTGGGATGGAGAATTTTTTTTGTTAAAAAAGTATTTTCGATTCATGTTTTATCGTACATGTCGAAAGATAATTTTTTATATTTTTAAATACAATGTGTCAAGTTTTAATATTAATTGAAAAAATACTTTGTCGAAATAAATGAACCATATAGTTATTTTTTTTTATAAAGTCTTTCTTGCGATTTTTACAGTGGGATGGAGAATTTTTTTGTTAAAAAAATATTTTTGATTCGTGTTTTATCGTAAATTTAGAAAAATAATTTTTCTATCTTTTTAAATATAATGTGTCAAATTTTAATATTTATTGAAAAATACTTTGTCGAAATAAATGAACCATACAGTTATTTTTTCTTAATAGCGTCTTTCTTGCGAATTTTTACGGTGGGATGGAGAATTTTTTTTTGTTAAAAAAATATTTTCGATTCGTGTTTTATCGTGCATGTCGAAAGAAATTTTTTTATATTTTTAAATACAATGTGTCAAATTTTAATATTAATTGAAAAATACTGTGTCGAAATAAATGAACCATACAGTTATTTGTTTTTAATAGTGTCTTTCTTCCGAATTTTTACGGTGGGATGGAGAATTTTTTTTATTAAAAAAATATTTTCGATTCATATTTTATCGTAAAAGTCGAAGGATAATTTTTTTGTATTTTTAAATACAATGTGTTATATTTTAATATTAATTGAAGAATTTATTTTGCCGAAATAAATGAACCATACAATTATTTTTGTAAATCGAGTTTTTCCTTGAGAATTTTTTGATTTTTTTGTAACGGTTCATTGGGTATATTTTTTTATACAGGTATGTAATTAAATAAACAATATAAACCTTACTGGCTGGATGATTTACAACCAGCATAAACCTTTTTATATTATGCACTTTTCGCATGCGGTCCACTCTTAAATCTTTTTCGTTTGTATTATTTGTTTGTGTTTTCATAACTTACATACGCATATACACATTACGAAGAAAAATTTTATTGTTAAAAAACGAAATTATGTAAAATCCAAATATAACAATTTTTATTGCAGTATTTTTCAAAAAGTATACAATTTTAGTTTTCAGCGTAAAAAATGTTTTGTAATTTTTGCGGCGAGAAATTTATTGATAAAAATAGTGCAGTGATATAATTTTTTTTTTGTTAGTCGTTAAATATATTCTTATTTAGATATTGAAGGGTTTGGCATTTTTTTGATCATGTGTTAATTTTTGGCTGAGTCTCAAAGTCGAAGAAAAATTTAGACAAAAAAAGAAGCTTTACTTCGATTTTTATTTTTATGTAACCAGCAAATCTAAAACCATCAAAATTTGTCATTCTTAATGTGCGCTAAAATTATCATGTCCTTAGGATTCTCGATTAAAAAAATTTCCTGGTTAAAAGTATACTATATATTTTTTGTGGAAAATAAATATATGCCAAACCAAAAATAAATATATTAAAATATCATCTAAATTTTTTTTAAATAGTACATCTAAGATTTTGAATTTTTTATTAGTGAAATATTTATATTTAAAATAAAAATTGTAGCAGAATGTACTTCAAAAATAAAAATAAACCTCTAGATAAACTTAAGTAAAATTGATGTTTAATTGAAAATATTATATTTTTCAATTAGTGTAAAAATTATATTTAAAATATTTTTGAAAAATTGATTTAATAAATAAAATTAGTCTAATAAAAATAATTTGAATCAAAAATTTAAAAAAAAAAAGTGCATACACTAAAAGAAGTATTACTGAAAAATACAAATATTTTCGCCTTGAATAATATTTTTTTCAGCTGCATCGAATAAAAATTTTTTTTAGCAGTGCAGTGCCATTCTGAGTTTTAATTATACACTGAAAAATATGTTAATGTACTATATTTCAGATAAATTATTAAAGAAATTTTAAAAAATTAGCAAATAGTGTTAAAAATCTTTGCATATGAAGTGCAATTTCGAGTTTTAGCAGTAGAGCTTTAAAGCAGCGTATAAAGCACGGTTATAAAGCTCAGTAAATAGTCTGCATATACTGTGCATATATTACATTATAATGAGCTTTTCTCTTGCGCCACACAATAAATATTACGTATTAATAAAAGCGAGCCGGTCCCGACCTAGGACATACAGAAACGGCGAAATTGTGAGAACTGTATGGTATATTAACTACCAACAAAATTACACGGAAACTACATTAAACTCGCAAATTAACGCGTGTGGATTCTGCTGTGGCATCAATTAGTCTTCCTTCGTACCAATTAAAATTAATATCACCGCGCTAAGTTGGATGGATTTGATTTTCCGCAGGAAATTCGTTTTCCAAAGAAGAAACAACTTCTATTGTGCTAAAGGCGTGGCTTGGTACGTTCATTGGAACCACAGCGAGCACCGGCAGGCCGAGCAATAACGCAATATCGAATAAAATTGTGTTTTTTCTCTGGCTAAATTTGTGTGATGATTAATTTAAGGATTAACAATTGAGGAAAGAATTAATTTTTTTAATTAAATTTTTCTTCCAAGGAACGAGATTATCTTTGGTTCTCGACCGGAAGAAATTTTCGTGGGTGTTTGAGTGGTCAAATAAATAATTTCGCTTAAAAAAAATGGTGCGGGATTTATTCAAAATGCACTAGTAGGGTAAAAAAATTAAAATTAAACATTTGTGTCATTTTGTTTAACTTTTTAAAAGTATATTTAATCATTCCTCTGCCAATCAAAAGAGATTTGATTATAAATTAGTGTTAAAAATGTTTCGTACTACATAGGTAGAATGACAGGGCCTGAGTAAATTTAAAATTATAAGAAAAACTATAAAAAACTACAAATAGTCGCAAAATTGAAATAAATAATTAATATATAAAATATCACGTTTGTATTTACTTAAAAAATATTTGATTCTTAGAAAATTTTAATATTTTTTATTAAATACGCCTCTGAAAAAACAGTACTAGGGACGTTCAATAAAAAAGTGTCATAAAAGTGCCTAAATGGATAATAATTTTAAAATACCGGATATTTTCTTAATTATAAAAGATACCGATAAATTTTTTATTATTTTTTGTTTGGTAATATATGGGCTATATTAACTAGAGAATGAAATTTTTTTAAGAGTCGTTTTTGAGGTACGGGGTACAATTTTAGATTCTTTAAAGTACGTGTTTTATAAAAGTATTTATTGAAACTTTTTAAAAAAATATTTCACTGAAATATAATTATAATAAAAATATGTTTTCTTTGGATACGGAAATATTCCCTTTTAGCAATTAAAAAAATAATTACTGTACATTTATTTTCAATTTTTCTTCGTTTGATAACAAATTGTCAACACTTACAAAAAAGTTTTTTTTTCATTACTATTAGCATTTAGAAAAAATAATTTTCAAGTCACAATTTTTATTCTAAATGTTTTTCACAAATTCTCCATCTTATTTTTCCTTCTTTAATTTTTCTTTCGCATATATTTTGTAAAATTTTCTAAAAGATTATTCCACAATATGCACTTTGCGCATATATGATCGAAGGGTTGGCTTGTGCCAATGACGTAATACGTAATATTCCTTTATAAAAGAACTAATTATAACCAAGATGTCTGAAAAAAGGAGGGAAAAAAATCTCCAATCTGCCAGGCACCATAGAGCCAAAATGGCAGAAGCCTAACGGTGCGGCTGTAAGGGTTCTAAGGACCCTTTACACCCCGTACAATAAAGAATAAAGAGCCAGCTTCAATATGCAAAGAATATACAGGGTATAACAAAATTTAGTCATGGATATGCAATTTTTACGTTATAAAGAAATTGTTTGAAGATTTTTTAATATAAATTTATTATACTTTGTATAGGAAAGAATATATAGGGTGTAGCAGAATATAGTAATCGCTATTTATATTTCTTGCTAACATTTTTTAATAGATATTAAGTAGCTATTAACTAAATTTTTGTTAAATAATATTATAAAACGAATTATTATTATTTTTTTATTAAAACTAAACAAACGCGAACAAAATATTATGTACTGAAGAAGTAAATTTAATATATATATATTTTTAAATATTAGCAACGTCTTTAAAGGTTTTATAACTTATTGTACATCTTCGAAAACATTAAAAAAAATTCCTTGTATTTTTAAAAAATTATATTCCATACTGTATTACGAATACATTTTCGAAGATATAATATATGTGGAAAGTACTTCCATTCGGAATGAATATCTGACTCGTGAAAAACGTAACGAGACGTAGGGACGTTTCTATACTTCCCCCCAGATGATACGTGGCAGTAAAATTTGCTGGTCTAATAAAAAAATACGCCGAGCTTATATATAGATGGTTGGAAATGAAAACACGAATTCTTCTGTCAGCTAATATAATTTTAGCTTAGGTGGAAATTTAAGAAACATTTTTTTCGTCGGATTAAAAAAATAAAATTACATTTTGATGAAAAGTGTGGTGTTTGAATTTAGTTAAATTTTAAAAAAATGTTTTTGCTCCGATATATCAAAGTGGAATTCGAAAAAAGTAGGTGAGATTTTTTTTAATTTTTAGATTTGAATTGGTAGAATTTAATTGTACAACATGTTTTTTGTTTCGGAAGATTTTGTCAAAATTTGATTTGAAAATGAATTTTTTTTGCCCTACCTGAAGTCAAAATTTGATTTATATTTTCTCGTATTATCGAATAAATTTTAATATATAAAAAAAATCTATTTATATTCTTACATTTGCTTAATTTACCAACGAAGCAATTAAAATTTAAAAAAAAAATTGTAAAAATTTCCGTGCTGCTTTTTTTTATTGTTCGCGAAGACTTAGCCCGTGCTACGTGCGAGCTTTTAGTGGCTGAGGATATATAAAATTTTACGAGAGCAGTTGGTAATTTTTATGGATGTACAAAACTGGATATACAGCTCGACGATATTCGTTTTTGGTATGTGTGAAAAAGCTTTCATCCCCCCAGCGCTGAATGTTCAAAATTGCAGAGACAGGTGTCGAAAAGTCGAAAAATTAAACAAAAAATAATACGGTTTAGTTGTAAACTAAAGTCCAGCCACATGAGTTGTGTAAAAATATTTTCGTTTTAATTTCGAATTTAAAAAGTTCGTAAAAAAATTGTTTTCATTGAAGAGTTAAACAAAAATCGAAAAATTAGTTGATGTACAATACAAAAAAAATAATTAAAATCGAATTTTTGCTCTATAAATTAAAAAAATTGAATTAGTTGGTGTACAATAAAAAAAAAGAATTAAAATCGAATTTGTGCTCTGAAATATTGCGTGTTTTAAAATCAGCTCACGTACGGATTTCTCTAGCGGGTGTTGCGATAAATTGTCGCCACTTTTTTGACAGGTTCTCTAAAAAAGAATAATATCGAGACGCCATCTCGGACGCGTTTTTCGAAATATACTTCCAGACGACATTTTATAGCGAAATGAAACGATTTTATACTCGAAGACCTTGTAGCTACACAGCTTGAAGCACTAATTTTTTTTTTGTTATTATTCAACTTATTCCGCACCAGAATTTTTTCCCACGTGAAAATGCAATAGATGTTTTAAATTTTCGGATAACGAAAAAATGTATGCGAAAAATATATCGTAATAAATTCTCTTCCTTAAAATAAAACCGTGATTTTTCTAATTTTTAGATAATGATGAATTTTTGAGTTATTAGCTTTGATAATATATATATTTTTTTTAATCTTATAATTCAGCTTCGTTTTTGTCATTTTTAAATTGTTTAGAAATTTTATTGTTTAAAAAAAATAAATCTACAAATTTGTTATAAAATTTTCATCGCTAAAAAATTTAATTGGGCACATTTAATACAACAACAAAATTGCTGTTAATTTATGAGTTGGCTCAAATAATTTCGGGCATGTATATAAGGGTAGGACATGACCACCCTTAAATCAAAACTACATCTACAGAGAGGGTTTACAAGTAAGGGGTGGAGTCTTTATAGACCATTCAAATAAATGACAATAACAAAGACAAAAGGACATAAAGATAAACTATACATGTCTTGTTCTGACGATAAAAAATAACAAAAAATAATTTGCCGGAGTTTTCATTAAAAAAAATTAAGCAAAGCACAATTTACCATTTAAATTGAGTAAATATATATTTTCCAAAAATAAAAATATATATATATATGGTAAAATAAATCAGCATGTAAAGCATGGTTGTATAATTTTTATTTTTACCAAATAAATCGCGAAATAATTTTTTTTTAAATGTGAGTTTAAAGTTTGATATCGGGGCGACTTTCAAATCAATATTTTAGAATGTAAACTGCACCTGAAAGTTCACGGCCTTTTCTATAAAATAAATATTTAATATTTTACCCTTTTACGCTTCGTCGAATGGAAAACTTTATTTATTTATAAAAGCAAGTTATAACGCAGAGGCAATGTGATTAAAACTTTTAAGTATACTTTGGGCAGTGGAGATTTTATAGTGTAAGTTTGGTATTTTAATAATTTTATGTCGCTCTTATTGAAATCGATGGTATGAAAGCTTTTGTGGATTATCAGAGTTATTTACAACAGAAAAATATTTGGGATTCACAAGTTTTTAAGTCAAAAATACAAATCTCGAAACAGAAAATTCCAACGATTTTTTTTTCGAATTTTTAAAAGTTTACTCAAATTGCTTAGATAATTTTTATAGCTTCGATTTTTTAATAATGTATATTTTATAATTTGAGCTCGGAATTATTACAATTTTGAATTGTTTTATTTTTAAATAATTTTTGAAATAATTTGAAACAAAGGTAAGGAATTCATGAACAAAAATTTTAGTTCGGGATTATTTATAAAAGAAATATATTTCGAATTTTTAATTTACTTTCTAGGAAACACAAATATTTGATATCGAAGAAATCAAAGAAATTCCAAGAAAATATAAAAAATTTAAGAAAAATTAATTTTATTCCACTCATTTAAATTCCATTCATTTAAAAAATATAAAAAACTCGAAGCAGAATAATTTCTAATTGATTTAAATATTATCTAAAAAATAGCAAATTCAAAAGAAAAAATTTCCAAAGTATCCTTTTCAAAGGTATATTTAAATTTATTGAAAAATTTAATCAATTTATTTTCGACATTTGTTTATTTAATCAAAGTAGATATTGTACAGTTCAAAAGTAGAATTTAAATACTTTAGAATCGGTATTTTTTGAAACCCAGGTATAATTTTTTTAGTTTACAATTAAATATATTTAAAAAAAATTATATTCATAAATTTATAATTTTCGAATTTTTTTTCTGAAGTGATCGAATTTCAAATAATATGATATCAAAAGACATTTTTTTATTAATTTCAATAATATGTAAAAAAACTTTTTCGATTTTTTGTTGCTTTATCTTTCTTTTAAAAAAACCTAGATATTTTATAGTCCAATCTAAAGTGTTTTTTTAAAAAGTAAATGTATTAATTTTTTAGTCCAACATTTTGTAAATAAAAATGATTTAAAAAAAACCCTATAGTCCATCTAAAATTGTTCTTTTTTTTAAATAAATGTATTAATTTTTTAGGCCAACGTTAAAAAAATAAAAATGATTAAATTGCAAATAAAATAAAAAACAAATGTTTAGAAATAGAAATTCAGAACTTCAAGAAAGCTCAAAAAACAGCTTATTATCAAAGTATCAAAAAAATTTCAGCCGTCATAATTGATTATAACTTGCACCCTCTCAAGTGACACGTCGACCATTTAAGGGCACATACAACCCCACCGGAGGTTTCTAACATTCTTCAAGGGTGATTTGCTCAAATGGACACACACACACAGCGCCACCTTCATGATAAATTTAGCAATTTTCCAACTTAAATTGGTTTCTCGTATCACGTTTTCAATTTCGACTTATTGATGTGAATGGAAGTAAGTTTATTTGGCGGCTTTGCCGCCCATAAAGCCGCCCACACAAACGTTCACACATTCAGCCACTATACTCTTCTCTTCAATCAACAAAAAGAGATATAGAAATTCTAGACGATGGAAACACACAGAGACAAATATCTTAAATTATTCATTAGGTGTCGCTCTTAGATATCGCTCAAACTCGAGCTATAAAGATTTTTATGGCCGCAATTTATATGAAATTGAATTCTGAAAATATTCTCAACAGTGGAATGACGATAAAAGTCTTTTTAGGCATTTTTTATTGCTAATAATTTGAAAAATAATTTGAATTGTCAAAAAAATATTCAAGAAAAAATTTGAAACCAGAAAATTCCAAGGAAAATTTATTTTTTAGCTAAAAAATATAATAAATTTTTCTATTGTCTTTAATCTGACTAATTTTTCTAATAAAAAATTATGCAAAATGAATAAATAAAGTAAATAAAGTGTTTTTACTTATATTTCATTACAAATAATTTGAAAAATAATTTGAATTGTCAAAAAAATATTCAAGAAAGAATTTGAAACCAGAAAATTCCAAGGAAAATTTATTTTTTAGCTAAAAAATATAATAAATTTTTCTATTGTTTTTAATCTGACTAATTTTTCTAATAAAAAATTATGCAAAATGAATAAATAAAGTAAATAAAGTCTTTTTACTTATATTTCATTACAAATAAATAAATTGAATCGTCAAAAAAATATTTAAGAACAAATTTGAAACGGGAAAATTCCAAGCAAAATTTTTTTTAGTTAAAAATATAATAAATTTTTGTATTGTCTTTAATGTGACTAATTTTTCTAATAAAAAGTTATATAAAATGAATAAATAAAGTCTTTTTACATATTTTTATCACAAATAATTAGAAAAATAATTTGAATTGTCAAAAAAATATTCAAGTAAAAATTCGAAACCAGAAAATTCCAAGGAAAATTAATTTTTTAGCTAAAAAATATAATAAATTTTTCTATTGTCTTTAATCTGACTGATTTTTCTAATCAAAAATGATCCAAAATGAATAAATAAAGTAAATAATAAAGCCTCTTTATATATTTTTTATTACAAATAATTAGAAAAATAAATGAATCGTCAAAAAAATATTGAAGATTAATTTATTAAAGAGGGAAATTCCAAGAAAATTTTTTTTTAGTTAAAAATACAATTAATTTTTTTATTATCTTAAAACTGACCAATTTTTTTAATCAAAAATTATCTAAAATAAATAAAGTAAATAATAAAGTGTTTTTAGATATTTTTTATTACAAATAATTAGAAAAATAAATTGAATCGTGTCAAAAATATTCAAGAAAAAAATTTAAAGGTGAAGTTGGAAGAAGAATATTTTCTTTAGTTAAAAATATAATAAATTTTCAATTATCTTTAATCTGACGAATTTTTCTAATCAAAAATTGTCTAAAATAAATTGATCTACTGAATTCTATAATCTAGAATTTCCATTGATAATGTCCACTTCATCACACGCGAATTAACGTCTATTTTGGCAGTTGCTGATATATAGGCCACCATTCAAGCTTCACACAATATCTAAGCCAGGGCCGGACCTAGTTACAGCTGATAAAGTAACTTATCAAGGCGGCGAAATTAAGAAATGCCTTAAATCTGCATTTATTTATATTTAATTTAAGAAGTTGTGAGTAATTTCTTGAAAAGAATTTTAATTTTTTATTTAAATTTGAATAAATTAAACTTAAAATATAAAAAGTCTTTTTCAAATATTAAAATTGCATACTTTTTTGATATTCCGTTAATTTACGCTGCGTTTTATGTTAGTTTGTATTAACAAAGCTTTCCTTGTATATATCCTTTGATATAAAGTGAATATGCAGTATGTACATAAGAATAAATAAATAAATAAGAAAGTATTCAAATATATCAAATAATTTCTATTTCTTTTTAGACAAAAAAAATGTTAGATACTAATAATGATCAAAATACTACGTTTTTTGTTTAAATAAAATTTTTATTGTGAAGTTTTTTCCGTTTGTTGTTTAATTTTTTTTATTACTGAAAATATTTCATAGGATATACGAAAATTTTATATCTGAAAATGCAAGAAATTCCTTAGATTTTTAAATATATTTGCAACAAGAAATTTTGTTCCATCTTAAATAAATGTATATTAATTTCAAAGAATAAAAACTATCTAAATTAATATTTTTATAGAAAATTTAACCTGACTATAATTTAAAAAAAGCATTATTCACTTTTTATACAAATAATATTTTGGAGAAAATTAACAAATTCGAAAAGTACCAAAAAAAAATTGATTTTCCAATTCTATTCAAAAATTTAAACAAAAAATCCCAACACAAAATCATGTACAATTTTTTATAGTCTTAATAGAAAGCGAAGAAATTTCTTAAGCCCCCCTCTAAACTGAACCTGTTATCATCTCCGCTATATCATACCATGTCAAACTAGAGGATCCTTTGTACATAACGTGATTTAACATGACGCCAAGCCATGGCGCTTAAGTGCATGAATGCAAGCGACACCGACAGGAAATTAGAACCAATTTCCTGGTACACAACCATCCCAACAGCTCCATCTACTGGTCAAACTATATACTAACTATCCTCAGGCATGAAATAATAATGCAAAAAAAAATCGCGAAATTTTGAGCTAATTTCAACGCTGTGTACAAATTTAATATAAAATGAAATTTTAGAAAAAAAAAATATTTTGTAGTAGATAGACGTTTTTTTTTTTTAAATATATTTCTACAAAAATATTTTAAATACAAGTCGATTGAAACTTCTAAACACGGCAAAGACGTTCAATTTTATTAATTAATCATTTTTTTCTCTACATAAGCGTTTTGGTAAACACAATTTATTTACTTTACACGTCTTAAGAGCTGGGAATTCGGTAGCGATCTTCTGGCGAATTTAACAGCCGCTTTACAAAAATATACACACCTCATTAAGGAGGCAGGTTAGTTAAAGAGTCCGCAATCCCAAAGACTGGTTGGAAACAGCACGCCATGCCGATCTATCCTGAGCTAATCCCTTCATCTCCCTATAGCTATTCATCTCAACGTCTTCAACTATCTGACTCACATACTCCAATCTAGGCCTACCTACCCCTCTCTTTCCCTCCACTCTACCTTCTATGATCAATTGCATAATCCCCCCATGCCTAAGAATATGCCCTACTAATCTGTCTCTCCTACGCTGTAACACTCTCCAGATACTTCTCTTCTCCCCTACTAACTCTAGTACAGCTTCATTTGTTACTTTATCTTCCCAACCAATCCTCATCATCCTCCTATAACACCACATTTCAAGTGCTTCTAATCTACGCTTCTCTTCCTTTCCTATAGTCCACGCCTCACACCCGTACAGTGCTACACTCCAAACATATACCTTCAGTAATCTTTTTCTAATACCCAAGTCAATATTTGATCTTAAAATCTGTTCCTTTTCTACGAATGCCTTCCTACCCTGTGCTATCCTACACTTTATATCTACCTTGCTTCGATTATCTTTTGTGATTCTACTGCCTAAATAACAAAAATCTGACACTTCTTCGATTCTATTATCTCCTATTGTGATCCTCATTTTTCTACTGCATTCCTTTTTGTCACACCTCATCACTTTAGTTTTACCTATATTTATTTTCATGTTAAAATCCCTAGTCAATACTGCCTGCATACCATTCAATACCCTTTCTAAATTCTTTTCGCTTTCTTCCAATATAGCTATATCGTCGGCGAATCTCAACATATATATTTTCTCTCCCTGTACATTCACACCTACACTATACTCTTCTTTTACTTTGTTTATTGCATCTTCTATATATAGATTAAATAATAACGGTGAGAGTGTACATCCCTGCCGAACTCCCTTCCCTATTTTTGCTACCTCTTCTTCCCCCTCAATTCTAACTAAGGCAGTTTGGTGTTTATATAAATTAAAAATTATTCTCCTATCCTTATAATCTATACCCGTTTCTTTTAAAATTCTAAACATTATGTCCCAATCTACATTATCAAATGCCTTTTCTAAATCTACAAAAGCTATGCAAGTTACCTTTCCTACCCTCATTCTTTTTTCTACTACTGTTCTTAGTGCTAAAATCGCCTCCCTCGTCCCTCTGTTTTTCCTAAAACCAAACTGATCTTCTCCTAGCCTTTCCTCTACTTTATTTTCTAATCTCCTATAAATAATCTTTAACAATATCTTCGATGCATGTGATAGTAGGCTAATGGAGGCAGGTAGAGTCCTGTTTTTTTTATATAAAAGGATGAGCGCTGAAGGCTTTCCCATCCTGTAGTGGCTCCACGCTTAGAGTTATAGGTTGCCAGTATATACATACTTAAATAAACTTATTCATAGGCACATTCAGGATACACCTGAATGGAGGATAGGTATTTATACCATCAAGTTACCATTTATACCATTTTTTAATTTATTAAGTTTATACAAGCATACAATGGCCTAAGGGCTAATCCCATTGGAAGTTATCGTAGATTGAATATCCTTTCCTAAACCCGAATTGGTATGAACACATTTTCTTATTTTTATTTAACCACCAGTCTAATCGAGATTTAATCATCCGAATCAAATGTTTTTAAGAGACAAGATGACAGGGAAATCGGTCTGTAAGATTGAGGATCCTCAGCAGATTTTTTTTTTTCAACAGAGGTAAAACGACGTATTTTTCCCATTTATCTGGAACTATTTTTGTTTCCAAAATGTTATTGTATATTCGTATTAACTGATGACGAGCATTACTAGGAAGGTTATTCATCATAATATAATGTACTTTGTCCATACCTGATGCAGTGTTACTATTGCTTTTGATAGCTTTTTAAAATTTTGCCATAGAAAACGGAATTTGAAAAAACAAGGTACCAGGACCCTGAGCGTCTGCAACCCAATATTCTCATTAACTGATGGAGGAGCCAATTGACATAAAAAGTTATTACACCATAATAACTGGATGCGTATTGGAAAATCTAATATTTTTCACTAAGCGGGCTCTTTTTCCAAATGTCTGATATTGTCGTAGTTCTATTTATTGATTGACAGAATGTCTGCCAGGAATTCCTTTTCGCTTTTAGAACAGTACTACGAATTATCGCGGCTGACTTTTTATACGCCAACTAATTTGAGATAGTAGAAGATTTTACATACGCTTTAAATAATCTATCGCGGTTAATGATTGCATTTTTGCATTCATCATTCCACCAATTATTGGAGTATTTAAGATTATGGGAACGCTTTATATTTGGTATGGCTTCCGTGGAGGCTATTTGTATATTCGACTCAAATGTATTATAAGTGAGATCTTCATTGTCTATTGCTTCCTGGGATAGTTGCTCCATTTTTGAGTAAAATAGCTGCCAATTTGCCTTCTTCATATTGAAGCGGGTTTCATTTGAATGATATTTGGAGCCTTGATTACATAATTTCAATTTAATACCTATTACTCTATGATCCGAAGCTAGGGCTTCATCTGCTACAGCCCACACACAGTTCGCAAAAATATCTGGAGATACAATTGTTAAATCGATAGCCAACCTTGAAAAAGAATTTGGTCTAGATATACGAGGTAAGTTTAAAAAGTAGTGCGAACCCATGCACAGTGCGCGATTTGGCAACATTGCAAGTTTTCCCGCCAGTTAACCATTTAGATAAACATTTGATCTACCTCCAGTACAAGTCTCAACTACCCACTGCTACTGCACTTTTTTTACTACGTGTTCTTGTGAAGCTAGTTTTTAACTTTGTCACGGAAATGGACGTAACAAAATTGGAGCAACGTTATACGATAAAGTTTTCTGTCAAACTTGCCCAAACCGCAACGGACACTTTTCAAAAATTGACGCTAGCGTATGGGGAGCAAGTCTCATCGAAAGCTCAAGTTTTTAGGCGGCACAAGGCCTTTTTAGAGGGACGTGAAAACGTTAACGATGAAAATCTGAAAGGACGACCGCGCAGTTCAAAAAACGACGAAATTTTGGAAAAAGTGCGAGTTTTTGTGAGGTCTAATCGACAACTGACTGTCAGAATGATCAGCAGTGAATTGAATTTGAATGTTGCCACTGTCTACGACATGTTAACCCAGGATTTGGGCATGCGAAAGGTGTGTCCGAAGATGGTTCCCAAAATCCTGACACCTGAGCAAAAACAGCATCGGATAGCTGTGTGTTCAGATCTTCTGCAGAACATTGAAACTAACAAACATTTTCTAAAAAAACGTGATCACAGCTGACGAATCGTGGGTACTTGAATACGACCCTGAAACGAAACGTCAAAGTCAGTAGTGGTACACCCCCGACTCACCACGTCCGAAGAAAGCACGGATGAGCAAATCCACGATTAAAACAATGCTCATTTGCTTTTTCGACAATCAGGGGATTGTCCATAAGGAGTTTGTGCCCCCAGGGCAAACTGTCAATCAACAGTTTTACCGCGAAGTTCTCGAGAGACTAACGAAAAGAGTTCTCGAGTCAGATCAAGCATTTCTGTAAGTTGGATGTTGCATCATGACAACGCACCTTATCACACAGCACTCTCTATTAGGCAATTTTTGACACAAAAAGGAATTTCAGTGGTTCCTCAGCCCCCCTTCTCACCTGATCTATCACCCTGTGACTTCTTCATTTTTCAAAAGTTGAAAATTCAACTCAAGGCATATCATTTTGGCACTATAAACGTCATTCAGAAAACCGTGACGGACCAACTTCGTTCGATCCCACTGAACGACTTCCAACACTGCTATGAGCAGTGGGTGCAACGTCTCCGACGCTGTGTAGCCTCAGAAGGGAACTATTTTGAAGGTGATAAAGTTGAATTGTAAATATAAAATAAATAAAGAGTTTTATTGAAACAGTCTCATTACTTTTTAAACACACCTCGTATATGTGGGCATACCGTTGTTTAATATGTGAATATTGGTAAATTTAACAGCCTCGAGAAGCTCCGTCCCAGCTCGATCTGTAGAGGAGCACAACATGGTGCATATTGAAGTCTCCTCCGACTAAAAAAGGTCTCTTTAAGCTAGAGCAAAAAATCTCCCATTCTCGAGAAGACAGGACTGTACTTGGACGAACGTATATTGAATAAATATTTATAACTTCGTACACGTTTAATTTGATTTTTAAGGACCTGCACATTATCTTATTATTGTATATATTCTGATGTGAATCTTTGTAAGCAAAAGACTGTTTTAGTAGAATAGCAACACCGCCTTTTCCATCTATTCTATCACATCGAAAGATGTTATATCCTCTAAACCTAATATTAAAATCTTTTTTTAACCACGTTTCGCTAAGAAGAGCTATACCTATATTATTATATAGATACAGCTCCAGATTCCCTTTATTCTGCTGTGACTGAACGACAATTCCATTGCGTATTATTTATTATATCCACAGTTGTTTATCGGTTACAATATCGTGCAATTTCAACTTAAGAACTGATTCTGGGTTTTCACAATTGTTATCTAAGATCATGTCCAGCTAAATATCCATTATTCTTTGTACTAAAGAATCTTTTTTTTATATAATAGCTTGTATCATGAGTCGCTGAAGAAGTCGACGCACAATTCATAAAACTATTCTCGAATTGTACTGGTTTGTCAATTTTTTTCCCGCTGAGAATGGATATACTTTAGTTTGGTTTGATGTCTGAATCTTAGACATTGAATTGGATATTAAATACGAACCCTTTTTACTGTCAGAAGACCATGATTCTAGTATTTCCTTATGTTGTTTTACTAGTCTATTACCTGCTACCGGAGGCGACATAGGCCTTAGACAAGTTGTAAAATAGTTTTGTCTGTTACGAGTTTGAGTTTTCGGTAAAGGATAAGTTTGATGAGAAAGGAGGTTGAGCGCCTTTTGCAGCTGCGCTTATTGGAGGATAACTGCTACGGTTTCCTAAATTAGATGGGATTGATGAAACTGTTTGATTGACCTGCGCTACATTTGCATACGAATTTTTAACACTATGTACTGCATCCTTATATGATATGTTTTCATACGCCATTTCTTTTTACAGAACTTCTACCAGAACAATGAATACATTTCAATTTGTCAAAAGTACAATTTTCATCATTATGACCTCCTACGTTTTCGCTACAGCGACAACATTTAGCATTACTTTTACATAAGGACATAGTATGTCCAAATCTCCAACATCTAAAACATTCAATCACTCTTTGAACTGTAAGGTTCAACAGGGCAACATTTTCTGAAAATGCCCACATGAGTGGGAAGTTGTTGACCTTTAAATGATACTAGGATTATTGACTAAGTAGGTATTTGTTGTATAGTATCGTTCGATTTGGATTTTCTATATAATCTTTGTACCGATAAAACATTTATAATATGGCCATTTATGTTCTCTATTAATTCTTCTTCTGACAAATCCAAAACCACATCTTTAACCACAGCAAGTCGCCTCACCACAAAAAGTGGTATATATACATTCAATTTCTTTTCTTTAAAGTAAACAGAAGCTATTAAAGCGTTTGCTGAAGAGTATGTTTTTAAAACGATTTTAACTATATTCTTCCCTGCCAGACTGATACTTATAACATCTCCCTCCATCTCCTTGTGATTAGAAAAAATTTGCTTCCCCAAACTCATCGGATGTAGTCTACCTATATCTTGTTCGCCTTCAATAAAAGTTAAGAACGGTCCTGGGGTAAAATGTGGTTTACGGTAAAAATTCCTAAAAATCCGGCGTTAATTTTTCTGTGTCCAGGAAGGTCCAAAAACCATAAAAAAAAAAAAAAATCGAGGCGGCAAAGATAAAGTGGTCGAAATCGATGAGAGCAAATTTGGCCGTCGAAAGTACCACAGAGGTCATCGTGTCAAAGGTCAGTGGGTGTTTGGAGGCTATGAACGGGGGACGGGACGAATATTCATGGTCCCTGTGGAAAAAAGGTAACTTGTTTGGCTTAATTTTTTGCTTAGCAGCTTTTTTACAGTTTTTTGAACAAAAACATTCTATTCAAGTGATTGTTTCCGCCTGGTTTTTTCAATTCAGTGTTAAAGTTTCCACCCTAAAAAGGCCTAAAAACCCTCATTCCTCAAAATATGCAAATTTACCGTAAACGTAATTCGCTCCTGGTCCTGTATCAGACCAGACGAATTTACGTACAACTCTATTGATTACATTATTGTTATCTTTTTTTCTATACGAATTCTTATTATTTACACTCGTACCGGAGTTGTTACTATGCTGAGATCTATAGCCATATTATTTGATTCGTGATTATTTACTACGATATTAGACTGTGCCTCTATTACAATCTTAAGAGAATTCGAATTAGCGACCTTATTGCCATTAACTATTGGATCTATATGATTATTGTCTATTGTTTGGGCAGATCTAGACAAATTTGTTATCTTCTTTGGAAATGTGGTTTTCTATTTTTTATTTTTTAAATTTCTTACGGTTCAGCGACGTATCTACCTCCCTAATATGTTTTGGACCCTCGGTTAGGTCTTCATTTATCAAGGGCCTGAAGGAATTTGATGAATGTTCTAAAAAATGGGAACTCTTCAACTTGCATTCCCAGATCGTTTTCATTTTCGATTGTGTTCACAGCACTTTTTATAACTTCTCCGATGGACATTATGGGGGATGCACTCCCGGGATCCGGGGGGTGCCCCTGCCCGTCCATTTGTTAAACTATCATAACTTCACTTTGATTAAATATTATTATTTAATAACTTTTTGAACGTAAAATGAATCCGAATTAATAACTAAATTTTAAATGAAATGTAAATTCCAATGATAAGAATTATTAAACAATTGATTAATACAACCGAACTATGCGACGTATGAACCAGAACTGGACAATCTTCTTTTGTTTATGTAATTAACAGTCGCGATAGAAATGATGCATGCGCCTCGAGCACTTTGTGTTTTGAAGGAGGTAGCGACGAACATAAATATGTATATATTTGAAACTACAATAAAATGTGTTATTTTTACATAAATGTGTTTATTGAAGAATGTAGTAGTACAGAGCCGGATTTAGATATATATAAAAGAAAAATATTTATATTTAAATTTTTATATATACAATAATTTTTTTATTTTAAATAATATAAAAAATATATGACCTGGATGCTCAAATGTCTGACAATATATTTTTTTAAATTCATTTCTAAATCAAAAACGCATTAATTTTAAGTAACGTCTACTCTCATTTTTGTTGTGTGAAAAAAATATTAGTAAATTTGTATTTTTTTATGGTGTGTTGTATTTCAATTTATTTGCCGTGTACAACAAATTTTTGGATTACAATTTCCATATACTTTAATAGATCTCCACATGATGTGGACCCATGGGACGTCTTTATACGACCCACGGGACAAAATGGAATATGTGATGATGGGCGCAAGCAAGTTGCACGAAATGTACAAGAATAATATTTTTTTTTGAATTTTCTATACATTTTACTGATATAATAAAAAATAAACTGATTAATTAACCGAGATGTATTTTTTTTGAATCCCTTAAATTAATTTTTTCTTCTAAATTTTTGTTCATAGATAGAATAAAAAAAAGTTGTAATTTTTTGAACCTATTGATAGGAATAATCAACACTAACTATTAAATATTTGACGAAATGCCAAAAAAATATTTTTTATTTTTTATTAAACAAATGTTCAATATTTTGAGGTTCAAAATTGACTTAGAAATTAAGAAAAATTACAAATGAAGGATTAATCTTTGTATGAATGAAAATTCATGTAACTAACTAATGAATTTTTTAAGGAATGAAATATATTTTGTACTATTTAATATATGAACAAGGATAATAAGGAATATTTATGAAAAAATTTAAGGACAAGCTTCGACAGACGAAAAATTCGTTAAAAAAATATATAACTAAATTTTATTTGTATTGGGTGCATTAAAAAGTAAAAAAAATAAGTGCAAAAAAATTTTTTTGGCCTTTTTTAATAAACATACTTATTCTTGGCATTCCCAAAATTTTATATTTTAAAAGAACGATAAACTTCGAAAGATCAAACATTTGCACTAATGGGGAAAATATTTAGTTACATTTTAAATGTAATAGCAATTTTAGAATTAAAAAAAATTTAAAAAGTTAATATATTTTCTTTTCACGTCATTTCTTTAATCGTCATATTAATTACTTTTTAAATATTATCATATGTAATATTAGGTAATTAATTTTTAATATTAACATTTCTAAATTAAATTATAAATTTAAAACTTCACTTTAAAGAAGAGAATTTATAATTGGATAAAAATTGTATTTCATCATCTATAATTTAAAATATATCAACAAGGAAAATAAGAAATATTTATGAATAAAATTTAAGGAAAAGCTTCGACACACAGAAAATTTGTTAAAACAATCAAGAAAATATATACCTAAATTTTATTTGTATCGAGTGCATTAAAAAGTAAAGAAAATAGGTGCAAACTATTTTTTTTTGGCTTTTTTTAATAAACATATTTATTCTTGACATTTGAAAAATTTTAAATTTAAAAAGAACGGTGAACCTCGAAAGATAGAACATTTGCACTAATGGGGAAAATATTTAGTTAAATTTTAAATGTAACAGCAATTTTAGAATTAAAAAATTAAAAGAGTTAATATATTTTCTTTTCACGTCATTTCTTGAATCATCATATTAATTACTTTTTAAATATTATCATATGTAATATTAGGTAATTAATTTTTAATATCAATATTTATAAATTAATTTATATATTTAAAAATATTTTTTAAATATTTCTGCTTAGTTCACACACACCCGAAATACGCGTGTAAGCGAACACGGAAAAAAAGCCGCTTTCTAAGATGAATGGGTCGCCTTAACAGTTTGTGTATTTAGGACCATGCTGTGTTCGAAACACTATGTATATACACACACACACATACCATACGAGTGTGTGTTTATTCGTCCTTTTTCGTCCTTTTTTCAGCATTCTTGTATCGGACGGCAGTGCCAGGCAATCGGTCACGTGCATAATATGAAAGGCGCCTTTTAAACACATGTAAATTTATAATGTGATTGTTCCGATACAAAAGAACTACGCGAATTTTACCTCCAGATTCAGCGGAACATTCATTCCGGTCGCCGATAAATTTTAAATCGTACTAAAGATGTGGTCAAATTGAATTCGCTACGCCCTTTTCTTGTATTCAGGATTTGTAATGGTGGAATAATTTAAATCTTCGTAAAAGAACAATTTTTTTTAAACCAAAAAATACGAATCAATTTTTTTTGCCATAAATTTTCATTCGAATTTAAGTTACTACGCCCTTTTCTTGTATTTAGAGTGTTCCGTAATGGCGAAATATTTTTTTTTTAAACCATCATCGAAAAGAACATTATTTTAAAGCAAAAAATATTTTTTTTAGGAATTAATTTTCATTCGGATTTAAACTGAATTTGTCCAATTGTTAATAAAATTAATGATTTGAAAAATTGTACAAAAAAAAATCAATCGCCGCGATTTTTAGCGGACAAATTTTTTTCTCTTATTTCCATCAGATTTAAAAATTGCATCGTCTATTTAAAATGCATTTATCCCATCGATATGTAGATATACGAGCTTACAGCTGACGAAGGCTTTTCAAGGCGGAACGTGTCTTCGCGTAGATTTAGCCAATCGCATTTGTAACGAGGTATCCGCTCGTTCTTATTGTGCTGCTCTTCCTCCGGAGGAATTTCCGCGATATTTCCAATACTCATTTTGAAACGCGCCAATATATTTGCCCATATATTGCCCGAAAAAGGACGTAATGTAATTAGAAATCTTTGACGAGGAACGTTCCCGCGCGCAATATGGGATTATATTTTTAAATTTACGACATCAAAGGACTGAAGAGATGTACGGGTGTTCCCATTCCAATACGATTTTTACTTCTTTCGCAGTACAGCGATATCTTTTGGCGTGGTAAATTGTTTTTTCTTCTATATGCGCGGAAATTAATTACAGAACGCTTTTTTTTTTAAATAACGCACTCGCCTTCTCTCTCTTACCAATAGGTATGGCATAAGAAGTTTGGTAATTTAAATTCGGCTCGTGTTCTTAATTCGACAGAAAATGCTTCAACGTAATTACTTTTTTTGGTCGCATAAATTTTTTTGGTCGATAAAAAAAAATGTAAAAATAAGACAAGACAATTTTTTTTTAATAAACAAATTAAGGCTTTAAAAAAACAATTTTAGATCAGAAAAAATAAATAATTTTATAAATCGCTACAAAAATTGGGCAAATATAATTTTGTAGTAAAATTCATTTTACAGAAAATGTTTCATCGTAAATACTTTTTTCGGTCGTATATTGTCGCTTAAATTTTCTTGGTCAAGAAAAAATATGTAAAAATAATCGAAGACAATTTTTTTTTAATAAACAAGTTACGGGTTAAAAAAAAACCATTTTATTAAAAAAAAAAGTGTAACTTTACAAGTCGCTACAAAAATTGTGCATTTTTTTAGTTAATATTTTTTTTAAGATAAACTGTTTGGAATTTTGAGTTCGGAAGCAAATTACGAACCTACTCAAGGATAATGGACGCATTTGCATGGAATAAATGTGGATGGAAAACTCCATATTGCTGAAGACTCTTAATACGTTTATTCCTTCTGATACAATATTTAAAATTTATATATCCACTTCGGCGTACGTACAATTTATGCAACCATTTTCAGGAAAGTCAGGAGGGAAATTCACGGTTTTATAACTCGACTAGGCAACTTCCTTCGAATATATATTTATCGATGTGCAAATTTTCAGTTTTTTTTTTTTTTGGGCGCTTCTGGCACTGAAGTCACTTCTGTGAAAGTGCAAAACACAAAAGCAATTCCTATTTTGTATTGTCGCCCGAATATGTGTGTGTGTATACGTACAGGGGACTGGGGGGCACATGCCCCCCTTTATCCTCTGGTGACGGTGACAATATTGGAAAAGTAAATAGATCTCGAATCTCGATTTTCGCAGGATCACAACAAAATAACGTTTTATATAAAAGGCATACGTGTTTAGTGAATGTGATTGAAACAAAAAGTAATCCTACACAAAAGATTTTTCTTAAAAAAAAATATTTTTAACATAAATTTAGCCACAACAAAAAATTGAACCATTTCCAAAAATGCACCGCATATTTTTTCCAACTTTAATATACTAAAATCTAAATTTCCTAACAGTTTTTTTTTTGGTATATATATATCCATCGGTAATCCCTCTTATTTATTTTCCATCACCAAAATTATTTTATTCCCCTTTCGGGTGGAATTGTTCTCTTTGTTGAAAGCTGAGCTTTATCAAGTAGACTTTTCCTGATCGCGTCTTAGTGTTTTCACCCAGAACAATGGCGATCTAGAAGACAAAAGGATGCTTAAGACATACCACAGCGTACTATGCGAAATATAGCTAGCCAGGACCGAACTAAAAATATTTGTTACAAATCTAATTTCCCCCCAAACATTTTTGTAGTTAATTTTGTTTTTTGCAATTGAAACTTTTGGTGATGTAGAATTGAGACTTTAATTTTTTTTTTTGTGGGCAGTACGGTTCTGATTTCTCTCCTGTTTTAGCCTGTTAGATCTGGTGGGTGATCGTCCCATCGGGGATCTAGGACCATTGCCAAGAAATTCGCTGCATAGTGCGCGGACCACTTCGCTAATTCACTAATGGATATTGTATTAATGTGTTCGCCAAAGGCGGAATAGTTACGATAAAGGCTTTGTGGATGGAGATTTTGGAATATCGCATGAAATAGCAGTTCTCTATATTCAGGATTAGATCAATCTACGAGAAGAAACGAACAGAAGCTTCAGGTTTCAGCCGATTTCCAAAATTCGTCGATTTAAAAAAGGTACTGATCAAATTATGAAGAATTATAAATTAAAATCTTTATGGGTAGTTAAAATTCAAATCGACACACCAATGATGGATTTTGAAGTCAAAAAATCTTTTCATTTAAAAATTTAAAAAATCTTCCAGGTCTCATCCAATGATCTATAAGATAACGTAAAAAAAAGCTTTAACAAGAAGGAATCGACTTTTCAAATTTCTCAACAATATTACGATAAAGACTTTGTGGATGGAGATTTTGGAATATCGCATGAAATAGCATGAAACGATCAATCTTCGAGAAGAAATTAACAACAGAAGCTTCAGGTTTCAGCTGATTTCCAAAATTCGTCGATTTAAAAAGCTACTTATCAAATTATGAAGAATTTTAAATTAAAATCTTTATGGTTAGTCAAAATTCAAATCGACACACCAATGAAGGATTTTGAAATCAAAAAATCTTTTAATTTACTAATTTAAAAATATCTTCCAGGTCTCATCCAATGATCTATAAGATAACGTCCAAAAAACACTTTAACAAGAAGGAATCGACTTTTAAAATTTCGCAACAATATTACGATAAAGGCTTTGTGGATGGAGATTTTGGAATATAAGATGAAATAGCAGTTCTCTATTCAGGATTAGAACAATCTTCGAGAAGAAATTAACAGAAGCTTCAGGTTTTAGCCAATTTCTAAAATTCGTCGATTTAAAAAAGCTACTGATCAATTTATGAAGAATTCTAAATTAAAATTTTTATGGTTAGTCAAAATTCAAATCGACACACCAATGATGGATTTTGAAATCAAAAAAATCTTTTAATTTAAAATTATAAAATATCTTCAAGGTCTCATCAAATGATTTATAAGGTACCGTCCAAAAAAAGCTTTAACAAGAAGGAATCGACTTTTAAAATTTCTCAACAATATTACGATAAAGACTTTGTGGATGGACATTTTGGAATATCGCATGAAATAGCATGAAACGATCAATCTTCGAGAAGAAATTAACAACAGAAGCTTCAGGTTTCAGCTGATTTCCAAAATTCGTCGATTTAAAAAGTTACTTATCAAATTATGAAGAATTTTAAATTAAAATCTTTATGGTTAGTCAAAATTCAAATCGACACACCAATGAAGGATTTTGAAATCAAAAAATCTTTTAATTTACTAATTTAAAAATATCTTCCAGGTCTCATCCAATGATCTATAAGATAACGTCCAAAAAACACTTTAACAAGAAGGAATCGACTTTTAAAATTTCGCAACAATATTACGATAAAGGCTTTGTGGATGGAGATTTTGGAATATAAGATGAAAAATAGCAGTTCTCTATATTCAGGATTAGAACAATCTTCGAGAAGAAATTAACAGAAGCTTCAGGTTTTAGCCAATTTCTAAAATTCGTCGATTTGAAAAAGCTACTGATCAATTTATGAAGAATTCTAAATTAAAATCTTTATGGTTAGTCAACATTCAAATCGACACACCAATGATGGATTTTGAAATCAAAAAATCTTTTAATTTAAAATTATAAAATATCTTCAAGGTCTCATCAAATGATTTATAAGATACCGTCCAAAAAAAGCTTTAACAAGAAGGAATCGACTTTTCAGATATCGCAATAATATTACGATAAAGTCTTTGTGGATGGAGATTTTGCAATATCAATATTCTCTATATTCAGGATTAGAATAATCTTCGAGAATAAATTAACAGAAGCTTCAGGTTTTAGCCGATTTCCAAAATTCGTCGATTTAAAAAAGCTACTGATCAAATTATGAAGAAATTTAAATTAAAATCATGATGGTTGGACAAAATTGCAATAGGCAAGCTAAAGAAGGATGGTAAATCAAAAAAACCTTTTCATTTAAAAATAAAAAAATATCCTCTAGGTCGCATCAAATGCTGCAAAAGAGAACTTCCAAAAAAACGCTCATATAATCGACTTTTCAGATGTCGCAGCAATAATTCTGCGCGTCCTGTTGGACGACACCATGACAAATCAGATAGACGCCGCCTGAGGATGCCAAAACGTTTCGGTTCTTCGCGGGAAACGTTGCCTGCGGCAGCCACAGTCTTTCGCAACGTCTGTACATATGCAGCCGCACCAAGTGCTCCGATTAAATAGCGATTCGGGTTAATTTATGGAGCGGCACTTCGGCTTAGTTTCGCAAGGATTAAGGCTCGAAAAACGATTGTATATATATTACACGATAGAAAGGAGGAGAGGTCCCATTCTTCCAGACAGGCCATTAACGGAATACGCTCAAAATGTGGGAGTGATATCCCGATATCGGTGATATTGTTCGAGTTGTGTTGATGGCGGGATGGTGACGCGACATCTTTTCGGCTTTTCATTTCGCGATGGAGATAATGTCGATTTCGTTCTGTTAATGGCAGATGATCGATCGAACGTTCCAAAATTAAATTTCTATATTCATTTGGTAAATATTCCGGGGCAAATAGTACGGTGTCCATAAAAATGGTTCTTAAGGAAATTGTCATCAATCAGCAATTCAACTAATCCGAACGCAACTATTAAAACTTTCAAACTTTCCCCGACATGTTTCCACCGTCAAACCATCCACAGCTAACTTCACTTTCTACACACGAGTTCATCTAATCCTTCCCATAATACCACCGCGGCATATCCTCCCTACGTCCTTCGACCGTCCGCGACACAGTAACAGTAACTCATCTTCTGCGGCTGCCGCTGCAGAGAAGTTACTTTATTCCTATAGCTGGTGGTTTTATGACATTACGGGACGCGCTCAGTTTGATCTGATAGCGATAACTTTGCGGTGGCGGCGGTGGGGACGGTGGCGGGGGAGGAAACGTCCCAAAACCTGGATGGCTTCCTGATTTGTAGCCTGGCGGAGCTCTGCAGCTATTACTTACATGCGCCGCCACTGCAGGGCTCACAGATTCGAGCGTTGGGATTTGGATTGCAGCATCTGCTACTGTTATGTGGTTATGTGGACAAATATAGCGGCCTGAGCGGGGCTGTACAGGGTGCAGGAAGAAGGTAGATGGGTCTTTAGGAGACTTGTATTTACATGGCATGGATTTCGATAGAGAGGTTGCGATTAGAAGATTTAACGTGAAGTTATGTGGACATTCTGTAATATAGACGAAGATTGTTTTTTGGCAAAACATTGAGATTTTTGAATGTCTGCGTATGGTGTTTTTTAATAGTATATGAACGAAGGATTTAGAATCTGCAAGTGGTTTTGATGAGAAATTAATATTTCAGAAGATACAATTTTTTGAAGTGAAATATTTTTATTCTGAGTCCTATATAAAAATTAACAATTTTAAATTCGTGTGGTAAATTTATGAATGGGACATTTTCTAATAGACAATACATTCAAAATCTGCAAATCGGCAAATCTGCAAAGGGTTAACAAATTTTTATATGTCACGGGAAAACTGAGAAAATATATCAAGAATCATCTTCCACAACATTTTTTTTGTTGTCGAAGATTTATAAATTCTGCAAATAAATAATTCAAAAATCCCTGTATGTACAGAATAATTCCCCTACAACCTGTATATATCCAACATAACATATCCGACCTACAACCATTTCTAACCATAATATTGAACGAAGAAGTAGGAAGCCATCCTCCCACTATTTTGTATGGATAAGAAAGGACAGCTAGCTTAGTTCGGGCATATCTTAACCCATTTTGCTTTTCAAATAAACCTCGCCTTAAAAAAAAAAAGTTCGCTAAAGAGAACTTCATTTAGAGGTCATTATAAGCCAAAATGATTTGATTTATTAAATAATTTAATTTAGTTTTTCTTTTGTAGGTAATGAAAAAATATTAACTTACGAATATTTTCTAATCAATTTCTGTTCGATTTTTAATTTTTGTAAATCGTTGTGGTATTTTTTTTTCATAAATATTTTAAGGATTTTTATATTTTTTATCTTCATGATTTTTTTTTAAATAGATTAATAAGTATTAATATTATGTAAAAGAAAAAATGTAAATTCTTGAATTGATATGCTAATAAAAATTGCAAAAACAATATTTTTGTTGGAAATTTTTGTTTTTTTTTTAATTTTTTTATCTGCACTATAAAATAATGAAAATCACTTGATAAAAATATTTTATATTTCTAATTCTAGATTCTCTCGTCTTTAATATATATTTTACAGATTTAAGTCTATAATTTGATATGATGAAGAATAGATTTATTAAAAAAATATATAAAAAAATAGTATATTAAAAATAAAAATATATTTAAATAAATTATATAAAACTCACCCATCCTGAGCATCAAAAAAAATTATAAAAAAATATAAATATAACTGATATTATTCGACATGAAATCTTATATCAATTATTTGTGCACTTATTAGCTTTTTTTATAAAAATCGATATATAAAAAATTTTGAAAAATTGCAATTGTACAAAAAATTGAACATTATTCTTGTGGTGAGCGAATACATTAAAAAAAATGCAAAAAAAAAATTGCAAAACCGAAAATAAGCTCTGAAATGTGCGCGTAACTTTCCGAAAACTCTGTGCAAGAGCAGTTTGTAATTTACATCGGTGGTTTAGTTCTGGCTACACTATAGAGCTCATATTATCATAGAAGCCCCGGATATTCGTAATACGGATATCATATTTGCATATCAATGGTAGTGTGTGATAACATATATACAGATATACATAACAAGGCACAGATAACAGATATTACGGTCGAATTTACTTCGCCCCAAAGTTACTGTTAACTACAAATACGAACAGAAGTTTGTACCCAAAAAAAAAAAATCAAAATTAGTTGAAATAAAAAATTTACACGTTTAAAAGAAAACTTAAAAACATGTTCGTCCTAACACGAATTGACTTTCTTCGCTATCGGCCGAAAAATTTTTTTTTTAAAGATTTTTGCTCAACAGAAAGTGGTGAGTAAGATTGTTTATGCTGAAGCTTTTACCGTGATTATATGTATATCTATCTGATATGGTGGTGGAGGGAACTACTACTGGGTTGCCCCCTGAAGACGAAACAAAAAGATGTTCAATAACTTTGGTCATATATCAAATACTAAACTGGCTGTATATACATGAAAATACCTTGGTTAGGTGGTAAGCTCGACCGGTATATATTTATCGCTCGAGCAAAATAATATACCGCTTATTAGCGAATCGGTTAGAGATGAGGAGGATGTGTCTAAAAGAAGAAGTGATGTACTTTTTTAATGTGCTGTTTTTTTTTTTATTAACCTGGCAGATGTAAAGAACAATTTTTTAATGAAGCACTGCTGTATTTTTAGTCAAATATTTTATTAATACGATGTATGTGACTCAAAAAATGTTTCGATATTAAAAAATATGTATTTATGTATTAATATCAAGTAAAAATCGAAATGTGCAAATTTCTAAGATGTATGCTAATAAAAATTTGAACAAGCACTTGACGTAATTTTTTAATGGGCGTTTTTATTTTTATTAATCTGGCAGATGCATTCATTTATCTTTAGCAAGAGAAAACATTTTTTTTTAATGAAGCACTGCTGTATTTTTAGGGATATATTTTATTAATACGATGTATGTGACTCAAAAAATGTTTCGATATTAAAAAATATATATTTATGTATTAATATCAAGTAAAAATCGAAATGTGCAAATTTCTGAAGATTTTTGCTAATAAAAATTTGATCAGGTAATTGACGTAATTTTTTAATGTGCGTTTTTATTTTTATTAATCTGGCAGATGTATTCATTTATCTTTAGCAAGACAAAACATTTTTTTTAATGAAGCGCTGCTGTATTTTTAGTGAAATATTTTATTAATACGATGTATGTGACTCAAAAAATGATTCGATATTAAAAAATAATAATTAAGTATTAATATCAATAAAAATCGAAATGTGCAAATTTCTAAGATGTTTGCTAATAAAAATTTGATCGAGTAATTGACGTACTTTTTTAATGTGCAGTTTTTTTTTTATTAATCTGGTAGATGTATTCATTTATCTTTAGCAAGAGAACAAATTGTTTTTGAATGAAGCACTGCTGTATTTTTACTGAAATATTTTATTAATACGATGTATGTGACTCAAAAAATGTTTCGATATTAAAAAATATATATTTATGTATTAATATCAAGTAAAAATCGAAATGTGCAAATTTCTAAGATGTTTGCTAATAAAAATTCGAAGAAGTACTTGACGAAATTTTTTAATGTGCGTTTTTATTTTTATTAATCTGGCAGATGCATTCATTTATCTTTAGCAAGAGAAAACATTTTTTTTAATGAAGCACTGCTATATTTTTAGTGAAATATTTTATTAATACGATGTATGTGACTCAAAAAATGTTTCGATATTAAAAAATAATAATTAAGTATTAATATCAATAAAAATCGAAATGTGCAAATTTTTAAGATGTTTGCTAATAAAAATTTGATCGAGTAATTGATGTACTTCTTTAATGTGCAGTTTTTTTTTTAATTTGGCAGATGTATTCATTTTTCTTTAGCAAGAGAAAACATTTTTTTTTAATGAAGCACTGCTGTATTTTTAGTGAAATATTTTATTAATAGGATGTATGTGAATCAAATTTTTTTTCGATATTAAAAAAGAATAATTTAAGTATTAATATCAAGTTAAAATCGAAATTTTCCAAATTCTGAGATGTTTCCTAATAAGAAATTGCTGAAGAAATTTGATCGATTTTCGTTTTTTACAAATATATTGTGGAAATGCGATGATAAAAGAATATTTTCGACATAAAAAGTTTCAATTGTATTGTTGATTGATTAATTTATAATTCTTCTTTTAAAAGACACGTTAAAAAATGTTATTAAAAAAAGATTTGATTATTTAAATACAAGATATATTTTTTTAAATTCCAGTATATTTATCTTTAACAATTAATTATTTGAATTTTTGGAATAAATCGTTGCTGTATTTTTTTTTTTTCATACAATATTTTAAGAAAATAGTCATTAATTTAAAGAATTAATTTAAAGAAACTTGATTAATTTAAAAAAATAGATTAATATTATGTAAAAGCAAAAAATGTAAATTCATGAAATGATATGCTAATACATTTTTTTTGTTTGAAATTTTAATTAAAATTTTTTTTTATCTGTAATATAAAATGATGAACATCACTTGATAAAAAATTTAATATTTTATAATTCTAATTCTAGATTTTCTCGTCTTTAATAAAAAGAAAATATTTTGTTTAGATTTAAGTATATAATTTGATAAGATGAAGAACAGATTTATTAAAAAAAATATATATAAAAAAAATAGTATATTAAAAATAGAAATTAAAAAAAAAATCATATAAAATTCACCCATCTTGAGCATCATTTCAGACAAAACGCATTTACGTTCGGTTTATTATGTTTCCTTTGGAGATCATAATTATCTTTGTCCCGAACATTTATTATAACCTCATATATCATGAAAGATTTATTAAAACATTAATTTCTCTCTCTCTTGGTGCTTTTATATACACACACAAACATATAAGGATCTTGCAGTAGATTCCATACTGTGCACAAAAACATAATTAACTCCCAACAAATACTATGCCGTGATTATTTTTCTCTTGTTGCTTCTTTCCTCGCTAACGCTGGCCGCCACAAAAGAATTTTCTTTTAGGTTAAAAATGTCGTTCGCCCTGGTAAGATATTATATAATTCCTTTCCCTCTAGAAAATACAACAAACGTTCGTTTTATATCCCAGCGATTTGTATTTTCAAAAACGATGACTTCCAGAATTATATCACCGAAAAGCATTTTTTTTTCAAGCCTTTATTAAACGTCTTTTTTCCGAGTTGTATAGAAACGTGACAACTCTGGAAGCCTCCCATCAAATTTATCCTGTCATTTCATTCAGCTTCCCTCCGATCGAATTAAACAGCCCGGTGGAAAAGTTTTTATATTAACTTTTTAAGATGACTCGAAGAGTGTTTCCTCTTCGTCTGCAGGGCGCTAAGACAATCCTCCGCGACGTTAATACAAGAGTTTATAACATCCCGATTACCTTGCACATTGTCAACTTACAGGCAAACTAATTTTACACGAGAAAAGGCAATTTGAATTTGTCGTCGGAGTAGAAAATAATCACGGTTTTGTGCAAATACTGTTTCCCGTTTTGAAAGAAATGTCCCTAACAAAGTCGTTTTATATTTGTCTAGGAATACATTGTTTTATGTTACAGTGATGCCTTTTCTATACTTCAAGCGGGGGCTGTTTTTTTTTTGGAGTAGTTAATCTGTTTTGCTTACTGCAGTCTCCCTGCAGGAGCAGATTTTTCGCCAACTCGTAAACACACCCACCGAAGATTCATTTGTATACGATTTATGGATTATCTCCTGAAGAGTGCTTATTTCAAAACTTTATCAATAATCTTAAAAATTTGTAATATACTTTAACGTTCGTCCGATATTTATAATTGCATTTGGTATATTAAAAAAAAAAATTTAAACGTGTAAAATATAATATCGAAGCCCTTCAAAATGCAAAGCAAAACAAATTTGCAAAAACAATTTGATTGGCATATTAAAAAAAAATATTTAGCTTGAAGAAATAGTAAAGCAACATTAATCTCGTATGGAAAAAATTTCTTTTGGTGTTAAAAATTTTATAAACAGACGATAGGTTTGGAATATCGAGCATCTAGCATTTCTTCGTAAATGCATTTTTCTGAGCTGTCGGGAAGGAGGGGGGTAATAATGGCCTTCTTGATCGAATTATTGGCTCTTTGTTGACACGATCGAAGTAGACGTAGATCTACTTACAGAACTGAAGATAATGTAAACGTATATATTCGCAGCCAGCGGCGTAACATTAAACCAAAAGTGCATTAGCATTAGTGGAGTAAGCGTGTTTACTTACGTACGGATTACAAGAGATTGCATTTGTTTACTTTCGATCGATTATTAGTAACGGACTTGTTTGGTAAAGAGTAAATTACCAACCGTGTTGGGCAATTGCGAAATTTTCGTTGTTTTATTTGTTATATGCAAAAAGTTTTCGCGTGAAGAAACGTACAATTTATTTAATAGTTTAAATCAAATATAGATTTGTTTTCTTCGAATAAAATTCCCCCCTTTTTTGGAATTTTTTTTTTAGGCTAAACCAAAGTCAAAAATACAATCTGGATACAATTTTTTACCCATAATATTTTAAATATTAATAATTTTTCTGCGAAGAGACTTTTTCTTTTTTTTATTTATAAATATTTCTATATTTAAATTATTTTTTTTTACAATAAACCAAAGTCCATAAAACAATTTTCACAGACTTCCTTACCTCAAAAATTCTTTGAAATTAATTAAATACAGATTTATTTTCTTCGAAGAAATTTCCCCCCTTCATTGTAATTTTTTTTAGACTAAACCAAAGTCTAAATAAATAATCTTTGTACATTTTTTTATCAAAAATGAATCAATTTTCATCAAAAAACGTTTTCTATTTTTTTAAACCAATTTGGTGTTAGTCTGAAATTGAATGTCATCGAAAAAATATATATATTTTTATTTAATATTTTTTTTACACTAAATCAAAGCCTACAAAACAATTTTCAGAGACTTTCTTACCTCGAAAATTCTTTCAAATTAATTAAATATACATCAATTTTCTTCGAAAAAATTTCGTCCCTTTTTTGTATTTTTTTTTTGACAGCACCAAAGTCTAAATAAACAATCTTCGTACAATTTTTTACCAAGAATATTTTTAGAGTTAAATAATTTTCTTCAAAAAAGCTTTCTATTTTTTTTTAATAAACATGTTCTTTATTTGATGTTAGTCTGAAATCGAAAAAGATTGAAAAAAAATATTATTTATTTAAATTTTTTTTTCACTAAACCAAAGTCTATAAAACAATTTTAACACAAATTTTCTTACCTCGAAAATTCTTTCAAATTAATTAAATATAAATTAATTTTGTTCGAAAAAAATCCCCCCGCTTTTGTATTTTTTTTTAGGCTAGTCCAAAGTCTAAATAAACAATCTTCCTACAATTTTTTACCATGAATATTTTAAAAATGAATAATTTTTGTCCGAAAAAACTTTTTCTAGTTTTTTTTTCACAAATTTGTTCTTTATTTGATGTTAATCAGCGAAATCTATTGTCATCGAAAAAATATTTCATTATTTCATATTTTTTTTACACTAAACCAAAGTACACAAAACAATTTTACAGACTTTTTTACCTCGAAAATTCCTTTAAATTAATTAAACTTAGAATAATTTTTCACTGAAAAAATTTTCTCATTTTTTTTAACCAATATGATCTTCACCTGACTTCAATTTGAGGAATCGAATATTATGAAAATATAAAAAAATGCTTAATCAATATATTTTCTTCACTAAAACAAGCTCAAACAAAATCAATCTTCGGGGAACTTCTTACTCGGAAAACATTGTGAAAATCGCATTATACAGGGCAGTATCTACCGAGCGAGCCAACATCGTTTTCTATTAGTTCTTCATTTGGTATGCGCAGTTGTAATGCTCCGAGACATCATAGCATCTATTATTCCGGGAGTATCTTAACCAAAATGCGATTTATAGTCCATTAAACAGCATCAATCCTGTCATTCCTTAGGGAATACACCGAGCCACTCACTGAGAAAGGGGGCTAATACAGTATCATAGCGAAATTGCAACGTCGCAAGTTGTTGAATATATAAGATTTTGATGTACCCAACGTAAACTACATTAAATTTAAAGATGTGACGTTGGCTGGGGGTGTATTTGTATTTTCTATATATACCAGGCGATTCATAAAAAAATAATTCCGAAAATTGTACTTAATTGGGGGTTCGCAAAAACAATATTATCAATTTTGTAGCGCAGATAAAAACAGTTTTTTATATCTCAAATCGTGTTTTGAAAACAAAAGAAAACTACATTGTCCGCTTTATAAGGACCGGCTTAAGGAGATTTTTTAGTCAATATAATAGTTCAAGTAATCAGTAATCAAATGAGTCAGGGTTTTTATTATTTTATTTATGTATCTTAATTATATAAATATATATATATTCTTAAATAATTTTTTTAAATGGTTTTAAAAATTTATTACTAATATCACAAACTTTCAATATTTCAAAGTCTTCATAACTAATGCAAATAGTGTTAATAAAGCAACTAAAAAAATACATATAACTTTTTACATTTAGAAAAATTTCTGAAGCCGGTCCAAATAAAATGTACATTGTAATTATTTAGTTTCATTTGTAAAATAGAGGCAAAAAACTATTATCTCCATTATTTTTCGAAAAGAATAGAAATATTGCATCACGAAAAGTTTTTTATTAAAAAAGAATCATATGCATGTATTTTTTATTTGTCGAATATTAAAAAAATTATAAAATTTTCTAAGTGATCTAAATTCCCATCAAAAAATTAGTTTTTAATACTCTAACAATCAGTTTTTAAAAAAATGCGAATCCAACTGTTCATTTCAAAACGATTTTTTTATAAACATATTTTGGCTCATTTTAAAAGCGAAAAAAACGAATTCTTAAATTCCTTAATAACATTCATCATATCTACCTCAAAAACGACTCACAGTGCAAATACAATTTTTTTTTTGCCAGCCATCACCGTCCTTCTTCTGCCATGTTTAAACTCTACCTGATATATTATTACGCCTTGATTTTCATATTAAATCCTCTCAGAATCACATATACTCCTCCTCTTATTTCCGCCAGAGACATTCGCCTGGAACATCTTATGTAAATTCCGTTTCTGTGGTTAGCAGTCCATGTAAATTTTAAAGACAATACCGCTACTTTGAGGGCGCAAGAGAATATCTTTGGATTTAGCTAAACCTTCCACATACTACTACAATATACACTAGCTAAATACAGGACCGTATCAACTACATTCTATTCCGCAATATGCCTTCTGTTTTGTGTCTCAAAATAAACTGATTTTTAATTTTTTTTATTAATTAAAGAATTAAGTAACCTATTAAGAATTTTTTTGGTCAATCATTTTTTTTGCACAACAAATGAAATTTTGATATATTCATCACAATTGAAATTAAAAAAAAAATTGCTGTTTAAAAAAATATCACAAGGAAACATGAATTAAAATTTCGTTTTACAAAAATCTGAAAAAATTTGTTGATTTTTATGTTTAAGACATATTTGTAAGAATATAAATCTTTTTTTTTTCTATAATCCAAAATCCATAATCTATGTAAAATTCTTTTGGTCAATCAATTTTTTTTGCACAACAAATGAAATTTTAATATATTCACCACACTAGAAATTTAAAAAAAAATTCCTATTTAAAAATTATCACTAGGAAAAATGAATTAAAATTTCGTTGCGCAAAAATCCGAAAAAAATTGTTGATTTTTATAATTCAAAGACATATTTATAAGAAAATAAATCATTTTTTTGTCCATAATCCAAAATCCATAATCTATTTAAAATTATTTTGGTCAATTATATTTATGCACCAGACACATGAATTTTTTTTTTAATTGCTATTTAAAAAAATATCACAAGGGAAAATGAATTAAAATTTCGTTTCGCAAAAATCCGGAAAAATTTGTTGATTTTTATGATTCAAAGACATATTTGTAAGAAAATAAATCTTTTTTTTTGTCAAAATCTATAATTTATTTAAAATTATTTTGGTCAATTATATTTATTTGCACAACTAATGAAAATTTGATATATTCACCAGACAATTGAAATTAAAAAAAAATTGCTGTTTAAAAAAATATCACAAGAAAACATGAATTAAAATTTCGTTTTACAAAAATCTGAAAAAATTTGTTGATTTTTATGTTTAAGACATATTTGTAAGAATATAAATCTTATTTTTTTCTATAATCCAAAATCCATAATCTATGTAAAATTCTTTTGGTCAATCATTTTTTTTTTGCACAACAAATGAAATTTTAATATATTCACCACACTAGAAATTTAAAAAAAAATTCCTATTTAAAAAATATCACTAGGAAAAATGAATTAAAATTTCGTTGCGCAAAAATCCGAAAAAAATTGTTGATTTTTATAATTCAAAGACATATTTATAAGAAAATAAATCATTTTTTTGTCCATAATCCAAAATCCATAATCTATTTAAAATTATTTTGGTCAATTATATTTATGCACCAGACACATGAATTTTTTTTTTAATTGCTATTTAAAAAAATATCACAAGGGAAAATGAATTAAAATTTCGTTTCGCAAAAATCCGGAAAAATTTGTTGATTTTTATGATTCAAAGACATATTTGTAAGAAAATAAATCTTTTTTTTTGTCTATAATCCAAAATCTATAATTTATTTAAAATTATTTTGGTCAATTATATTTATTTGCACAACTAATGAAAATTTGATATATTCACCAGACAATTGAAATTAAAAAAAAATTGCTGTTTAAAAAAGCATTTAATATTTCGTTTCGCAAAGATCTGAAAAAAATTGTTGATTTTTATGATTCAAATATGTACGTGTCTGTAAGAAAATTAATATTTTTTATAAATTTGATAAATATTTTTATAAATCAATAACCTATTAAAAAATCGTTTTGTTTTATTTATTTTTATTCATAAAAAAATTGCTATTAGAAAAATTTGACATTGATAAAAGACGAATTAAAATTTCGTTTTACAAAAATCCGAAAAATTTTGTTGATTTTTATGATTCAAATACGCATCTTTAAAAAAATAAATCATTTTTTTGTACATAATCTAAAATTCATAACGTATTTAATTTTTTTTGGTCTATTATTTTTATTTGCACAACAAATATAAATTAGATATACTCATCAAAAAATTGCTATTAAAAAAAATATGACATTAATAAAAAATGAATTAAAATTCCGTTTTACAAAAATCCGAAAATAGTGGTTCAAATACGTATCTGTGAGCTAAGAGGGTGTCTTTAGCAAATATCTCAGCAGTTTCTCTATGCAGTGATTATTTCCATTAAAGGGATGATATCCTCAAGCTGAAGCTCGAGCATACGGCAACTATGGGGTGGTATACCCTTTTATATCCAGATAGTACATTCGGTATTGTACGTATCATCTAAATTGTAATTTTGCGAAATGTTTCTTATATGCACACCCCCATGCGAAAATTGGTATACGATAAGGGTTGCGCTGCAAGAACATCCTCGGTACTTACAAAAAGTAATTATAACACTTGATGAGTATTTTATTTTCATTTATATGCAAACAATCGTGTCGTGAATTGCGCGAAAGAAGTTGCAAATTCTTGTCTGTCTAATAACTTCCAGAAAAATTGTTTAAGAATATTTTTTTGGTTTTTTTTTCAGGTAATTCTACGAGGCGATTCAAGATAGAAATTCTTGAATTTTTTTATGGTGAGTAAAAAATTATTTTACAAGACTGAATAAAAAAAAAAAATTAGTCGCTGAAAAAGTGTGTAGGTTTATTTTAATTAGACGAAAAATATTCTCTACTAAAATATATTTTTTAATATTGGCAATATAAAAACTTTATATCACACAACTTAGACCATAATTTACCGAAAGATTTAATAAATTAGGTACGACGCATCCTAAGTCCCGAATTTCGGACAGGTGGTCTTATGTTCGCGCGTACGGAAGTAACACACAGTGGCGTAACAAAAATCCGAGCCATCATTTCAATACATCATTTGCGAACACAACATCGATTTAAAATTCTTCATTAATACAAAGAATCAAAAAAAAAAAAATTTCTTGCTTGGAATTTGTTTTGAGACATTTTCGGGCTGTTGCTGCTGATGAATGGAAATCGAAGCTACGCCACTGGTTGTATGTACGTAATAATATTCGTATTATGATGATTTGTAGTTATATTACTTTGCGTCGTGAAAAGATTTACGACTTTAATTTAACTAGCTCAAGGGAGAATTTCAGTTGCAGAGATGTGCGAAGAAGTTGAAAAGAGGTATATCAAAATTTACCAGTTGTAAAAATTAAATAAGACAAATATTGCGTCTGGAAAATAATCAACAAAATATTTTAAATGAAACAATTTGTAAAGAGCAATATTTTGGAATGAAATAAATCAAGCAAAATTCAACAAAAAAAATTAAATAAATGAATAATAGTATGGCTATATAGGTATAGATTTTTTGTCGAAAAAGAAAATTAATGGCCAATATAATAAAACTGTTTAAAATGCGTAAAAATTTAACAAGCTTTAAATCGAAAAGCGCTTTTTAATTTCAGTTCTTTGCATTATATTGCTTCGAGCTACGAATGGGAGAAAGCCAAAAAGATACTCTTGAAATATTCATTGTTGGCTGATATACAAAGAAATTTCAATTATCTATTTTACTCAGTTTGCATACCAATACTGCAATTATATTTTTTACTAGCTCGAGATTAAAAAAGCGTTTATTAAAATCCGCTCTTAGTTCGAAATGTAACATTCTTTCGGGTCGATTTCGCGATTTAATAAACGACGGGTAAAGCGGAACAATTTTGTGAAACTAAATTGAAAAAGCCTAGCAATTTGAATATGCACATTCTATAGTTGAATTTATGCAAATCTAGGTGTGATTACATAGAGAGAGTTCATACATTTTAAATCGGTTATTTTTGCACGGCTTTGCCAAAATTTATTAGAGTTTAAATAAAAAAATAGCGGAATTTTATTTGCGCGCATATTTTAGCAAATATTTCGTTAAATATTTCGGTATTTATTTGGTGGAAAATATTAATTCGAAATGTATTTTTTTTTGGGTTTATATTGATGTTTAAATAAAAATTTAAAAAATAAACATTACATAAAATTGTAACTGGATTTTGTGATTTAAAAAAGTATTTGCATATGAAATAAAACAATTAGCTAAAAATAATTTCACAACCAGCAAAAAACTAAATTTATTTCGCAAGATATTACGCTTCAAGAAAATATTTTCCTGGCAGCTCGAGATGTTGTATTTTTACTTTTCTGAAGAGTTTCACCAGTCATTTACTCCTAGTTATACTCTCACTAACAAATCTAATAAATGATGGCCAATATAAGCTGACTGGACAAATATCATCCTGTGCGTGTCCTTATCCTTCAAGAATTTTTATGAGTACCCGAGTTGCTAAACTTTTCCTATGCGAGAATTATTAAATCCTTAAAAATACTCGAATATAGTAAAAAATTCCATTTAAAAAATAGTTTAACTAATATCGTAAAGTACAATATAGAATATCACCCAATTTTTAAAATATCGTAAAGATTTCTAACATAAAATTTAAGTTTGAAATTCAGAAATATATAAAATGAGAGAGTATTTTTTATCGCAGTATGAAAATTGTGCAGAAGTAAAATTAAAATTATATTTTTTTACTTTGCAATTTTTTTTCATGGAAATGTAGTTATTTTATTGTTAATTCGAAAAAAAGTTCGTCGTTAATATATTATTTACCGAAGAAAATATTTTTCTAAATTGCACAAAATTTTAAGCACGAACTTTTCCTTCAAAAACAAATACTGAAAGATGCTTCATCAGAACTGAATAACTTTTGAGTTTCGGCTCTTCATATTATATTTCTTCACGCTTATCCAGCCGCAGTGGACCATTCTTTATCTCACTCAGTCCAGTCCGAAGGAGCTGAGCGAACGTGATCATCATTATCTTTCTTCATATAGAGAGAAAGTTTTTTTTTCTACTTGTGTGACCACTTGCATTAAGGGACATATCATATGTCATCGGACTGTGGGATATAAATTGATGAAAAGCTTTGAAATATTACTGTCATTTGGAAAAATATTTCCTTCCCAGAGCGTTGCTGGAAGAAGTCATAAGTTAAAAATTACCAACGGAAAAAAGGATCTATTTTTCTAGTTTTTGAATTGCCTAATCTATGTTTTTTTTTTGCGAGAAAGTTTAAACGTTTGGTATCGATATGTGTGTATAAAACTGGGAATATTTCGAGGAAACATATTTCGGGAAATGATGTCCAAAATTGCAGCTACTCAACGGCGAACGAAGAAAATTTATTAATATAAAACACAGGATTGTTTTAAAACTCTTGTCGTTTCGCTAGTGAATAATAAACACCAGGTCCAGGGCCGCTGCTGTGTATAGTTTCTCGTATTTGTAAAAAACTAACTTTCCTACAGGAATTTATTACCACTTTCCAAAGTTTTCTTCCTCCGAAGTATTCAACTATGAAATGCCAAGTGAATATTTTATACAAGTATCCCAAGTGGAAGTAGATTTCCGACCGCAAACTTTCTCTGATGAAGAATTAAGTAAATATTCAATGAAAGAAATTGCTCAGAAAATATCTGCGGAAATATATTTCACAATGGCTTTTGTGAAAAAAACAACAACAAAACATTCGCTCGCTCTTTTACAAGCGAACAATTAACTTTTGGTAATGGAAGATTTTCGGGAAAAACAAAAATATATATTTTTTTGGTAATACAAATGTAAACGCTTCGGATTTTGTGGCGACGAATGTTCAGATTGATATAAAATTTTAAAAAGCATTGGCTTACCATTTTGTAGTAGTTAATCAACGTCAAACATTCATGTCCCGAAGTAAAATCTGAATTTACCAAGCAAGAAGAAATTGCTTGTTTCACGCCATTTGTTATTCTGTCATATTCGCACGCATTGCACGAAATAAATACCAATAAATATTCATGAGACTTAATATTGACAAAATGCGACTATTCAGTAGCAACAAGTAGCTAGCTATAGCTAAATAGTAGCTCAAGAAAGGATCCATCCGAGGAATTAAATTGGAGTTTCTCAATTTAACTGCCACTTGAAAGTTTATGGTGTGTATGAACTAATTTTTTTATTTTTATTTTTTTAAGACAATACTAATATTTTAAAATATTTCAAGCATAATTTATTATTAAATATTTCACTAGCAGCCTTAAGTTTAAATTTATAAACAAAGTTTTTTGTATTTATCGTTTTCTTGTGGTGAATTTTGCAATATAATTTTCTTCAGGGAATAAAAATTATGTTAGTCAAAATTTTGATTCATCAATTAATTATTTAGTGATTTAATTAATTCGAGATATACCAAAAAAATACATTTTATTCCATTTTTTATAAATAAGTTTGAATTTTGCAATTAATATGAAATTTAAATTAAATTTTTTCTACGAACTCAAATTGGAGCTCCTCAAATTTAAATGTAACTTGAAAATTTATGGTGTATATAATCTTATTTTTTTAAGATTTTTTTTTAAGACAATGCTAATATTTAAAAATATTTTAACGATAATTTATTACTAAATATTGCACTAGGAGCGTTAAATTTAAATTTATAAACAAAGTTTTTTGAATTTATCGTTTTCTTGTGGTGAAATTTACAATACAATTTTCCTCAGGGAATGAAAATTTTGTTAGTCAAAATTTTGATTCATCAATTAATTATTTAGTGATTTAATTAATTCGAGATATACCAAAAAAATACATTTTCTTCCATTTTTTATAAATAAGTTTGAATTTTGCAATTAATATAACATTGCAATTTTATTTTTTCTACGAACTCAAATTGGAGCTCCTCAAATTTAAATGTGAATTGAAAGTTTATGGTGTATATAATCTTAATTTTTTAAGATTTTTTTTTAAGACAATGCTAATATTTAAAAATATTTTAACGATAATTTATTGCTAAATATTGCACTAGGAGCGTTAAATTTAAATTTATAAACAAAGTTTTTTGAATTTATCGTTTTCTTGTGGTGAAATTTACAATACAATTTTCTTCAGGGAATAAAAATTATGTTAGTCAAAATTTTGATTCATCAATTAATTATTTAGTGATTTAATTAATTCAAGATATACTCAAAATATATTTTCTTCCACTTTTTTACAAATAAGTTTGAATTACAATTTTATTTTAGTTCCTCAATTTAAATGTCAATTGAAATTTTATGGTGTATATAATCTTAATTTTTTAAGACAATACTCACGTTTTAAAATATTTTAACGATAATTTATTATTAAATTAGGAGAAATTTCATTTCATATTATGTAAATAAAATTTTTGAACCATCAAATTAATTATTTAGTGATTTAATTAATTCAAAAATACATTTTTCAATTTTGTTAATTTGCAATCATATTGTGTGAATATATTGTTTGGAAATTTGTTTGTTAAAGGCAAATTTTATTTTAAAAATTAATAAATATTCAATTATATTACTTATGAGGATTTTTTGAATTAATTAATCAATTCGTGTGTAGAAATTTTGCTCAGCCAGAGGCCATTTAATTAAAATATTTTTAAATTATACAATACTTTTGTTAAATATTCAGTTGTGAATAATTATTCACTTTTCTAATTTTGAAAATAAAATAAAAAGTACTTTTTTTGTACAAAATGGTTCATAACAGAATCGCTAATATATTAGGATTAGAGATATATGGTTAACAATTTTTAAATTATAAATTTAAAAAGTTTCAAAATGTCTATGTATCTATCGAATATTATTTGCTATTGTAAATTTTGTTTAAATATTTTTATTATATCTAGGAGTAGCTTTATAACGCTTCATCTCTAAGCAATTTTTCAATACTTTTTATTGTACTAATTTTTCATAATGGAATTTCTCATTTTAAATGAAAAGAAAAGTTTCAAAATATTCATATATCTATGGAAAGATAATCATATATTATTTACGATTGGAAAAAATATTTTTATCATATGAAGGAGATGCTTTATAACGATTCATATCTACCAGCAATTTTTCCAATTAAAAAAAAATTATAACACAATTTGATATGAAAAATTTGCGCTAACTTAAATAATCTGTCAGCTTTCAATGGTATTTTTTTTTTCAATAAAAGCTCAAAGCTCATAATACATAACCGTATAACAAATTTATTTCTTGAGTAATTAGGGCTTATTTTTGACAATACTCTTATATAATACAAACACAAATTGTATAACAGCCACTTTCGCAACACGCTTGAACCACCAAATCATATTTTCAGAAGAAATATTGTTGCTGGCAGAAAACCGCCAAGCTCGAGGATTACGAAGAGTTTCCCACATGTAACTAAAAGTTCTCGTGGCAAGTTCAAACTTACTGTTACATGCGAATATAAATTAGTTAGCGGAATATTGAAAGCAAAGTTTAAGGCTACTTGCCGCTTATTGGATCAACTACAGATACAAGAGAAAATGGTCCATTCTGTACTCGAACTGGTTTATTCTCTCTTTGCTCAATTGCATTAAACGTGGATTGTTCGTGATTCGTGTAAAGTAATTTTTAATTCGATTTGCTAATGTAGGACTGAGTCAACAATTGCCAATAAAATTTGCAAAGGTTTCTGTTTAAATTTATTACAAATTAAATCATCTAATTAATGTGAGTAGATGAACCTCTTCGTCGAAGGAAATTAAGGCAGCGGTTTGCCAAAAATGCTTCGAGACTAGAATTTTGTATAAAAAAATTCAATTTAAAAAAATCGGTTTAAGCGACAGATTTTGATAGCATTAGCGATGTTAGTTATTTAAAAATACAAAATTTCACTCGGGGAATTAAAAAAATAATAACGCGCCACCGAAGAAATTTATTACCGATGTTTTGCAAAAATTGAGCGGTAAGTTTTTGCCATTTTTTTAAATTTAATTTTTGATTCGAAATGTGCGAAGATAAAAATGATAATTTTATACATTTTGATATATCTTCATCAAATATTTAATTAAACGTTGCCTAATAATCGGAAATTCATAATTAACAAAAGCAAATAAAATCAGTTCGTCATTATTGCGCAAATTAGCATTTATATGTTGATTATTTTCATTCAAAATATATTTTGCGCCACTTTACCGTTTTTTTTTTTTTTTAATTTTTATTGAAAATTCATAAAAATTCATCGTTTCCGCATATTAAAAATAAACCAGTTAAACCATCATGAATATTTGTCTAATTTGTTGGTAATGTAATTCACTTATCAAAAAAAAATTTGCCTTAAAATATGCGAAACATTTTTGAATGGACGTAAAAAATTTCACAATTTTTTGATTAAAAACAAAAATTCGCACTTTACAAAAAAAATTTAAACAACATTATTTATCGTTACATTACAATACATTTTTTCTATTATTGCAAAAATTTTTTTTTGTACTACAAATTCGTTTTAAAAATCGATCAGACCAAAAATTGAATTCGTTGTGTAAAAATTTATACCAAAGAGTATTTGCACTTTTCATATTTTCATCTTATTGCTAGAAGACTCGTTCAACAAAATATTTGTTACTTCGATATCACACTTTCTAACACTAAGATGGCATATTTCAACCAATTTTCTAAGTATTTTGGTGTCCATCCAAAATCAACAACACTTTTCGCACGACCGTCGATTTGTCATAATACACTATAAAGACATTTTCTTTTGCCATTGACTCCCTGAATAATGCCGGAGGAATAATAGTTCCTCTGCACACCGTGACAAATCGAATGTCATCTTATCTTTATAATTCAACGCACCACGCTCGCAGCTAGAAGCAGCTCGAGGATTCATTCCATTCTCTTTGCTTATGTGTATAAATAAAAAAGAAAGAAAAGAAATGGATGATGATGGACTACATCCTACGTCACTATATGCCTATATCGTACGTATTAGACAAGTTATGATGGCCAAATCCACTGTGAAAGATTGAGTGTATAAATCACGGATTAAAGATCAGCTGCTTATGTCCAATAAAATGAGCTCTTGTAGACAGAAATCTGTCTTGAAAAATATCAATAAAATCAGATAATACAACTATATTTGACGTAAAATTTTCAATTACAATTTTGACCTTGACTTGTTTTTCAAAAACAATTCATTTTCTATTTAAGTTGGAAATAATAAAAATTTGCACAATTAAATGTAATACGAAAGGAGATTGTTGAATTTATTCGAAACACTCTTGAGAGAATTGTCAAATTAGACACAAAAGGACGTAAATTGTCATTATTCTAACTAAATGTAAGGATCTTTAATTAAGATCTTGTTACTGCGACGTTGGTAATAATTATAGTGCAAGAAAGACATCGTTTCGCGTATATACAGGGGGTTATAAAGTGGCTATAATATACAAAAAAAATTGTAAAAATTCGAGTCGTAGTTTGATTTTTTTTTGTCTAGAGATGATTTTTTTTTTGGTTTGTATGAAACAGTTACGAAAGTGATAATGAAAATAATCTAGTTTAAAAAAAAATGTGTTTTTTATAATTAATGTGTTTCGCAATAGCATTGATATTGAACAATTTTCCACAAACAATTTTTTTTTGCCCTTAGAATATATGGAAATAAAAATATTTTCCATGTATTTCATCAGAGAAATATTTCAAATTTTTCTTTTTAATTTTTTATGCTTTTTTATATGACCCAATATAAATTTTCCTATAGTGACGTAGGTAGTATTTAAATGTCATAATATGCACGGTGCGCATGTGTTATAGCAATAGTCCCATCCACCCTTGCCATATCGAATCTAAATGATGATGTTTGAAGAAACACTAAATAAAATATTTAAAAAATTATTAGACACATTTTCATGATTGATAATTTTTGCCTTGATGAAAATATTTAACATTTCTTATATATCTAAAAATTACTCATTAATTTGACATAAAATACTGTACCAGCATATTTATTTTTTTAACACGTCAAGAATTTCTTGGCAACAGTGTTCAGAAATGACACTCATATCCCATAAATATTTTCAAATTCCCGCGAAAAAAAAATTTTATTTAAATTATATAAAATTAGAAACATTAAGTGTGTATATAATAAAAAAAATTAAGCAAAATCTGGCATATCTATAAAAAAAAATTATATATATTAAGTATTATTATATACGAGTATATATTAAATTATTATTAAAAAATATTATATAAATTATTATTATTATAAAAATTAATAAAAATATTAAAAATTATTAATTCTTACTAATTTAATGAAATGGAAAACTATTGCACAGGGTGCAAAAAGTTTAAATTAACAAGTGCGCATTTCGGAAAATACTAGTATGGATATGGATTTAAATTGGCGTATTCTTAAGCGAATTTCTTATAATAATTCTCATTCGTCAAAAATTCCTCTCTATGAAGAAAAAATCATCAAAATTGATAATTATTGTTCAAATTGAAGACCCATCAATCCCCGGCAACTCTCAATCATTTTTCATAATTTTCAGGACCGTATCTGGCCTAAATTTCTAATTATTGTTAATATTAACGAATCCCAGTCAATTTTGAATCGTTTTTCAATAATTTCTAGACCGTGTCTGGACAAAATTGATAATTATCGTTCAAATTGAAGGCCCATCAATCCCCGGCAACTTTCAATTGTTTTTCATAATTTTCAGGACCGTATCTTACCAAAATTGCAAATTATTGTTAGTATTGTAGAATCCCAGGCAACTTTGAATAGTTTTTTAAGAATTTATGGACCGTACCTGGACAAAATTGCTAATTATTGTTCAAATTGAAGGCCCATCAATCCCCGGTAACTTTCAATTGTTTTTCATATTTTCCAGGACCGAATCTAGCCAAAATTGCTAATTATTGTTCATACTGAAGAATCCCACGCAACTTTGAATAGTTTTTCAACCATTTCTGGACCATATCTGGACAAAATTGCTAATTATTGTTCAAATTGAAGACCCATCAATCCCCGGAAACTTTGAATAGTTTTCAGGATTTCCCGGACGATATTTCACCCTTCCAGTATACGAATGGCAGATCAATTACAAACATGTGATCTAGTTGCGAATAAGTTAATTATTATGATCTATAGTGACGGCGCGATCCGTAGCTTCAAGAGTGAATTATATCGGATATACAATATTCCCGGTGTCGGATCGCGTGTCGGGTTCAAATGTCAACTTATCCCGGTGGCCGGGCATGGCGTCAACATCTCTTACCCCGGTGTCGTGTCACCGAAACCAGATTAAACCGAAGGCAGAGATTCAGCGAGCCGACTGTGGTATACGTACGTATACAGTCGAAGAATTCCATCAGGGGTGTTAGAGGAATGGATGTACTCCTCTTCGCCAGCAGATTCTCAAGCCTGTTTATTACTTGAAGTTTGATAATCCTATCTGCCAGATTCATCACTCCACATAGATATGATATGCGCTATTGTGTTATTGTCAAAATTCACGATTTCGTTAATGCAGTAATTTTACACTTCTACTGACATAAGCTTTTTCGTGTTTTAAAGCGTTTTGTAATTTATTTTGACACTGATTTATTTATTTTTTGTCTTGGAAAGGTTTTTTTTTTATCCAAACATAAAAATGTGGCGACAATTTTGTGCACTTTTTATACAATCATTTAATACACCAATAAATATTTTTGGTTTACTTCATCTACATTTATTTTACATCTACATTTTCTAGGAACTCCCAAATATTTGATTATTTTCAATAAAATTTCAATAAAAAATCTAAAAAAACTTCAACAATTCTCAATATTTCAAGAGTTATTTCCACTTTACAATAAATTCCGAAAATACGTTTTAAAATTCCGCGCCATTTATAATGACATTATTAACCATTTTCCGAGCGCATTTCGAGTTGATTGATATTGGAACGATATATGGGAGTCCCCTTTAGATTAGATTATGGCATTTCTTGGGAAGTTTCCGCCTGGGTTCTATAAGGACACACAGCTGTTGCCAGATGGATCGATTTCCCCCCGACATTGTAGCCGCGGTAAACGAAGAAGCCGAACTGTTATGCTAAGTTCTGTTAAGAAGAAAAATACGGTATGCGAAATTAACTCGAAAATACAATCCAAAACGATTTTTGGTAACGGTTTAATTTTTTTTTTTGGTAACCTTTTTAAACGTATTATTGAGACTTCAAGTGGAATGAAGAATTAATTACATTTTTCAAAACAAATTCTAGTATTTTTTAAAACGCATATGGGACAACAACTAGCGAAAGATATTTTTGATATTTCATCTGTATAGAGATCTTGGCTTGAGTGTTCCTCCACTTCTTGCAGAAAGTTAGTTTTTTTCATACAGCAGTGCGCGAAAGAAGAAGCGTATACACATCGCTCAATTTTTGGTTTAATTTTTTTTTTGGTAGTCTTTTTAAAGTTATTATTGAGACTTCAAGTGGAATGAAGAATTAACTATATTTTTCCAAAAAAAATTCTAGTGTTCATTAAAGTCCATATGGGACAACTAGCGAAAGATATTTTTGGTATTTCATTTGTATAGACATCTTGGCTTGAGTCTTCGTCCACTTCTTGTAGAAAGTTGGTTTTTCTGACACAGCAATGCGCGAAAGAAGAAGCATATACACATCGCTCAATTTTAAGGTTTAATTTTTTTTTGGTAGTCTTTCTAAAGTTATCATTGAAACTTGAGGTGGAATGAAGATTTAATTACATTTTTCCAAAAAAATTCTAGTGTTCATTAAAGTCCATATGGGGCAACTAGCGAAAGATATTTTTGGTATTTCATTTGTATAGACATCTTGGCTTGAGTGTTACTCCACTTCTTGTAGAAAGTTCGTTTTTCTGACACAGCAGTGCGCAAAAGAAGAAGCGTATACACATCGCTCAATTTTAAGGTTTAATTTTTTTTTTGGTAGTCTTTCTAAAGTTATCATTGAAACTTGAGGTGGAATGAAGATATAATTACATTTTTCCAAAAAAAATTCTAGTGTTCATTAAAGTCCATATAGGGCAACTAGCGAAAGATATTTTTGGTATTTCATTTGTATAGACATCTTGGCTTGAGTCTTCGTCCACTTCTTGTAGAAAGTTGGTTTTTCTGACACAGTAGTGCGCGAAAGAAGAAGCGTATACACATCGCTCAATTTTTGGTTTAATTTTTTTTTTGGTAGTCTTTTTAAAGTTATTATTGAGACTTCAAGTGGAATGAAGCATTAACTACATTTTTCCAAAAAAAATTCTAGTGTTCATTAAAGCCCATATGGGACAACTAGCGAAAGATATTTTTGGTATTTCATTTGTATAGACATCTTGGCTTGAGTGTTCCTCCACTTCTTGTAGAAAGTTCGTTTTTCTGACACAGCAATGCACGAAAGAAGAAGCGTATACACATCGCTCAATTTTTGGTTTAATTTTTTTTTTGGTAGTCTTTTTAAAGTTATTATTGAGACTTCAAGTGGAATGAAGAATTAACTACATTTTTCCAAAAAAAATTCTAGTGTTCATTAAAGTCCATATGGGACAACTAGCGAAAGATATTTTTGGTATTTCATTTGTATAGACATCTTGGCTTGAGTGTTCCTCCACTTCTTGTAAAAAGTTCGTTTTTCTGACACAGCAGTGCGCGAAAGAAGAAGCGTATACACATCACTCAATTTTTGGTTTAATTTTTTTTTTGGTAGTCTTTTTAAGGTTATTATTGAGACTTCAAGTAGTATGAAGAATTAATTACATTTTTCCAAAAAAAATCTAGTATTTTTTAAAGCCCATATGGGACAACTAGCGAAAGATATTTTTGGTATTTCATTTGTATAGACATCTTGGCTTGAGTGTTCCTCCACTTCTTGTAGAAAGTTCGTTTTTCTGACACAGCAGTGCGCGAAAGAAGAAGCATATACACATCGCTCAATTTTAAGGTTTAATTTTTTTTTGGTAGTCTTTCTAAAGTTATCATTGAGTCTTGAGGTGGAATGAAGATTTAATTACATTTTTCCAAAAAAAATTCTAGTGTTCATTAAAGTCCATATGGGGCAACTAGCGAAAGATATTTTTGGTATTTCATTTGTATAGACATCTTGGCTTGACTGTTCCTCCACTTCTTGTAGAAAGTTCGTTTTTCTGACACAGCAGTGCGCGAAAGAAGAAGCGTATACACATCGCTCAATTTTTGGTTTAATTTTTTTTTTGGTAGTCTTTTTAAAGTTATTATTGAGAATTCAAGTGGAATGAAGAATTACCTACATTTTTCCAAAAAAAATTCTAGTGTTCATTAAAGCCCATATGGGACAACTAGCTAAAGATATTTTTGGTATTTCATTTGTATAGACATCTTGGCTTGAGTGTTCCTCCACTTCTTGTAGAAAGTTCGTTTTTCTGACACAGCAGTGCGCGAAAGAAGAAGCGTATACACATCGCTCAATTTTTGGTGTAATTTTTTTTTGGTAGTCTTTTTAAAGTTATTATTGAGACTTGAGGTGGAATGAAGATTTAATTACATTTTTCCAAAAAAAATCTAGTATTTGTTAAAGCCCATATGGGACAACTAGCGAAAGATATTTTTGATATTTCATTTGTATAGACATCTTGGCTGAGTGTTCCTCCACTTCTTGTAGAAAGTTCGTTTTTCTGACACAGCAATGCACGAAAGAAGAAGCGTATACACATCGCTCAGAGCTGTCATTAGTAAATTACGTAGGAAAATGCTGGCGCAGTAGGGAAAAGCGATGAATGAGCTGGTAATTATTTGTTTGGCAAGTATTTATCTCGCGCAAAAACGAACATCTTGCATCGCGTTGTTGGCAACGCAAATAAAAAATTAAGTCCTCCGTCCTGGGCGCTCGAACTTAATAAACATTAAAAGAAATCGTAAAAAGGAATTGGCGATCGCGAATTTAATTCATTAATTAAGGACCTGATTGAAAGCACGGCTCGGAAGCAAAGTATTATGTTGTTAATAAAATCGAAATTCGTCGAGGGGAATCATTTAAATTTCGTTAAATTATAGTGGCAGAACGTTCCTTTAATGGGACATCTTAACTAATTAAACATCGTATTTACAATAGATTTTTTGTTGCTACGAATTGTTATTTTTTTTTAGCAGAAAATGTTAAAAAATTTGTTCATGTATATAATTCAAGGAAAATTCATTTGCTATTGTACCGTTAAATCGTTACTTCAATAAAAAAACTTATATATCCTTTATCGCTCGACAAAGTCCACCATTTATTGTTTACGTTTACAATTTACAAAATTTGAGCCTACATTTCGAGCTCCCTTTTTTGTTGTCCTCTTGTTCCGTCCATAGTCTTCGTATAGCAAAGCGGATAGCTTTCTGCGAGCTTTTATATCAACTATAAACCGTGCACAAGAAAACGTTGTATAGGAAGAGAACCGAACAGCTTTTCATTTAGATCAAAGTAATTTGGTCTTTCACAGAAACGCGGAAACAACGATTCGAGAATTATCTGTTCGTGTTTAGTACCAGCTGTGTCTTCAGTTTCGTTAAACTCAACACATGTGCGAAGTTCAAGTTCTTGTTGCAAAAGATATTTTGACAAAGTTGTTGTACATTTCTTTCCTCGATTTGATTTGATGTATGTAATCTTCAAGAAGACACATAAGTTCATCCGTAGCAAAGTACATGATTTCTGCAGCTAAATTCTTTTGTTGTGAGCTTAGCCGCTGAAAAGGCATGAGCTTTCTGGGTAATATGTTAGTATATTGTGAGAAATGTTTACGCATGATGGGCTGAACGATAAAGGAGCGGAACCGAGCGGAACTTAAGCGTATCATCGGAAATGTGGCTCGACCTCATTTCAAAAATAGAGAGAAAGCACTGCGAAAAAGTTCCGCTCGCGCTTTGCATGGTAGTCTATATTAAAGTCAAAATAAAAATTTTTGCACGCTTTGAAAATTTGGGTTTATGAAAAATTATTTGAGTTTTTATTTAAATGATTATGTAACATCTCTAAGAGCAAATAACATAATTTATGCATGTTGGATTTGAAATGAAACGAAAATAATTGATGAAAATTTTCCGAAAAACGTTCTTTTCATTCATTGGGAAAGTTGGAAAGCTATGGGATTCGAACCAGTGATTTTGATCGAATCTTATACATTCTGTATATTTTTCTAGCCATTATCAATTTGCATATATTTCTGTACATTTGTAAATTATCATATTTTTTTAAATATTTTCCATATGACAATAAGTATATAAAAAATTTTGCAAATCGCTAGAAGCGGTTTTTATTCATGAAAAAAATTGTAACATATGAAATTTGAACCAGAGAATTTTTCGATAGATAAACGAAGCTCTAAGCTCAAACTAAAAAAAAAATCATAAATTATTTTGAACAATATAAGCGAGGACTTTCTTGGCAATCAATTACAAAATTAACGTTCTGAAAAATTATAATCTTCAAAAATCACAAGTTCAAAAACATAATTTGTTTTTTAAGATTGTGCCAGAATGTATACAATTTTCGCGAGGATCGTAAATTTGCACTCAAAAAAATGATGCAGGATAATAAAATAAAAAAACGACTGGCTCATGAAATCAGCTGGCGCTATGTTTCTGTAAACTGAAAATATATTGTCTGCGCGTGTAGTTGCTACCCGTTTTTGTTTTGCACCAACTCTCATCTAAGCAACTTTTATCGGCTTTGATTCCAAAATTTACGGCCCCTCGATATACGCTCAGATAAATGGCGTTTCGGTCTCTGGAATGGCCGCTCTAATATTTTGTATACACTTTTTCGGCCTATAATAAAATTTATGATGGCCCGCAAGGTGAAATTGGATTATCTTCAGCTGCCGACAAAAATACCGATTCCCAAAATTGATATTAATTAATAATAAAGCAAAACGGCGCGCAAAACAATGATAAATATAGCGAAAATTATTTGGTCTATAAGCTCTTGGAAAAGTGATTTCACAGGTAAAATAAAATATTTTCGAGCACAAACAATTTTTTATATATATAAAATTGTTTGTTAAAACTACAAACGAATTTCTTCGACGAATGAAAAAAGTATTATCAAAATTATTTTCATATTTATTTTCAATTGAAGCGAGTTGTTGAAAATTGCATCTATAAGACGTTTGGAAAGTGATTAATTTTCTATATTTGCACAGGTGTAAAACAAAATATTTTCGAGCACAAATTAATTTTTTTTTACATAAAAAATCGTTCGTTAAAGCTACAAACGAATGGCCTCGACGAATGAAAAAAAGTATTATCAAAATTATTTTCAATTGAAGCGACTTGTTGAAAATTGCATCTATAAGACGTTTGGAAAGTGATTAATTTTCTATATTTTCACAGGTGTAAAATAAACTATTTTCTAGCACAAACTAATTTTTTTTTACATAAAAAATCGTTCGTTAAAGCTACAAACGAATGGCCTCGACGAATGAAAAAAAGTATTATCAATATTATTTTCAATTGAAGCGACTTGTTGAAAATTGCATCTATAAGACGTTTGGAAAGTGACTAATTTTCTATAGTTTCAGAGGTGTAAAACAAAATATTTTCGAGCAGAAACAAATTGTTTTTTACATAAAAAATCGTTTGTTAAAACTACAAACGAATTGCTTCGACGAATGAAAAAAAAAGTATTATCAATATTATTTTCAATTGAAGCGACTTGTTGAAAATTGCATCTATAAGACGTTTGGAAAGTGATTAATTTTCTATATTTTCACAGGTGTAAAATAAAATATTTTCGAGCACAAATTAATTTTTTTTTACATAAAAAATCGTTCGTTAAAGCTACAAACGAATGGCCTCGATGAATGAAAAAAAGTATTATCAATATTATTTTCAATTGAAGCGACTTGTTGAAAATTGCATATATAAGACGTTTGGAAAGTGATTAATTTTCTATATTATCACAGGTGTAAAAAAAAATATTTTCGAGCACAAATTAATTTTTTTTTACATAAAAAATCGTTCGTTAAAGCTACAAACGAATGGCCTCGACGAATGAAAAAAAGTATTATCAAAATTACATTCAATTGAAGCGACTTGTTGAAAATTGCATCTATAAGACGTTTGGAAAGTGACTAATTTTCTATATTTGCACAGGTGTAAAATAAACTATTTTCTAGCACAAACTAATTTTTTTTTACATAAAAAATCGTTTGTTAAAGCTACAAACGAATGGCCTCGACGAATGAAAAAAAGTATTATCAATATTATTTTCAATTGAAGCGAGTTGTTGAAAATTGCATCTATAAGACGTTTGGAAAGTGATTAATTTTCTATATTTTCACAGGTATAAAATAATCTATTTTCGAGCACAAGCTAATTTTTTTTTACATAAAAAATCGTTTGTTAAAACTACAAACGAATTGCTTCGACGAATGAAAAAAAGTATTATCAATATTATTTTCAATTGAAGCGAGTTGTTGAAAATTGCATCTATAAGACGTTTGGAAAGTGATTAATTTTCTATATTTTCACAGGTGTAAAATAAACTATTTTCTAGCACAAACAAATTTTTTTTTACATAAAAAATCGTTTGTTAAAACTACAAACGAATTGCTTCGACGAATGAAAAAAGTATTATCAATTTTATTTTCAATGAAGCGAGTTGTTGAAAATTGCATCTATAAGACGTTTGGAAAGTGATTAATTTTCTATATTTTCACTGGTGTAAAATAAACTATTTTCTAGCACAAACAATTTTTTTTTTATATAAAAAATCGTTTGTTAAAACTACAAACGAATTGCTTCGACGAATGAAAAAAAGTATTATCAATATTATTTTCAATTGAAGCGACTTTTTGAAAATTGCATATATAAGACGTTTGGAAAGTGATTAATTTTCTATATTTTCACAGGTGTAAAATAAACTATTTTCTAGCAGAAATAAATTTTTTTTTACATAAAAAATCGTTTGTTAAAGCTACAAACGAATGGCCTCGACGAATGAAAAAAAGTATTATCAATATTATTTTCAATTGAAGCGAGTTGTTGAAAATTGCATCTATAAGACGTTTGGAAAGTGATTAATTTTCTATATTTTCACAGGTATAAAATAATCTATTTTCGAGCACAAGCTAATTTTTTTTTACATAAAAAATCGTTTGTTAAAACTACAAACGAATTGCTTCGACGAATGAAAAAAAGTATTATCAATATTATTTTCAATTGAAGCGAGTTGTTGAAAATTGCATCTATAAGACGTTTGGAAAGTGATTAATTTTCTATATTTTCACAGGTGTAAAATAAACTATTTTCTAGCACAAACAAATTTTTTTTTACATAAAAAATCGTTTGTTAAAACTACAAACGAATTGCTTCGACGAATGAAAAAAGTATTATCAATTTTATTTTCAATGAAGCGAGTTGTTGAAAATTGCATCTATAAGACGTTTGGAAAGTGATTAATTTTCTATATTTTCACTGGTGTAAAATAAACTATTTTCTAGCACAAACAATTTTTTTTTTATATAAAAAATCGTTTGTTAAAACTACAAACGAATTGCTTCGACGAATGAAAAAAAGTATTATCAATATTATTTTCAATTGAAGCGACTTTTTGAAAATTGCATATATAAGACGTTTGGAAAGTGATTAATTTTCTATATTTTCACAGGTGTAAAATAAACTATTTTCTAGCAGAAACAAATTTTTTTCTACATAAAAACTCGTTGGTTAAAACTACAAACGAATTGCTTCGACGAATGAAAAAAAAGTATTATCAATATTATTTTCAATTGAAGCGACTTGTTGAAAATTGCATATATAAGACGTTTGGAAAGTGATTAATTTTCTATATTTTCAAAGGTGTAAAATAAACTATTTTCTAGCAGAAATAAATTTTTTTCTACATAAAAAATCGTTGGTTAAAACTACAAACGAATTGCTTCGACGAATGAAAAAAAAGTATTATCAATATTATTTTCAATTGAAGCGACTTGTTGAAAATTGCATCTATAAGACGTTTGGAAAGTGATTAATTTTCAATATTATCACAGGTGTAAAATAAACTATTTTCTAGCAAAAACAATTTTTTTTCTACATAAAAAATCGTTTGTTAAAACTACAAACGAATTGCTTCGACGAATGAAAAAAAGTATTATCAATATTATTTTCAATTGAAGCGAGTTGTTGAAAATTGCATCTATAAGACATTTGGAAAGTGATTAATTTTCTATATTTTCACAGGTATAAAATAAACTATTTTCTAGCAGAAACAATTTTTTTTCTACATAAAAAATCGTTTGTTAAAACTACAAACGAATTGCTTCGACGAATGGAAAAAAGTATTATCAAAATTATTTTAAATTGAAGCGAGTTGTTGAAAATTGCATCTATAAGACGTTTGGAAAGTGATTAATTTTCTATATTTTCACAGGTGTAAAATAAACTATTTTCTAGCAGAAACAATTTTTTTTCTACATAAAAAATCGTTGGTTAAAACTACAAACGAATTGCTTCGACGAATGAAAAAAAGTATTATCAATATTATTTTCAATTGAAGCGAGTTGTTGAAAATTGCATCTATAAGACGTTTGGAAAGTGATTAATTTTCTATATTTTCACAGGTGTAAAATAAACTATTTTCTAGCAGAAACAATTTTTTTTCTACATAAAAAATCGTTTGTTAAAACTACAAACGAATTGCTTCGACGAATGAAAAAAAGTATTATCAAAATTATTTTAAATTGAAGCGAGTTGTTGAAAATTGCATTTTTTTGCGAGAAAAAAAAAACGCTTGTTGAATTTTTCGCCAACAGCAACTTGTTGTTGTTTCGCAGATAAACTTTTCATTATCGCGTTAATTATGTAAACAGGGCCGGTGCTTTTAACGTCTACAAATACGACAGTGGCTCCCTCTAGAGCTGCAGCTGTGCTACCGTTCTTGCTGAAGCGCATTTTGTTTTTTTGTAAGATAATTGCTCCAGCGAACTCGCCAGCTTTTAAATTGGCTCGCAATTGCTAAAACTGAAACAGCGTAGCTTATCTGCGTACGAGGTAAAGTTAAAAATGACCTCTTTCGTAATTGACGGGAGATCATAAATGTTATTTATATCGGACACCGTTTTGAAAAATTCCTCATATACACTACTACTATTTGTTACATACAGGATGATCCAAATTGACACAATTTTAGTAGCCAAGGACCTTTTTATATTCGAAGTGAACCCAAACATTTAAGATGTTCGAAAAATGTATTAAGAATGCGATTTGCAATGTCAATTTTCCATAAGAAAAGTCATATATTTTGAGCGAAGAATTGTTTTTTTAAAGATTGTAAGAACATAGTATTTTAAATAACTATTACCACAGGTTTAAATTAGATAATTATAGATTCTGATTATATTAGCTATGTTAGTTTTTTTTTATATCCAAAAATTGAGCTTTTTTTTGTTCTCTAATTTGAGACCCTGCCAAAAATTAATTTACCATCATAAAAATTTGCCCAGCCTTTAATATTTAAGTTGGAATTTTTCAAACAGGCGAGTGTTAAATTTACATCATTGCAATTGTTTTTATAAAAAAATTCTCGACTTATAAAATTACAAAACACTTTTGAAGTTAAAAACGAAAATTTCACACTATCTGACTTAAAAATTTGATGAGGAAAAATAGTAGATCCATAAATGACTAATTAACATATAAATGGCTTTAAAAAAAATTATGAACCGCCGCCTTAATATGAGAAAATAATTATATATTAATTTTTTTTATGAATATCATTCTCAAGTTTCATGAAATTTTTTAATTGCATATTTCAACGGTTTTTGCGTATTAAAAAGTTCTTTAGTTATGTTTTTATCTTGGACAACATACGGTATATTTTAGATACTGTACTCCCTAAATTATGGTTTATGATTTACGAGATTCCTTCAGGCCATACGCATTTGTATGTGGGGCCGGCAACGTTCAAGCCCGGCACAGATTTAATTGACAGGACTGGGCCATTATTCTAAAATATTTCGCTCGGTAAAGAAAAGTTTGAATCTCACTAAAAGTTGATATTTTTTTTTTCAAAAATTTCAAAGTGAACACCTTAAAAATTATAAAGAAATTTCGCTGATTATAAATTCAAATTGCTTATGAAAATGGAACGTTTTCGAATTGACGATAAAAAAGATTTATTTGCAAAAGTGAATGAATTTATGGTAGAAATATCTTCATTTATTGTTGAATGCTTTGAAACTCGATTTTGCGATATGCAGACAAGATTCATCCGATGCTATAGATAGATAGATCAGGTCAGGCCTTCATAAGAAAAAAAAATTGTAACAATTTATATGTTGACGCTAAAAAAATGACAAAATTAATGTTAGGTGGAAGTTAAGATTTTAAATTTGAGATTTTAAAAATAAAAATAAAAGCATGGTATATTTTGAGTTGAGAAAATTTTTTGCAGGTTTTAATGAAGCAATATATTTAGAAAGATTTAGATTAAGTAATGACAAATTTTTGAATGTTTAACTTTGTTAGTTGCTTTTTTATCAAATTTCAAATTGAGATTTTATATATTTTTTGACTGAAAAATAATAAAACGCTTTTAAAGTTCACAAAATAAATTTTGTAAATACTTTTGAAAGATCAAATATTCGACGAGAGCTCGTAAAAAAAATGTAAATTCATGATTGATATTTTAAAAATAAATTTTGATAAAATAAGCACAAAACCATTTTAACGGGTTTAAAAATCAACTAAATAAATTACATTAAAAGTTTGTAAATAAAATTAATATAAAAAAATGTATATCATGTTTAGAAAATCAAGTTTTCATTTCGAAATACTACAAAAATGATTTTTTATACAAAAATCAAAAAATCAAAACATTTTCAAAAATCTCTTAAAGTTATACTTTCAAATTGCTCTGTTAAATAGCCAATTGAAGTCCGATTCTGTTTCTATTTCGTAAACACAGTTGCAGTAATCTTGTCAAAGAGCTGATCCGAAGCGGCCCCGAACCGGGTAACGATATTTATCGGTTACGGGCTCTAATAATTGCACGTCCGCTTTCGCATACTACAAATTAACCGCAATATAAAGTACATAATCCAATGCTCCCCGGCTATATTATCGTCATTATTATTGCTCCAAAATACTAAACACATTCCCCATCTATATATACAAGAAGTGCGTATTCAAATATCAACTCTAGAATATATTCCAGAGCGAAATATATACAGCGCGTTTCCGAAATCAACTTCTTCAATAAAAAATAATGAGATATCCGCTTACAAGATGTTAAATAACTTTTTTGTTTTAGCAATAAAATAAAAAAGTTGATATAGAAGTTCCTCAAGGGTGTATATTTGTTCTTAAATTACGAAAAAAAATATTTCATATCGCTTCAAATTTGAGAAAGACATTTAAAAAGTGAAAAATTGATTTTGAATAAATTTTATTAATTGTTTCACGAAAAAAATATATTAAGAAAACATGTTGAATGGCAACATAGGAGGCGCCCAGATGAAGAATCCTTGCGAATTCGCACCGTGGAAATTCTGGTTCGTAAATTCGTGCATGTGGAGTTTATATGCACGTGATGGTAATTGCGCTAATTCTAGTTACATTTCCAGCTTAATTACGATCGTCTTATATGTTACGATAACAGGCGTTCACTTTTCGCAAAGAGATTTAGCTATTTGAGAGGGGAATTATGTGTGTGTGAATTGCTCCAGCAAGATACCGTGTAATTGGGTACGTATTGTGTCTTTGGCATGACGAATTAATGTTGGAAATGGGATTTGTAAGTTGGAAATTCAATAGATCCATTTGTAGATGATCGAGTGGAGCTATTAGAAAATATGTCGCTTTGTTGAAGAATATTTTTACGACAAAAATAATTTCATTCAATGCAGATGGTTTTTTATGTATTTCATGTATTTTTTGTATATACTTTTATGTGTTTTCTATTTTTAAGTGAAATTTTGGTTGATATACATTTATTTTGAGAATCGATGAAATAATGTTTACTAAAAATCTATTAAAAACATAAGAATTTAGTTGAAGAAGTGACAAATTGCGGTTCTGTAAAAAATTAATAAAAACTAATCTTTCAGGTATCTGAGCATGTTGATTTCTATTTTTTTCTAATTTTTGGTTGTTTTAAGTTTATTTAAGAATTCAATTTTTGCAAAAAATCTGGTTGGATATAAATGCACATATAAATTTATGTTTCTTTAAATTAATAGTTTATATAACAAGAAAAGTTTTGAAACCTCTCTAATATGGTAAATGTTGATGGTAAATACTAATTTATTTTACATTTTCATGTAAAATTTTAGTTAATTTTTAATCGAATTCAATTTATTTAAAAAATAAATATTTTGTTATTTAAATCTAATATAAAATATCAGAAACAGACTCATATACGATTATATCAATAAAAAGTACAAAACTGCGGACTTTAAAATATTTTTTTTGAAATTTTATGAATCTTGCCATTTAAGAAACATTTGTGCTGCAGCAAAAAAAAATTATCATTGAATTTTTTTATTTCTATTCAATTATTTTACTCCTGTAGGATTTTTTATTCATTGTTTATTCTACGACAATAATAATTTCAATCATGTTTTCTTTTTTACGTGAAATTTTGGTTGATTTAAATTTACTTACAGATTCAATAAATATTTTTTTCGTAAAAAATCTGGTTTGAAATTTTAGAAAATATAAATGTCCGTGTTTCTTCAAATTAGCAAAAAAAAACACAGAATTTATACAAGAAAAGTTTTAACACCCCTCCAATATGCTGACAATAAATAATAATTTATAATAATTTTATTATTTTATATTATTTCATATAAATATTTTATTTTATTATTATTATTAATTTTTATGTTAAAATTTAGTTGATTTTTAATTGACTTTCTTAGAAAATGTAATAAATTATTTCAAATAAAAAATCAGAAAAAAAATCACATGTACATACAGGTAAAAAAAATACCAAATTTGAGTTTAAAAATTTTCTTACAAAATTTACGATTTAAGAAAATTTTGTACGAAACAAAAAAATAAATACCTCCACCAACAAATCATTAAAAATGTTTGCGCCGCAATTTCCGTTCAATTATTTCTTTTTCAGCCATTTTTTACAATTGTATTATTTTCGACGGTTTAACAAAAAAAAATGCAAATACCCTCAAACTATATTTCATGAAAACAGTATTCCTAGGGCAAAAAATCGATAATTCCGCATTTTAATATTTTAACATTTATTCCGCATATTATTTACGAACTCACAAAACAATACAAGCCGTGTCCACACTATATGTAAAAAAAAAAATTTTTAATATAAAAAATATCTCCCAAACGAATTAATTACCTAAATGCGAATTTTTAAATCCACACCCTTATCATCAGTGGCAATACTTTTTTTTATTGATATTATTGCTGATTTTGCAATAAATATTTATTTCAACTTTAACGCGATGGATTTTTTTTACTCTTCTTATATCATGGAGGGAAGTATTAAGTCCACGCAATATATAACGTACAAGAGCATCTTTTTCTTTGTTATATTCAATCTTGGCCAGCCGAGGAAGAAGGCTCGTCAAAGCTGATGCTACTCTTTGTGTACATATATATCTAGAGTAAGTTTGGTTGTTGTTCTCCTCCACCACCACATCGAGGGCAAAGTTTGCAAGAAGCTGAGGCAGCTGCCGGCATAACATATGACATTTCCCAGAGCTAAGCTGACGACTGACACTGTCATTTATATAAGTTATATTCAAGTTATTCTGACGTACATGCACCAAAAGTAATATATAGAAGAAAAGTTTTCGGTAAGTAATTTAGGTGATTTTTGTTTTTCATTCCTACAGGACTCTATATATATATCCCTACGTCGAAAGCAACTATTTATTACGTGTAACGAAATAAAGATTAATAACCGACTAAATGCGCACCGAAAAATACCAGCGATTTTATTAAAAACGAAACTTTCTGCGGTGAAATAATATTTGACAATGTCCAGTAGAGAAATGTTTTCTCGCGCAAAATATCTCGAAAAGTTTAGAACATTTTATATTTATTAACACACCAAAAATTTCGAAATTTATTCATAATTACACTTTCAAATTTTCGCACACATCGAGTAGAACTGATGAATTGTCAAATAAATCAAAGAGCGAAATCTAAAAGTAAACAGAACTTGATTTGTGCCAAAAAAAAATTACATAAATTCCGAATTATGTAAATAAAATCGTGATTTTTTTTTTGTTTGTTTATGCAACGTTTAAATTACGCGTTCGGAAAAAAAACTCAATGCAGAATGAGGGGAAATCTGTCGGTACAGTTGAAATTAACATTTGAATCGATCAAATCGAAAAAGACACGAGTCGCTATTAATTTTTTTTTTAAATTATATATATTTTTATGTATAATTATATATATTTAAAAATTATATAAAATATTATATAGCGTTTTTTTAATTAATCGGTTTTAATAAAAATAAACAAATTATATATTTTATTTGAATTCACAAAATCGAATCATTTTGAAGTTTTTTTTTAAACGAAAATGAAATCAACTTTTAAATTTTAAATAAAATCAATATTTGTCTGATTATTGCGATACTGTTGAAGATGGTGGTTTAAGTTACGAAATGCGCATCGTAGCTGGTGAATGTTTTTTTGGTAAATATATTTTTTATGTTACTGTTGATTTTTGTGAAAATGTGTTGAATGTTGCTTTTGTCTTGCAAGAAAATTCTCGAGCTCGTAATTTTTTTTATATAATTATATATAGTTAAAAATTATATAAAATATTATATAGCGTTTTTTTAATTAATCGGTTTTAATAAAAATGAACAAATTAAATATTTTATTTGAATTCACAAAATCGAGTCATTTTCAAGTTTTTTTTAAACGAAAAGAATTCAGCTTTTAAATAAAGTCGATATTTGTTTGATCATTGCGATACTGTTGAAGATGGTGGTGTAAGTTTCGAAATGCGCATCTAGTTGGCGAATGCTTTTTTGGTAAATATTTTTTTTATGTTACTGTTGATTTTTGTGAAAATGTGTTGAATATTGCTTTGTCTTGTAAAAAAATTCTCGAGCTCGTAATTTTATTTATATAATTATATATACCTAGTTAAAAATTATATAAAATATTATATAGCGTTTTTTAATTAATCGGTTTTAATAAAAATAAACAAATTAAATATTTTATTTGAATTCACAAAATCGAGTCATTTTGAAGTTTTTTTTTAAACGAAAAGAATTCGGCTTTTAAATAAAATCAATATTTGTCTGATCATTGCGATACTGTCGAAGAAGGTGGTGTAAGTTTCGAAATGCGCATCTAGTTGGTGAATGATGTTTTGGTAAATATTTTATTATGTTACTGTTGATTTTTGTGAAAATGTGTTGAATGTTTTGCAAGAAAATTCTCGAGCTCGTAAGACTTGGGTTATTTTTGACGTTGAGCGAATAATTTGCACGTGTGCGAGGCAGCGAGCATTTTTATGTAATTACCGGAATTCCGCTTTCGACTTTGCGCTTAAAATGCAGGACGACTTCTGTGACGACGGGCCAAAAAGGACGAGGATGGTTATGCCACCGTTATTATATGTGGTGTTGTACGTACGGAATGTAAAATAAGTACGTGGTTAAATAGAATTTTTACTGCACAAAAGGCGCTTCCCTGATTTTATATACACACCCTCTATAGATAATTTAAAAGTCCGTTGAACTTTCGGTCAAATATAAATTCCGAAAACTCAAAATTCAGACTATAACTAAATTGTTTTAGCAAAATTACAAATATATTCCGGCTCGAATATAGCAGCGTTGTTAATATTTGATAAAACACCATCCGTTTTCCAGTAAAAATTTTTTTTAAGAAATTTAGATAAATATTTCTTACATGTATATTTGATTTTTCTTTATAGTTTTAAAAAGTAGTAAAAATATCGACAATTAAAATTTAAATAAATCGTGTTGTGTAATCAACTTAATTTTTCAGTAAATAATTTTTTTTTTTGGTAATTTAGATATAGATTTCTTACATTTATAATTTGAATTTATTTGTAGAGTTTAAAAAGTAGTAAAAATGGAGAATTTAATTTAAAAATAAGAGTGAATAAAATTTTCTCAACTTCATTATTAGGACTTAATTAATACTAATTAATATACATTAAATTAACGCTAGTGTATTAAAAATATTGAATTTTTTTGGATAAAAAATATCGATTTTTCCACAAGAAATTTTACAATAATTAAAGATCTCTTCATTAAAAACGCTTCTATAATGAAGTCATGATTTATGTCTTCACTGTCGACTAAAATAATTATTTCCAGATTAGTTTGTGAGATAAAATTCATATGCTATATGTCAGATTATCAGTGGTCTTCAAACTGTGCTTCATGGCACCTCTTTATAAATAAAATTTCCAAAGAATTCTCCAAGAAAATTCCTTTTAAATGATTAAAAATCGAAATTAATTTCTTTCGTTTTTGCAAATAGATACCTAACTTTTCGCAATAAAAATGTATTTTTTGGTTGTAAAACTGTATTTTTGAGTAAAATTACGATCATGTATATTTAAAAATGCATGGTTGATTTTCAAATCTTAGTTTAAGAAATATTTTCTGTTTTTGTGGCAGCGAAAGAAAATTCAAAAATATATTGTAAGCGGAATATGAACTGAAATAGTCGAATTAAAAATTCATTTCCAAATTTTGTGTCGAAAAATTGCAAAAACAACTAAAAATTATTAGTAAATTAGTCATATTTAACTAAATTAATAAAAAGTAACACCAAATAATAATTTTCTTTTAATATCCATTTTCCAAAATTAAATTGCATTCGTTATTCCTATCTTCCATATTTTTTTTATAATTTTTTCTTGGGACATTATGTGTCTTTTTTCCTTTCAGTTTATCGTAAGTTGATAAATTTTGAAGACCTCTGGACTAGTGAATAGTGCATCAGAAATAGTCATTGAAATGAATGAGCACGTCCTTTTCTATTAGTTATAGACATGCACGATTGTCCTTGCCTTTCCTTTTTGTTCTTGTACATAGCGTGTTAGTCCTGGGACAGCTTTGCATTGTAAATTATGTCATCACAATTGACACGGACACGTGAAAAAGAAAAATATTTTAGGACGTGGTGAAGAAAATTAATACAGCTAGGAATAGTATAAAAAATATATAATAATAAAAAAATTCTATTATATTATGTCTTAGTTAATTGTGTATTAGGAACAAAAAAAAATAGGTTGTTAAAAATATTTGTGCTGGGGAAGATAATAATTTTTTTTATTCAGTGAAACTTTAAGAGTAATGATCGTAAAAAAAATGTAATTAAAACAGAATTTAATGTTTAATTATAAAGAACGAATAAATACGAGCTTTCCAGAGGTCTAATTGAGTTATATTATAAAAAAGACGCCCAATAAAATGTCAAATAGCGTATAAAATCTTTATGGGCGTTTTATAGCGATTTTTTAACACTAAAAACATTTTTGTGTTAGCGAATTAAATATCGCAATTTCGTCTGAGTAAATCTTTTGAAGTTTTCTTTACGAATGACAAGAATTTTCACTCCAAAAAAATTTTTTTTTGGCACATATAACTTCAACTTATGCGCTGCCATAAAAAATGCTTGGCGCAAAAATATATTTGTAAAAAAAAAATTTAGTTTTTGGTACCAAACTCAAATCTGAAGAACAAATTACATCCAACTTATTACACAACACATGTCAACAATTTCGCGAGAGCTTTTGCACACATAGAATTGTAGTTTCGTGCATTCTGGTGAGCACGGAAACTTTCTGAAGGATTCAAAATTTGAAATCGGATTGCCTTCATATTAAGACATATATAACATCGGCTGTTTTGGAAAGGAACTTCAACTTCGCAAATAGCTATAGATATTCGGTGATGTATTTTATACTTAGTAATTTTGCTTCGCGCTTCGTGAGGGAAAATTAACTCTTTATCCCCGTTGAGTTTCATCAGGGCTGGGCTAGCGGTAATGCGCATTTTTTTTGGTAGAAATATTTTTGAAAGATGTCTTATTTGTACAACATTTTTTTGGAGATGTTAGAGAAATGTATGGGGATTTTTACGTAAGTGATCAATATGATGATTTATTTTTGAAAAATCTAGATAGTCCTTTGAGCTAATATCTAATTTTTTATTTTAATAAGAATGGGACAAAAATGAAAATTTCTATAGCCAAAAATACACTCAAATATTAATTTGCTATTAATTTTATTAGAGAAATGTGTAATGTTGATTTGAAAAAAATAAAGAAATTAAACATTTTTATGATGAACAATTTTCGTGCTATTTGAACCAATGTAAATTTCGATATGATGACTGATGTGCACAATGCGCATGTGTCGTAGCAACAATCTCATGCAACGTTGCAATATCGTATGCAAATCTTGATGTTTTGAAGAAAAACATTTTTGTTCAAGGTTCATAACTTATTACATATTTATAGTACATTTTATATATTTTTCAAAAAAATTATTGATAAAATTAAGTACTGTATTTGTATATATATAACAATGTAAAGAATATGTGGTATATATACAAGATATTTATGAATGAAAGAATGATTAAGATAAATAATATCTCATGACAAATTTTGTTTGAATAAGTTGTTTGAAAAAAAAAAATATAAAAGTGACCAGGATTGTTGTAAAAAATGGATATTAGTACGCGTGAATTAAAATACGGTTCTGGATCTAATTAAGTCGATTTTCTTGTGGAATTCCTCATTAACTGTAGTATATATATCCACTGCAAGAATGAATGAACAGTGCTAGAATATTCATCTTCATTTAATATTTATTAATTCTTTCAGATATTCAGTTGTAGACTTCCCCGCAATCCTTCGCGAAGAAGATTAAATTTTCGCATTTTCGAACGAACATTTAATTATTTAAATTAAAGAGTCGTGCCATCAGCATCATCATCATTCGTGGAAGCTTTATAACCACAGCGAAAGAGTGTTGGCTGGATCTGAGTCTTTCGGTCATCACAAATGCATAAATATTCATACCCGCCAAACTTATGACCGAAGAAGCAATATGAGATTCGAACCATATACAAATGACTTTATTTATTATTCAATACGGCCGTATATTTGCGAATGTTTTCTTATTATCCCGTTAGCGATATATGGAAATTCGAAAATAGAGAGCGGCATATTAAAGTTTCGGAATCCAATATTTCTCCTGTCCCTTTTTTCCTAGCGAATATGTATTCCATATTTCCCGGGGCTCCATCAAAGTGAGTTGATATTTAGAGATCACGGTCTAAATATCAAAGGCACATGGGGGGGTGCTTTTTGATATATTTCCCGACTTTGCATTGAAGAAGCAATATCCAGAATTGGACTGCGCATTTTTGATAAAAAACCCTACGCTTTTTTTTCAGCTAGTCGAACGAACCCTGTCGACTTAAAAAGAAATCCATTACGGTTAGAACTAAATAGAAATATTCGAATTTTTTTTATTGGTGCCAGGTATTATGAAAATAATCACCGTAAAGAAAGCAAGTGGATTTCCCCATCTTGATTTGTACCATATAAAATGCTCGTTCATTTGCGAAAAATGCGCCTATTGAGTTGAGCCGTACGTTCAAACGAACTTATATATCTAATGTGGTTTGATATCTTATTTACTTCTCAATAAATTCGTCTCGGAGGAACTCGAGAACGAAGTATTCAGCAAAATGCACCAGTGGAGCTTTACTGGCAGAGAAAAGCTTTATATATATCGTAGTGTTAATGGAAAACTAACACAACTCAAAATGGGTATGTTCGAAGGAAAATCAAATTGAAGTTTTCGTTATCGAAAGACATAATAGATTGTGGCTTGAAATTTTAACAAATTTTGTTCATTTAATGTATTGCCAAACGATGGATAAAAAGGGGCAAGCTGGGGTTTTTTTTTTATAACTTAATAAAGAAATAATATAGAATTTCTTGAAATTTTAACAAATTTTGTTCATTTAATGTATTGCCAAACGGTGGATAAAGAATGGCAAGTTGAGTATAGAATTTCTTGAAATTTGAACAAATTGTGTTTATTTAATGTATTGCCAAACGGTGGATTAAGAAGGGCAAGTTAATTTTTTTTTTTTTATATCTTAATAAAGAAATATGGAATGGCTTCAATTTTTAACAAATTTTGTTCATTTAATGTATTGCTAAATGGTGGATTAAGAAGGGCAAGTTGAGTATTTTTTTTTTTTAATCTTAATAAAGTAATAATATAGAATGGCTTGAAATTTTAACAAATTTTGTTCATTTAATGTATTGCCAAACGGTGGATAAAGAAGGGCAAGTTGAGTATATATTTTTTAAATTTTAATAAAGTAATAATATAAAATTGTTTGAAATTTTAACAAATTTTGTTCATTTAATGTATTGCCAAACGGTGGATAAAAAGGCAAGCTGAGTATTTTTTTTTTAAATCTTAATAAAGTAATAATATAGAATTGCTTAAAATTTTAACAAGTTTTGTTCATTTAATATATTGCCAAACGGTGGATAAAGAAGGGCAAGTTGAGTATTTTTTTTTTATATCTTAATAAAGAAATAATGCAAATTTTTAATTATGGTGTTATTGCATTAACAAATGATCATAATTTTGTTATATATGAAATTTCTTATTTTAACCAGTTTTTTACCTATTGCGTTACTTTTAAATTACCCACAAAATTAACAATACATATTTGGTGTTACGTTACATTAAGACTAAGAAATTAAATATTATTGTCAATAGAAGACCTACATAACAAAAAATCTGGTGGTATTGCATCGAAAAAATGAAATATTTCATAGATGAACAAACCATTAATGTACAGATACGTAAGTTTTGTATTTTTTGACTTGTGTTGGTATTCCATTGACATATATTGCCAGATGTAAGGAAGATGTGAATTTGGTTTTGTACCCACTCTTGTCGAGACTCAATAACACTTGTGCGATGCCTAAAGCATTGTAGGCAACAAAAGAAAAAACCACTCCGAGCGATTTCAGTAATGGAAATAATATATTTTTCGGTGTAGAAATATTTAATGACTACCTGGACGTTGTTATAAATACACAAAGGTGCGAAGAATTTCTTACAAAAATTTTCACGAGCATTAAAACGCTCTTCATATCGAAATTTCAGCTAAAATGAAAAAATATATTTGCAAAACTTACGATAAAATGCAATCAATCATATTTTTTGAAATAAAGCTCGTAAGGACCTCCCTACGTTATATATAGGCAACATATAGTGCTTGTATTACAGGTGACATCGATATTCGAAATAGTTAAGCGGGAAAGCGAGTCAGAAAAATCGTCACATCAAAACCATTAAGCTTTGACATTATCTGCGCGAAACTTATAAAGAATGTTGAACAATAATAAATGGAATCGAACTTGACAGCTACGTATCGATATATCGACACAGGACAGGACCGAAAATAAATTTTATTACCTACTGCAAAACATTTTTTACCAATTCAACTTAGTTGACGATTACAAAACTGAACTATAAAATTCGAACTATAAATTTATGTTTAGTTGCGTTTTACTAGAAATAAAATAAATTTTCACCCATTTGTTTTAAATAAACATTTAAAAAGATTTGCCCGTTGCAAAAATATTTTTAAACTATATTTATACAATGTCTAAACAAATTTTAAAGCTTATATCAAATTTATTTCAAAGAGCAATTCTACTTTAGCAGATATTTGAGTTTTTGTATGTACAGGGTGAAATTCGAAACAAAAAATGCGATTTTTTTTATAGAAATAGATACCGAGGCTTTAGTACAGCTCTGATATTGTCACTGTAGGTTGACATAAGCGATAAATCATAGTTTCATGCCGCATGCATGTTGGTCCTGAATTGCCGCAGGGCTGCAGAACCGCACCGACACTGGCGAACTGATCCCTGTATTGATTAATATGCAAGGTAGATGGCGTTTCGTATTTGACGGCATGGAAAATAACTGATTTGTGTATACAATTTTCATTTGAAAAATTTTTCAGTATATTCAACCACTATGCTAAAATTTCTTACACAAACACGTGATATTTTTTTGTTTTTTTTTGAACTTGTCTTCGATTGTACAAAATATTTTTATTATTAAAAATATTTGAATAAATCCGATTGAATGCGGAAATATACAATTTTTTTGTTGTATGAAAAATGGTAGAAAATTTTTCTCTGCGCAATTCATTTATTACAATTGTCTAGTATGTTTTTTTGTGGTAGCTTAATTCAATTGGAGCGTGCAGAGTTTGTGTTAAAAATATGAATGCGTTCGTTATTAATAAAATTAAATATAATGAACACAGTGGTGCGTGATATAATTTTGAATTTACATATAACAATCGTGTAATATTTCGTACGAAGAAATGTTTAGAAGAAAATTTCGCTACGCGTTTTTCTCTCGATTTGAACGTAGTAAAAAATTCTGCTTCATTTAAATTTGCACTTTTTACATTTTTTTTTGTACATACTGCAATGTTTTTCTACATATATTTCGCAACAGTGGAAAATTAAATGACGAAATATAAATTTATTCATTATTTTGCAACAAGTGAAAATAATAACGAATATACCAAGAAATTTTTTTTTTCATAAATTCTGCTAATTTGCAAAAATTATTTCATATATCTTACAAAAAAACGGAGATATTGATAAATATTTAATTTAATTTTTAATTCATTTTATTTAGAAAAGAAGTCCACTGAATTTCGATTTAAAATTTCGAAAATAATGTTGTTTTTAAAATTACTCTTATATAATTATTCGTAATATACTCTTAGGTATACATGACGTCGATGTCGATATATAAAAAAAATTAATTGCAAAATCTGTTAAAATATACGAATTGTTCGACATTTCAATTTAATTGAATTTAATTTAATTTAACGCACGTATTTATTAAAACGTACGTGTACACTTTAAACGAATTAAAAAAGATATTTTCTAATGAAAAACGCGCGCAAAGAAACAGAAATTCAGCACACATTCCCCTTTACTGTTACATGAAAAGTTCCTGAGCACAGACAGGCTGGCTGGCTTACTCAAAAAGCTCAGTCAATTACATTTATTTACAACATCAAAAATAATTCTTTTTACTTTTCACTCAAATTAGTATTTTGAATCAATTCAATTCACATGCCACAACAAAAATCACTTGTCCAACTAATCTCTTTCAATTTCAGAGAAAAACTTTTTTTTTAACCCTAATGAAGCTTGCAAACAATTTCTTCTTTTTTCATGTTAAACTTTTTTTTTCTATTCAATTTATGCGATCGTAAGAATTTTTTTTAACATTTCTGCGAATGATTAATTAATAATAAGGGAGACAGTTTATTCTTGTGAGTTTCCCGCATGAATAGGCCTGTATGTTGGTATTTATTCGTCGCAGGTTATAATGAAATATTATTTTATTCTACCGTAGAGAATATAAAAAATGTTAAAACCAGAGGTTATGTATTATCTGATGTGTAACGCTGAACACCAACGTTTCGACCAATATACCACCTTCGGCATTATTCTCGCTGAAGAATTGTTTCAACTCATCCCACCACAATCACATGCACTGAAAAATACAGGAACACATAAAAAATGTTGCAACTCGTAAATAAACTGCGCAAACTACTCTTCAGCCTGACAATTTTTTATTGGCAAATATATCGTTTGTTCTTCTTCAAAAAAATAATATCTTTTTTCAATCGTTGGAATATTAATTTGCCCTATACGATTTTTTTTGAAGCCCTGTACCGTTGCGAATAGACAAAAAAAAAATCGCAAATATGCAACCTCCGAGTGCACAATTATTGCTCGCTCTTCATTATCGCCCGGCAGCACCAGTGTTGCCATGTCCCTACATAGACACGCAAATATCCAACGATAATTTACGGTTTTTTAAATTTTATTGTATTTCCGTTGGGATAGAATCAATTCAATTCGCATCGATTGAATCAAAATGCAGCTGGTATTTGATCAAAAAACAATACACATCGCTGGAAACGTATTGGAAAACCATTAATAAATATGAAATATACATCGGGAATTAATTTTTCGTTTTTTCAACGACTTGAAAAAATGTTTTCTTTATAATAATCTGAGTTTTTGTGATATATGTTTCTCATTTTTTTGCTGCAAATATTTTACGATACGGCAACACTGCGGTGAAGATATTACATTCTTTTACCAAGGCGTTTGTTGTTCATCTATCTACAAGACATCTCTGTTATAACACGAAACGTAATAGCGAAAAGGTGCGAAAAATAGAACGAATTTCTTTTTGTTGCGCGATGTTTCTTAAGAGGTCATTCAAACATGATTTAGTTCCAGATATAAATACAGGGTGCTCAAAGATTCAAGTAGAAACTACATATTTGTTATATATAAAATCAATTAAATGATTTGATCAGAAAATCAAAATTTTCCAGTATAAAAACGTGTGATAAAAATTTGACAAATGAAGTTCAGTATTTCGCTGTTTTTTTGTTTGTGTGTGAACCTTCTTGAAATTTCTTTGGTAATAATTAGAGTAGAGTGATATCTTGTTGGAAGTGTGACGTACGAAGCACACGTGACATGTTCAGGTGTGCAGAGGTACTTATTAGAGAAGCCATTACACAACGAACTGGGAAAATGGAAACACGTGCCCCTCTTGGAAATGATTTACGCGAAGCATATTAAAATTTTCGACGAAAGCAACTACAAAAGAAATGAACAATTTTCCATGTGCTATATATGCCGGTTATTTTAATAATTGCTGATGGAGAAGTGAAAATTTGCAAGTGGTTTTGATGGGAGATCAAAGAAGGAATTTGTGAAATGAAAAACTGAAAAAAATTTCAATTCATGTAATAAAATGAATAAATGGCACATTTTCTCATAAAAAATTGTCTCGGCATTCGTTTTCTGCAAATATATAGCTAATAAGATGTCGTTGGAAAATTAATAATTCAAAAAATGAGAATTCTTTGTATTTTTTTGGTAAAACTTGCAAATGACTGTTTATATTTTCTAATAATATTTGATTAAGCAATTTAGAATATATAAGTGATTTTAATGAGAAAAAAATATTTCAAACGATACAATTTTTTGAAATGAGCAAATAGAAATATTTGTAAAAGGAAATCCAGCGTTAAAATTTTCAATTTAAAATTCACGTTATAAAATTATTGAATGGGACATTTATAATGGCACATAATCTCAAGAGTATAAATCTCTAAATTATAGGATTTGGAAGATATCCTCAAAAAACTGAAAATTGAAAAATGACAAGGGTACATCCTTTGAATTTTTTTTTGGTAAAATTTTCACTTTTACAAATGACTGTTTATCTTTTCTAATAATATTTGATCAAGCACTTTAGAATATACAAGTGATTTTAATGAGAAAAAAATATTTATAGGACTAATACTTTGGAATATATCGACAATAAAATGAAAATTTAAAATTGACAAGGGTACATCCTTTGAATTTTTTTGGTAAAATTTTCACATTTTCAAATGACTGTTTATATTTTCTAATAATATTTGATCAAGCAATTTAGAATATACAAGTGATTTTAATGAGAAAAATATATTTCAAACGATACAATTTTTTGAAACGAGCAAATAGAAATATTTGTAAAAGGAAGTCCAGCGTTAAAATTTTCAATTTAAAATTCACGTTATAAAATTATTGAATGGGACATTTATAATGGCACATAATCTCAAGAGTATAAATCTCTAAATTATAGGATTTGGAAGATATCCTCAAAAAACTGAAAATTGAAAAATGACAAGGGTACATCCTTTGAATTTTTTTTTGGTAAAATTTTCACTTTTACAAATGACTGTTTATCTTTTCTAATAATATTTGATCAAGCACTTTAGAATATACAAGTGATTTTAATGAGAAAAAAATATTTATAGGACTAATACTTTGGAATATATCGACAATAAAATGAAAATTTAAAATTGACAAGGGTACATCCTTTGAATTTTTTTTTGGTAAAATTTTCACATTTTCAAATGACTGTTTATATTTTCTAATAATATTTGATTAAGCAATTTAGAATATATAAGTGATTTTAATGAGAAAAAAATATTTCAAACGATACAATTTTTTGAAACGAGCAAATAGAAATATTTGTAAAAGGAAGTCCAGCGTTAAAATTTTCAATTTAAAATTATAAAATTATTGAATGGGACATTTATAATGGCACATAATCTCAAGAGTATAAATCTCTAAATTATAGGATTTGGAAGATATCCTCAAAAAACTGAAAATTGAAAAATGACAAGGGTACATCCTTTGAATTTTTTTTTGGTAAAATTTTCACTTTTACAAATGACTGTTTATATTTTCTAATAATATTTGATCAAGCACTTTAGAATATACAAGTGATTTTAATGAGAAAAAAATATTTATAGGACTAATACTTTGGAATATATCGACAATAAAATTAAAATTGAAAAATAAGAAGGGTACCCCCTTTGAATTTTTTTTTTGGTAAAATTTTCACATTTTCAAATGACTGTTTATATTTTCTAATAATATTTGATTAAGCAATTTAGAATATATAAGTGATTTTAATGAGAAAAAAATATTTCAAACGATACAATTTTTTGAAACGAGCAAATAGAAATATTTGTAAAAGGAAGTCCAGCGTTAAAATTTTCAATTTAAAATTCACGTTATAAAATTATTGAATGGGACATTTATAATGGCACATAATCTCAAGAGTATAAATCTCTAAATTATAGGATTTGGAAGATATCCTCAAAAAACTGAAAATTGAAAAATGACAAGGGTACATCCTTTGAATTTTTTTTTGGTAAAATTTTCACTTTTACAAATGACTGTTTATATTTTCTAATAATATTTTGGTAAGATTTTAATGAGAAAAAAATATTTATAGGACTAATACTTTGGAATATATCGACAATAAAATGAAAATTGAAAAATAAGAAGGGTACCCCCTTTGAATTTTTTTTTTGGTAAAATTTTCACATTTTCAAATGACTGTTTATATTTTCTAATAATATTTGATTAAGCAATTTAGAATATATAAGTGATTTTAATGAGAAAAAAATATTTCAAACGATACAATTTTTTGAAACGAGCAAATAGAAATATTTGTAAAAGGAAGTCCAGCGTTAAAATTTTCAATTTAAAATTCACGTTATAAAATTATTGAATGGGACATTTATAATGGCACATAATCTCAAGAGTATAAATCTCTAAATTATAGGATTTGGAAGATATCCTCAAAAAACTGAAAATTGAAAAATGACAAGGGTACATCCTTTGAATTTTTTTTTGGTAAAATTTTCACTTTTCAAATGACTGTTTATATTTTCTAATAATATTTGATCAAGCACTTTAGAATATACAAGTGATCTTAATGAGAAAAAAATATTTATAGGACTAATACTTTGGAATATATCGACAATAAAATGAAAATTGAAAAATGAGAAGGGTACCCCCTTTGAATATTTTTTTGGTAAAATTTTCACATTTTCAAATGACTGTTTATATTTTCTAAAATATTTGATCAAGCACTTTAGAATATACAAGTGATTTTAATGAGAAAAAAATATTTATAGGACTAATACTTTGGAATATATCGACAATAAAATGAAAATTGAAAAATGAGAAGGGTACCCCCTTTGAATTTTTTTTTGGTAAAATTTTCACATTTTCAAATGACTGTTTATATTTTCTAAAATATTTGATCAAGCACTTTAGAATATACAAGTGATTTTAATGAGAAAAAAATATTTATAGGACTAATACTTTGGAATATATCGACAATAAAATGAAAATTTAAAATTGAGAAGGGTACCCCCTTTGAATTTTTTTTTGGTAAAATTTTCACATTTTCAAATGACTGTTTATATTTTCTAATAATATTTGATCAAGCACTTTAGAATACACAAGTGATTTTAATGAGAAAAAAATATTTCAAACGATACAATTTTTTGAAACGAGCAAATTGAAATATTTTTAAAAGTAAGTCCCGCGTTAAAAGTTCCAGTTTAAATCCAGGCTTGCCTAATTTCCACTCACACCAGTACCAGACAGCAACATTAACAGTTCTATAAACATATCTCACGTCATATAGTCCTTATACCAGTTATCTAACTATCTAACTATCTACACGTGGCATGGATTTGAAATGTGATGATACGGTTTGGGTCTAGGACAATTCTCCGCTATAATATTGTATGTGTTCTGGACGCGAGTTGCCCAGAGGCTATAATATATCGGAACTGGACAATGGAGAGAATATAGATCATAATACGCTGCGAGGTGGACGTTGGACAAAGCGATGGTGTGGGTTATATAGTTAGAAGAATACATAGATCATTTGCTAACTAGTACTGCGTAAGTAAAATCGAGTGAAAAATATAAAAAGAGTTGATCGTGAATAATGCGAAGTGATTTTATTGAATAATAATTTTTTTTTTATAAAGAAATTTGTGGTTAAGGCGTAGGATGGGTTTGGATAAATGGATAAATCAATTTTTGAATTCGAAAAAAGTTAAACGGTAATTTTTAAAGCAAAAATCCTTGTATTTATTTAATAGTATGTAGACAAAGTATATTTAATGAAGATATTTATTTTTATCAAAAAAAGGAATTTTCTATTAAAGGGATTGTTGTTTCAAATTGTTGAAAAATGGACAAATCGCCTCGTTATTAATTTTTTTTTTAATTTCGAATTTAATGAAAAAACAATCAAATTTTCAATTAACTTACAATTGCTGATAAAATCCACAAACCGCCATTAATTAAAAATAATTATAATAAAACGAATTTTTTTATTAAAAACATAATGTTAGCAGAGGAAATGATTTTTCTTCAAAAATAAATGATTGATATACTGCTTAAGAATGTTGGTACATAAAATGATTTTGTTTTAAAAGAAAAAAATTGTTAACATAAAAATAAAGTCTACTTATAAGGATAAAATTGGCAAGCTTAATTTACAAAGTAAAAAATGAAAATATTCAACTATAAACTCACAATATTTAATTCGATATTTGAAGCACAATGAGAAATTTTTTTATTAAAGGATGGTTTGTAGAAAATATCGAAGTTGTCAAAACTATCTCTTTAATTTAAAAAAGTATAAAATACAAATATTTGTATTTACGTCGATTTTTAAACATAGGAAGAACATTTTTAGCTGAGGGGGAGGTTTGAACAAAGGGATGATAAAATTGGCAAATCTTAATAAAAAATAAATTCCTCAAAACAAAAATGTCTAATCCAGAGATCATTTTAATTATAACTAAGACGAAAAAAAAAATTTTCAAGCACAAAATAAATTCTAAAAGTGTGTTGATTAAATAACCATAATAAAAAAATATATCTAACAAAAATTTCGAATGAAAAATTGTCGTTTTTCAATAATCTACCCATTACTTTTCCTTAAAAACAAATTTCTTAAAAAAAATCACCAAAAATCACAAACTTCGCCTTCAACTAAACTCAAGACTTAACCACTTTACAAACTCATGCCACGCCACGTCAGCACGACTTCTCTCCTTCCCAACATCCCATATACAATACACCTACATATAATATCCATTGCATTACCATTGTGTTGCATTTCCTGCACATTGCATATACACAAGCTCTAGAAGTCGTGCAGACAATTGTGCACCCGCATCTTCATACAATCCTCACGTACAAATGGCGCGTGAAATATTCTATATAGATCATCTATTGTGTATACAGGCCGTGTATTTGTAATGCGAAAGACTGAAAATGTTCGCATGTTCTATACGGCAGGTGAAATGCTTTGAGGCTGCTGTTGGATAAATCAGCGGTATCAAAAAACGTTTTTGTAAAACGGTAAATTTTGAAATTGCTGGTAACCGGGATTTATTGAGTGATTAATTTTTTTTTCAGTGGCTGATTGATTATTTTTCGCTACTGCCGACGGGGGTTTAGGATTAGAAATGCGCATGTATTTGGGAGATGTTTTTAGTGTAAAAAATAATTTGTTGAATGAAAGATTCTTAAATAAAAGAGTGGTTTGTTCAAAAGAATTAAAATAATTTTGTCGGACTGTTGTTGCTCTTCACGTGGGATATTTTTACGCTACTGCCAACGGGGTTTACGTTTAAAAATACACATGTATTTGGGAGATGTGTTTAGTGTAAAAAAATATTTTCTGAATGAAAGATTTTTAATTAAAAGATTGGTTTGTTCAAAAGAATTAAAATAATTTTGTCGAACTGTTGTTGCTCTTCACGTGGGAAGTTGCACGCTACCGTCGACGGGGGCTTAGGTTTAGAAATGCGCATGTATTTAGGACATGTTTTTAGTGTAAAAAATAATTTGCTGAACGAAATATTTTTAAATAATAGAGTGGTTTGTTCAAAAGAATTAAAATAATTTTGTCGAACTGTTGTTGCTCTTCACGTGGGATTTTATTACGCTACTGCCGACGGGGTTTAGTTTTAGAAATACGCATGTATTTAGGAGATGTTTTTAGTGTAAAAAATAATTTGTTGAATGAACGATTTTTAAATAAAAGAGTGTTTTGTTCAAAAGAATTAAAATAATTTTGTCGAACTGTTGTTGGTCCTCACGTGTAATGTTTTTACGCTACTGCCGACGGGGGGTTAGGTTTAGAAATGCGCATGTATTTAGGAGATGTTTTTAGTGTAAAAAATAATTTGTTGAATGAAAGATTTACAAATAAAAGAGTGGTTTGTTCAAAAGAATTAAAATAATTTTGTCGAACTGTTGTTGCTCTTCACGTGGGTTGTTTTTACGCTACTGTAGATTTAGAAATGCGCATGTATTTGATAGATGTTTTTAGTGTAATTTTTTTTGTTCTAAATGAAAGATTTTTAATTGAAAGAGTGGTTTGTTCAAAAGATTTTAAATAATTTTAGAAATTTTTAACGATTGCATTCGGACAATTGTTGCTCTTCACGTGGAATGTTTTCACGCTACTGCCGACGGGTATTTAGGTTTAGAAATGCGCATGTATTTGGTATGAGTGCATAAAATAGTGTTCGGAATGACAGATTTTTAATTAACGAATGGTTTGTATCAAAAAATTTAAATAATTTCGGAAAATTTTGACGATCACGTTGACCGTTGTTGTTCTTCACGTGGGATGTGCATAGCGACTAACCGTATAACAAATTGCATTCACATGGAAACTAAACTGCATAAATTGTGTTATATTGTACGTCGTGTGTCCGACATGTAGTTAAGAGTGTTCAAACAAACGATATCTAACTACACGCGCCTGTCTATACGTTCAGTTATTCATCCTATCGTTCTTCTTGTACCAGTTGCTTGTACAGTCTCTTCTCTTGTTATTGTTAATGGTCGTCATTGCGGTAACGTACCACTGAACAACCTGTCGCCTCCAGAGGACCTCGTCTATTCACTTCAAAATGACTTTTTCAACAGCTGATTAACGGACAAACCGATCGTTCGATACATCACTTTGTTCCGAGCATTTACAACATTTTTTAATTGAAAAATGTAATTTTTCAAAAGGAATTCAATTGATACAACATAACTCAACAGTAATCAAAGAAACTGCAATTGTTTTTAATACAAACGAACGCGAAAGATACGTTTTTCTGAGGCTCTACACCCACCCTGCGAGCATGTCCTTGTTCACTGATCATATTACAAATTTGATCAGAGTTTCCTTCATTGCTTGCAGCACCCGACCACTTAATACAATTTCGTAACCAAATGTATCCAGCTTTTGGTATACTTCCCGTGAAACAGACCGGCTTTTGCCATCGTGAATGTACAGCCACATAAAAGACAGGGTTTTAATCAAATCTACATGGCCAATGGCCTGGAAAGGCCCGCAGTATAATATATTTGTTCGGTATACATAAAACATGTATGTTACCATATAGAATTTGCACGTATGTTGTTATAAAAAAAAAGATTTTGGGGAAAAAATTGGAGTTTTTTTTGGAAATCGTTCATTTGCACATTGAAATCCTTAATTTTTTCTAATTATTTTGCAATTTCTGACTTACGTGTTATAATTTGCCTGCTATAACTAATTACGTAATACCCCCATGCTTAAGAATATGACCCACTAGATTCTATCACTTCTATACTATAGTACCTTGTAAATATTTTCGGTTTTTTTCACCAATTTTAGTAATAAAAAAATGCTTATAACGACAAGATTAACATAAAATTTTCACTTTCCTTTACATAGTAAATGAGAGTTTTTTAAATTTTCTTTAAGCATATTTTTCATAAATTCGCAGTATATATACATATATTTAGTATACTATATTTCCAAATGGCAATTTGCAACACACTGTATATTGATTATGCTTCATTTACCGAATAGAGATGATCCTATTTAATTTTCTGTGCAATTGGATATAAACCGCAGGATGTGGTATGGCTGTATATAGACCAATCGCAATACTGACAGCGTTGCCGATGTTGCCAAAATATATATTTATTCGTATTCCGGGATATAAGAAATGTATTTTAATCTAAAATCCGGATATACATATTTTTTTGTATCTAGAAACGTATTTTTTATTGGAACTTCTTTGTAAAAACAACCTGAAGTTACAATTTTTTTCAAAAATATATATATATTAAACAATTGTAAAATAACAAAAATTTTGTACCTAAAATCAGCTGTTTCGGATCTAAAAAATTTCATACTAGAAACTGAAATGTATCTGGAAACATATTTTTTTAATATATTTTTACCATGACAAGAATTTCCTTAAAAGAAAAAACTAATTAAAATTGATGAAAAATTTTATTGATTTGCAAGCATTTTTTATTGACTCTTTGGCTAAAAAAATTCGCAGGAAGATATTTTTTTAGAAAAGTATTATTTCTAATATATGAATATCAATTTTTTAGAACATCAGAGCGTAAGAATTTTCTTAAAAAAAAAAATACAATTCGAAACAAATATTTTTTTAAGGCTCTATTAAAAAAATATTATTAAAAAAAAAAACAGTGAATGCAAAATGCATTAGCACACAGAAATTCCTTGCACAGCAAATTTGCGTATTTCAACATTCTATTTGAATTCCTCCCCTTCTATTTACAGTCCTGATAACCCTACAAAGGGGATATTTACCCCAACACGAGCTTAGGTCACTTTAATCTCGGCAATTGACGCGATTTCTGTAGTCCTGCAAAGAGCACTGACCATTACACATCGTGTTTCGCATTTCCAAGAAATTGCTTCGTTTCATCCATAAAGAGTGTCCTTAAGCTCATGAAGGGCTTAAAGTACCAGTGGGATGTGGACGTTTTATTTTTCTGTTTTATATTTGCTAATTTTTTAATCAAATTTTAGGCTGATTGAAAATATTTAAGAACAAAAAAAAAGATTTCTGAAGAAAGTTTTTCGATCAAGGACATGAGATGTTTATTTCATCTCATTATTACGATGGTCTATCTTAACAGCAATCATTTTTATAGTCAAGGTCCTTTCTATATATTCTGGAAGACGGCTCCCAAGAGCTTAGCCTCCATCTGGTGAAGATAGCCGCTCTTATAGCGACCAGATACTTGAGGAACAAGGTACCATGAGCGAGATTCATTTCTTTCACCGAAAAAGCAAATAAACCATTTTGTACAAATAGAAGATGCAAGATTGGACCTTTATTATATAGTGACGGTACAGCTAAGGCACGTTAAACATAGAATTGCTTAACAATTCTTTTGGTTTCATTAAAAAATAAGAAAATAAAATCATGCGGCGTACTTTCAAGATATAATTTAAAATAAAATAAGAGAAAATTTTAATTTTTTTTTCATAAATTGTAATTGGCCATGAACCAAATCAATTGGTCCAAAATTTTTGACATTTAAAAAAAATGTTTCGTAAGATTTTCATGTTTTAATGAATATTGTAAAGCAATTCTTTTGGATTCGTTAAAAAATAAGAAAATACAATAATGCGGTGTATTTTTAAGTTATGTTTTTGAATACAATGACAGAAAAAACATTGTTTTTTTCATAATTTGTATTTGGCCATGAACCAAATCGATTGGTTCAAAAATTTTGACATTTAAAAAAATGTTTGGTAAGATTTTCAAATGTTTTAATGAATTGTAAAGCAATTTTGGATTCGATAAATAATAAGAAAATAAAATAATGCGGCGTATATTCAAGATATATTTTTGAATACAATGACAGAAAAAAACATTGTTTTTTACATAAATTGTAATTGGCCATGACTAAAATCGATTGGTCCAAAAATTTTGACATTTAAAAAAATGTTTGGTAAGATTTTCAAATGTTTTAATGAATTGTAAAGCAATTCTTTTGGATTCGTTAAAAAATAAGAAAATACAATAATGCGGTGTATTTTTAAGATATGTTTTTGAATAAAATGACAGAAAAAACATTGTTTTTTACATAAATTGTAATTGGCCATGACCAAAATCTATTGGTCCAAAAATGTTGACATTTAAAAAAATGTTTCTTAAGATGTTCACGTTATGTTTTCATGAATCCTTACATGAAGATACGTTTCCTATCAACAAAGGTGGCTGTAATTCTTTGCCTGGTCTTGTCCCATAGAAAAATTGGCCTGCCACCTTCGGAGAAGGAAATGAATCTCCGTTCGTAGCATAGAGGCAGGTCCTCGTGAGCAAACATGGACGTGTTCAAACCGGCTGCTGTAGTGAGGAGTTAGTTCAATAAGAACTAGCGCGAATAAAAGAGGGGAGTGAATTTTTATTGCGTTACAGCTATTTGTTCTGTAGTCGTAAAGCGATAAAGGTTCGAATATGAAATTACGTGTCACGTGATTGCGCGAGATGAAATCGAAACTTGAATTTTTTTGGAGTCTCTAAATAAAATTGCTTCGAAATGTATGAGAAAATCGCGTTTGTGTTCGGGATGGATTTTTACAATACACTTTTTTTTTAAATAAATTAATAATTTTTTTATTCTATGAAGAAAATTGGTTTGTAGTTTTTTTTTTTTATTAAAACGAAGTGTAAATTGAAAAACGAAGAAAATTGCAAAAAATTTGCAAGAAAATGTGGGTAATTATAAAACAAAAATTCGAAAAGAAAATATTTTTTTTAAAGAGCTAGAATTTTTTTTTTCAAAAAAAAGTATCAAACGAAGAATATACGAAGCAAAGAAACCCTACTAAAAATATTTTATATAGACGGTCAAAAAAAAAATTGTTTGCACATGATTGCAGTCCTTTTTTTTAAATTAATTATATTTTTTATTTTATCAAGAAAATTGGTATGTAAAATTTTTTTTAAATCGATTACGAAACGAAGAAAATAGCAAAAAATAACAAAAGAAGGCAGGAATTATAAAATAAAATTCAATATGAAGATTTTTTTTGAATATTCGCCTTAAAGACAACTCGAACAAGAAAGACCCTTTCAAAGAACTAATTCAAAAATTTCTTTAGCATCTAGATACATATTATTTCATATGTTCTTAATTTTTAGAACACCAAAGAGCTAGAATTTTTTTTTTCAAAAATCGAGTACCAAACGAAGAATATATAAAGCAAAGCTACTCTACTAAAAAATATTTGATATAGATGGTATATAAAAAAATTGTTTTTACACATGACTGTGGTCCTATTTTTATTTTATTAAATTAATTTAATTTTTTATTTTATCAAGAAAATTGGTACCTATGTAAAAAAAAATTTTAAATCGATTACAAAACGAAGAAATTGCAAAAAATGAACAAGCAAACGCAGGAAATTACAAAACAAAATTCAAAATGAAGACATTTTTTTGAATATTCGCCTTAAGGACAACTCGAACAAGAAAGTCTCTTTCAAGGAAATAATTTGAAAATTTTTTTTTGGTATCTACACACATATTATTTCAGATATTATAACGCCAAAGAGCTAGAATTTTTTTCCAAAAAAAATGTACCAAAAAAAAGGATATATGAAGTGAAGATGCTATTAAAAATAAATTTATATTAAAAAAAAAAATGTTTTCGCGCATGACTGCACTTCTTGTTTTACCAACAAAATTCGTACGTAAAAATAAAAATACGCAACAAAGACGTTTAAAAAAAATCCTCATGTATTTTCATTTAATCTGCCTAATACAGCGGCGATTTCCACAGAATTACTGTGTTCATTAAAGCCAATATGGTATTGCTGGTGCATCAGAGTGAGCATATGCATTTACCAGTTACCATCCCCCCGGCTGCCCGAAACGGCCTGAAACGGCCTGAAACCCGCATAAATGAATTGCTGAATTACGAAACGCACGCATGTACATACACTATCACGTATTTATCTATGTTGCATCATTCTATATGCCAGGATATGCATCCGACAATCTAAATCTAATTTTCATCATTCGAACGGACAGCGTTGCCATTTACCCGGTTTACTTTTATAAGCGGGCCTCGTGCAAGAAGCTTATCCTCTGTTTGGTCAAAAGAATTTGTAGTGAAACCAAAAAAATTTATATATTTCGATAGATTTCTAATTAATTCAAAATGAAATATATTTGTTTGAATGCTCGCCTTAAAGATAACTATAACAAGAAATTTTTTTTCGACGGAAAATATTTTTTTTTGTATCTAGAAACATATAATTTCATATATTTTTTGTTATTAGAACACCAAAGACCTAGAATTTTTTTTTTTTTTTAAAGTAGCAGAAAAGGATTATATGAAGTGTTTAAAAATTATTACATTTAAATTTGGATTAAAAAATTGTTTTTGCAAATGACTGTAGTCCTATTTTTATTTTATTGAATTAATTATATTTCTTATTTTATCAAGAAAATTGGTATGTAAAAATTTTTTTGATTGATTACGAAACGAAGCGAATAGCAAAACATTCACAATAAAAAGCAGGAAATTATAGAACAAAATTCAAAATGAAGAAAATTTTTGCCTTAAGGATAACCGAACAAGAAAGTTTCTTTCAAGGATATAATTCAATTTTTTTTTTGGCATCTAGAAAGATATTATTTCATATATTCTGAGTTAGTAGAACACCAAAGAGCTAGAATTTTTTTTTCAACTGAAAAGTGCTAAAAGAAGCATATAATTAAGAAGTGAGGATATTCGAATAAAAATTATCTTATATAAATGGTCTTAAAAAAATATTTTTGCACGTGTCTGTAGTCCTATTTTTATTTTATTGAATTAATTATATATTTTATTTTACAAAAAGAAAATTGGTATGTAAACATTTTTTTTTAAATCAATTACTAGACGAAGAAAATAACAAAAAAAAGCAGGAAATTATAAAATAAAATTCAAAATGAAGAAAATTGTATGAAATTTCGCTTTAAGGACAACTTGAACAAGAACGTTTCTTTCAAGGAAACAATTCAAATTTTTTTTTGGTATCTAGAAACACATTATCTCATATGTTTTTAGTTATTAGAACACCAAAGACCTAAAGTTTTTTTTTCGAACGAAAATTACCAAAAAAGGAATATATGAAGTTTTATAAAATGTACTTAATTGATTACAAATCGAAAAAAAATAGCAAAAAATGAGAATGAAGAAAATTGATTGAATTTTCGCCCCAAGGACAATTCAAACAAGAATTATTATACATACAACAATAACAACTAGATCATGATTTCATATCATTCAATCGGTCTTGAAAAAAAATTTATTTCGACGAAAAGGGCCCTGTATATGGTGGATATGATCAGACGGGGATTATTAAAGCATGTTGGACGGTGGAATAGAATAGTATAGTGGTAGAATTGCGCATTGGCCATCACTCTGTTTCTGATGATTAACTCATTTCGTGTCGAAATGCGCGGGCGTGTCGAATCGGAACGCATTCAAACAAATTCTCTTTCACAGTGAATGTAAATGGTGGTTCCGGAACACACATACAACATATACAGCTGTTTTGCACTCATGGGGATCGGGTAGTTTGTTGGAAACATCCAGCGCAAATCAAGCAAATAAAACAAATCACCCTCTACCCTCTGGCAAATGAATTGGTAACGGGTGTTGGCTTTGTGTTCTTTTTGCAGGTGATTCCGATATGTGCATTATTAAAAATTTTACATTCGTTTTAAAAAAAAAATTTTGTAATAGTATATTGTTAAAATATAGGGGTGAAGCAAAATCGAATCAATTCTTCATGGAAATATTAGCTATATGTTTTTTTTTTGTTTAAAAAAATACATACTTTTTTTTGGGCCATGAAGGCGGATTATATAGATAATAAAATTTATTTGCTGTCAATAAAAATAAATAAAAAATCTGATGAACAACAATTTTTTAGTTTGTAAATTCGACTTTTTAAACATATTATTGCAATTTTTAAGGCGCCTTTAATATCTATGCCATTAAAATGGCTTAGTAATACTTTTATAATTTTTTTCTGTTCATGGTGTTTTAATATAATCTAGGATTTAAAAAAATCGGAAAATATTATTGAAATTGGCCATGAATTTTTTCCTATATATAGCAAGGAATATTAAAAAAAATTATTTGTACAGAATAATTACGCTTCCTCTAAAAATTCGTATTTTTCAAAAAATGTGTTTTTAATAATTAGTATTTTTTTTAACACAACATAATATATATGTATATTTTCAAATAATTTTAATTATGTATAATTAGATTTTCTAATCACATAATTTTATACAATTTTTAAAGGCATTCTTTAAAACGTGGCGAATTTAATAATCCAAAATAGGTTCTGATTTTCAGAAGCCAACAAAATATTTTTTATCGTCTATTAATGCGATTTTAATACACTTGAGTCAATAAATTTTAAAAAATTGCGAAAGCAATTTTTAAAAAATCCTACGAAATTTTTATACTCGTATTAATTTTGTAAGCAAAGGATTGTAGAATTCTAAAAATAATTTTTGTACATTAATGATGAAATATTCTACAAAATTGTCATGCTTAAAAAAATTAAAAAATAAATTCTACCACATTTTTATACTCGTGTTCCTTTTTCAGATTAACTTTATAAGAAAAATATCGTAGAATTTTAAAAATATTTTTTGTACATTAATGACGAAAAAATTTAAAAAAATTAAGATGTACAAAAAAATGCTACGACATTTTTATACTCGTGTTAATTTTTCATGTTCATTTTGTAAGAAAACGCTGATAGAATTCTAAAAATAATTTTCATACATTACTGATGCTCAATTTTTTTTAACCATTTAAACTTGCCCTTCATTTTTCTATCGAATTACCAATTTATCGATTTAAAAATGCATTTTGCAGTATAAATAAGTAAATATTATAAAAAAAAATTCGTTCGTAGAAAATTTGTTTTTATCACAAAACTAACGCCAAATTTGCCTTCGCCTTTTATCTAACCTCCAACGCGACCATATAACACGAAATTACACAGTGAAAAAACAACACCGATTTAATTAATGAGCCGCTGGAGCAAATTAAATGTTGCACATATATATAGTCCGTTTTCAGTATATGGTCCCGTTAGTGCGGGACACGTCCAGCGACCCGCGGGCGTGTGGGCGTGTGGGCGGCTTTACGGATGATACATGACTACGACCCGCGACTCCCAACATGCCGTAACTCACCGTAACATCGGAGTATATTACCCTCGCATAGATAGATCAACCAGAAATGCGCGTACATCGAAATCATCGATTATATATATTGAAATGGGTTACTATAACTCCGCCACTTTTAAATCTTCGATTAAACTGGGCGCGTAAATAAAAGAGCTGCTGCGTCATTTTTCGGTGGTTTGTTCAATCGAAAATTGCGAAACATCGATGCGAAAATGCATACAACTTTTCTTACGTTTTTAGATGAATGATTTTTATAAAAAAAATATTCTAGTATAATTTGCAAACATTTTCTAAAAAAAGAAATATAATGACAATATTTTATATCACGATTTTTAATCTAAATAAAATTTTATTTCTCTTCCCTAATATGGCATATTACAACATAACGGCAAAATTTATAACTTATTTATTTTTTGAAAAAATTTGGCTTGGAAAAATTCATTGGATGTTTATCATAGAGAAACATATATGTCTGTTATAAAATATTTTGATTTTATTGTAAAAAAAAATACTTCGTTCAAGAATGAAGAATACCGAGTAATATTATAAAAAGATTATAAGAAAATGAACAAAATAAATTTTTATATTACAATATTTTACCAATCAAAATTCAAATTGTTTTAATTTCACAACATAACGACAAAATCTATATTAATTTCTAAAAAAATTGGCTTCGAAAAATTCATTGGATCTTTATTATAAAAAAATAAATGTGTGTTATATAACACATTTTTATTTTATTATAAAAAAAAATTCTTCTTTCAGGAATGAAGAATACCGAGTAATCTTATAAAAAGATTATAAGAAAATGAACAAAATAATTTTTTATATTACAATATTTTACCAATCAAAATTCAAATTATTTTTATATCACAACATAACGACAAAATCTATATTAATTTCTAAAAAAATTGACTTCGAAAAATTCATTGGATCTTTATTATAAAAAAATATATGTGTGTTATATAACACATTTTTATTTTATTATAAAAAAAAATTCTTCTTTCAGGAATGAAGAATACCGAGTAATCTTATAAAAAGATTATAAGAAAATGAACAAAATAATTTTTTATATTACAATATTTTACCAATCAAAATTCAAATTATTTTTATATCACAACATAACGACAAAATCTATATTAATTTCTAAAAAAATTGACTTCGAAAAATTCATTGGATCTTTATTATAAAAAAATATATGTGTGTTATATAACACATTTTTATTTTATTATAAAAAAAAATTCTTCTTTCAGGAATGAAGAATACCGAGTAATCTTATAAAAAGATTATAAGAAAATGAACAAAATAAATTTTTATTTTACAATATTTTATGAATCGAAAATCTAATTGTTTTTATATCACAAGATAACGACTAAATCTATAACCTATTTATTTTCTGAAAAAAATTTGGCTTCGAAAAATTCATTGGATCTTTATTATAAAAAATATGTCTGTTATATAACACATTTTTATTTTATTGTAAAAAAAAAATAATTCTTTCAAGAATGAAGAATACTGAGTAATCTTATAAAAAGATTATAAGAAGATGAACAGAATATATTTTTATAGTACAATATTTTATGAATCAAAATTCAAATTGTTTTAACATCACAACATAACGACAAAATCTATATTAATTTCTAAAAAAATTGACTTCGAAAAATTCATTGGATCTTTATTATAAAAAAATATATGTGTGTTATATAACACATTTTTAATTTATTATAAAAAAAAAATTTTCTTTCAGGAATGAAGAATAGCGAGTAATCTTATAAAAAGATTATAAGAAAATGAACAAAATAATTTTTTATATTACAATATTTTACCAATCAAAATTCAAATTATTTTTATATCACAACATAACGACAAAATCTATAACCTATTTAATTTCTGAAAAAATTTGGCTTCGAAAAATTCATTGGATCTTTATTATAAAAAAATATCTTTGTGTTATATAACACATTTTTATTTTATTATAAAAAAAAATTCTTCTTTCAGGAATGAAGAATACCGAGTAATCTTATAAAAAGATTATAAGAAAATGAACAAAATAATTTTTTATATTACAATATTTTATGAATCAAAATTCAAATTGTTTTTATATCACAACATAACGACAAAATCTATAACCTATTTAATTTCTGAAAAAAATTTGGCTTCGAAAAATTCATTGGATCTTTATTATAAAAAAATATATGTGTGTTATATAACACATTTTTATTTTATTATAAAAAAAAATTCTTCTTTCAGGAATGAAGAATACCGAGTAATCTTATAAAAAGATTATAAGAAAATGAACAAAATAATTTTTTATATTACAATATTTTACCAATCAAAATTCAGATTATTTTTATATCACAACATAACGACAAAATCTATAACCTATTTAATTTCTGAAAAAAATTTGGCTTCGAAAAATTCATTGGATCTTTATTATAAAAAAATATATGTCTGTTATATAACACATTTTTATTTTATTATAAAAAAAAATTCTTCCTTCAGGAATGAAGAATACCGAGTAATCTTATAAAAAGATTATAAGAAAATGAACAAAATAATTTTTTATATTACAATATTTTACCAATCAAAATTCAAATTATTTTTATATCACAACATAACGACAAAATCTATAACCTATTTAATTTCTGAAAAAAATTTGGCTTCGAAAAATTCATTGGATCTTTATTATAAAAAAATATATGTGTGTTATATAACACATTTTTATTTTATTATAAAAAAAAATTCTTCTTTCAGGAATGAAGAATACCGAGTAATCTTATAAAAAGATTATAAGAAAATGAACAAAATAAATTTTTATATTACAATATTTTATGAATCGAAAATCTAATTGTTTTTATATCACAAGATAACGACTAAATCTATAACCTATTTATTTTCTGAAAAAAATTTGGCTTCGAAAAATTCATTGGATCTTTATTATAAAAAAATATATGTCTGTTATATAACACATTTTTATTTTATTATAAAAAAAAATTCTTCTTTCAGGAATGAAGAATACTGAGTCATCTTATAAAAAGATTATAAGAAGATGAACAGAATATATTTTTATATTACAATATTTTATGAATCAAAATTCAAATTGTTTTAACATCACAACATAACGACAAAATCTATATTAATTTCTAAAAAAATTGGCTTCGAAAAATTTATTGGATCTTTATTATAAAAAAATATACGTGTGTTATAGAACACATTTTTATTTTATTATAAAAAAAAATTCTTCTTTCAGGAATGAAGAATACCGAGTAATCTTATAAAAAGATTATAAGAAAATGAACAAAATAAATTTTTATCTTACAATATTTTATGAATCGAAAATCTAATTGTTTTTATATCACAAGATAACGACTAAATCTATAACCTATTTAATTTCTGAAAAAAAAATGGCTTCGAAAAATTCATTGGATCTTTATTATAAAAAATATGTCTGTTATATAACACATTTTTATTTTATTGTAAAAAAAAAATAATTCTTTCAAGAATGAAGAATACTGAGTAATCTTATAAAAAGATTATAAGAAGATGAACAGAATATATTTTTATATTACAATATTTTATGAATCAAAATTCAAATTGTTTTAACATCACAACATAACGACAAAATCTATATTAATTTCTAAAAAAATTGGCTTCGAAAAATTTATTGGATCTTTATTATAAAAAAATATATGTGTGTTATAGAACACATTTTTATTTTATTATAAAAAAAAATTCTTCTTTCAGGAATGAAGAATACCGAGTAATCTTATAAAAAGATTATAAGAAAATGAACAAAATAAATTTTTATCTTACAATATTTTATGAATCGAAAATCTAATTGTTTTTATATCACAAGATAACGACTAAATCTATAACCTATTTAATTTCTGAAAAAAATTTGGCTTCGAAAAATTCATTGGATCTTTATTATAAAAAATATGTCTGTTATATAACACATTTTTATTTTATTGTAAAAAAAAAATAATTCTTTCAAAAATGAAGAATACTGAGTAATCTTATAAAAAGATTATAAGAAGATGAACAGAATATATTTTTATATTACAATATTTTATGAATCAAAATTCAAATTGTTTTAACATCACAACATAACGACAAAATCTATATTAATTTCTAAAAAAATTGACTTCGAAAAATTCATTGGATCTGTATTATAAAAAAATATATGTGTGTTATATAACACATTTTTAATTTATTATAAAAAAAAATTCTTCTTTCAGGAATGAAGAATAGCGAGTAATCTTATAAAAAGATTATAAGAAAATGAACAAAATAAATTTTTATATTACAATATTTTACCAATCAAAATTCAAATTGTTTTAATTTCACAACATAACGACAAAATCTATATTAATTTCTAAAAAAATTGGCTTCGAAAAATTCATTGGATCTTTATTATTAAAAAATATATGTGTGTTATATAACACATTTTTATTTTATTATAAAAAAAAATTCTTCTTTCAGGAATGAAGAATACCGAGTAATCTTATAAAAAGATTATAAGAAAATGAACAAAATAATTTTTTATATTACAATATTTTACCAATCAAAATTCAAATTATTTTTATATCATAACATAACGACAAAATCTATATTAATTTCTAAAAAAATTGACTTCGAAAAATTCATTGGATCTTTATTATAAAAAAATATATGTGTGTTATCTAACACATTTTTATTTTATTATAAAAAAAAATTCTTCTTTCAGGAATGAAGAATACCGAGTAATCTTATAAAAAGATTATAAGAAAATGAACAAAATAAATTTTTATATTACAATATTTTATGAATCGAAAATCTAATTGTTTTTATATCACAAGATAACGACTAAATCTATAACCTATTTATTTTCTGAAAAAAATTTGGCTTCAAAAAATTCATTGGATCTTTATTATAAAAAATATGTCTGTTATATAACAAATTTTTATTTTATTGTAAAAAAAAAATAATTCTTTCAAGAATGAAGAATACTGAGTAATCTTATAAAAAGATTATAAGAAGATGAACAGAATATATTTTTATAGTACAATATTTTATGAATCAAAATTCAAATTGTTTTAACATCACAACATAACGACAAAATCTATATTAATTTCTAAAAAAATTGACTTCGAAAAATTCATTGGATCTGTATTATAAAAAAATATATGTGTGTTATATAACACATTTTTAATTTATTATAAAAAAAAATTCTTCTTTCAGGAATGAAGAATAGCGAGTAATCTTATAAAAAGATTATAAGAAAATGAACAAAATAATTTTTTATATTACAATATTTTACCAATCAAAATTCAAATTATTTTTATATCACAACATAACGACAGAATCTATAACCTATTTAATTTCTGAAAAAAATTTGGCTTCGAAAAATTCATTGGATCTTTATTATAAAAAAATATATTTGTGTTATATAACACATTTTTATTTTATTATAAAAAAAAATTCTTCTTTCAGGAATGAAGAATACCGAGTAATCTTATAAAAAGATTATAAGAAAATGAACAAAATAATTTTTTATATTACAATATTTTACCAATCAAAATTCAAATTATTTTTATATCACAACATAACGACAAAATCTATAACCTATTTAATTTCTGAAAAAAAATTGGCTTCGAAAAATTCATTGGATCTTTATTATAAAAATATATATGTGTGTTATAGAACACATTTTTATTTTATTATAAAAAAAAATTCTTCTTTCAGGAATGAAGAATAGGGAGTAATCTTATAAAAAGATTATAAGAAAATGAACAAAATAAATTTTTATATTACAATATTTTATGAATCGAAAATCTAATTGTTTTTATATCACAAGATAACGACTAAATCTATAACCTATTTATTTTCTGAAAAAATTTTGGCTTCGAAAAATTCATTGGATCTTTATTATAAAAAAATATATGTCTGTTATATAACACATTTTTATTTTATTGTAAAAAAAAATTCTTCTTTCAGGAATGGAGAATAGCGAGTAATCTTATGAAAAGATTATAAGAAAATGAACAAAATAAATTTTTATATTACAATATTTTATGACTCGAAATTCTAATTGTTTTTATATCACAACATACGGCAAAATCTATAACCTATTTATTTTCTCAAAAAAAATAGGCTTCGAAAAATTCATTGAATCTTTATTATAGAAAAACGTTTCTGTTATAAAATATTTTTATTTTATTGTAACAAAAAAATTCTTCCTTGGAGGATTTGATAACTTGAAAACAATTATTTCAAGATGAAATTTTGGTTCTTTGCGATACATTCGCGAACACGAAATTAGCTCTTCTTAGCGAACAGAACATATCGCGTACAACAGGTCTTGAGCCAAAGAGGAACTTGGTCTTCTTGACGCTATTGTTAGTTGTTAGTTCACTGCAGCTCGAGTTATAGTTGTTGATCTAATATTCATTACGCTATACAGAAGAGAAGACCCTTCGCATCACCCAATTCTCCTCGCTAAGTCCCAACAACACAATTCTACTTAACAATTGGTACTCGTAAGCACACGCATAAACAATTACCGAACAAAGGACGTATTAAACCTATTACGAGCACTCGTTTCGTTTGTACAAACATTAATCGCCCTGTTCTTCAGACGACATTTATAAATACACGCTCTTTGCTACTGCTTAATTTGAATTACCTGGACTGGCCTCAAATTATAGCGGAAAATAAACTCCTGAACTATTCAAAAAATATATTTTCCACAATGTGTAATCTTCCAAGGAGATGAACAAAAACATTTTCAATTTGACGAATCAAAATGCAAATTGCTTTTGATTAAAAAAAATAATAAAAAATCGCACGGCCCACAGAAATTAAATCCCTACACGACACCGAGGGAAATCTCTTGCGTGACACAATGGGACCTTAAGCCGGCTCTGTGTAGGCTTCATCTAATGCCGAACTATAGAAGACAAGTAATCAAATTCATCTCGACTGATGTCGAACAAGAGATCTGGCTATAGGCAACACAACGAACCGTACTCATATGTACCATGTGATGTGTTTTGGTAACGGTACATCTGTACCGGTAATCCGTAAACCGGCAGATCAAAACACATAAAGCGGGAACGGAAGCGGCGGCACTAGTAACGCTTGAGCATCGATTTTGGGGTGGTCCAGACATATACAGCGTATGTACAGGGTGATCGATAAAATGATTTGGTGGATGCGTTGTTTGGAATGTTTTAAAATCAATTTAATAAACCCAAAGAAACAACGTTGATAGCCGAAATGTAATCATTTTAATTTAGGGTGCTGTAGCATGGAAAAAAAATTTTTACGGACAAGGAAATTATGTAAAATTTTGCCATATGTGTAATAATTTTAATTTATGTTACCCTTCGACTAAAAAAAATTTTTTTTGATAAAAATTGTCAGTACGAAAACGAAATTTCATAAAACAGCGCTTTATCAACAGATGTTTGTTAACGAAAATTCGGTTCAAGCGAAAATGAATGACCCTGTATGGTATATCTGTCCTGAATCGTCCCGCCAGATGTTGCCTCTTACAAATACGACAACTAATTACAGTTGATTTTGAAGCAAATCCATTCGAACCGATACAGGATTTTTTTGCTCTTGATATTTATCGATATATTTCGATATTCAGCCACCTCTTCATATTTCAAATGTTAAATTGCAAAATTAAATTTAAAAAAAAATTCTACAACATAAATTATACGATCAAATTGGACAAAAATTACTTATATGTATTTATAAATATAAATTTTCGACAATACACCTAAAATTCGAATTTGGTAAAAATTAGTCTTAATCAAACAATTATTTTGTTTCTCCCGGTATAGCCATCGGGGTGGGGGGGGGGGGTTGGGTGGGAGATCACGTCTGTATTTGATGAGGCTCCAAAATTAATTTTCCGATAACCGGAGAGTGCTTATTCATACAACATACGTAGACACGTATATAGCAAATGTTACGTGAGTTTCGGGATCGTTCCTCAAATGCAGAACTTGCGGGCGCATCGAATTATATTATTCCTGTTTGTTCGGCGAGGATTTGTTTGAGCTGCTCGAGCAACGGGGATCACGAAGCACCATATATATATATATATATATATATATGTGCAATTTTGCTTAGTCGCTTATCAATCAAACTGTTAATAGAAGCCAGATGAAGAAGAGGCTCCAATTAGTGAATTCGGAAATTTTCAGAAAATTCAGATAAGTTATAATAGGATTATATATTCGAAAAAATATTGTTTTATTGAAATGTATTTTTTTTTAAGTATGTCGAATGTGTTATATAATACTGGGTGATCTAGTGTACGAGAATAATAAAGCGCTTGTTTATGTGAGCCAAATTAAGATAGTAATGAGCTAATTAAGTGGTGATTGATCCTCACTATCAAGTATCCATAGAGATAATGTGTTAACTCATCTTCAGACCACACAAAACCATCGCTGGTATATATAAAGTGTGATCTCGTATCAAGTTTTTGTTCTACGAAAATATATGGGATAGGATTCACATTGGGAGGTTTATAAAATAATCTCAGAAAATTGTTAGTTTGTATTGATGGTGAATAAAGGTTACTTTCGGTTTAAGAAGGGGTTAATTTTTTTTTTTCATAATAAACGTAATGAAATATTTGTGATTTTTCTCGCGAATATTTTTAAAAAAAATTTAGAATTTTTTTTAGATATATATTTTATGGATTTATAATTCAATTCCTTGCGCGGAATTTTGACGAGAAATAGAAAAATATTTTTATGAAAATATGTCGGTGTTAAATTTTTTTATGCGTTGATAGCCGCATGTTGATCAAATATTTCAGTTTTTTTTTTTTTTTTTGTAAATTAGCACGAATTTACCATTTTTGGTTAAATATACGATATAAAATATTTCTTTTTCTTTTTCTTTTTTAATTTCAAAGTTGTTTTGAGCAGTGATATAAATTTGCCATCCAGCCAATCGAAATAGTCTATCTCAAGTATTAAGGGTTTGATCTTTTTTTTTTCATTTTGCTGTTAGCTTTTGACAGGATCATGAAATCTTCGACCTTAATTTTGATCACAATCTATCAATATTTAATCTGAACCTTTCTCAATGTGTGCTAAAAAATAATTTGGTCCTTACGACTTTGTCATAAAAAAAAAATATTGACTTAAAAGATACCATGTGTCCTGTAAAAAATTGAAGTATCAAACGATCCTCTTACAATTTTCAAAAATAACTAAATCTACTTTTAGTGAAAAGAGTATTTTTTTAAATAAAAATAGTAAATAAAAGATACAAGGATTCTTGTTAAAAAAATTAAGTATCAAACGATCCTTTTACAATTTTCAAAAATAACTAAATCTACTTTTAGTAATTTTTACGTAAAAATTAGAAGAAAAAAGATACAAGGCTTCTTGTAAAAAATTAAATTATCAAACGATCCTTTAACAATTTTCAAAAATAACTAAATCTACTTTTAGTGATTTTTATCTACTTTTAGTAGATTCTTGTTAAAAAATTAAAGTATCAAACGATCCTTTTAAAATTTTCAAAAATAACTAAATCTACTTTTAGTAATTTTTACGTAAAAATTAGTAAATAAAAGATACAAGGATTATTGTAAAAAATTAAAATATCAAACGAACGTTTAACAATTTAAAAAAATAACTAAATCTACTTTTATTGATTTTTGTCTACTTTTATCGACTTTTAGTAGATTCTTGTCAAAAAAATAAAGTATCAAATGATTCTTTAATAATTTTCAAAAATAACTAAATCTACTTTTAGTAATTTTTACGTAAAAATTAGTAAACAAAATATACAAGGTTTCTTGTAAAAAAATAAAGTATCAAATCATCTTCTTAACATTTTATACTTTTAGTGAGGAAGCTAATTTTTAAATAAAATTTAGTAATTAAATTATATTTCTAATTATTTTTCGCGATTAAAAATTTATATAAGAACTTCTCTGTTAAATTGATTTTGCCAATTGAATTGGCGATTTTTGGGTTGTTTTGCAAAAATAAAAATTTCGAGGGTTTCCATTTATTTTCTTGCGGGCGATAGAATTTTTTTTTTAAGAAATAGAAATTAAAAAATCAATAGTTACTATATAATAAAGTACTAATACTTTTAGAGTGAAAAAACGACTGCGTTTCAAAAAAAAATCAAAATATTCAAATACGACTCAAAATTTTCAACAGCAACAAAAACGAACCCACACTAATTCCCCGAAAGCATCGGTTTGTAACCCCCTTCAACACACCCCCCCGTTGGTAAATGTTCCTACTTTCAGTGCCCTTTTTCACTCTGCATGGACATAGCAGAACGAACGTAGCGGGTAGAATTTACTGCTAATATCCGGCATTGACAGGCTAGTGCCCCGTTAAAGTGATTAAGTGCCCCTTTGGTTGCTGGCCGCCGCCATCACCCGCCGCCCACCCGGTGGTTGGTTACAACTATCCCCCCAACCACCCCCACAGCAGATTCCTACCCCCCCCATCATTCCCAATGATCGTAATTAAGATCCGTAAAGAGCCCTTTGTTATATGATCGTCATTCAATACAATGTTAGAGTGTGAACTCTATAACTCGTCCATTTAATGTGGTCTTTATATCATAGCAAAATGCGGTTCACGAGCAAATGCAAGGTGTCTAGCTAGTGAGAAAAAAAGAAGAAGAAATTTTCGATTAGTGAGTTTTTACGAATATTTTATAAATTGTTAACTATTTATTAATTCCAATGAATGATGTTGGGCACATAAAATTCGAAATGCGCATATACTATTGTATATAAGTGCACAATCTTCTTTGTAAAAAAAATAGTTTCTGTTTAGAAAAGAACTTTATCGAATAAATTTAATTAACTTTTGCTGAACAAACAACAATCGCATTAAAACTAGGAATTTGCATATTGTGTTATTTGTTCTGAAATGAACAGTGTCGTCTCATTGGGTGAGTGACATTTAAATAGAGCGGCTATTTGACAACGGTGCCTTCCTGTTATTTCTGTTTGGGACGCCCCTGCTGTTTCGATTTATTCTTTGCCCGATGTAGAACAAACGTGGCTTTAATGCAGCTTGCGCTTTGGTCCCCCGTTCAAGTTTTTCTTTTATCTGTTAAAAAAGGAAATTGATTTTCGGCCGTGGAAAGAAAATACAAACGTTTTACTGAAAATTCTAATATAAACACGTAGGGCGTTTTTATACGCCGCTATGTCATTGTGTTTCTATTTTTTTTTTTTATATAAATCAATTTAAAGGAATATTGTTTAATATAAACAATTTTTTATATAATAATTTCAGGCGAAACTTTGTTTCGGTCTTAAGGAGGGTGTTTGGTGTGTTATTTTTTCACAACAATCATAGTATATTTTGAGTCTACAATTTTTTTTGCAGAAAAGAAAAAATTAAAATTTTACGCAAAGATATCCTAAATTCACGATGGCCAATTAAAATGCACGGAATTTTTTTCAAAAGATTAAGAAAGATTTTCTATTTATATTCTTCTGAATAGCAGCAAACAAAATTGCTATAATTTTTCGAAAAATTTATAATATATTTTTACATTAGAATTTTCTTACAGGAACGTTAAAAAAATTATTAGTACCATTTCAGATGAAATTACCAAAGTTTTTCTGAACAGTCTCTTGTAAAATATTTTTATAATTTTAAAGCCAATTTTTCCAACATAGCAAATCAAATAAATAAAAATAACAGTATATTTTCAGCCAAGTTTTTTACAAAAACATAAAAAAAAACCAAAAGAAATTTCAAAAGGTATAAAATAAAATAACATAAATAACAGTAAATTTTGAGCCAAGGATTTTAATCTACAAAAACGTTAAAAAAATATAAAAATATTTACAAAAACTTTAAAAAATCGTTATTTTTTTAATACTTTTTAAAGTATAAAATAAAAATAACGAATACAAAAAATAACATAAATAGCATTATATTTTGAGTCAAGGATTTTAAGCTACAAAAACGTTAAAAAATATAAAAACATTTACAAAAACTTTAAAAAATCGTTCTTTTTTTTATAAATTTAAAGGTATAATTACAAGGAAATATTTGAACATATTTGCCAGACCCTAAAAAAAAAATTCTTCTAAAAAAAAACAAAAATGTTCTATTTTCAAGATGAATGAATGAATTTTTTTTCTATCTTAAGCTATATCCTTAAGCACAAAGCAATCTCCGCACTTAAGTTTAGCTCAATTCACATGACGAAAAATAAATTTCATATATATCACCCATCTATAATCGTTTTTCGGTGGCATTTTGTTGATGGTAAGCCTATTTGGCATTGCGTAGAGCATCAAGAGAATAAAGAAAACGAACTAATTAAGACAAAATCTTCATGGCTAACTCCACGCCACAACGCAACAGTATCTAAAAATAGCTCGGGCATGTACAAGAAAAACATAATGAAAATCCCAGCTTTATTTCTCTACGTAAAATGTATTTGTCTTGGGATTAAGGCGATTCATACGAAAATAATTACACTTCGAATTGAAAATATTGCTTCACAATTGAAAAACAACGATAGGAAATGTATAAAAGAAAACACGGATTTCTCGACGATAAATCGAAATATTAAACGGAACACTCCGTATATATGCTAGTCGTAAATATCCATGAAAACTATAATGTAAACGGCCGAGGTAATTGCAACGTATATAAAATGATGGGACATATGAGAACATGGTTGCCGTATTCAGATCTTGTTCGCACAATGTTGTTGGGTGCACGCAAGTGGGGCTCTTCTGACAGTTTACAAGTCTCTAATTAAGCAATTCTTAATCAGGAACGACAGCTGCAACTATCTGCTCTCTTGCTGAACCATTTCATTCGATTAATTGTTGTACTACCGGTGAAACCTTTATATAGGCTGAAATTGGAGATAATTTGTGGAAATGCTCGGAAATTATTGATGATTTTGTCATGTGCCTAACTAAAATGGATTGCGAATAATAAATTAAAGTTTTGCTCAATCAGAAATTTTAAGAAAAGTTTATGCGAAAATTTGAAATTATGGTGAATTTTATCGAAAAGTATGTCAAAATATCTAATAAAATTGAAATATTTTCAAGAGCGATTTTTTTTCAATGTGCAAAATCTTTTTTAAAGATATAATAAAGAATTTTGCAAGTATTTCTCTAATTTGAATTTTGCTGAATGTATTTCTAAAATGGCATAAATTAATATTTTATTTTTTAAACCAGTCTTTAATTTTTTTTCCAATATTTTGCAAATATACAAAGATCAAGCAAAAATTTGTATTTCTTATTTCGCTATGCAAAAATGAGCAGCATCTTCTTCTAATTTTTACTTAATGCAAAAAAAATTTGATCACTTAATTCATCTTCCAAATGATACCAAAATATAACCTTGCAATTTTGAAAAATATGTGATTTATTTCGCCACGTTTGTTTTAGACTCTAATATATTTTTCAATATTTCAAATATAACTTTTGATAATAAAAAAAAATTTGAATCACTTTTTAACTAAGTTTCATTGGCATCCCTAATTTTGATATTAAGATTTAGCATTTATTTTCCAACAAATTGTTAACAATTTTGTAATGATCCTAAAAAGGATTAAGAATAATGTAAAATTTAGTTAAATTAAAAATTTTAGGAAAAGTCGATAAATAAAATTGTCCCATTAAATTTAAATTTAAATTATGATGATTTTTATCGAAAAGTATGTCAACTATCTATTAAAACAAAAATATTTTCAAGAGCGAATTTTTTTCAATCTTCAAATTCATCTTTAAAGATACAATGAAGAGTTCCTCAAATATTTCTTCAAATTAAAAATACAGTTTCACCTCACTTTAAAAATTAAACGTAGTTTTGCTGAATGAATTTCTAAAATGGCATAAAATAATATTTTATTTTTTTAAACCAGTCTTTAATTTGTTTTCCAATATTTTGCTAATATACAAAGATTAAGCAAAAATTTGTATTTCTTATTTCACTATGCAAAAATGTGCAACATCTGATTCTAATTTTGAATTAATACAAAAAAAAAATTGAACAGTTATTTCATCTTCCAAATGATACCAAAATATAAACTTGCAATTTTGAAAAATGTGTGATTTATTTCACCACGTTTGTTTTAGACTCTAATATATTTTTCAATATTTCAATTCACGTTTTGCTAATAAAATTTTATTAAATAAGTTTCAATGGGCATCCTTAATTTTGATCTTAAGATTTATCATTTATCTTCCGAGAAAATTATTTAAAAAAAATCATAACAGCGTAGCTTTAAAAAAAAAAATGTTTAATATACCCCGAATTTTTCTTTTCCTCCCACCCGCCCATAACAAAAAAAGGAATAAACACAAAAGAATCATAGCTTATAAATATAAATGATCTACAATCCCAATGGGGTTCAATTTTTTCTTTTGTAGTATTGTGCGTGGAGAAGAAATTTGGTCGCGCTTATAAATTTTTAACTGCCACACTCTCATTTCGTTTACGTATATACGGCAGAATCTCGAAAGTCCTGCGGGAATCTACGGCAGGGAAGATGCGAAGTATTGGTAAACAGGATATGTAAGTCGCTCCGAAAATATAAATGCTGAATAGAACGCTTTTCACTCTCCATTAGAAAGCAATAAATTTTAGTGGAAATATTTTATGGCAAACATTTTATATAAATATATGAGCATGTGAAAATATTTTTTTTATATAAAATTTATTAATAGTCAAATGTTTTGGCTATTCTCCACACAGTCGTGAATTAATTTTTTTTTCATATTCTTTATTAATCATTTCTTTCGAAAGATTTAAAATTCAAACGGCATTTTATTTCCGCCCATAAATTAATTTTTGAAAATACAAAATTTAAAAAATTAATAATGCAAAAATGATATGAAAACATTTACAAAAACTTTAAAAAAACCTTCATTTTTTTTATAAATTTAAAGGTATAATTACAATTACAAAAGGTATAAAGGTATAGATAATTACAAAAGGTATAAATTTAATAAATTTAATAATTTCCATTTTGTGCGTTGCTTAAAATATTTCTGGTTAAAATAATTAAAAGATTTTAAAAAATGATTTTTTTAAATGCGGATTTAGGTACATTTTTTTTGAAATTGTTATTTCGACAAGCTGAGAAAATATAAATTTTCAATTATTAAAATGGTTTTGTAACTTTTTTTTTTGATTTTATGTTTGAGCATACTTTCAATTTTTTATTCAATAAAATATTAGATTTTTTCAAGTGTTATTCGAAAAAAAATGCAAAATTAACGTTTTACTAATAATTTTTTAATAAAATAATGCGATTTTCAATTTGAAAATTCTAAATTTGGTCATTTTGTAAATCGACATGCTCTTGAGAAGAAAATTTAATTCTATTATATTCTTCAATTCCAAAAATTAATTGAAATGTAAATATCATATATAAGCAGAATTTTTAATTTGCGGTCATTTTGTCACCAACAAAATTTTCTATAATTTATATAAATTTTCAAATTTTTACACCTTAACATATATTTTTTAATTAAAATTTATAAAAATGATAGGAACTTTAACTTTACTAATGTTTTCTAATAAAATTAATAGACTTTAAGTTTGAAATTTTTTAATTTGAATAAAAAAATAGTTAATTGCTAAGACTACAAATAATATAAAAAAAAAAAATCGACAATAATCGAATCGTTTTGAAATTTTAAAACTTTTTATATTTTTCCCTATCTTAAAATTTTTATTCGATGATAGAGCATTTTATTTTTTAAGTAAAATTCAAGAAATCTAGCAAACTTAAGCTTTATCCAACATTTTATAACAAAATTATTGTATTTTTAATATCAAAAATTTTAAATTTGCTATTTTGATAAATCGACATTGTAAACTTACATTTGACGTTTGGAAAAATTAAAATTTCCTATAAGAAAATGTTTTATAAACTTTTTTTTTTCATCAATATATACTTTTGTACGTACTTTTTGGCAAAATAACCGTTTATTTCAGATTTATCTATTTACCAGCACTTAAATCGCACATCGTCTGAAGATATATACTACTCTTCAGTGTGTAAATGGCTCAACCATCTAGTGGTAAAAGATAGTTAGCTAGGATAGAAACTGGTATATATATGTACGAGTATATTATTGCAAGAAGAACTCCACAGAGATGTTAATTCGTTCAAATTGCCCAATAAATATCGGCGAAGAGTCGAATCAGGATCATTAGCGCAATTACTGCGTTTAAATCTGCAATCTATAGTTCTATTGGTTATTACCAGCGAGTAGGATATTAGCCTATTATCGTATATTAAGGCTAAAATAAAATTTGTTTAATACACACAAAAATATATACTAGAAAATAATTGGAAAAAAATCTTAGAACGAATTTTGAAAAATAAATTTTTCAGATTTCAAATCGTATTTCATATTAAACAAAAAAATATTCTTGCATTTTTTTCAAGGCATTATTTTTTTACGAGTATAAGCTTAGAAATGAAAAAAATTCCTGCGAAATATTTCCATTTAAGGGTGGCAAAATGAATATTTTTACGTATGGGGTTAAATTTCTTGTCGTAAACAGTTAACAAGTGGTGAAATAAGTACCACGTGGTTAATGCAGACATAAAGCTAAATTTACAGGGGATTAAATCATCATTTAACAGCAAAATTATGAATCTCCGCAAATCCTTAGGACGGCAAATAAACAGAACCGCACTTGGAATAAATAATTTTATTCCAAGAATTGATATAAATTTTTTTTTATGTAAATGTCGACTCAATTCGATATACCAATAAAAAAATTTGGGGTACAAGATTTTTTGAAGGATTATAAAATCAATTAAAAGATACTACCGAAAAATTCGAGGAAGTGAATATTATTTTGGTCCTGTGCAAAGTCGGCAATGAATTTTGTTTCGATTGTGGAACTTGTTGCCTGCCCAGAAAATTACATTTTATGAAGTGGAAGCTGCGGAGCAAAAGAGAAATGCAGATAATTTAATCTGAAATCATAATCCTAGTCTGGGCCACAAAATTCCGGGTAGCGCTGAATGAATTTCAAAAACCCATGCGAGATATTTTGCGACAATGCACAAATGGAATAAATTTAATTTTCCACGGAGAAATGAATTCAAGGAACTGCCCTTTTCGACCTTTTTTGTGTATAAATATAAGATAATTTTAATCATTTAATCAAGTGCTCTATCTATGAAAAAATAATTGTTTTGTTAGAAATTTTATCATTTTTATATAAAATATATTCATTAATAAATACTACATTTTTCAAGCCTTAAATTAAATACATACATACAATTATTAGTTTTTATCAAACACAATAAAAAAAAATACGACTGCTGTTTTTAGTCATAATTTAATTTATCAATTTATTTTTTCATATATATGTTATATTTTTGCCAAAAAAAAGATTAAATAAGCAAAACGTTTTTTCAACACAATTTGCATGTTAAAATAATATTTTTTTAGTTGAGAAGTGAAATTGAGGGTTTGGAATTTTTTAAGGATTTTTTTTTGTATTTAGTGCACACGCCAGAAGGTATATTTGTAAAATACCCTGTATTAAACTTCCAAACTAATTTTCTGATTTGCAAAATACAAATTTTTCATTTCATTTACAAATAGAAATTGTTTTTCTATTTTCATTAGATATTTATAGATATTTTATGTACATATGTGACAAAAAATATTTTTTTTATGAAAGCATTTATTTATATCATTTTTTATATAATGAGTATTACCAAAAAGAAATATGGCGATTTTTTTAAAAGCTACTTTCTGAGGAAGTAAAGGAATAGGAAGGAATTTATGACTAATTTTGTAAATATTTTTGTAATTAAATTAACAGATTTTCAATTTGCAAAATTTAAATTTTGACATATTGTACATCAACATCGTACATGCTCCTAGGAACAAAATTTAATTCTATAGTATTCTTCTATCATTAATTTCAAAAAGTTAATTGAAACGTTGAAATATTACATATAAGCTGTAAAACTGAGAATTTTCAATTTTGATGTCATTTTCTCATAAACAATTTTTTTTATAATTTTTTATTATATGTATTTTCAAATTTTACACTTTGAAATATTTTATTTCTTAAGTAAATTTTTAAATATCTTACGAACTTTTCTAATAAAATTTTAATTTGAAAATTTTTTATGTTGATAAAAAATAGCTCTATTGTATAACTGAATCAATAATTTCAAATAACTTTTGATATATTGCCAAGACTACAAATAATATCAAAAAAAACCAATCTTCGATAATTGAAAAGTTTTGAAATTTAAAAAAAATATATATTTTCATGTTTTCCCTTTCTTTTTCCCTAGCATCGATTTTTCAAAAGTTACTTTCACAAGAGGAAATAAAAAAATGGGAAAGACTAACTGAAAATTTAGAAATTATTGCTTTTTAAATTTTTTCGTTAACGTATTGAAATAAAATATACCCTGCACTTCATTATTGAGTTTTCTATGAAATTTTATTGAAAAAAATATATAAAAAAAATAAATAAACGTTAACTATTTCGTCTACAATATTGTATAAATTTTGTTGAATTTTTTAAATTTTTATTTCTTGTAATCTGCCTGGAAAAAAAACTGTTTTCATATTTTTTTTTTTGTTTTCTTTAAAGACTAGCAACAATATTTACAAGAACTCGCCAAACTCGAAAAATACATTTAAAAAAATAACAATAACAACAATATATGCAAAATATTAAAAAAAAATCATTCTTCATTAATACTCAATTAAAATACCATGCTTAAAAAAAAATAAAAATTAATAAATTAAACAGAAACATCCAACTTACAAATTACCTATTTTCAATAACAACTAAACTGGTATCTGAAAAAAGAAAACTTTAAAAATCGTTATTGTTATTGCCTCATGTCGAAACCATTCTTTAGTAAAAATTACCAGAATTTTACAAATGTACAGAGCTTCCTATCCACTTTAGTCCAAAGTATTCTGAAAATAACTACAGCAACGTTCAGCGTTGTTATAAAGCAATTTCCACCAAACAGTGAAAATTGTTTGCATTTCTCAGCGCTCAGTGTTGCCCTTTATAGCGCATAAAAATTTAACAACATTTAAGAAGTCGAAATTTAAATTGAGCATTTGTTAGTCAGTCGAAAAGCTCTGCGTATTTTTAAACAAAAATTTGGTGTTTGGAAGATTCGAATTTTTTTCTGGAAATTCACAAATTTACAGAAAGGAAGTAAAAAATGAAAATCAAATGAAGACAAAAATCATTACAAAATAATAAAAAATAATGTCCATGCCCGATTTTTATTTTATTAACGTTTTGCAAAGCGACTTTTAAATTCCCGTGCAAATTCGACATAGGTGAAATTCTTGTACCAAATAAAGTGAACCATTGTTCTTCGCGTGTTTCGAAGAGCGCGAGCACGCGAAGGTCCTTTCGCCTTGCAACAGGATTCTACGGCACTCGTATATGTTACAGGAGTGCCATATTCCGTGTACTTTTACGACCGCCAGCACGCTGAGAAATGAATGGATTCGCTAAAGTGGAAACCATGTTACGCTTTTATATATGCGTGTGATTATATACAGGGTGGAACGTGATTTCCGTTCAGCTTAACCGAACTGACGCGAAATGCGGTTATCTAAAAACAAATATTAAGGAGCTTTTTGTCGAAATTGGAAATTTTTGGTTGATGATCAATGTTGTGGTTAAATGGCAACAATGGTTTTGTATCGGTGCAAAAAACATGTTCTTTTATGTGCCGAACATATTTGGAAATGGCAAAGAATTCACCAAAAATATTTAAGAACAGAAAAAAATTCGCAAAATAATTATTTGAAATGAAAATCATGGTGAAAATGGCGAAGATTCTTTTGCATCATTCTATAGTATTTTCACTAACTACATCTTCTCTAAAGCGAACACAGGACCACATATGGTTTAACTGGCGCACCTACTCAAACGTTTTCCTCTATATGAAGATATACAGAACCGGCTCAAACTTTTTCCAAGTCCTCCTCAATTTTAGGCCATTCATCATATTATAGAAGAAATAAATATTTATGCTTTAAATAACAAATTTTTTGCAAAAAAAAACCACATTACAAAAATTTGTAAATCAATTTTTATCAAACACCAATTTAAAATATAGAAAGTGTCTCAATAAATAGTGTATTTCTATTTAGAAATAAAGCAGTACATTTTTCATCGAAAACATACCAAATACTTTTGGACAAAAACGGTGTTATTTTGTGCGAAATCATTATTGTAATTCAAATACGGTCCTGGGGTGACATAGATCTGACGATACACTTATGTATGTTATGTGTTTTCAGCCACTAGATGGCATCGCAGCTATGAAGACAACCGTCTGAGAATGACATAGGAATTGAAGAACGTATGACGTGGGGGAAGATAAAAGAGGACAGAAGGCGATAGAGGACATAATCTATATCTCTTCTCTTGCATAGGTAGATAGATATCTATATTGGAATCTTAAACTGGGAAAAATAAAATAGAAGCTTTTGTCCGTGAAGTCATAGATATTTGCAATAGAGATTCGTATTTGAATTTTTAGGAAATGTCGTAGAAAATTCCAAAAATTTGGGAGATTTGGAAAATTTAGAAATATCAGAAAATATTCTAATAGCTGAAATTAAATCTGCCTTTTTTTTTTATAAAGAGTATTTTAAATTCCATTATGAATTTCACCTTTTTAAATTCATTTTAACATTTTGCATTAATTGTTTTTTAAGTCTAGATAAAAGTAGATATTTTGATTTCTAAAAAAATTTTAAATTCAAATTTGAACATTAGCTTCTAACTATTAATAATTTTCCATTTTGTCGAGATATTTTTTATCCAGTATCCAAAAGGATGTCGTTTCGAAACGGCAATCGAACCCACGACCTTTTGGTCGCCAATAAGTCTACGTTTTGTTTAAATAATGATTTTCTTTTTCTTCAATGAAAACATGCTTTTTTAAAAGAAACTCGCTACTACTATTTTCTGTCCACAATTCGTCGAAAATAAAATTGTTTTTTTATGCTAAGCTTTCTTAAACTATTTAAAGTTAGAAGGATTTAAAGTATCTCGCTGACCAAGCGCAAATTTTCTCCAAACCTTCTTCAGTGTTAAATTATATACACACACACATACCGCATGCCAACAATTTTGCAATACTTGGAGGAAAAATTCAGTAGCGGCTCAACAGAAATAATTCAAAATTTAAAAAAAATTTGCTCTCTCTACATTCAAAAAATATTTCCCTATATCTTTGTGTATAAGAAAAATTACGTTTTGAATTGGTCTTATTTTTTTTTCTAATTTCCTACTCACCGAAAAATCATTATCCTCCTACAATATTCTATGACAAAAATTGAAAATTAAGGTTTTTTTAAATAAATGAGGATGAGATTCGAGAAAACCCCTGATGAAATTTAGAAAAATAATTTAATATAAGAGCAATGGTTTAAAAATAAATGCAAATTAAAAATAGTATTATCAATTTTTCCATTCGAATTTTTTTGCGTATTCTTTTTTTTAGTCATTATCCTCCTACACCATTATATTTAGAAAACGGTAAATTAAGGATTCTTATCAAAATTTACCTAAATGTTGAAAAATAAATGAGGATAAAATTCATGAAAATCCCTGATGAAATTTAGAAAAATAATTCGATATAAAAATAAATGCAAATTATAAAAATAATGCAATAAATGATAGGTCTAAAAATAATTGGAAATTAAAAATACTAATAATTTTTCAATTGAATTGTTTTGCGTGTTCTTTTTTTATTCATTATCATCCTACACCATTATATTTTTTAAAAAAATATTAAAATTAAGGACTTTTATCAAATTTTGCTAAATGGGGATAATATTTACGAAATCCCTTATGACATTTAGAAAAATATTTCAATATAAGAGCATTGGTCTAAAAATAAATGCAAACTAAAAATAGTAATAATATTTCCATTGAATTTTTTTGCTTTATTCTCTTTTTTAGTCATTATCCTCCTACACCATTATATGTAAAAAATAAATAAAAACTAAGGATTTTCATCAAAATTTAGCTAAATGAGGATAAAATTTACAAAAATCCTTGATGAAATTTAGAAAAATATTTCAATATAAGATCATTGGTCTAAAAATAAATCCAAATTAAAAATAGTAATAAAATTTCCATTGATTTTTTTTGCGTATTCTTTTTTTAGTCATTATCCTCATACACCATAATATTAAAAAAAAAAACTTAAAACCAAGGATTTTTATCAAAATTTACCTAAATGAGGATATGACTTACGAAAATCTCTGATGAAATTTAGAAAAATAATTCAGTATAAGAGCAGTGGTCTAAAAATAAATAAAAATAGTTATAAAATTTCCATTGATTTTTTTTGCGTATTCTTTTTTTAGTCATTATCCTCATACACCATCATATTTTAAAAAAAACTTAAAACCAAGGATTTTTATCAAAATTGACCTAAATGAGGATATGACTTACGAAAATCTCTGATGAAATTTAGAAAAATAATTCAGTATAAGAGCAGTGGTCTAAAAATAAATAAAAATAGTTATAAAATTTCCATTGATTTTTTTTGCGTATTTTTTTTTAGTCATTATCCTCATACACCATTATATTTTTAAAAAAACTTAAAATTAAGGATTTTTATCAAAATTTAGCTAAATGGGGATATGACTTACGAAAATCTCTGATGAAATTTAGAAAAATAATTCAGTATAAGAGCAGTGGTCTAAAAATAAATAAAAATAGTAATAAAATTTCCATTGATTTTTTTTGCGTATTCTTTTTTTTAGTCATTATCCTCATACACCATTATATTAAAAAAAAAAAATTAAAATTAAGGATTTTTATCAAAATTTAGCTAAATGGGGATATGACTTACGAAAATCTCTGATGAAATTTAGAAAAATAATTCAGTATAAGAGCAGTGGTCTAAAAATAAATAAAAATAGTAATAAAATTTCCATTGATTTTTTTGCGTATTCTTTTTTTTGTCATTATCCTCATACACCATTATATTAAAAAAAAAAAAACTTAAAATTAAAGATTTTTATCAAAATTTACGAAAATCCTTGATGAAATTTAGAACAATTTTTTCAATATAAAAGCAATGGTCTAAAAATAAAACCAAATAAAAAATGGTAATAATTTTTTCAATCCAAATTTTTTGCGTATTTTTCTTGTCTCAACAAGCAGCCACTGTTAAACAGTAAAGGACTTTCTTGGCAATTTTCCCAATAGCACACGAGTACACGAACTAGATTCAATATATTTTGTAAAAGTGTTGAGTCCTTCAACATTTAGACAAAGCAACTGGCAAGTGCTATTGAAACAATTTGGTAAACTGCACTTACATGTAAAGATCGCATTTTATTTTATGGCGCAAATACACATTCAGATTTACCAGTAGTTGGCAAATCTTAAGAAAATACGAGGTAGCGTAATACAAGCGAATTTTCGTTGAGAAATAAATGGAGCTTTTATAAAGCTCGAGTAAACTCAAATATCTATAGAAATTTATTCGAACGTTAAACAATGGATTTATAAAAAAGAATAAACTAATTTAAAAAACTAATATTAGCATTTTTTAAATTGTATTTTTTCATTAAAAAAAAGTCTTTTGTAACCCAATGAAATTTCCTAGTTTTATAATTCTACTCCACTTGGAATATCAATAGGATAATATACATAATCGTCTATTTAAAATATATGGTGATAAGCTGAGCTGAGCTGAGCTGAGCAGACGATTCAGATCGCCTTCTGCAGACGCATTTTATTATTTTTATCTTCAACACCCAACATTCTGAATTGGTTATGAATAGTTTCTATGCTGCGAGAATAAGTCGAGGTATTCAAGAAAATTCCTACTGGAAATTGTAAATAATACATACCGTACTAGAAAACAACAAAAATTTTACACGTAAATATTTTTTTTGAAAAAATAGTTATTACGTATGAGAAATTTTTTTTTCATATTTTTCGGCCTATCTAAAGTACAGAATTAGAGGTATGTTTTGTATCTTCTCTTTTACATATTATGTTAAGAAATAAAAAAAAAATTATTACCCGAAGATTGTTTTTTTTTTTTAGGTTATAACAGTAAAATTTAATTGTAAAAATAATCTATGAAATTTATTTTAGTAATAAAAAAAATTGAAAAAACCTCAACATCGGTTAATAATTGCCACAATATCGAACAAGGGATTTTTTTTTTTAAATTGGATTTTTTTTTTTTTATAATTGCTTTTAGGGTGTAGTTAAATTTATCTGTTTTAATTTTGATTTCACGATACAGTTGCTCAGCCATTTCCAGCAATTTTCTGAGCCCTTTCCAAAGAAATCTAAATTTAAAGCCAAAATTATCTTTATGCGTTCGATTCCGGACCTAATTTCGTTTACTAGTTTCCTTTGCACCCCTTCACCTATAAATTTTAATTAAAACGACAGTTTTCTGTACACAGAACTGTATTTAGTAAAATTATAAAAATTAGAATCACAGTAAAAAATTTGGATATAAAAATCTTGTCTTTTCAACATGGAATAAAAACCAAAATAAAGCAAAGCAGAGTTGAAGTTCAGTTCAAATATTGTTTCTTCTTAAAAATATAAGAAAAAAAATTATTATTCATTTTCCAAATCAAGTGATACATCTAAAAATTTATAAATTAAAAAATTTCCCCTTGCTTAAATTATCAATTAATTTTTAATCGTCTAAAATATAATGAATAAAATTCTTGACCAATTTCTACAGAAACATTAAATAAATAAATTTATTTTCGCTTTACAAAACCAAACCAACATTTCTCTCGAAAGGTCCTAAATTCACTTTTAACAAACTTTCGCAATTATTGCAACAACTCTAATTACGCCCTTGTTTTGTATTTGGACAAACTAAATTGTTTTATTGGGTAAAATTCCTCAGTACAGTCACACGATCGAATATTCCAACAAAAAGTACAAAACTAATTAGTAAAATTCTATAAAAATTATTTCAACATATTTCGCTTATTTAAATATATTAAAACCGATTGCGTGTATTGCCAAAACCTCTTCTGCTGCTACTCTAAAATACAATGTTACTATTTTTGTTGCTTTGTCCAACAAAAGAAATGTCTTCAGTTTTCTCGAGCTATGAAAATGTTTTGTACATAGTTTGTATATACGGGACACCCTATAATACTTAATCTTTACGCCATTACGTACACTGAAGGAGCTCTAATCCTTTTACCGAAACTTTTGGCAAATATACAGCGTATTACGGATCGTAAAAATAAATTAAAAATAAAATATATGACGATTATTTAGTTTGAGCAAAACTTTGATTGTGCAAAAGGTAATTTTAGATCGTAGAATTTTTTGAACAGCGTGGAAAATTCTACAGGGTGTTCTAATATGTATTAATAATTTTTACGAGTGAGTTGTTATTATTTTTTAACTAATGGGCTAATATTGACATGAAATTATATATTTGTTTTGTGAAAATTGTGACACCATGTATTTTGGTAATAAGAGGAAGGTGTAACAATAATATTGAAGAAGGTAAAGCCGTTGCCTTAAGAAATATGGCAACGGAGCGAGCTAAGAAAGTTCTCTTGTAAATGTTAAGTTATTTTACTTTCGAAGCAATTTGTATTTACTAATGAAGGCGTAATTCAATATTCAAGCCCTATATACATTTCTAAAACAAAACTTTTGTTTAAAAATATAATTGTACATTTTAATTTAAACACATATTTTAAGCTACTATTGCAAAAAATACCATATACATTTTTTTTTTAATTACTTACGACATCAAATACAATTTGCGCTTCGTCAGAATCATTTTTATTTCGCAAACATTAATTGAAAATAATTATTTGCACGAACTTGCACTCGTCAGAAACGCACGATTTTTTTTTTCTTTTTTAATAATGAAGATTTATATCCGCACGAACACTGGTTATAAAAATGACAAAAATATAGTATATATTCCATTTCGAAACAGCAAATATAACGGAATAACATAACTTTGAGCGTTCCTAGCTTTACGCAGCAACTGAATATACAGCACTGGAAGTTGCATATATTCTCACATAACATGGAAATGCTATTTGAGCGAATTTATCTAACATGAACAATCCTGAATAAGCGTGTAAGCATATAGATAACATAATCATGTATATTTTTTGATAAATGTGTTCCTATACATATGTTCTTAGAATAGTCGAAATTTTCAATATAGGAATAGTTGCGAGAGGGGGGGGGGATTTTGTTTAACAAAAATGTCATTAAAATTTTATTTTTATGATTAATTTTATGATAAAAAATTCTAAACAGCATGTTTTATTGGAATACTAATAAATTGTAAAAAATAAAATGACAAAAAATCTATAAAACAATTAGAAGAGAAAAATGGTTTCTAAAAACAATTTTTTCGATTATAAATGAAATCGTGAAAATGCAAATAGCTTTTCTATGTTCGTTTTCACTGTATTTATCTTGGAAATTGAATCGAACATTAAGAACCGAACTAATAGTCTATCAATATATGGTTCTTGGATTGTAAATAACGTTACAGTTAATATGCAAATTTCAGATATTTGAACATCAAACCGAAACCAAATACTATCATCAAGCAAGTGCACATCGTTGAATGCATTAAGGACCCTGTATATATTTAATAAAACAACTATTGGCTCTACAATATCTGAAATAGATCGATCGATTTGTTAAGAAAATGCCATTAATGACTGCCGTTAATTTTAATTGATTATTAAAAATGTTTAGAATTTTTGTGTAGAAAGATGAATTAAATGATGTTTTAAAATCATCTTATAGCTGTTGATTTTTTATTAAAAAAAAAACAGTACGGGGTATCAAAAGGATAAATGACCAATTTTTTCATTTTTATGTAGTCAAATAAAATTAGATAAAAATTGTTTGAAATCATTAAATAAATTAGAAAAAAAAATCTTAAAAATTATATTCGTTTGCCAAATGTTCGAATGCATTAAGGACCCTGTATATATTTAATAAAACAACTATTTGCTCTACAATATCTGAAATAGATCCATCGATTTGTTAGGTAAATGTCATTAATAACTGCCGTTAATTTTAATTGATTATTAAAAATGTTTAGAATTTTTTTGCAGGAAGATTAATTAAATGATGTTTTAAAATCATCTTATAGCTGTTGATTTTTTTATAATAAAAAAACATTAGGGGGCATCAAATGGATAAATGACTAATTTTTTCGTTTTTGTGTAGTCAAATAAAATTAGATAAAAGTTGTTTGAAATCATTAATAAATAAATTAGAAAAAAAAATCTTAAAAATTATATTCGTTTGCCAAATGTTCGAATGCATTAAGGACCCTGTGTATATTTAATAAAAAAACTATTTGCTCTGCAATTTCTGAAATAGATCAATCGATTTGTTAAGAAAATGCCATTAATGACTGCCGTTAATTTTAATAGATTATTAAAAATGTTTAGAATTTTTGTGCAGAAAGATTAATTAAATGATGTTTTAAAATCATCTTATAGCTGTTGATTTTTTTATAATAAAAAAACATTAGGGGGCATCAAATGGATAAATGACTAATTTTTTCATTTTTGTGTAGTCAAATAAAATTAGATAAAAGTTGTTTGAAATCATTAATAAATAAATTAGAAAAAAAAATCTTAAAAATTATATTCGTTTGCCAAATGTTCGAATGCATTAAGGACCCTGTATATATTTAATAAAACAACTATTTGCTCTACAATATCTAAAATAGATCGATCGATTTGTTACGTAAATGTCATTAATAACTGCCGTTAATTTTAATTGATTATTAAAAATGTTTAGAATTTTTTTGCAGGAAGATTAATTAAATGATGTTTTAAAATCATCTTATAGCTGTTGATTTTTTATAATAAAAAAACATTAGGGGGCATCAAATGGATAAATGACTAATTTTTTCATTTTTGTGTAGTCAAATAAAATTAGATAAAAGTTGTTTGAAATCATTAATAAATAAATTAGAAAAAAAAATCTTAAAAATTATATTCGTTTGCCAAATGTTCGAATGCATTAAGGACCCTGTGTATATTTAATAAAAAAACTATTTGCTCTGCAATATCTAAAATAGATCGATCGATTTGTTAGGTAAATTTCATTAATAACTGCCGTTAATTTTAATTGATTATTAAAAATGTTTAGAATTTTTTTGCAGGAAGATTAATTAAATGATGTTTTAAAATCATCTTATAGCTGTTGATTTTTTTATAATAAAAAAACATTAGGGGGCGTCAAAAGGATAAATGACTAATTATTTCATTTTTGTGTAGTCAAATAAAATTAGATAAAAATTGTTTGAAATCATTAAATAAATTAGAAAAAAAATCTTAAAAATCATATTCGTTCGCCAAATGTTAGCAGATATTTTTTTTGTTAAAATATGATTAAATTAAGGTCTGATAATCTGAAATAAAAAGTCTGAATCAAAGCCTGGCGCTCATTCATTATACATTGTTTGTATATGAGACATGTCGATGATTTTTTTTTGCGAGCGCAAAATATGGCGTCGCTCGTTTATTTCGGTGCAATTAAGATCCGGAGGAACGAAATGCAATTCGTGAGTGGCGACGATACAAAAACAAATGCAGGAAAAAAAATCGGGGTACTAACGATCCTATTCCATTATTCATACGAAACCACTTAGTGACTTAGATGGCTTTGGGTTTCTGCTCTGCGAAGCTTTTACCAGGACGAAGCGATTGTTTTCCGATGCCACTTCGTCGTGTAAAAAAAATCGCTTTTGAAAAAAAATTTGAATCATCGATTTTGCAAGAAAAAAGACGAATTGTTTATTCTATTTTATGGCAAGTTATTCTATTTTATGTGAGGGATTGCGCAAGTGGATATATTTTACTAAATATTTTTATTTGAAAAAAAAAAAAAAGGTATTGCGTATAGTATGAAATATGCAATTGCATAAGAGAAATTTTTAATAAAATGCCATCCGAGCAGAAAATATCGATCATGGTCGTGTTGCCTCAATATACGAACGTTGTTGGTAAATTTACTTCATACAGCGTATTCAAAAATGAGAGTATATACTCCCAATTTCCCCCACAAATATTTAATTTGTGTTTCTGTATTCTCAAATTGTTCGAATAATGATTTTTATGAGGCGATTTTTTTTCGTAAAATTTATTATGGATCGCGCTGTATATTGGTAGAGAACGGCAGGTATTTGATACGAAATATATATTAAATATAGAGATGATATTGTGCCCGAATTGTAAACGATTTGAAATTAAAATCGGCAAAGCTCGTGGCGCCCGCAATATGTTCTGCAAGTACATATTTGCGATAGTGGTATTTCGATTATTAACGAAAATGAAAGAAAAATTAGTAGCTTAAAACAATATTGAAAAATCCCCGCAATATAAAGGGTTGTATTTACGTTCTGTCAAAGTTTAATCAAACATTTCTTTATGGTGGTTCATTTGCAGGTTTTTCGATTATTAGAATCGATTTTTTTAGAATAATATTAGGATGAGCATGAAAAATGATTACTAAAATTATTTACAGCTTTAAACGATTAATCGAAAATCTTGCAATATTTTTAAAATGTTTTGCCAAAATATAAACGGCAGTCAAAATTTTTAGCTAGTTAACATTACATTTTTTTTCTAATTTTATACTTTATAAAACATATTTTTAAGATTTAATTAATTAATTTTTGAATAAAAAGTATTTCATAATTTTTTGAAATAAAAATATATATCTGATTTTTGATATTGTTTACAGCTTTAAAAAAATATTCAAAAATCCTGCAATGTAAAAAATCAATATTTTTAAACGTTTTGTCAAAATATATCAAAAAAAAACGGCAGTAAAAAAATTGGTTAGTTAGTATTACATTTTTTCTAATTTACCAATTTTATGCATCATATAAATTTTTTCTAAGTTAAATAAATAAATGTTTGAATAAAACGTATTTCATAATTTTTTGAAATAAAAATATATATATCTGAATTTTGATATTATTTACAGCTTTAAAAAATTATTCAAAAATTTTGCTATGTAAAAAATCAATATTTTTAAAACGTTTTGTCAAAATATACCAAAGAAAATTGTAGAAAAAAAATTGGTTAGTTAATATTATATATATAATAAAAAGTAATTAATATTTGTTTGAAATAAAAATATATATCTGATTTTTGAAATTATTTACAGCTTTAAAAAATTATTCAAACACCATGCGATGTAAAAATCAATATTTTTAAAACGTTTTGTCAAAATATAACAAAAAAAAACGGCAGTAAAAAAATTGGTTAGTTAGTATTACATTTTTTTCTAATTTTCCAATTTTATACTTCATAATTTTTTTTTCGAAGATTACATAAATTGATTTTTGAATAAAAAGTATTTCACAATTTTTAGAAACAAAAATATATGTCTGATTTTTGAAAATATATACAGCTTTTAAAGATTATTCAAAAATCCTGCAACATAAAAATCAATATTTTTAAATTGTTTCGTCAAAATGTAACAAAGAAAACTGCAGTAAAAAAAAAGTTAGCTCGTATTACTTTTTTTCTAAGATTAAAAATGAACCTGAATAAAAACTATTTCATAAATTTTCGAAATAAGAATATACGTCTGATTTTGAATATATTATGTATTAAAAAAAACTATGCAAACCGACAACAAAATTAAATTAAAAACAAAATTAAAAACCGACAAAAAAAACAATTAAATATGCGCAATTGCTCTTTTAAACGGTAACCGGTAAAAGTAGCATCTGAATGAATATACTTATTTCGCAAGTGAAGTAGATCTGCTGTAGCTGAATTTATAATTAGTTTTATAACTAGGTTAATTGAATAATGACTAATTAAATTACAAATACATTTGCACAGACGGTTTAATTTTCCATAATGAACTTTTAGTTTGCCTGGGCCATGCATATATTAGTGCAGAACATGTCCATACGAGTATATTTTTTGTTCTGTATATAATATGTGACAATATTGAAAAATATCGAAAATGTTTCAGAAATATTTTCGACAAAATTATTGTGGGGGATTTAAAAATTTTAAAAAACACAAAGACAAGAAAATTGATTTTTGTTATGGTAAAGTTTAATTTATTTAAATGGCTTTGACATTAACATTTTTTCTTTTTAATTTTCGTGGTATGTTGTGTTGAACCTTGGGAAATAAAAAAAATATTTTTAAAGTTTTTTTTTGTCATCCCAGATGTAGTAAATTATTCAAAAAGAAATAAATACGTACAAATTTAACGTGGAATATTTTGCAAAATTTCGGGGAAACTCGTCGTAAAAATTCTAGGGGTGCAAAACTAAAAATAAAACACTTTCTTAAGGAGGTCCACGCAAAAAAACATTTTTTGGCGGTACTCTAGATGTAAATTACACAAGATATATATAACATATAATAGATATTATAACATATATAAGATATATATGTTATAATTTGAATTGTTCAGTTCAGTGTAAAAAAATTATTACGAAAAATATTGATTTTAAGCGTCAGTAATGTCACCCTGTGTATACTTAAATCAGAAACTGAGTGCTTGTTTGTTGATTTCGTATCAAAAGTAAATTATAGCGCACTAAAAGTTTACAAATTAACGATAATTTACGAATCAGCAGAATGGAATTGTTAATTAGTCGAGTTATTTTGCACGACATCCAAAAAAATTCAAAATCCGAAAACAACTAAAAAAAAGTTTGGTCAACCAAAATATCCTCACCTAAAAACAAATGTTCGGCTAAAAATTTTTTTTACGTCCCTAATTGAACATCCTGTTCGTTGATAACTAGCTATTGAAGAGAAATGGTCTTCATGATTGTGTTCGAAATCAATTATCAACATTAACCAGTGTTGGGCATTAATGGATTACTTGGGGCAAACTTACGGCGACCGCAGCGCCGTCTGACGGCGGTAGTGGTCAACAGTCAAGCAACAATACCGGAAGATCTTAAGACAGTTGGACAAACACGGACGGACTAACGAGAAGGATCGATTTGTAAATGCCAAATTGAAATAATTTGCACAATTTCAACAAGATCCAATTTTATGCTTCTTCAAAACTTTTTTCTAAGATTTAATTAATTAATTTTTGAATAAAAAGTGTTTGAAATAAATATATATATCTGATTTTTGATATTATATACAGCTTTAAAACATTATTCGAAAATCCTGCAATATTTTTAAAACGTTTTCTCAAAATATAACCAAGAAAATTGTAGTAAAAAAATTAGATAGTTAGTATTACTTTTTTTTTCTATTTTCCAATTTTTCAATTCATAAATTTTTTTTCTAAGATTAGATAAATAGATTTTTGAATAAAAAGTATATCATAATTTTTAGAAACAAAAATATGTCTGATTTTTGAAATTTTGAAATACAGCTTTAAAAGATATTCAAAAATCCTGCAATGTAAAAATCAATAATTTTAAAACGTTTTGTCAAAATATTCCAAAGAAAATTTTTGAAAAAAAATAGGTTAGTTAATATTACATTCTTTTCTAATTTTCCAATTTTATACTTCATATAAATTTTCTAAGATTAAATAAATTATTTTTTCAATAAAAAGTATTTAATATTTATTTGAAATAAAAATATATAAATCAAAATATAATTTCGTCAAAATATAATAAAGAAAACTGCAGTAAAAAAAATGGTTAGTTAGTATTACATTTTTATAATTCATAATTTTTTTTTCTAAGATTAGATAAATAGATTTTTGAATAAAAGGTATATCATATTTTTTAGAAATAAAAATATGTGTGATTTTTGAAAATACAGCTTTAAAAGGTTATTCAAAAATCCTGCAACATAAAAATCAATATTTTTAATTTGTTTTGTCGAAATTGTAAGAGTACGAAAAAAAAGGAGTAATTTAAAAATTGCGTTTTGCTAGAAAAGTCGAACTAATCTAACTAAAAAAATAATCGAATTAAAAATAAAATAAAATAATTTTATTAGGTAAAATTTCTGATAAAATAATTGATATATAAAAAAAAAAATTTAGGAATTGGTTATAGATTTTGCCATTACGTTGTGATATTCCATAGTAGGGAAGAGAAATAAATGTACAATGTTTTATATCACAATTAAAATTTTTATTTATGAAACAAACGAAATTGAATTGAATACAAAATTGTGGTATAAATTTAATTGTCATATAACATATTGTAATTTTATTTCTCTTCCCTAAAATTGTTCGATTTTGATATTGAACAGGAATTAGATAGTGTACGAGAAATCTAGGTTTTTTTTGCACGGGAATTTTTGGAATAGTCAACGGGTTAGAGTGATATACGAAACAACGTTTCCTATTTAGTTATATGTTGTAAATATATAGCCAATTCGCCTGTTTCTGTTAGATGCTCGATCTTCAGTTGTTCGTTACGGTAACTTGGAGTGAAATGCTCCGTAACGGAGCATATATTGGCAACACTGTTGTCGGTGCTCAAGCTACCCTTATATGTGTATATTATATCCGAGTAACTTTGGTTTTAGATTTTACGCAACGATTAGTAGCTCACAATATGCAACCATTGTCTTTAATTTGTATATGTTGAAAACAACGGTACTTAGGATTATTAACAAAATATATATTATTGATGGTGTGAATATAAAGAAATATTTTTAAAAAATGATACAGATTGATTGCGCAAATTGTACTAATAAATATATAATTATAATATTATAAATAAAATTATAATATTTTTAAGAAAATGAATATTTCTTCTTAAATTTTGATTTTTTTTTATTATATACACTTAGTTTAGTAAATATTTTGTCAATATTAAATTAAGTATGGTCCTGTACAGACCTACAATCGCAATATACAGGATAGACAAGATTCTAATTATATTTGATTAAATTAAGTGTTGGAATGTCCGTTGAAATTTAAAAATATTATAATTTTTATTAGTTCAATATATTGAATATATTTTGTAATATGTTGTTTTATATATAAAAAAAAAATATTAGAAGAAAAAAGTAACTCATTATATTGTTAATTTCTCACAAATTGTTAGTTTTTTTAGTAATATATTTAATTTTTATATTAAATATACTAACATTGTATAAAAATAGAAAATTTAATTTAATTTACACGGTATATTGCCGATTGCAAGGATTCTATAAACAATTTACACAAATAAATGTTTTTATAAAATTGTTTCGACACTTCGTCGTTCAAATCTCAAAACCAAACAGATTAGGACACACTATACAAACCGTTATACGTATTTAATATATTATGTTTGCAAACTTCTAAATGACTTATTTGTATTACAGTGTTAGCGCTAAGTAAAGCGTTTATATTAACGTATTGTGCGTTGCAAATGTTTCTGTTGATGTACGAATACCCGAAACTTGCTCGTATATTAGTTTAGAGAACACGAAATAAACTAATAACACAAAATGTTATTTAAACGAAAAATTATAGCGCATATTCAATTTGTCTTCGGAACGCATTTTTTACTTGTGAAAATCTTGCTTAATGCTACGCTTCGAAATTATACTGTACTTTTTAATTGTATAATTTTGTAATCATAGAATTAAATTATACTATACTTTTTAATTGTATAATTTTGTAATCATACAATTAAATTATACTGTACTTTTTAATTGTATAATTTTGTAATCATACAATTAAATTATACTGTACTTTTTAATTGTATAATTTTGTAATGATACAATTAAATTATACTGTACTTTTTACTTGTGTAATTTTGTAATCATACAATTAAATTATGCTGTACTTTTTAATTGTATAATTTTGTAATCATACAATTAAATTATACTGTACTTTTTAATTGTATAATTTTGTAATCATACAATTAAAAAAATGCAGGAGCGATTATACAGGTTAGTTTGTAAAATATATGAGAAGGGAGAAGTACCACAGGATTTTCAGCGTAGTAGAATAGTAACAATGCCGAAGAAAATAGGAGCTAATTTGTGTGAGAACTATAGGACTATTAGTCTACTATCACATGCATCGAAGATATTGTTAAAGATTATTTATAGGAGATTAGAAAATAAAGTAGAGGAAAGGCTAGGAGAAGATCAGTTTGGTTTTAGGAAAAACAGAGGGACGAGAGAGGCGATTCTAGCACTAAGAACGGTAGTAGAAAAAAGAAAGAGGGTAGGAAAGGTAACTTGCATAGCTTTTGTAGACTTAGAAAAGGCATTTGACAATGTAGATTGGGACATAATGTTTAGAATTTTAAAAGAAACGGGTATAGATTATAAGGATAGGAGAATAATTTTTAATTTATATAAACACCAAACTGCCTTAGTTAGAATTGAGGGGGAAGAAGAGGTAGCAAAAATAGGGAAGGGAGTTCGGCAGGGATGTACACTTTCACCGTTATTATTTAATCTATATATAGAAGATGCAATAAACAAAGTAAAAGAAGAGTATAGTGTAGGTGTGAATGTACAGGGAGAGAAAATATATATGCTGAGATTCGCCGACGATATAGCTATATTGGAAGAAAGCGAAAAGAATTTAGAAAGGGTATTGAATGGTATGCAGGCAGTATTGACTAGGGATTTTAACATGAAAATAAATATAGGTAAAACTAAAGTGATGAGGTGTGACAAAAAGGAATGCAGTAGAAAAATGAGGATCACAATAGGAGATAATAGAATCGAAGAAGTGTCAGATTTTTGTTATTTAGGCAGTAGAATCACAAAAGATAATCGAAGCAAGGTAGATATAAAGTGTAGGATAGCACAGGGTAGGAAGGCATTCGTAGAAAAAGAACAGATTTTAAGATCAAATATTGACTTGGGTATTAGAAAAAGATTACTGAAGGTATATGTTTGGAGTGTAGCACTGTACGGGTGTGAGGCGTGGACTATAGGAAAGGAAGAGAAGCGTAGATTAGAAGCACTTGAAATGTGGTGTTATAGGAGGATGATGAGGATTGGTTGGGAAGATAAAGTAACAAATGAAGCTGTACTAGAGTTAGTAGGGGAGAAGAGAAGTATTTGGAGAGTGTTACAGCGTAGGAGAGACAGATTAGTAGGGCATATTCTTAGGCATGGGGGGATTATGCAATTGATCATAGAAGGTAGAGTGGAGGGAAAGAGAGGGGTAAGTAGGCCTAGATTGGAGTATGTGAGTCAGATAGTTGAAGACGTTCAGATGAATTGCTATAGGGAGATGAAGGGATTAGCTCAGGATACATCGGCATGGCGTGCTGTTTCCAACCAATCTTTAGGATTGCGGACTCTTTAACTAACAATTAAATTATACTGTACTTTTTAATTGTATAATTTTGAAATCATACAATTAAATTATACTGTACTTTTTAATTGTATAATTTTGAAATCATACAATTAAATTATACTGTACTTTTTAATTGTATAATTTTGTAATCATACAATTAAATTATACTGTACTTTTTAATTGTATAATTTTGAAATCATACAATTAAATTATACTGTACTTTTTAATTGTATAATTTTGAAATCAAACAATTAAATTATACTGTACTTTTTAATTGTATAATTTTGTAATCATACAATTAAATTATACTGTACTTTTTAATTGTATAATTTTGAAATCATACAATTAAATTATACTGTACTTTTTAATTGTATAATTTTGTAATCATACAATTAAATTATACTGTACTTTTACTTTTTAAGTTATATTTTGAAGTTTCTATATAACAATTTTGAATTAGCGAAAAAAAAAAATTGTCGGTGTATCTTATTTATATATTAAGAATCTTAACAACAAATTTATGTTTGTATCCTTTTCTGCACATGGTGAAAAGGAATAACTATTCCTTCCCTGATTCTGATCCTGGTTTGTATATAGTACGAGGCTTTCCATCTAAAGCTTTATTATGTACTGAAGGAACCAAGTTTTTGTCGAAACACGCCTACCTATTTAGCCTAAGCGCTATCTGAGGTTACAATATGTTTCTATGTAAAAGAACATCTTCCGAAAACGCAAGATGTATGCATGAATTTAATGCTTTTGTAGATTGGAATTGTAGTAGATATATTTTCGAGTATGAAAAGCATCTGAGATTTTGTTCCAAATTTACAAATTGCCTAAAATAGTGTAAAATGACTATAAATGGTTTTAGAAACAATTTTTATCGATTTTCAGGCAATACGGAAAAAGTCGAGAAAATCGTCGAATAAAGTGCGAAGGGTTAAAAAATCAGTTTTTAGCAGATTTTGGTCAAAATTTTAAAAACGCTTACAATAGTTTTTACAATTTATAGTCGTTAAAATATTAACGATTATAAATGGTCCTAGATATAATTTTTATCGATTTTCAGGCGATACGGAAAAAGTCGAGAAAATTGTCGAATAAACTGCGAAAGGTGAAAAAAATCAGTTTTTAGCAGATTTTGGTCAAAATTTTAAAAACGCTTAAAATAGTTTTTATAATTTAGAGTCGTTAAAATATTAACGACATAAATGGTCCTAGATAAAAATTTGATCGATTTTCAGGCTATACGGAAAAAGTCGAGAAAATCGTCGAAAAAAGTGCGAAGGGTGAAAAAAACAGTTTTTAGCAGATTTTGGTCAAAATTTAAAAAACGCTTAAAATAGTTTTTATAATTTATAGTCGTTAAAATATTAAGGAATTATAGAAATTATTATTATCGATTTTCACGCGAAACGGAAAAAGTCTATAAAATTGTCGAAAAGGGTGGAAAAATCAGTATTTCCCTAAATTTTTTTTAAATTTTCCTATATTTTTTGATTTTTTAAAAATTAATAATCTTCTAAGTACGATCATCGAAATAATTTGATTTTGCATTAACATTCCAAATATGCGGAAACAAACTCTTCGATCAATTTCCATCGTATGCAGTCATAGTTTGGCCATTTCCATCGTGCACTTTATCTCAAGACTAGATTTTCCATTTGACTAAACATTGGTGGTTACATGAGGATCTAGAGATCCGCTTTGCATCGACTAAATTCAATTCGGAATGGTTCATAAACTACATCAACAGCACCAAAGCAACGGTCAACTGTTCAATTGTTTGCGCGGCTGTGGCAGGACGAGGCAGGACTCGTCCAAAGGATAACGAACTGACTGCATTCTGTCTATAAAGAAGACACGCGCGATCTGGTAGCGATTCGATTCGTTGCTCAAAGGATATTATATAGGGAGATCGGGATAGAGGAAACCACACGCAACTAGGACACAGTCCTGGGTCGTCCTGGCATGTAATGGGATATCCAGGCGAAAAGAATATCGAATAGATGCCCATTGTACGTTGTCAATTAACCAGTTGATAATTATGTTTTATCGAAAGACATGGCAAAGAGACTTTTAAAATTTTTCTATTTTGAATTTGAGCGATAAAATAATTAAATGGAACAATTTATAAGAGGAAATTTTTTGAGGAGGATCTGCGAATATTTTTGTATATACAAAAACCTAACTTTAGCTTTATATATATCGTCTAAAAACTTAAAAATTGAAAAATTCCTCCTTTGAATTTTTTTCGCAAAATTTACGCAGTTTTTTTTTCACAATTTTCACAAAATTTTCGAAAGTGGGTTATGATATTTTTCTATAGAATTTGATATCAGAATGTAGAAGCTGCAAGTGGTTAGGATGTGAAATGAATATTTTAAAAGATACAGAAATCCGATGTAAGCAAAAAAAAATGTTTGTTAGGAAATTAAAAAAAATTAAAAAAAATTCGAATGGGAAATGATCTGAAGATTCTAGATCTGCAAATATTTTTGTTGCCGGTCTAACAGCTTTGTCTAAAAACTTGAAAATTTGAAAATCGGAAGTGAATTAAATAATATTTTCAATTTTCAAATATTTCTTTTGGTATTTCTAATAATATTTGATCTTAATATTTAGAAGCTGCAAGTGATTTTGAATATTTCAAAAAATATAGAGTTTTGTAGTGAGCAGTTAGAAATATTTTACGAATTTTTACGTTCAAAAATATTATTTTGACAAATTCATCTTTGCTCGTATTCAATTTTATTATTTTTACTGTAGTTTCAAATCGATTCGAAAATATATTACACAATAAAAATAGATTCCAACGAATACTTTTTCATTTCTTAACATAAATATCGATGAACAATTTTTATATCGTATAAGGAATACTTCTAAATAAAATTCTAGATTAATAAAAACCAAATAAAATTGTACGAGTATTTTCATGGAATATAAAAATTTTACCACTCGTAAATTTTACGGCCACTTAAAAATTCGCTACAAAATTTTAAAAACTGCTCGCAAAACATTTTCTTCCGCAAAAATTCTCTTCGTGCGAACAATCTACAACTTTCTTCAGCAACGCTATATACGATACCATCCATATAGACGGATGGTAAACTAACTGATGTACATAACGAGTTGAATTCTCAAGATAATTCTGTTATAACGCAATGGGAATTCGCATAAATTCAACGTACGCACCCTTAAAGTCCAGTGTCCCATAATTCCGACATGTCTTTGCCTGTGCAACGTTCCATCAGACTGAACCTGTACCCGTTCCTGTATGTTCCATGCACTGGGAACGATACGAAATAGACGAGGGAAAGTGAACCTCACTATATGGGGGGAATAGAATTCTAGACGGGATGGGATTATTGCGTAAATAAATTTAATTTTGAAGATTTGAATAATTAGTTGCACTAAAGGGATTTGTTGATTTAACTGGTCTTGTTTGTCTGGAGGATTTTTTTGTTGGTTATTTGAATGTGCAATTAAATTATGGAAATTAAAAAAAATTTTGGTGGTGAATATATTAAGCGTTTCGTTATATTTTTTTTCAGAATAATCATGGTGTATCAATTTTTTGCAAAAGTTTGAAAAATGCATTTTATTCAAACACTTAAACACAAAATCTATCGATTTTTAGTACATATTTTATTTATTTTAATTTTTGTTTAAAGGTGCGTTTTGTTTAAGGGGTTTTCTTTCCATCTAAATTTTGATATAAGAAACATGTTGAATTTTTTTTTAAAGATAAGTCGTAAGTATGCAAAATTTATTAAAGCACTTTAAGAAAGGTTTAGTTTAAAAAATATATTTTTTTGTCTAAAATTTATACTGTTTTGAAACTAAAAATTAAAACACCAACGAAAAAAAAATTTGCTGTACCCTATTAATATTTCAATAGGATTTTTGATAAATTTATATCATTGTTTATCTAAAAATTCTTCGACTCAAAGCTTGTTTTGAAATTAATAATTTTCTTGCCTTCTCGTGAATTTTTTGCACATAAAGTCATAAAAGTCGTAAATTCATTATTTTAAAAAAATTCAAGAAAAATGGCACAAAGGTTTTATTAACCACCTCTCAAAATTAAAAAAAATTCTTCACAAAGATATTTCCAAATCGCCATTTAATGCTTCAAATAATTTATTCCTCTCACGTTCATTTCATCAATTTTAAATGATTATAAATTCAAATGAACGTAATAAATTGTTGACCATAAAATACAGACAAGAATAATGTATTAGAATTTACAGGATGTATAAAAAACGTGCTGTTTCCAACCAATCTTTAGGATTGCGGACTCTTTAACTAATAAAAAAATTAAGATATTATTGCAGAATAATAATTCTTCTAGTTCAGATAAATATTTCATTATGATTTTCAACAATTATTTTGTACAAATTATAAAATTTTGTATTAAAATATGAGTTTCTATTTTGATTTTATGATCAATTCAGGTGTACCAAAAAATATTTTCTAATATTTTTTTTAAGCTACTTCATTTGACTCTTCCGGCAATCATTTTTAGTAAAAATAATTCTTTAATTTCAAACTTTTTGATAAAGTTCTTTAATTCTTTGATTTTATCAATTTTAAATAAATATAAATTCAAATGAATGTAATAAATTGTTGACCATAAAATACAGACACGAATAATCTATTATAATTTACAGGATGTATAATAAATTTAAGAAATTATTGAAGAATAATTCTTCTCGTTCATATAATAGTTTCATTATGATTTTCAACAATTATTTTGAACAAATTATAAAATTTTGTATTCAAATATGAGTTTCTATTTTGATTTTATGATCAATTCAAGAGTACCAAAAAATATTTTCTAATAATTTTTTTTAAGATACTTCATTTGTCTCTTCCGGCAATCATTTTTAATAAAAATAATTCTTTAATATCAAACTTTTTGATAAAGTTCTTCAATTCTTTGATTTTATCAATTTTAAATGAATATAAATTCAAATGAATGTAATAAATTGTTGACCATAAAATATAGACACGAATAATCTATTATAATTTACAGGATGTATAATAAATTTAAGAAATTATTGAAGAATAATTCTTCTAGTTCATTTAATAATTTCATTATTATTTTCAACATTTATTTTGTACAAATTATAAAATTTTGTATTAAAATATGAGTTTCTATTTTGATTTTATGATCAATTCAAGTGTACCAAAAAATATTTTCTAAAATTTTTTTTTAAGTTACTTCATTTGAATCTTCACGCTTTTTTTTCAGAAAAAATAATTCTATAATTTCGCACGGCCCTGTATTTTCGCGCCATATCTATATACATGTATACATCCATTGAAAGTTGCTTCGGGCGATTCCGAATGAAGAACTCATTCCATTCACCCACTTCGTTTTTTAAAGAATTGCTCATTGACCGGAAATCACTCTACTGTTTGCAATAAACCGATTTCTGCAGGAATATCAGCTATATCTACACAATCCCATGAAAAATCCCTCAAAAATCAATCTAGGATTTAATTAAAACATCATTTGAACGAGGAGTTGAAAATTATACAATTTTTTTTTAATGATCAATTGATGTAGATGAATCGTTTGGTTCGAATTCATTTGAAACGACGTTAATTAGAAACTAGTTTGAAATTGGATGATTTAAATAAATAATTAATGTTTATTTTGCGCGGATTAAATTTATTTCCCGATGATTTTAGAAACATATGAAATATATAAATGCAAAATTTAACAAATTGAAACATTTCAACAAATTAAATGCCCAAAGCAATATTGTACAAATATTAGAAAAAAAAGGCATAAAAAAACAATTTTTATCAGGCCCTAACGATGTAGCGAAAACGGCATTTTCTGGTAACAAGAATCTATTAATCCATTCAGCAATAATTAAGTTTTCTTTCGCATATATTCCTTTCTATTTTCCATGCAGCTTTTCGCGAGTATAAAATCTTCGCTTAGAACTCTTATAGCCAGCAAATTTAAAAGCTCGAGCTTACGGCATTAATTCCCTTTATTAGTTTCAGTCAAGCAGTTCTTTTTGGCCTCGCTTTTTTTTTCTTGCTCTCTAGTCTCTGCTGCCCCACAGAAAGCCAATAAAACCATTCGGAATGAAAATATACGTTGAAATAAATTTATTAAGCGGGTTTATTTCGAACCGTTTCGTTAAGCTCAACAACGAAAATATTGAAAAAATTTCACACACACCTGAAAATATTACGGTAATGTAATTTCATTCGCAGCCAAAAAAAATCATATAAACCTCATAAAATATATAACCAAATAATACATTCTGCAAATTTTTTTTTTAATAAAATTTTATAAATTATAAATAGTCAAACACCTTATTTAAGGAAAAATCGTTTTTGTTGTTGAAAAATAGTAGTTTTTCCAATTTTAATCGCGATTTGTTCTGATTTTAGTTTTCTTTAACAAAAAATTTTTTTTCGAGTATTTGCATGAGCAGAGATTTTACTCGAATGGTCAGAACAGGCCCGGCGTGGGTAATGGACCCAAAGTGAGATAGGCACTACGTGTATAAAAAGAAAAGCTCACATGTGCGAGAGCTTCGGAGCTTACAGAGTGCCGGAAAATAACGGTGAGTGAATGGGCAATGCATGAAAATACGGTTGGACCACTTTATCCAGTGGGCCAGCTCAAGAAATGGCCGTGAATATACACGAGCCATTTTTAGAATCAACTTGGGCGAGCGTAATCAAACGAGAAGAAGAGAAATTCAGTTTTCCTCACGTGAGAAAACCATCAACGTGTGTGCGTTGCGCGAAATGAAGATTCAGCGAAGCAAATGCAGAATAAATAATTTTTTGTTGCTGCAATTTCGAAAAATTCGTCATGATTACGGACGTGAAAATATTCTTCGGCCGGTGGGATTTTAAATAATTTTGAGGACTTGTTTTTCTGAAGTGTAAATGCTGCAAATGTACCCGCACGTAAAGTGTATCTAAGGCTTAAGTGTATAAAGGACGAGGTAGAATAACTGAAACCAGATGAGTTATATCTGCCACGGCCATATTTTCAGGTTTCAGGACTTTCGGGCGTATATAAAAACTATTTTCAGGGTGACAAAATGCCGCACAGAAGACTGCTTTCGGATAGTGAGTTGCGAAATATTGTAGATTTTAATAAATGAATAAATAAATCAATAAACTGAAAGGAATTTTTAAATGTTTGTACATTTTAATGTCATATAATTTTTTTTTTGGAAAAGTTTCATCAGGGTTTTTCAAATTTTTCACCATCCGGTATTAGTACTATCGATTGAAATTGATTTTTGAAAGTTACTTCCAAAAATTTTGCTAAGTGTGTCAAATAAGCTATTTAATATTTTTTTTTTGTAAATTCTATTCCAAGATTTTCTTCGCTGACTAATTAAATTCTAAGAAAAAATATTTCCATTAATCGAAAATTATGTAAGTATTTTCAAGAAATTGTTTAATAATTGAGCTGTGAAATATTGTAGATTTCAATAAACTGAAATGAATTTTTAAATGTTTGTAGATTTTAATGTAATATAATTTTTTTTTGGAAAAGTTACATCAGGGTTTTTCAAATTTTTCACCATCCGGTATTAGTACTATCGATTGAAATAGATTTTTGAAAGTTACTTCCAAAAATTTTGCTAAGTGTGTCAAATAAGCTATTTAATATTTTTTTTTTGTAAATTCTATTCCAAGATTTTCTTCGCCGATATAATTAAATTCTAAGTAAAAATATTTCCATCAATCGAAAATTATGTAAGTATTTTCAAGAAATTGTTTAATAATTGAGCTGTGAAATATTGTAGATTTCAATAAACTGAAATGAATTTTTAAATGTTTGTAGATTTTAATGTAATATAATTTTTTTTTGGAAAAGCTACAACAGCGTTTTGCAAAATTTTCTCCATCTGGTATTAGCCTATTAATATATCGATTGAAATAGATTTTTGAAAGTTACTACCAAAAATTTTGCATAATTTGTCAAATAAACAATTTTATAAAAAAGATTTTTAATTCTATTCCAAGATTTTCTTCGCTGGTATAATTAAATAGTGAGAAAAAATATTTTCATTATTCGAAAATTTTCAAATAGCTCTATAATAGTTATCTGGTTTAACCCAATATGGTTCTTCAAATATTATTTCATAATTTATTATGAAAAATTCAATTATCTTTTTCTTCGCTGCGCTAATTAAATAGATAAAAAACATTTTTCGTATTTGCAAATTTTCTAAGAATTTCAAAATGGTATAATAAGAGTCAAACTTGCCTCAATTAATTTTTTTTTGTGACATTTCCCAAGATTTTGCTTAATTTAGCGATTGAACTAAAAATATATATTTTCTTCGTATTTTTTTACAGTAAAATGGCAAACACAAATAGTTGAAAAAAAAATTTCAAAGTTTTTCGAAGTTTCATATAAAACTCCCCAAAACAGTAATAATTAATACCATAATTTTCTATATCGATTCAATTAGAGCTTTCACGTTTGAAATAAAAAATGAACTATTTAAAATACGTTTTTAGAATTTTTCAAAAATTTAACCCAAGATTTTCTTCTCTGCGAAATTAAATATTCTAAAAAGTATTGTAATATTTGAAAAATATCTAAAATTTACAAAAATTGACGCTGTTAGATTTATTTACGTTATATTCAAAGATTTTGTCCAATGGAACTGTTAAAAAAACACCTAATTTTACAATTAATTAAAATACAACTATCTAGCACAAAATTTTCTTCGTCACTTATATAGTTAAAAAAAATATTTTTATCACTTAATAAAAAATTTCAAAAAAAACAGCTTAACTCATCTATCAATCGACCAATTGATTTTTTTTTTAAATTCCATCAGCCCCCAGGGGGGTTTCCATACACATCCTTCCATCTACAAAAATCTTATACATCTGTAATAACGTCACAAAATATATAGGACGCAGAAAGGCCATCTGGTGTTGTTTAGTGTTAGCCCGTCCGTGTGTTTGTGTACACTATACGGCAATTTATTTTTGCAATAAAATACAGAGCGGTTTTAGTAGGTGACATTCTAACAAGAACAGGGAAAACAACCCCCACACTATCCTTTTGAAGCAAACACTGCTTTTATCCAGAAATTCCTCTACCTGCTTTATAAGAGAGATTTAGTTTTCCTGTCGAGTTGCTTAAAGAACAAAAAGTTTTAGTTTATTAGCTTAAAAAAAAATCCGGCATATATACAGGGTGGAATAATTTTTTTGTGATATGAATGAATATTAAGACCGTACAATTATTACAAAATTCGTAAAATATTTTTAAATTTCTACGTTAAAAGTGTCTTATTTGAAGAATATCGGGTGGGGGGGGGATTTTAAGCTGGAGGAAGAATAAGGTGCTCTGTTAGACCAGGGGCGGTTTCTTATCAGGATATATAGCCACGGTAAACATAAATACATGACAGTATGCGGATTATGTGCGTTTTTGTGGTTTAGGTGAAAAGAAAATAGATTCTGTTGGTCTTTATGCAATTTATAGCTTTACGGATTTAACAAAATTTGTTGCGGCACACTGAAACATTGTTAAAAAATATTTTTTTAAGTCACCGGAGATGTATTTTCTTATTCTAGAGGAAAAGCAGTTTTTGAATTATTTGCTAGTTGTTGAAAAAAATATTATGTTTTTCAATGATATAGGGGATTTCTAAAAAATTTTCTTTATATGAAAAAAATCGCCAGATGAAATTTGCATAATTAGCCTAAATATACTTATTGTGATATTTTTTAGTAACCGTTTTTTTTTACTAAAATTTGAATTACAAGCATTTTTCTTATTGTAGAGGAAAAACATTTTTTGATTTATTTTTCTAGTTGTTGAAAAAAATATTATGTTTTTAACGATATAGGGGATTTCTAATTTTTTTTTTTATATGAAAAAAATCGGCAAAGGAAATTCGCATAGTTAGCTTCAATATACGTATTGTGACATTTTTTAATGAAAGGTTTTTTTTGCTCAAATTTGACTTGGAAAGAATTTCATCGAATTGATTATTTCCATTATTAAATCGTGTTTTTCTAAATTAAAAAAAAATTCCAGTGCTTCGCAACAAATTACAATACAATCTCAATAAAATCTCAAAAGATTACAATAAAAGCGATTATCTTTTCTTGTACGAGCAATTTTTTTTACATTTAATTCGTTATTGTAGTTTTCCTCGAAGGTATTTTCTTTAACGAAAAGAAGCAGCTGCAGCGCAATTTTTTTCCCGTTTTTTTTTTCTTCATGAAGAACAGAAGATATGATTAGATGAATATAATAATTTTCTATATTGATTCAATTTTGAGTTAAAAAAATAACTATTTAAAAATACGTTTGTAAATTTTTTCAAAATTAACCCAAGATTTTCTTCATTGCGAAATTAAATAGTCAATATTTGAAAAATATCTAAAATTTTCAAAAATGATACAATAAGAGTCACACTTGACTCAATAATTTTTTTTTGTGATATTTCCCAAGATTTTGTTTAATTTAGCGATTGAACTGAAAAATATATTTTCTAATTATAAAAAAATTATTCAATTTTCCATGAATTTTCATCAATGATATAAGGATTTTTGAAAATTTTTCTTTATATGTAAAAAATCGCCATATGCATTTGCATAGTTATCCTCAATTGTGATTTTTTTTAATAAAAGTTTTTTTTTCATAAAATTTGATTTACAAAATTCTTGGAAAGAAATTCATCGATTTCCATTATTAAACTTGCATTATCGTGTTTTTTCTAAATTAAAAAACTTTCCATTGCTTCACAAAAGATTACAATAAAATCTCAGCGAATATCTTTCAGGATTTTTTTCACTTTTAATTCGTTATTGTAGTTTTCCTCGAAAGCATTAATAAAAGCTGCAGCAATATTTTTATCCCTTGTTTCTTTCAGGAAGAACAGGAGATATGATTAGACGAATACATGCTAAAATATTCCTTTATTCTAATGTTATTTATGGGATTGTAAATTTCTCTCGCGTGCGCTCTAAAAAAAGAATATTTTTCTTTATTACGAGTGCTTAACATGCGCTTAGAAGATCAAGCGAGACTGCTATATATGAATATTTACAAAAAGGGGCGTTAAAAATGTATTTCAGTGTAAATGTAAAATTTTGTTGATGTTTTTTTACGATTTATATATTTTTTAAATTGAAAAATACTTCGCAACCATTTTGCTGTTAAATTTCTTAATAAAAAAAAAAAGTTGATATAAAAACGCATTTTAAATCTGCACGTATTTTTATCCAACGTTAAAAAATCGTGAATATTCACTGAAGTACATTTCCGATGATTTCAGAATTTCTTTTGCAAAAATATCGGCACATCATTTTCAGTATTCAATATTTGTTTGCATTAAGAACGAGCCACATATTCTCCTTTTCAACACACAAAGAAAACTCACACAACGAAACGTATCTTTATCTAATTTTTTTTTTGCTCAATGCACGCTATAAACAGGTCTGCTCTTCAGCAAACAATATCATCCTTCGCAGATGAAGAAGAAACTTTTTCCAACGCGGTCTGCTTTATTTCTTTCGCACATCGCGCGCTAGCACATTAGATTGAAAGAAAATTGCGCACTTCGGTGTGAAATGATATTTTTCAACCCAGATTTATTTCTTATTTTCTTACGGCGCCGCGGATCAGCAAAAGACACAACTAAGGTGATATTATGTTTATACTCGAAACAACTTCGCCGAGGATCAAATATACAAAATATACGCGACATTTTCAAACTTCCGAAGGATATGCGAACATTGTTAATTCGTCGAAGCGTGCAAAATTTGCATAAGAAAATTGTACTTAAAAAACAATTTTTTAACAACTGATTTCGTCGTTGAACAGAACTTAAAAAAAAAAAGATCTTTAGTCGATTTATTTTTGCAAAATATTTTTATTTTAGATGAAAATATTTATGGTGGTCGCGCGGATGTGAAAATATGAGCATCAGTTTGTAATTTAAGCGTTTTTCTTGGTGCAAGGATCGCCAGAAGGAAGTTGCCGGTGATAATTCTTTCGGGGCAGTGAAGGTGGCAGGATATAAATACCGAAACGTTCTATCTATTTCCCGTTTTGATTTAGTTTACGATGCACCATGAAATTGCCTTTATTTATTATTACTAAATAAATAAGGTTTTAGATACAACATTCTGACAATTTATCGATCATTTATTTCTATAAAAAAAAGTCGACGCTTTCGTATGGTTAGCTTTTTATACATTGAAAATGCCCTCTTTTTTTTGAAGAAGTAAGTTATATGCACTCAAGCGAGATTCTTATTTTCGCACATATTTTATGCATATTCTTGTCAACTTTACAATAAGATGTAGGTAAAAGCCTAAAAAATCGCTCTGATGCTAGAATCTATCTTATTCTTCAACAGGCAAGCTTACTACGTCTATATACATCATATACAGTGTGTCCCACTTTTCCATCCAACAAAATCCACTCGAAAATGAACAACGTACAAATTTTTTCAAATTATTCAATTCTTCGATTATGACCATAAATTTTTTATTAAAAATTTTTTTTAAGTATTATCCTTAATAGGATTTTTAACAAAATATTTATATTTTTAACAAAATATACCAAAATAAAATTATTTTATTACCTGAACTAATTTTTGTATTATCAAGTGATATTTAATAATCCTTGTTTTATAAAAGTTTTATAAAAAATTGACTGTGGGAAATTATATCACGCTGTATATTCGGAAAATGCATACACGTTCTTGAGGCTTAACGTCTGAGCTACTATCCCTGACTTATGGTCCACCAATGTCGCCAAAATATGCGACCAGAAAATAAAACGCAGCAAAACGAAGATTTGGTGAAATGAAGTATATGAACGATTTAAATTCAGTTATCACAAAAGCGTATGTCGTAAATGGCATTAATATTATTTATCTATTAAAAAAAAATCCTTCTCATATGAATTAAATATAACATTAAATGTTTAAAATTTTCTTTTAAAGCGAATATTTCCTATACGTTTTTTTGTTTGTAAAAATAATATTTTAGTTGAATTTATAAAATAATTGAATGACACGATTTTTGAAAATAAAATTTGGTTTGTTATGCTGCTTTTTTATCGAGTGAATATTAAGATCAAGAGGCAGGACGACGTTCGGTTATGAAACATTAAAACGTATACTCACCTTTAAAAATTTAATAACGTGTCGGAGAGTTTTATATGCGTTCTTGATATAATTTATGGAAGAGTACGTCTGGATAGAAAAGCTGTAAAAATAGGCCGAACATGCCCATAAAAAATATTGGACAATGAAGAGAATTAGAATGCATAAAAGCACTAATGAAAAAATAAATTAGTTAGATATGTGGATATTTTTTATATATCTCCAAATTGATTTTATCTTCAAACAAATTTTGTTGCTTAATTGAGAAATTAAAAATATTCAATCTTTATCTTAAAAATATTTTGCACGAGCCTTTTTTACTTAATAAAGTAACATAAAAATTTGTTTTCTTTTCCTTAATTTTGTTCTAATTTTTCTTGTTGTTTTTCTTTTATAGTTTAACACAATTTTTACAATTTTAATCCGATATAATCTTAACAGCACAAGCTTTCGCGGCAACCTTATTTTAATAAGCTTAAGGAAGCTTAACTTGTCCTCCAAGTTGAGCTAATTTTTTTTGATATCTTCGTTTTGCATTAAAAATTTTTTTCGTCTGTCAAATTTGAGAATCTAAACATGTATATTTAAAAAACTATATAATCTTTTTATTTAAAAAAATTAGGCATCCTAAAAAGTTTATTTTATAAATATTTCATCTATTTTTCAAAGGGGTGAAAAATATTTTTTTAAATGCAAGGATATTTCATCAGAAAAAAAGGTACCGTTGATTTAAAAAAAAAACTTATATTCAAATATAGAGTTTTTCATTTAACTGTTTTTTTTCTTAAGCTGTAATGTGTAAAAATAACAATATTTTCCACATACATATTTCATCAAAGAAATATGTACCGTTATTTTTTTTGTAAATAAACGAAATTAATATTTTCGAGGGAGGCAATTTTCTAATATTTAACCAAATGTAAATATGCCAATAATGACGTAGGTAGTATTTAAATGTCTGACGTGCACGGTGCGCATGCGTCGTAGCGACAGTCCTACCCAACGTTGCCATATCGCATCTAAATGCAGATGTTTGAAAAAACATTGAAAAAAAATTGTTTCATACGTTGTTTCTACAATTTTATGATTAATTATTTAAAAAATAAAATAATTAAGATTACCATTTCACAAAATTACTATAAAATATTATTGCAGACATGTTTAAAGTTATTAATTTCTAGTTAATATTGGAAATAAATTAAATTACTACAAAAATTTACAAAAAAAAAACAAAGAAAATATATAAACAGCTGCATCAGATGTAAATTAATGTTTGCACAAAAAAAAAAAGTTATTGGCAACATTATCTGGAAATACCACCCTTAATTCAAATATAATAAATATATTTTTAAATATAACGATGCACTAATAAAAAAATTGCAAAAATTATTATCCATTCACATTATCGCAACAAAATTGTTTCACGACCAAATAGTCACTGCTCCTATTCAATAATACACGCAATCATCGACAGAAGACATCTAATCCCATGAATACACAATCTATTCGAACAACTATTCAAGATCCCATTTGAATTCTCAACACTGAGAAACTATTTAAGCGAGAAGGAGCGAGATCAACAACTCGCTGGTCTAAACCCACGCCCTACTCGCCCCTAATTCCCCAGTCCTGTAGTGTCCTGATCCATCACCGGGACCACCCCATCCTACATTGTGCAGATATCCCGAACACGAGTCCCGAAGATCCCAGTCTAACTGCGGACTTTGCACATCGTCATCAGATCAACGCGCGAGAGATTCAACATAAATATCTGAAGATATGTGTGCGAGCGTCCTGGAAAGGGACTTATTTTAAGGGAAGTTTTGTTGGGAAATTTTCCATTTTTCGTTATGTCATATTTTTACAAAACAATATATTTTTTTTAATATGGTGTTCTTCTAAATTGCTTCGGGAGAGCATTTTAGGGCCGTTTTTTTTTTTTTTGGCGCAACGAAAGGGTAAAATGTTATTCACCATTGCGATGTATTATTTATACGTCGATAGTATTATATGGGAGTGCCATAAAGCTTAGTTGTCTCGTGTACGATTTTTTCCTCGACAACTGGAAATGGATTCTTTTCTTCGTTTCGGAGACTCTTAAATAAACCAGGGTCTTTTTCGGTCTTGTGCAAGTCCTTCCATCATAAATTTAAATGGACACGGAAAGAGCGTCACGCATTCGGACCAACTGAAATGTACCTAACCGTACATAGATGGCTTTGCTCTGTATAAGGGATGGAACAGGCGTGGGCAAATTAAATAATGTCGACTATCGATTGAAAAATTACTTGTGATTAATTGATTAATTTTTATGGTTGGTTGTAACTTTGTAACGATAAAAAATGTTTTCATGTTGGGTACGCATTTCGGAAATTAGGCTTGCGTTGTCAATAATACAACATTGAAACAATCGATTTATTTTTGCTTTGCATTCCATTCGTTTGTAAAAAGTTTGGACTTAAATATACACAAGAAGAGGTTTTGGTTATGATTTTTAATGGAAGCTAATAATTTTTAATGGAAAATAACGTGAGAAACTATTCCTTAAAAATTTTAAAATAAAAACTGTTTAAAAACCCAGATTTACTACTAAAATGAAAATATAATAATAGATTTTGAATACCCAAAAAATGAAACAAATTCAAAAATTGACAAATTTAAAATATTTGCCAAAGAAATAAATCTAAAAAAACCAATTAAGGGTTTTCACTTAAAAGTTTAATTTCTCCCAAATTCAAAAATATTTTTATACTTTACTTTAAATTAAATTATTATATTTGAATTTATTTTAGAAGGAAATTGATTATTCAACAGAGAAAAATATTTATAGCTAAATCAGCGTTATTTAAATTTTTTAATTAAAAAAATTATTTTCGTGCGAAATTTTCCAGTGTAGGGTTAATTATAAAATTGTATTTCTTCATAAAAATTTGCGAAAACAACAATGCAGAAAATTTCTTACGAAATTTATTGTTTAATTTATAAAAAAAACTAACTAAGATATCTGAGAGAAAAAAAATGATTTGACTTAAACTTCAAAAAATGTAATTCTCCCACTAGAATTTTTGTTAAAAAATTATACATTTTACTTCATTTTAATAAAATTTCATCAATTTAGTTCACAAGAAAATTTATATATACAAATTATATAAAAATTGAACGTACAAATATAATTAATTTGTTTTAAATTAAAAAATATTTTATTGGTCAAATTTTCTAGTGCAAGGTGGTAGAAAATAATTTAATCCACGGTAAAAGTAGCGAAAACAACAATGCGAAAAAAATTTATAATACTTTTTAATAAATTAAAAATCGCTGTCAATATTTTTTAATGCCTCGAAAGAAATTAAGAAATAAAATAAAAATTAACTACATAAGATATCAGTGAAAGAAATATTCCATTTCTATTTCAAGAAAATAGTAGAATTTTCGATTAAATAATAATATTAAAAAAACAAGTTAATTTTATTACACAAAATGTTAATAATTAAATTCAATAGAACCTATAAATTTTCGGTTGGAAAATTAAAAGAAAAACATATGTAAATGGGTTTGAAAGAAACTAACTTAGTTATAATACCACCGTGAAAGATCCAGGCAAATTACAATCGCGTTTCTCTTCTGCATATATCTTTTTAATTTCTCAACTAAAAATTAATATTGAATATATTTTTAAAAAGTTAGTGGTATTATAACCAAGATATTTTGCTTTACACCCATTTACGATGAACTACTACAAGGTAATTCTCAATCATTCAATTATAGCAAAAAAAACATTAAAATACGCAGAAACAAAGCGAAGAGAAACAACGCGATTTTAATTTGCCCGGATCTTTCACCAGCACTCATTCACTGTGAGAAACGACACCGTTCCACTTTAAGAAGGCCGTTCCGGTGTGGCCGAGCGAGGCCAACGTGTCCCGCATATAAGCAGCGCTCTCAGCTCGCAGGACACTCGCAGGACTCCCCAAAGTCCTGCAGCAGGACTATATCTGTGTCCTGACAGCCGTCGCGCTCATACACGGGTTATCTGTGTGCCGTTCTGAATATGTTCTGAAAATGGCCTAAAAGATGCTCGCACGCAAATTCTCAAACGTGTTGTAATTAATTAAACACTAACATTTTTTTCAACGAAATTTTTTTTTTATTGGTAAATGCAAAACGCTTCATTATTTTGTAGATAATTTGCGTGCAAAAATTTTCAACCGACTCATTTATCTTCGTTAAAACTGCACCTGTAATTCTAAGCGGTCTATATTGGGTTACGTAATTAAAACATTAAAAAAAAATTTCAACAAAAATATTGTATAATTTTTTTTTTAGTTTGCAAAACGCATTATTATATTGTTGATAATTTGTGTGCAAAAATCAGCGTGATCTGCAAAAATTTTTAACCCACACATTTATCTTCGTTAAAATTGCACCTGTAATTCTAAGCTGTCTAATTTTCGCTACGTCACTGCCCTAATTGTACACTTACGGACAAAAGAAATCTGGCTACTTTTTAGCGCACCTGCGAAAGATTTAATAAAATATTTCAACGTGATGTGAATCATAAATTGAACTTCAAGAATCCTTCTTTGTACATTTGTCAATACGGACTTAAATAATTATTGCTAGATGCTCATTTCGAAAGTTATGTCCGCATTTTCAGAAAATTGTACTGTTATACAAAAAAAAAGATTGGTTTCATATAAAAAAAATCTTGTGTTATTGAAGATGGAGGTATATCATTCGAAATGCGCATTTAACTATAATTATTTAACATTTTATTGAGAATTTTACAAGGGAAATTGGATATTCAATTTTTTTTGAGAAATTTTCAATGATCATTTTATTATGATAGATTAAACGTAGTTTTTTATTAATAAAATTTCTTGTGTTACTGAATACGAGAGAATTGCTTTGGAAATGCGCATCTAGCTGCTAAATAATTTTTATCACGGTATTTTGAGCAAAAAAAAATTTACACTTAACATTAATGAAATATTTCTGTAATATTAATTTATTTTTAATATTAATTTAATTTATTAATAAAAAAAAATTATACTTAACATTATAAAATAGTTCTATATATATTAATTCCTATAGATTTATACTAATGCTTTTGCTAAATATTATTAAAGACAGTGGCGTATTTAGTCGATAAATAATTGTTTCATATAAAAATTTGTTGATATTGAAGTTACGAAACCAAAAAAAAGAATGCAAAAATTCTTTAAGCGTACATTAATTGTTATTTTTTTAATTAGAAGCGTTAAAATAAAATTCAGTCAAAACTTTTTATCATAATAAGCTGTTAAAAGACAAAACCAAAAGCACGAGGACGCACTATACCATTTTAAATAATATATCTCGTTAATATTCAATCGAAATAATAAAAATAATTTAAAATAAAATTCCATTTGATTCTATCAATATTTGGACAATTCTCGTTGAAAATTGTCTTCATCTACCCCACGTAAATTTACACTACGACTGCAAAAATTCTTTAATCGTACATTAATTATTATTATTTTAATTAGAAGCGTTAAAATAAAATTCAGTCAAAACTTTTTATCATAATAAGCTGTTAAAAGACAAAACCAAAAGCACGAGGACGCACTATACCATTTTTAATAATATATCTCGTTAATATTCAATCGAAATAATAAAAATAATTTAAAATAAAATACCATTTGATTCTATGAATATTTGGACAATTCTCGTTGAAAATTGTCTTCATCTACCCCACGTAAATTTACACTATAATCAAAACGACTGTTCTTGCATTTCTTCTATTGTATTTTTCTTGTATTTTTCTTGTATTCTTGTATTTCTTCTATTTTGCATTATATAACGCACCAACCAAAGTATATCAAACAATTTATATACACAAATAGTGGTTTTGTTGTTCCCATTTCGTCATTAGTGCATATCAGAAATACATTTCATAAGCAAACAACAGCAACAGCAACAGCACAAGCTGCATTACTGAAGAGATGAAATCGATACCCTCCGGCCAAACAATATACAAAGTCTTTAGATGCATATCAATGTGTTTTATACATAATCAACAATGGTATTGTTGGATGCTTCAACAGTCGCATCCAAACAAAGGTACAATACCAAATATATATGGACTTGCAAAAGGAAATTGTTTATTTTAGAAAGAAATCAGAAAATGGTGTTGAAAAATCGAATGAATTGTGCTTCGAAGAATTTCTTGTCTATTTTTTAATATATATCTTTTTTTTTGTAAAAATTGAAGAGTCTAACGGGTCGATTATTGAAAATTTTGGCAAGTATCAAAAATTGATTTTTGGCATTTTATTTTCGTATAAATTTAGTTTCGATTTTTTGAATATTTTATGTGCAAATTGTAAAGTATTGAAATTATATTTGTTTATAATTTTAGAAATATACTTGACATATACTTGAAATTATCCTCTACAGGGTGGAAAATACTGATTTTTTTAAGCGAATTGTGAAAATTTACAAATCCAAGTTTGACAATTAATAATTCGACTGTAAATAAAAAACAGCTAAATGAAAATGCACGAAATTATATTATTGAAAATACATTTTTTGCAGTAAATTTATTTTAAATGGAGATATTCAAGTAGGTATGCTAAAACCGCAACTATATTTCTATAAAGGAATAAATTAATTTTTAATCCAAAAAACGTTGTCAGTGTTTTCGACTATTTGTAAAATATCAAATTAATTTAAATTAATTTTTCGTCACTATTAAAATCACTAGGACGAAAATTATTTCCTCATTCAAAAATATTTTTAATTTGCAGTGATAATGGATCCGCATTCCGAAATATTGAAAATTATTTTTATAGGCATAATTAGCTGCTATTTTGAAAAATTTCGGAATTATGTAGATCTAATTTATTTGTAATTAAAACCAATTTCCAAAAAAAATTGATATTTTACAATAAAAAGATAAATCTGGCAAAACGAACAATGTATTTATAGACACTTACATTATTTTCAAATTAAAAAAAAAATAGTAACATTAAAAAAAATATTATATTATAATTAATTTATATATTGCCGCAACAATCTAAATTTATTTTTTATCACTTTAGTATCAATCCTCAACTAACTTCTTCATACTGCCTCATCTAACTTATCCACTTTAATTTGTATATATCTCTACCACCTATCTTCCCTTCTTCCCGGCCTTATATATCCTTATAATACCATAATAATCCGTGTTTAAAAACACAAAACTTTTAACCCAAATTATACATTAAAAAAAAATCTATCCAAAAAAAATCTTTAAAAAGCACTTACACAATTACAACATAACCTAAAAAAATTATGTTCAATTCTTTTTCACGGGAAAATGCGCTTAAACAATCTTGTACATGTAATTTATGCATTAGGAACATGATATTTGTACTCCCTGATATGTACAGTATTAGCGGGGCATTATCTAATAATGCTTCCTGTCTCTCCCGGTCCTAATCTGACGGGAAATTGATTGGGGTTTCCCACAGGATAGGTACATACTCCGCATGCACCATCCTATATTCGATCTAACAAAATAATGCAATTGGAACTCAGGTAAAATATAAACAGCTCCATATAAACTAGCTTGGTAGTTCAACTGTAATTGTTCTAATTTTAGCTTTTTAATGCATACAATTACTTATTAAGCTATACAAATAATTTGAGTATATAAATGCTTTATTATATACAGGGACTAATTTTTTTTTCAATATTTTTATATCGGAAATAATTTGATATTTTATATGGTGGAGGTTCATTATCATTTCTTCATACAAAACGCGACGAAAAAATATTTTTTAAATTCCAGGGACAATTTTTTAAAGGTACCCTATTTTCTGAGGGTATTCCTTCTATACATAGCATTGTCGCAGCTTGCGTTAAAAGCTAAAATTGAACTAGTTGCGAACGTACAGTTAGAAGCTAGAAAGCTAGATGCCATTTTATTCATAGAATACGTATCTATACCACGTATTTGGCCTAACTCTGCTACGTGATCATCATATTGGATCACCAACTAACTAGGCATATATTTAGTTTACTCTTTATAAAGCCTCAACTTATGAAAACATGTACTTTCTTCGATTTCCCGTGGAAAAGCGACCAAAACGTACGCGATTTTAATTAGTGCCAATCGTCGCTCAATAATTTAATTTTTTTTTTTTGTAATTTTAAACATTATTCGTATCTCAAGTAAAAATTTTAATTTTTACAAAAAAAAAATTTTTTACGCCCCATGTAAAGCCTTAAATATGTAAAGACTTAAATGATGCCCCATGTGAAGATATAAAATAGTAGTTTTACGTTTGCAACGTGCGTTATAGATATCTGTCAATTTTTTTTTGGTTCGGTTGCATCGGAAAACGGAAGTGTGTATTCCGGGTTGCATAACATATATACGCAGAAAGCGTCCTGCGAATCGATCTTGCAAATCCCAAATGGAGATATGCGTGAATATTTGAATATTTTATGTATTTCGGCTGTTTTCATGAAGTCACACGTACGAAAGGCTATTTTTATGCAAGAATAAATATTTTTTAAGAAAAAAAATACGTGAAAACGGTCAATTGCGTTTCCTGGTGAATTTATTCCAATTCTTTTATATAAAAAAAAAAATGTTTGCAAGATGTTTTGATATATTAGTTATAAAAGGCTATGCATAACGAAAGTCATTTTTCACACTTTACTATTAAACAAAAAAAATTTGCAAAAAATTTAATACAACTTTAAAACGCGTATACTTTTTTTTAAAGAAAAAATCGCTCGTTAGTTTCGTATACAAGAACATTTTTATATAATTTTTTTTGGGAAAGGCTATTTGCGGAACTCTTTCGCAACCTAATTAGGTGTGGTGGAAATTCTGTTTGCTTGTCTTGTTGTTGTTTCCACACTGTGGCAGAAACGTGCTTTGTTTGGCGCTTTGTCAGCTTTCAATGAGCTTTATTTTTTGTGCTTGTCGCGAAAAAAAATTCACCGCGAAAATAAATGTTTATAAAACACCGTCGGAGTGAAAAATTTGCGTTTTAAAAATTAAATTATAAAATACGATTGGGAATAGTAGATAATTTTTTTTTCGTATTTTATAATTACTCATTTTATTTGACAGATTTTATGTGGTGACATTTTTGATATAATAATCGCGAATGCTCGACAAACAATGGTTTGATTTTGTTTTTGTACGACAACGGCTATATTTGCAGCAACATATTGATTTTTGGGTAATTCTTTTATTTGCGCGTGATTTGTATGTTGTTTTGCGCTGAGCGTGTGTAATTTCGCTTTGACGATTCTTTTGAAGTTTATTCGGAATTCAGAGAGCGGTATCATCATTTATTGTTTTTTCCGTTCACAGAAACCGGAATAAATCCAAATACAAGCTGTCGTACAAATAATCATGCAGATATTCTGTAAAAGTGTTAAAGTTGGTATATGAAGAGTGACATAACATAATATCCCCATAATTGGAGTGATACAGAAGGCTTTGAAACAAAACTGCAGGAAGAGGTAATTTTTTTTCGAAATTTGTATGAAAGATATTTGAGAAAATTTTGATACCCGTTTTTAATAAGGTTAAATGAGTTTGCGGAGAAATAAAAATATTTTGTTCACTGAAAAATTTGATATTAAAATTTTATAAAATATCAGAATTGAAAATTAAAGTGATTTTTTCTTTTTATTATTTACGATCGCGTTTTTAAATAGAAATTGTAATTAAAAATTAATAAAAAAAAATCTGTTCTAATGCTAGGATGTGTAAATTTTATAGAAAAAAAATCGTAATAGGTTTTTTATTTTTTTTCGCCCCCTTAAGATTTGAAATAAATTTTAATGCGTGTAGGATTATTAAAATTAAAAACATAAATAAATAATCAAAAACTTCTGCATCTTCTCATCCATCTTTTAATTGTTACTTAAAAATTAATTTAAAAAAGAATAGAAATGAATATAAAAAAATCGGTTCCAATGCTAAGATGTCGAGGATTTTCAAGAAAAAATTTGTAGTAGCTTTTTAAATAATTTTTCTCTCGTTATATTATCCTTCTTTAAGAGTTGAAATAAATTTTTATTTAGGTAGGATTGTTGAAAAATTAAAATTAAATTAAATCGAATATTTATGATAAAAACTTAAGATATAAGAAAAATAAATCTTAATCTTCTGACCAATCTTTTAATTGTTACTTAAAACTTAATTTTGAAAAAAATAGAAATTAATAAAAAAAATCGGTTCCGATGCAAGGATGTCGAGTATTTTAAAGAAATAAATTTGTAATAGCTTTTTAAATGTTTTTTCTATCATTATATTATATTATACCCTCCTTTAAGATTTGAAATAAATTTAAATTTAGGTAGGATTGTTAAAAAATTCAAATTAAATTAAATCGAATATTTATGATAATGACTTAAGATATAAGAAAAATAAATCTTAATCTTATTACCCATATTGTTACTTAAAAAATGCTTTTAAAAAAGAATAGAAATGAATAAAAAAAATCGGTTCCTATGCTAGGATGTGGAAGATTAAAAAAAAATGTAATATCAGTTTAAGAGTCTTTTTCCCTATTATATTACCCCCTTTAACATTTGAAATAAATTTAAATTTAGGTAGGATTGTTAAAAAATTAAATCAAATACATATGAAAAAAACAAAAAAAGATAAAAAACTAAATCTTAATCTTTTTATCCATCTTTTAACTGTAACGTGAAAAATAATTAAAAAATAATAATATAAATTGTAATTAAAAATTAATTTAAAAAAAGTCGGTTCCAATACTAGGATGTGGAAGATAAAAAAAAAATTGTAATAGCAGTTTAAAAATATTTATCCCTATTATATTACCCCTCTTAACAATTGAAATTAATTTAAATTTAATGATAAAAATAAAATAAATATGAAAAAAACTTGAGAAAAAGAAATCTTAATCTTTTTACAATCTAATAATTCTCACATAAAAATAAATGTAAAAAAATCGATTTAGATCTTTCTAATTATTACGCATCGAACTAATTTACAAAATTCCCTTCATCTATAAATTGTGTTAAAGTTTCACAATTTGGAAAAAGAACTTATATGACATCCATAATTTTTTCAGTATTCACTAGGGCGTTACCTAACGGGAAATAATTGTTTTTCTTTCCATAGCGGAACAAACTGCTAAATTAAAATAGCCAGTTTTTAATACCCATATTTTAATAAACCTTCGTGCATAGCGGAACTTCTCTGCAGACACGGGCGCAAATTTATTAATTGAATTGAAACTAGCGCCAAACTCGGCGGCTGGCGGCAAACGCCACACGACGCGGCGCGTCGCGACGCCCGCAACGTTTCGTACACTGTCGACGTACATATTCATTCCCAAAGCCGTGGCAGATCAGATCCGGCAAATTGTAATCAATTTACATGAATTTACATAAGTTTAAGAACTCTATTTGGCCGCTCAATACAACGCATCTCCCGAGGTGCAAGAAAGTCCCATACTTCCTCCAGGAATTATCATCCTAAACAGATTCGTTTATGCCGCGAAAAATCATTAACATAAAAATCCCCATTGAAATTACCATCCACGAACATATACATTATTTGTTTTTCACAAACAAAATGTTTGAGGAATTTTCGAAAATACTCTTCTTAACAAAAATTTTACTTTTGAAGAAAAACGGTAAAAAATAAACGGTTTTTTTGGCAAACGATAAACGGGTCTAACTAAGTACACGGTTTATCGATTGGCCACTACAATTGAGATATGTAGGGGTGGTTTGGTGGTGACTAGGGCACTCGAGGGAAATTACCGCTTGCAGTGTTGCATGGTGTACCGTTTCGCGTCCGCTACGTCCGCTATATGTACGTATGTTACACGGTGCAGAAAAGACGGGATTGCGATAAGCTTTATGGCCATGTGGGCCATTGCCAAAATCTGTTGACAAAGTCGTTTCGAATATTCGAAACGCAATAAGTGAGTGTGCGAAGAACGAATGTTTTTATTTGTGTATGTTAAGTGATGTAAAAATATTGTGGAAAATGTGGGATGGGTATAAAAAATATTTTCAAATTTTAGTAGTCGTAAAAAAATTGTTGAAGAATTTAGTGCAATCTTAAAAAAAATCGATTATCAAAGAATTTGTAGAAGTATTTATAAAGGGAAAAAATGATCACCAAGAATTTGTACTTAGGAGAAATTAATTTGTCAGAATTTAAAAGGAAGTAAAAAATATTTGTTATTGAAGAATTTAAAAAAATAGAAAATTAGTTATATAGCAGAAATTTTTTTGTAGGTGTATAAAAAATATTGTTTAAGGATTTTGTAAAAATGTTAATATAGAAATTTCGACAGAATTTATTATAAATATTTAAAAAAACCAATAGTATGACACAATTTTAGTACTTTGTACTAAATGAAAATGTCATTAAATTGGTAAATGGTAAATGTCATTAATGATTGATATATATAAAAGAATATATATATATATATATCAATCACGATTCGTGACAGAGCTTTTTCATTTAATTTTTATCTGAAGATGGGGGCATAGCCTTCGAAATGTACATCTAGCTAATTAATGCTTTGAGTTACAGTATATTTAGTACTGATAAATGAAAGAATTTAGCTAATATGAAAACAAGGGTTAATAATGGTAAAAAAAATGAATTTAGTGTAACGTGTTAAAAAAAAATGATTGCAAAAGAATTTATAGAAATATAAAAAATAATAATAAGACCGAATTTTGCGGCCATAAAAAATTGTGTCCAAGAATTTATGCTTTATACTATAAATTTTGAGGAAGAGAAATTCATTTGTCAGAATTACACGTACACAATTACGTAAAAAATGTTGGTTCTTGAAGAATTTATTGGAGTTTTTAAAACAGAAAATAAATATGAGAAAATAAATTATAGGCATATAAGATTTTGCAAAAAATTTGACAGAATTTATTATAAATTAAGTTGCGAAAAAATTGTTGTAAATGTTAAAAAAACAAATATTAGTACGACAGAATTTATAGAGAAAAATTTTTTTATTCAATGAATTTAGTATAAGAATTAAAAAGGAAAAATTATTATACCGAAATTTATTGTGAAAAGAATTAAAAATAAATATTTCAAAAATATATTAAGAAATTTGTTTGTAGAAGCATTAAAATAGAAAAATATAGTTTTCTCAATTTGGTCCTAAAAAGTTGTTTTTTGTCCAAGAACTTAATGCAAATATGTATTATAAATAAACGATAAAATTGCTATGACAGTTTAAGCAAAAATTATGAAAAATTTTTAAAAAAGGATAAATTTACGACTGATTTTAGTTATTATAAAAATCTCTTTTTGCCAAAAAAATGGTCAGAAGCATGAAACAGTAAAAATTAACATGAAAAAAATGTTTGCAATTGAAGTATTTAAAAAAAAATCAGTACGACAGAATTTATTACGCTTGATTTTTTTATTCAATAAATTGAATATAAGAATTAAAAAGAAAAAATTATTATAACGAAATTTATTGTGAAAAGAATTTAATATAAATATTTCAAAAATATATTAAGAAAATTGTTTGTAGAAGCATTAAAATAGTTTTCTCAATTTGGTCCTGAAAATTTTTTTTTGGTCCAAGAACTTAATGCAAATATTAAGAATAAACAAAGAAAATGCTATGAAAGCTTAAGCAAAAATTATGAAAAAATTTACGACTGATTTTAGTGATTACAAAAATCTCTTTTTGCCAAAAAAAAATGTCAGAAGCTTTCAACAGTAAAAATTAGCATGAAAAAATGTTGGCAATAGAAGTATTTAAAAAAAAATTTAGTACGACAGAATTTATTACGCATAATTTTTTTATTCATTGAATTTTGTATAAGAATTAAAAAGGAAAAATTATTATACCGAAATTTACTGTGAAAAGAATTTAATATAAATATTCCAAAAATATATTAAGAAAATTGTTTGTAGAAGCATTAAATAGTTTTCTCAATTTGGTAAGAACTTAATGTAAATATGTATTACGAATACACGATGAAAATGCTATGAAATTTTAAGTAAAAATTATGAAAAATGTTTAAAAAAGGATAAATTTACGACTGATTTTTGTTATTATAAAAATCTCTTTTTGCCAAAAAAAATGTCGGAAGCATTAAACAGCAAAAATTAACATGAAAAAAGAATGGTAGAATTTAGATTTAAGAATTCAGTAAAAATATTTAAAAAGAATATTGCGAAATAATAGTTGCCTCGCATTTAAAAAAATGAAAACAGTTTATTATTTTCAAGTCTATTGAATTGTATGATTGGTTAAACGCTTTGGAATCTCAACATAAATCCTATCCTAATTCTTCTTTGCAGTCTTTATATCTCACAATATCCATTTGACCTCATTCTAGTCTACATTTGAACCGATTTCTTTCCAAACTGCAGCCTCAATCTTATTCCTTCATCCCATACATCTCTATAAGCGCTTTACGAAAACTGTTCCATTGTTAATGGGTCTTATTTTTAGTCTGGCGTGCAGCTTTTACGTCCACAGCATCAAACCCACGTACACTAACTGACAATAGATGTGCGTTAGCAAATTTTTAAAAATTTTTTGCAACGCTTGTTTTTATTCAATTTTCGAAAAACTCGACGAAATCTAAACGCACGTTTAAAAACAAATATATCGAAAGTGTTAAATTTGTTGAACGTGATTGTACATAGCATCTCTTTTCAGCCTGCGGGAGGTTTCCTCAAGAGATGCCGCGCGCAACGAAAGAATTTATTGTACGAAGAACAATAGACCAAGTTCAATTGATTTTCCTATTATTTGCGATAAAGATGAAGTGGTTTTTCCACCGACAGGCTGACCATTACCAAACCGCTCTTAATGGCGTTAAGAAATATAAATTCCAAGCTCTGAAAATATTTTCCCCACCGCAATTACACAAACAAGAAATTCTATCAAATGTACGTGCGAGAAAAATCAGTTGTTGGAATTTTTATAGCATCGTCCAAAAAGAAAACTGCGACATTTTTGCAAAATTCAACAAAACAGATGATAATTTTCTTTTAAACAAGCAAATTTCTATTGTACAATTAAGCGGCAATTAAATCTAATTGAATGTAATTTAAAAATTTCTACTTTCCAAAAAGGATGTCGCTCCAAAATAAAATTCTTTATTTCGATATCGATCGGACTTTTAAATTGAGAAAAGCTCACAGCCCTTGTGTACCTAGCGCGGGACGAAAGCGGGACATTCGTCCTGACAGGATGTCGCTTTGTGCGAGCGGCAGGAGCGACATTTACAGCGAACGAATTCCGAACTGTAAGAAGTCGTACGGCAGAAGCATCACGATGACTTGCCTGACAGTTGGGGAGAGTTACAGAAATCTTTTCGAGCAGATGGAAATGGCTAAATTTTAACTTAAATTGTTGAGAATATAATTAAGAGTTTTCAGAATGGTCCGCGTTAGAGAAATGCATTTTTTCATGCTAGAAGTATTTAATTTTCACAAGAAGGATTTTCCAATTTAAAAAATCTATTGCTATATTTTTTTAGCAATTTTATGCGACTATTTTTTAAATTACATATGTCTATATATAATTTAGAAATTAAAAAAAATTCAAGATTTTTTTAGCGTAAATTATACTCTTCTAAACATAGCTGTATAAATAAATTGAGACATGTGGAAAATTTGAAAAAAAAATTCAAGCAGATGGATGGCTAAATTTTAATTTTAATCCTTGCAAAAATAATTATTAATATAAGGAATGGTGCATGTTAAAGAAATGTATTTTTTTTATGCGGGAAGTACTTGAAGTATTTAATTTTCACAAGAAAGATGGTTCAAATTTAAAAATCTATTGCTATATATTTTAGAAATTTTATGCGACTATTTTTAAATTATATGTCTATGTATAATTTAGAAATAAAAAAAAATTCAAGATTTTTTTAGCGTAAATTATACTCTTCTAAACATAGCTGTATAAATAAATTGAGGCATGTGGAAAATTTGAAAAAAAAATTCAAGCAGATGGATGGCTAAATTTTAATTTTAATCCTTGAAAATATAATTAAGAATATAAGGAATGTTGCATGTTAAAGAAATATGTATTTTTATGCAGGAAGTAGTTTAGTTTTCACAATAAGAATGGTTAACATTTAAAAATCATTTGCTATATTTTTTAGAAATTTTATGCGACTTTTTTTAAAATTATATATATATGTACAATTTAGAAATTTTAAATAATTCGAGAATGTATTTTTCCAGAAGAAATGTATTTTTTTGCAAAAAATTAGTCGAGATATAAAATTTTAATAAATGGCATAGTTAAAATTGAAAAATCTAGGACGAGTTTTATTGAAATTTTATATCACAAATTGTTTTTTTATATATAACTAATGTGATGTATTTTTTTATATAGTTTAAAGATTTTTTTATTTAGCATCAAAAGAACCAATTAAAAAAATTGGGTAAAAAAATAAATATCTAGTATATATATTTTTATGATTTAAAAAAAAATTTATGTAAAAAATTGAAGAAATTGTTTAGTTAGCATAAATAACACCATTTAAAAATTCTCAGTAAAAAAAATAAATATCTAGTATAAATATCTTTATGATTTAAATTTTTTTTAAATTAAAAATAGCAAAAATTACATATATAAAAAAAGTTTATTAATTTCAAAAAAAAACAAATTATCAATGTAAATTTTGTGTCTTTAAACTTTTAATAACACGTAAATCATCGTTCTTGTTTTTGCTAGCGTTGCTAAAATAATGTCCTCCCCGAATTGAGTAACTGCAATAAAACATTGGATATGGAGATAACAATTTGGGACGAGAGAGAGATATAATATGTCAAAAGTTTCATTTAGGGCTCGCATATTACAGAATGATCTAATTATTTAGTTACCCATTTCATTTATAGATACGTATATATACGAAAATATACTTATAGTTTTCCCCTCGTAATTTGCTTATACAGAATGTATGAAAAAAACATTTTTTTTAAATAAACATTTGTTACGGATATATTTCACTAGCTGATGTTTTATTCGGTTCAAAAAAACATGTAAATTTTTTTTACTTTATCATTTGAAATATAAAAGCCTAATATTGACAAAATAATTAATATGACTAGTGCCAATTGAAGAACACATTTTTTTCGGCATTAATTTCGATCGCTCGGTATATGATGCGTATAAAGGAGCTTATAGATATATAAAGATTACGCTAATCTATTCGGATGTAATTAAATTTAGCGGGAAATATATTGCCACTCCCTGATACGAATTAATGAAAGCCATCCATACGTTTTATACAGTCGCATATATAGTTGTCTAGGAATTCCCGATAATAGCCCCCCTTTTATTCCAGAACTCCCGAAAACGAAAATGCTGCGCTTTCATATACCATCAAATATGTCCCCAATTAATCAAGAAATACACGATTAAATTTGTTTTTTATATATAATTTATATATATTTATATATAATATATATAATTTTCCTAAATAAACACCCTGTATTCAAATAGAATTGAAATTGTCGTTTTGCTGTAACAATTTCATCCGATTTATTTTTCGAGCCTACCAAATTTTTTCTGATATATTTTTCTTCGTGTTGTATCTGGGGAATTAATTGGATGAGCGGAAGAAACAAGAAAAATCATCGAATCGAACAGATTTCGTAAAATACAGATGGACATCTGCAGTCGCAATGCTCATTAATGGTTCGCGCGTCGTAGGCAACTTAATAAACACATCCAAATTGGATAAATCAGTAAATTCGGGGGGATATCGTTGATGTAACATAATTTTTTTTATTTAAAAATTTGATTTGATGTAGAACAGTTTGTAGATATTTATATTATGAAATAATTACGGATTTTAAAAATATTGAATTTTTTTGTTAAGAGTCCTTACCGTAAAATTTAAACAAATCATAGCTTTCTAATAGTTCTTAACATTTTTTTTATTTATTATTTATTTAAATAAAAATAAATCAACATATAATAGCAAAATTTCAAACCACTGTTGTATATACATATAAAAAAATTTCGTAGTTATTTTCTGTTTTTGTTAGCTATTTATTTTTGACAGGATCTAACTAAGCGATAGCTAGTTTGAATGAGTATTGAACATGTTGGTACTTGTAAACTACATACATCAACTACGGCTCGAAATTGCATCGTACGAAATTGTTTACGAACTTCTGGAAAAGTTGGAGGAATTTATATATTGGAACTCCACGCGTCTATATAATGACGAAGTAGTTGACTTACTGAAGTTAGATTGTAGGTTTACCTTAAGTACGCAATTTTTGAAATTATGTTACGTAGATGCAATATGTAGAATTTCTAGACACAACTAATAGATTCTACAAAATCGCTTTTTGAATGCAGAATTTAAAAAAAAATTGTGATTTATTGAGCTCCATTCACCTTGAATGAAATTCGTTTCTAAGTTTCCAAAAAACATTTTAATATATTCCCATTTCAAAATTTCTAAATTCCTAGATTCGTAAATGCCTAAATTTCTATTAATTTTTAATTTCCAAATTCCTAGATTTCCTTGTTACCCAGATTTCTAAATTTTGTAATTTAGCAATTGAGAGATTTCAAATTATCTAGGAAATTTTATGTGTCGTTTCCAAAAAATTCATAATTTCCTATAAACTTAATTTCTAAATTTCTGCAATTTTCAATTTTACTAAATTCCTAGGTTTCTATATTATCAGATTTCTAAATTTATTTAAAAAAATTTAATAAATGTTATTGCTTCGTTTCCTAAATATCCCTAAAATGATAATTTCCTATAAATTCCTATGAACTTGATTTCTAAATTTCTACAATTTTTAATTTTTAATTTCCTATATTTCTATATTATCAAATTTTTAAATTTTTCAATTTAGAAGTTCCGAAATTATATTTTTTCGTTTCCTCAAAATTCCTAAATACATCAATTCCTCCAAATTCCTATAAACTTAATTTCTAGATTTCTATAATTTTCAATTTTACTAAATTCCTCGAATTCTATATTATCAGATTTCAAAATTTATTTTTAAATTTCTTATAAATTTTATAGCTCCGTTTCCTAAATATTCCTAAAATGATAATTTCCTATAAATTCCTATAAACTTCATTTCTAAATTTCTATAATTTTTTATTTTAAAATTCTTAGATTTCTATATTATCATATTTCTAAATTTTGCAATTTAGAAGTTCAGAAATTTAAATTTTCCTCGAAATTCATAAATACACAAATTCCTCTAAATTTCTATAAACTTAATTTCTAAATTTCGATAATTTTTTATTTTTAAAATCCTAGATTTCTGCAGTATCAGATTTCTAAATTTTGTGAGTTAGAAGTTCAGAAATTTCAAAATTAATTTCTAAATTTCAAAAAAATACATATTTTTATATCATAATGCATAATACATTATTCATATTTTTAAATATTCCTAAATACCTATAAAATTAATTTAAAAATTTCTAAGAAATTTAATTTTTTTCTTTCTTAAAAATACATAATTTCCTATAAACTTTATTTCAAAATTTCTAAATTCCTTGATTTTTATATTACCATATTTCTAAATTTTGCAATTTTGAAGTTCATAAATTACAAAATTTCTAAGAAATTTCATTTTTTCGTTTCCTCAAAATGCCGAAATACACAAATTCTCATAAATACTTAAAAAGTTATTTTCTAAATTCTTATATTATCAGATTTTTAAATTTTGTAATTTACAAGCTCCGAATTTCAAAATTTCAAAAAATACATAATTCATATTCAAATTTATATATTACTAAATTCCTATAAAATTAATTTATAAATTACCAATTTTCCTAACTTCTACATTACTATATTTAAAAATTCCAAAATTTTGTAAATTTCTAAAATCTTAATTCCTCAATTTCTAACTTTCCATATTTATAAATTTTCAAAATTTCTAATCGCACGTTTTATATGAGTTGAACTGTTTCTTCAGTTATCGTTCAGAAAATGCGATAAATTTCTGTTTACAAACATAAAATATTTTTTCCTTATATTCCAGAACGAAAATAATAACGAAACATTTTCCAAAACATTTTTTCCGGCGATAACAAGAGTGGATATAAATGTTACGTCGACTATTCCACGCTACGAATGGATTATGCGTTTCAAAAGTATACGCGAGCTTTTATCGTATATAGATTATTCGAGCATGACCTTTAACATAAGCTTTTAATTAATTCTAATTTATTAAGCGGCCATGCAAACAAATACATCCACAAAAAGTAACTACAAAACACGCTCTGCTCTAACTAAAATGCAATACACAGTGCTAATTAAAAAATTCACCCATTTCAATTTGTTGCCTCATCACGTTTCCCAATTTTTTTCAAAAGAAACATTTTCTGTTAATAGTTACTAAAAAAAATTAGAGGGGATAGATTGGTAGAGTTTTGTATTAGGAATAAGCTAGTGGTAGCAAACACGCTTTTTCAGAATCACAAGCGCAGGATATATACGTGGAAAATGCCAGGAGATATAGGGAGGTATCAGATAGATTACATACTGGTTAAAGAGAGGTTTAGGAACCAGATTAAGAATTGTAAGAGTTACCCTGGAGCAGATATTGATAGTGACCATAATTTAGTAGTCCTGGACTCAGAGGTCAAATTCAAGAAATTACAGAAGTCTAAACAGGTCAGAGTAGATGTCGATAGGTTAAAATTAGCTGATGTATGTGAAAAGTACAAGCAGAAAGTAGAAATCATGGCTAATGGAACATCTAGGAACGACATAGATTGCGAATGGAGGGAAATCAGAAATGGGTTAACTACAGCAGCAAATGAAGTATTAGGCACAAAGAAAAGGGCAGGTAGGAGGGAATGGATCACGGAAGAAATAGTTGAAATGATAGAAGCAAGAAGGAAAATTAAAATAGGAAACACAGAAGCAAGACAGAAAAAATATAAGGAACTAAGGAACTTAATTAATAGGAAATGCAAGCTAGCGAAAGAAGAGTGGATAAAAGGAAACTGTGAGGATATTGAGGAGGATATGAGAAGAGGTAAAGTAGATTTGGGCTACAGGAAAATTAAGTCACATTTTTCTAAAGTAAAACCAAAGGGTAACATTATATGTGATAAGCAGGGTAAGGAACTCACAGAAAATAAGGAAAAAGCTAGAAGATGGAAGGAGTATCTTGAAGATTTATATAAAGGTAGGCAGGACATGGAGGAGCTAGAAAATGTGGAACAGATAGATAAGGATGACTTAGGTCCTAGCATACTTAGGTCAGAGTTTCATAGAGCATTAAATGATTTACGGAATAACAAAGCAGCGGGGATTGATATAATACCAGCCGAATTAATAAAACACGCAGGGGAAAAAATGCAGGAGCGATTATACAGGTTAGTTTGTAAAATATATGAGAAGGGAGAAGTACCACAGGATTTTCAGCGTAGTAGAATAGTAACAATGCCGAAGAAAATAGGAGCTAATTTGTGTGAGAACTATAGGACCATTAGCCTACTATCACATGCATCGAAGATATTGTTAAAGATTATTTATAGGAGATTAGAAAATAAAGTAGAGGAAAGGCTAGGAGAAGATCAGTTTGGTTTTAGGAAAAACAGAGGGACGAGAGAGGCGATTCTAGCACTAAGAACGGTAGTAGAAAAAAGAAAGAGGGTAGGAAAGGTAACTTGCATAGCTTTTGTAGACTTAGAAAAGGCATTTGATAATGTAGATTGGGACATAATGTTTAGAATTTTAAAAGAAACGGGTATAGATTATAAGGATAGGAGAATAATTTTTAATTTATATAAACACCAAACTGCCTTAGTTAGAATTGAGGGGGAAGAAGAGGTAGCAAAAATAGGGAAGGGAGTTCGGCAGGGATGTACACTCTCACCGTTATTATTTAATCTATATATAGAAGATGCAATAAACAAAGTAAAAGAAGAGTATAGTGTAGGTGTGAATGTACAGGGAGAGAAAATATATATGCTGAGATTCGCCGACGATATAGCTATATTGGAAGAAAGCGAAAAGAATTTAGAAAGGGTATTGAATGGTATGCAGGCAGTATTGACTAGGGATTTTAACATGAAAATAAATATAGGTAAAACTAAAGTGATGAGGGGTGACAAAAAGGAATGCAGTAGAAAAATGAGGATCACAATAGGAGATAATAGAATCGAAGAAGTGTCAGATTTTTGTTATTTAGGCAGTAGAATCACAAAAGATAATCGAAGCAAGGTAGATATAAAGTGTAGGATAGCACAGGGTAGGAAGACATTCGTAGAAAAAGAACAGATTTTAAGATCAAATATTGACTTGGGTATTAGAAAAAGATTACTGAAGGTATATGTTTGGAGTGTAGCACTGTACGGGTGTGAGGCGTGGACTATAGGAAAGGAAGAGAAGCGTAGATTAGAAGCACTTGAAATGTGGTGTTATAGGAGGATGATGAGGATTGGTTGGGAAGATAAAGTAACAAATGAAGCTGTACTAGAGTTAGTAGGGGAGAAGAGAAGTATCTGGAGAGTGTTACAGCGTAGGAGAGACAGATTAGTAGGGCATATTCTTAGGCATGGGGGGATTATGCAATTGATCATAGAAGGTAGAGTGGAGGGAAAGAGAGGGGTAGGTAGGCCTAGATTGGAGTATGTGAGTCAGATAGTTGAAGACGTTGAGATGAATAGCTATAGGGAGATGAAGGGATTAGCTCAGGATAGATCGGCATGGCGTGCTGTTTCCAACCAATCTTTAGGATTGCGGACTCTCTAACTAAAAAAAAAATTATTAATAGAAAATATCGTAAACCTAAAACGCTGTTTTTAAGTAGTCACTCTTATAGATGAAAAGAATTTTTTTAATTCATGTAAAACATGCAAACAAATTGCTTTTCTTTAGAAATATGCAATAATCTATTAAAAAAATAAATGTATAAATATATTTTAAACACAAAATGCTGTTTTTAGGTAGATATAAATAAAATAGATTAAAAAAAAATTTAATTCATGTATAATAGGCAAATAATTTGTTTTTTTGTTAAATATGCAATAATCTATTAGAAAAAAAATATTAATAAAAAATATCCTAAAATATAATACTGTTTTTAAGTAAACACTCCTATAGATGAAAATAAAATTTATTCGTGTAAAACAGGCAAAAAAAATTGTTTTCTTTTTAAATATGTAATAATCTATTAAAAACTAATTTATTGATAAAAAATATCCTAAAATATAATGCTGTTTTTAAAAAAACACTCCTATAGATGAAAAATATATATTTATTCATGTAAAATAGGCAAAGAAAATTGTTTTCTTTGTAAATATGCAATAATCTATTAAAAACAAATTTATTAATAAAATAAATTTTAAACACAATATGTTGTTTTTAGTTAGATATAGATAAAATAGATTAAAAAAAATTTTAATTCATGTATAATATGCAAAAAAAATCTTTTTAAATATGCAATAGTCTATTAAAAAAAAATAAACATAAAATGCTGTTTTTAATTCTAATAGATAAAAAAAAAAAATTCATTCATGTGTGACAGGCAATAAAAATGTTTTTCTTTTTAAATATGCAATAATCTATAAAAAAAAATTATTAATAAAAAGTATCTTAACATAAAATGCTATTTTTAAATAAGTACTCCTATAGATGAAAATAAATATTTTAATTCATGTAAAGCAGGCGAAAAATATTGTTTTTCTTTTTAAATTTAATTCATAATAGGCAAAAAATTATTCTTTTTTAATATGCAATAATCTATAAAAAAAAATACAAACATAAAATGCTGTTTTTAATTCTAATAAATACATCTTTTTTTTAATGTGTAACCGGCAAAAAAAAAGTTTTTCTTTTTAAATATGCAATAATCTATAAAAAAAAATAATAATAATAAAGAGTATCTTAACAGAAAATACTATTTTTAAGTAATCACTGTTATAGACGAAAAATAAATTTAAATCATGTAAAACTGGCCAGAAAAGTTGTTTTTCTTTTTAAATGTGTAATAATATATATAAAAAAAAAATTATTAACAAAAAGTATCTTAACATCCAATGCTATTTTTAAATAATCGCTCTTATACATGAAAAAAAATTTAATTCATGTAAACCATGAATTCATGTTTTTCTTTTTAAATATGCAATAATCATCGGAATAATATATTTACTATTTATTGTCGCAAATATCGAAGTGACTACGCACATTCTCCTTTGAAAAATAACAATTCATTCGTGCTACAGCATGACGGTTGAAAAAAAACACCCTCTACATAGTGTTGTTGCCAAATGCGCATAACCAGAGCCATATAACGAGTGTCCATTAAATTGCGCAAACAATCATTTTTTAATCAAACACAATTTTTTTCACAATCAATACAAATAATTTCTCGTTATTAATTAAATAATCTGTCATATACCTGCAAAACTAAAAATATCACACTGTATATTCAATTTATTTTTGTAAATAACGATATCAAACTTTCAAAGAAATTATGGCCGTTTAAAAACACCGTATATATGTTTTGCTTGAATATTTCTAACGAAAAAAATTAATGCACCCTGTAGATGCATATATATCCACTTTGACAATACAGAGGCGTACACGTACATGCATACGAGGGGCATTATTAGACTCGCCCTCCCTGTTAGAGCATCTTATTGTTGTGTTGATTGATTGTGACAGGCCTGTATCATTTTTAACCTTTTTTTTTTTATTTACTGCTACCGCGAAATGTATATATAACTATATACCGTGCGTAATTTATCATGACAGGGGCCATTGTCAACATCATAATCATTGCGGCTGGTAATAAACGACAAAACATTCTTTAATAAAAAAAAAAACGCTTCATTTCTGATAAAAATACAAAAGTTTGGTTTTTCGTATTTTCCTTTCCGATTTAATAATTTTAAAATATATCTAATTTTAAATGCTAATTTTTATTTAAATGCTAATTAAAATTATCTAATTTCAATCATTTTAAATACATCTAATGTCAACTTTTATGTTGAAAATTATTAAAATCTAATTTTATTTCCAGATCAACTGACAGCTACTACTTCTTCCGGTAAGTTAACTAACTCAACACCAGCTGAAGAACTGCCATGTTTTATCAGGTCATATTTTTGGTACTGCTTACGTTAGTCCACCCAACATACACGCGCCCTTTATTCATTCGCCTGTCAATTGCATATATGCTTCGGTGTATATGTGCGGGGGTTGTTCGTGAAGGGTTCAATTAACCCTATAATGCAAACACTGATTACGCGACATTTGGAAGGGTGACGAGAATCATCATCGCTTCTAGTCTTGAGCTACGCAAGATTATGACAAGTGTAGAGTGCGTTTAGTTCGATTATCTAAGCTTGCTCTAAAGAACGCGAAGAATTCTTCGGTTTAAATAAAAGATGAGGGTTTAATAAGCGATGGAAATTGTACTTGGGGGTGTTGAAGTAGATGAGGAATTATGTTTTTATTTTTTGTATTAAAAAACACATTAATTTCAGAATTACGAATTTTATTTAAGACAAGCTGAAAATGTTTTGAAATATTTTTTTTTGGGGATTTAAGATGAGGGATAACGCGACGGTTTTGAAGCGTGAAGTAAATTTATTGTGTTTTGTAAGGTGGATGTATTTTGACAAGTTCAGGGGTTATAGAAAAGGGTATTTTAGTTGAACCTATAGAAGGTACCATGAAAATTGTTGAAGATTGGTGGGGGTTATAATTTTATTGCGAAGAAGATTTTTGTTAGCGTAAATTTAGACTAAAGTGAGCTATTTTTCGACATCAAAATTTTTTTTTAATAACTGAACAAAAATTTGTATCACGCTCAATGTTTTTCGAGTTGATAAAAAATTATTTTGTATTCAAATAATCAGAAACCATTATAATATGGAATATTCCAATGTATAAAAATAATCAATCAAAAAATTGCTGTTCATTTTCAATTTGAAACGCCAAAAATTTTAATACATTTTAAAGCTACTTTAATACATAAAAATTTAATTTATGATTAATTGACTTACAAATTTTTTATTTATTTAAGTGATCAGTTTTTTTGACAAATTTGATTTAGTCAATCGTGAATTTACGATTTTGAACGATCCGTGGTCAAGGGTTTGATCAAAAACTAAGAAATTTACAAAAATCTCAAAAAAATTGGTGGTGCAAATTATGGGTCAAGAAATTGCTCGACTAAAAATGGTTTAATGACGCAAATTAAAACATAAAAAAGATGGCAATTTAATCCGAAGAAATTTGGAAAAAAAAAGCTCAAGTATAAGAACTTTTTTAAAAGTAACCAACATGGCTAACACCTCAAAAATCTGCCATTGTCTCATTTAAACCTGTCTTAAAGTACATTAGAAATATTTCGTCCTTACGATTTTGCTATAACAAAATATCTTGAACCAAAACACATCATGCTTCTTTAAACATTTTGTAAACTTTACGTTAGCAGCTCGCTACGGGCCTTACGATTATTTGATCCTTCCAGCAAATGGAAATTCTATTACGTAACCCACATTCGAAAATTAACTAATAATATTCCCGAATAGGCCGAACCAATTTATTTGACGTCAAATTCACCATGCGCAATATCGAAAATGAAGTTGTAGTTAAAATCACGGCGAAATTTACAATATATAATAAATCGATTATTCGGTTAATTTGATTCTTTGTAAAATAAGCAATTTGAAAATTTAAAAACATTTTTTTAAGAAAATTGTTATTAAAAAAATTATTATATAATCAGCCAAAAGCAAAAACGTAAAATATATAAAACACACATTTCGGTCTTTTAGATATATACATTCAGGAAACGTCCTTGCTTTTTATGACGTCCCATTTCATAGTACTTTTTATATACGTGTATGTCGTCCTGCGTCAATATTTCAGGACATTTCAGGATATTTCAGAGCGAGGGGGAGTGTGGAAAGAATTCTACCGACTGAAACCGCAGCGTAAAACTTTAAATTTGAAACAGAAGCGCAAAAATAAAACAGCACTACGGTTGATTGCTTACGTAGGTTGTAAATTGTTTCTTTCGTGAAGAAGCTTTTAAATTACTTAAAAATTTAATTTTCACGCCGTTATTACGACACGATTACAATTAGAAAAATTTACAATAAAATCCGTATATTATTATATGGTGATTAATTCGGTTATTTTCTGAAACACTCGGTATAAAATCGAAATTTATATGTGTATTTGTACGAATTGAATTTCGGATGATATCTGAGTGGTATTTTGGATTGGTTTACCAAAGCAAAGTCCTAGGAGGTACCTAACAATGTAGCTACAAGAGGAGCGATCAACGTTCAACATTGAATCCAGGACCTCTTGGTCCTGAATCCTTGTTATTGTATTAGGAACAATAGGTCTGCGTACAAGACAATTGTAATGGCTGCCAAGATGGCGGGATTTAATTTTACATCTCCATTTTTGAGCTGGAAAATATTTCGAGGGTCAGATTTTTTGTAAAAAAATTTCTAAGAGTTTCCACGCATGATTTTTTTTTTTTATATATGAGAATTATTTTTCGAATAAAATTTACTTAAAAAAACAAAGAATGTTGGGTACTAATATGATTTTAAAAAAAGTGTTTTTAAACAAATATTTAATTTAGGATCAATTGGATTTTTTTTGAACTTTCAAAATCATGAAAAATTCTTTTGCTTGAAAGAATTAAATAAATAAAAAAAAAAAAAAAAAACGTGTATTCTTCAAAATGCTTTTACAAATCTTATATTCGTATTTTTCGATATTTCCAAATATTTTTGCTTTGCCATTTATATGTGTGAATAAAAGTTTGTCTTGCAGAACAATGTTCTTGAAGAGAAATTCTCTCTAAAGCCAACATGAAGGTATGAGATAACACGAACCATTTTCAAGTATTTCAAGAACGCACTTCTACCTCAACCAACTTTGTATTTTGCACATACTATATCCTACAGGGTGTTAAAGAAGAATTATTTTGCAATTACTAAATAATAAATAATTTATCCATTTAAGCAATATAATTTTTTTTTTAATTTGTCAAAAATTGACATGAAATAATGTAATTTTTGAATTTCTAAAAAACTTATTCAATTGTCAAATAAATTTTCTGTAGGGCTATAATTTAAAAAAAAATTTAATACGGTTCTGTAATTCGAACAATGGAAGTATATTTAAATTTAAACTGTTTAATTTTTTTTTTTTTCGAAATATGAGGCACGGAAACTAGTAGTTTAAGAAGGTCCTGAAATTACTTCTGAAATAGCTGAAAAAAATACAATTTAATGAAATTATTTAATTGCCAAATTGGTTTTTAGTAAAACTACAAAAAAAAAAAAACAAGAACACTTCTCGAGCTCTAAAAAATCAAAATAAAATCGACGATATTTATTTAAATTCAAACCACAGGATTACGTGTTTTTTAGAGCACGATATAAAGAAAATGCTAGCTTCTGAATATGCTGAAATCATGCCGGAAATTGCTGAAAATTTATAGTTGTATATAAAATTTACAGCTTTACCAACTGTAAAGATAACGAGTCGCAATGGGCGTTTCAAAAGTCCTGAAATATTGTGATGATTTCAGCTACGCCAAAGTTCAGATTAAAATTTTAAGAAAAGAAAATAACGAGTAAAGGAGCTACCTTATGGTGATGAGGTTTTAAGTAAAAAATAAAATATTGAAACGAAAAAAAAATGAATATTAAACACAAACTGTTGGGGATTTTTTTAAATAAATTTCAACAGTAGAAACGAGAGAATTTAATGTATTATATATATAAATCTTTTATTTTGCCTGAAAAATATGAAACATTAGTTTTTATAACTAAAAACTTTTCAAACAGTATATATTATTTAATAGAGGAGATTTTGGATTTTCAAAATAGTTCTTTTGTCTGTTAGAATATTGAAAGAATAAATAAGAAAAGTGACGTTTTCAAAATTCTATCGAAACTGCAAAAAAATAAAAAATCTAAAGTTCTGTTGTAATAAAGTTGAAAAATGCTGAATTAATTGATAAAAATATCCAGAAATATTTGCGAATTAAATTTGGATCTTAAGCAAAAATGAATCTTTAAAAAAGCGCCGAATCTTCACAAAAAAAAACGAATTACTCAATTCAGCAAAAATGGAAAACTGTAGACAAAATATTTAACAGCGAATTTTAAGAAAAGAAAATAATAGGTGAAGGAGCTATTTTATGATGATGAAGTTTTAAATAAAAAATAAAGTATTCAACCAAACAAAATTGAATATTAAAAACAAACTGATTTTTTCTTTCGATGAGGAATTTTTTGAATTACTTTGAAAAGTAGATATGAGATAACTTAATATATTATATATAGAAAAATATATATTTTGCCTGAAAAATACGATTCATTATGTTTTATAACTTAAACAAATTTTAGACACTTTTAAAAAAGTATATATTATTTCATAGAGAAAATTTTGGATTTTCAAAATAGTGATTTTGTCTGTTAGAATATTGAAAGAATAAATAAGAAAAGTGACCTTTTCAAAATTCTATCGAAACTGCAAAAAATTAAAAAATCAAAAGTTCTGTTGCAATAAATTTTAAAAATGCTGAATTAATTGATCAAAATATGCGAATTAAATTTTGAATTAGTGAAGATCTTAAGCAAAAATAAATCTTTAAAAAAGCGCCCAATTTTCACAAAAAAACCGAATTATTCAATTCAGCAAAAAGAGAAAACTGTAGACAAAACATTTCCCAGCGACTACATTAAAAAAGCTTCACGGCATTTTTTGAAGTCATTTTTATTGCCGTTTCGACAAGAAATGGAAACGTTACGAATTCGTCTGGGTACGTCATGGGATTGGTAAGACGGAAGAGAGAGAAATTAAATTAAATTAGGACACGTATTTCTACTCTGATTAATAAGCTCAAAGACTGTCTGCAGGACGCGAATGTTGGAAGGTAACTTGGCAACGTCGCGTAATGTTGTTAGTGCAGACCTCGCTCTTACTCAAAAGCGGATCTTTTGTAATGCCGGAGTTATAATTATGAACTGATTATTTCAATATTGTGCACAGATGGATTGTGCACCAAAGTGAAAAGTCTACCGTCATCCTAATTAGTTGCAATAACTTTAATAATCGCATAAAGCCGACTTAAACCGAAATAAATTTCAGCCATATTTATCTTCATCATATATACAAGTTTATTCCATCATCGCCGATTTAGACCATTAAAAAAAAAAAAAATTGAGAAATTTATTAAGGGGACACCACACTTTTGGAAATTTAGACAGAACATTTTTAGTTTGGAATTTTTATCATACTATTTAAAACAATTTATTATTTGTTGTGTTTACTAAAATCTTACTAGAACAAGAAAATCTTTTACGCGTCGATGCACCAAAAATAATTTCAATAAATCTTCATTAAGCGAAAAAATTAAACAATATTTGGAAAATGCAATTCTGTATAAATATAACATATTGAACTACACAGAGAAAAAATCAAAATTTTTAATTAAGGAAAAATTGACGTAAATTGACTTATATGTATATGGTGTGCATATAAATCGATTATATATTAATTTAGAAATAAAATTGAAAAAAAATCTCTTTGCGGTTGTTTGCGAAATATAATGACTTAATTTTGTACGAATTTTTACACGTCTACCTCTTGTAATTTAGGAATAAAACTGTATCTCGTTAGCATTGCCAACATTTAAGAAAAAAAATATATAAAATCCTCTTAAGGGGTAAAAACGATTGTTTTTTACACCTAGTCTAATTTAATTGTCAACCTAATCTTTTAAAACTCTAAAAAGTTTAAAAAAAAAATTTTAATCAACAGGTAGAACAAAAAAAATCATGACAATAACTTTGGATTTAATTCGTATTTAAATTGCAAATTGGATTTAACAAAAATAATTTTTTTTCTTATTAAATGCACAGGTAGAAAAAAATTAAAAATTTTGCCTAACTAATTTATTCTGTCCCAGTACAATTTGGGTAGACAAAAGAGCGATTTTAGTTTCGGTGCAACAGGAATTGTTTCTACAACTCGTTTTCTCTAATTTGGCAAATCTGAAATATTAACTTAACAAAATATTAAATGCAAAACGGGAATAAATTAACGAGGAATTTAATTAACGCATCGCTAAGTTTCAAAGAAACATCACAGACCGTCGAGAGAGAGAGAGCGCTGCGAACGCTCCCATACAGCGTAGAGCCTGACGTATAATTAAAATATTTAATTAAGCATTTTGGAATTTCTTCTCTGTTTCGCTCAAGAGGTATTTAGATAGCGAGGTTGTTACCGACAGGACTTCTTCCATTACGTTAATGGTTCCGAAACTATCAGCCCGCAAATAGTTAAAAGAAAAAAAAATTTTGACGCAACTCAACATATTTTCTTATAGAATTGCTGTACTAACAAAAAAAAAATGTAATTTTAGAAGTCCATTTTGTGAGGTTATAATTTAAATGTAGGAATGGGAATAATATGTAAATTCTCATTTTTGTTTTTTTTTAATTACTAGTTTCGATATTTATAATATATCATCTTCAGGGAAAAATTGGTCAATTATTTTGTGGTTGTTCAATTGTTTAATAATAATATAAAAATTAATTTACACTCCAAAACATATATAATTACAAATGTAATTTTCTAACTTGTTGTCTTATTTTAAATAATCTTAAGCAGACCATGTTTTTAAAAATAATTGACCCAGAAGATGATATATTATAAATAGCGAAACTAGTTGGAAAATTAAAAAAAACTGCGAGAATTTACATTCTTACATTCAAAAACAAATTTTACAATAGTTAAGAAATGTTTCGAATTTTGTAGAAGTAGAATAAATTGTTTGGGAACGTCTTCGCGAAAGTTCCAACACAGAACAAAGTAACAACAGGTGCTCTAATTAAGAATTACAATATTTACTTTGAACATTTGTCTTATCCAATAGAAAATATTTGAGCTACTCCTTTCGTGAGACGATCTAAGTTCTTGCACAAAGAGTTATTTACGCTCATTCGGAATAAAGGCTTGCCGATGTCTTAAAAAGATGCAAAGTGTAAATGCAGCTCGGAAAATTTTTTTGATGCAGTGGAGTTTTTTTTACATACAGATTAAGAAATTTTATAAAACACAGCAACGTTTTTTTTTCTACTGTTGTAGAAAATATTTTGTCGAAATTAAGATTTTTTAAATGAATGTTTGTAAGCAAAAAAAAAGCGTAATAAAATTAACACACGAATAATTGAAATTTTTATTTAAATTTATAAGATTTGAGTTTTCGAGATACAAAATAAATTCCGCCAAAATTGAAATATTTTAAATTTGTGCAAACAAATGGCAAAATAAAAATAATAGGTGAATAATTTAAATTTTCATTAAAATTTATAATATTTGAGCTATTGAGGAATAATATAAATTACGCCAAAATTTAAATATTTTAAATTTATGCAAACAAATTACAAAATAAAATAATAGATGAATAATTGAAATTTTTATTAAAATTTATAATATTTGAGCTATAGAGTATTAAAAAAAAAATCGCAAAAATTAAATTTGATCAAAAAAAATGCAAATTAAAAATATCGGATGAATGATTGAAATATTTATTAAAATTAATACCGTTTTAGCTTGGAGGAATATAATAAATTCCGCCAAAATTGAAATATTTTAAATTTGTGCGAACAAATTGCAAAATAAAAATTAAAGATGAATAATTGAAATTTTTATTAAAATGAATCCATTTATAGCTTGGAGGAATATAATAAATTCCGCCAATATTGAAATATTTTAAATTTGTGCAAACAAATTGCAAAATAAAATATAAGATGAATAATTGTAATTTTTATTAAAATTTATAATATTTGAGCTTTCGAGTATTAGAAAACAAATCGCAAAAATTAAATTTGATCAAACAAATCAAAAAATCAAATAAAAATAAAAATAATAGATGAATAATTTAAATTTTCATTAAAATTTGTAACGTTTGAGTATTCGAGGAATAGATATAATCTTTTAATTAGAAAAATAAATTACATGGAATTTCAGATTGTCAAGTTTCTGTTTTGATATTTGGATTTGTCAAACTTCCACAAATAGAAAGTTTTCTTGATTTATAGGCGATCTATCCTTCAGCTACTTTCCCTTATCCGAAACTGTCCCACGTCCGAAAAGTTTATTATACCGAAAAGTTTTTGTAAATGGAAAATATCAGCTTATTCAATTTGAATGAATTTGCCAGATTTACCGCAACTACATTCGTATATGAAAAAATACACAATTTCAAATTCAAGTTTTCCGAAAAAAATTTGGTTCGGAAATTGATTTTGGCGCTGGTTTGAATGTCTATCGGTTTGTAGCGGTACGGTTTATTCAAGAGTAATATATAATGTTAATCTGGGTGTCTGACATTGCTGAAATCGGCTTTAGAATTCGCGAAATATGGCAATTAGTAAATCAGCGAGCATTATAGCGATTCTGACCGAAGAACAATAAACACACGGGTCCATTAGGATAATAATATCTGCGCGCGACTATGAAGGCCCTGTATTTGCCATTTCGCTTTGTGCGTGTTAAATATTTGTTATATATATGTGCAGACAAGCCGCTTGTTTTATATATATCTAAAAATAATGTTGCAGTTGAGAGTGCACTTAATCATGCAGAATTGCTCGCAAATATACATAGAAATTGTTGGTTCGGAGTTGCGCCAATATTAAGTACATAATGCCGCAGTTATTAACATTAATATTTTGTGAAGTAGAATTTTGTACGGATGATTTATCCTTCGAAATTATTCTGTTTTACTGTTTATTAATTATCGTGAGCGGCCTCCGTGCAATTGATTTTTATTTTTTTTATAAATGTGTACAGTATTTATTTAACAAAGTTTCATATATAAATATTAATAAAAAAAATTGCTATATTGAAATATGGAAAAATATAACACAAATAAATAATATTAAATTTTTAATAAGTAAAATAATACGGAATTAAAAATGATAATACAGAAATTTTACATAGTTGCAATTATTTGACTATTTTTAAGTAAATATAAAAATTCGTGCTTAAATTTCCATTTTTTTTTTAGTACAAACTTTAAGTTTAGCCAATAAATTGGATGACTTATTAAGTACGGTCCTGTACAGACATAATCGCAATATACAGGATAGAAAAAGATTTCTCTAGAAAAAATTCAATCTAACAATAGAATTAAAATATATTAAAATATAGCAATTTTTAAAAACAATACTGTCTGGGATATTTAAAAAAAATTTATATAATGTTAATATTAGAAAATATAACACAGATTAATATTAAATATATAACGCAAGGAATTTTACATCGTAGCAATTCTTTGACTATTTTTAACAAAATGTAAAAATTCGTCCATAAATTTCGATTTTTTTTTTAGTACAAACTTTAAGTTTAGTCAATAAATTTGTTCACGTATTAAGTGCGGTCCTGTACTGGATTATAATGGCCATTTACAGGATAGAAAGAGATTTCTCTAGAAAAAATTCAATCTTACAATCGAATTTATATTAACAAAAAAATTGATATATTAAAATATAGCAATTTTTAAAAACAATACTGTCTGGGATATTAAAAAAAAATTTGTATGATGTTAATATTATAAAATATAACACAGATTAATATTAAAAATATAACGCAAGGAATTTTTTTACACCGTAGCAATTATTTGACTATTTTTAAGAAATTATAAAAATTCGTCCTTAAATTTCGAAATTTTTTTAGTACAAACTTTAAGTTTAGCCAATAAATTTCTTGAAGTATTATAATCGCAATATACAGTATGGAAATAGATTTTTCTAGAAAAAATTCAATCTTACAATCGAATTAAAATATATTAAAATATAGCAATTTTTAAAAACAATACTGCCTGGGATATTTAATATTTTTTTTTTTATGATGTTAATATTATAAAATATAACACAGATTAATATTAAAAATATAACGCAATAAATTTTACATTGTTGCAATTATTTAGCTATTTTTAATCTAATATGAAAATTCATGTTTAAATTTCGATTTTTTTTTAGTACAAATTAAAGTTTAGTCAATAAATTTGTTAACATATCAAGTGCGGTCCTGCGCGCAATATACAGGATAGAAAGTTTCCTCTAGAAAAAACACAATCTTCGTCGAGTTGATTTTTTTTCAACACCGATATCTAAAATTCTTAACAACAACAAAATTCGATTACTAAAAATTCATCCAACAACCCAACATACATCCTATAATTACGTATATAATTATTTATCCAAATCGAAATCTACATCCGCAACAAATATTCCACTGCGGTTTCGAAACACAGAAACTCGGTCTTGACCGCACCACCACCACCACCACCACCACCACCCCAGCAACAAACAGTTGCGGTAAACACACATGGAAACAAAGCCGCTACATATCTACGTTGGCAACATTGCGAACAACGGGAATATCTGTTCCTGTTGTTCCTACACACAATGTATTCCCCTGGGATAATTATCACCACCTATAGTTTAACAGAAATGAAACGAACGAACGAAATATGCATCAACGCTCGAGTTGCGCGAATTGCTCGCTCGACGTTACTTCGAAATTAATTTGTAATTACGTTGATTGCTTAATCGGGTTTTAGCGCAACTTTTTTTTGAAGTCGTTCATTTCGAACTAGTTCATATTGTACATACAAAATTAAAAAAAAAATCACCTGTCGGTTAAATTGCTAACCTCTTATAACACGGTATTATATTTCGAATGTTTCTATTCTACGCACATCTTCTTTTGCTATAGTCCACGTCTCACAACCGTACAATGAGGGTCTACCGCTTAAACAAGACTGTCGATATGCTTTTATAAAACTGAATGTTCTTACAGTACCGTGTAGGTTCATATATGAATGTATAATATATGTCAAAGATAATATAAAATTATTCAGAAAACTAGTAGTTTTTTTTTTAGAGCAAGCTTTTCCCAACTTAATCGTCATTAGAATTGATTCTATAAAGACTTACAGATGCAGAAGAAGGAAAACTACTTTAGTCTTATATTATAAGCGAATTTAAACGATTAAATATTAGAGTATTAATAACAAAACTAAAAGAGTACCTAATAAAAAATGCCTATTATTCAATTAGTGATTTTAAATGTAAACAGATGTGTTTTTTTTTTGTTTGTTTTCTGTTTTAATTTATACATATATAATCTGTAAAATGTATTTTTTTTAGAATATTTGACGAGTGCAAACATTTTTTTATTCTATTTTATTCTAATGCTACGCTTTTTAGTAATCTTTTTCTAATCTTATAAATATTTCATCTTAAAATTTGCTTCATTCCTACGAATGCCTTCCTACCCTGTGCTATCCTACATTTTATATCTACCTTCCTTCGATTATCCTTGGTAATCCTACTTCCTAAATATCAAAAATCTAACACGTCCTTTATTCTATCATTTCCTATTCAAATCCTTATTGCCATTTAATCCTAACACCTCATCACTTTGGTCTTGCCTATATTCATTTGCTTATTACAATTGATAGCCAATACTTCCTACATACCATTTAATACCTTGTCTAAATTCCGCTCCCCTTCTTTCCGATATATCATCTTTTACCGTGTTACTTTGGTATATAAAAAAAAATCGTAAGAAAAAATCTACACACACATAGAAATGAAAATACATATTTCTTCTATCTTAATTCGATTTGTTGGGTCATATATTAGCGCAAGACAAAACAGACCACGAGAGGGAGCAAAGTGAGTTTTGGGCGAGCATTTTGGCGGTGCTGTGTAGTATTTTTCCTCTTGAGTTAATGTATTTTAGAAGTTACGATGGCGGTGTGTGCTAAAGGACATGCTGGTAGTTTCCGTGTTTACCGGAAAGAAATGGAACTAAACAGGGAATAGCGGGTAAACGAGAAATACCGCCGAGGGGAAACGGTACAGAAATCTAATCACCGTCAGTCAAAACGGCACAGAAGTAAAGTTCCGCTCGCTGCTCGTTCGGGCTATCAAATAATGTTTCAAACGAAAAAGCGTTTTGTTAAGAATATAGTTTTCTACTCTAAGTATATGTTTTTCCCCAAAGAATTTTTTCTAAATACATTTTTTTATTCACAAAACATATCTAAGCTTTTTAATAATTAAGCAAGAAAAGTAACTTGCGTTTTTTGTACAATAAAATTTTGTTGCGTTAAAAAATTGGACACGCGGTATAATTTTCTGGTACGTGTTGGTCCAGCTCGTGGTTTTCTGGAGTTTCGTATCCCGGATAAGAGAAAAGCAATTAGATTATTGTCCAAGTCGCAAGCAGAATATATACGTGCATTTAGTATTTAGGGTTTTCTTATGTCTTTCTTTTTAGATTCTTGGAAAACAAAATATATACAGGTGTACGAGTCAATTTTTGACTGTAACATTTTTATATTATCCTGTTGATATGTCCTTCAAAAAAGCTTGAGCTCCATGTCCTTTAAATTTTTTTGACGAGAAATTTTCAGCATTTTCTACAAACTTACGACATTTCGTTTGAATGTCCTTATTCTAACATTCCTCGGAAAAATATATATACCGGTGTAAATTTTTGATCTAAAAATTTTCGTAAATGTATTTTTTCCACTCGGCATAATCCTCAAAGAAACATTTCAAATCGCAATATATCATAAAAAGTTAAGAAACTTTTGTTATCGCAAATTTTTTAATATAAATATTTTATTAATTATCCTGTTGATATGTCCTTCAAAAAAGCTTGAGCTTATGTTCTTTTGAGGAGAAATTTTCCGCATTTTCTAGAAAATCACGACATTTCGTTTGAATTTCCTTATTCTAGCATTCCTCGTAAAAATATATATACCGGTATAAATTTTTGATCTAAAAATTTTCGTAAATGTATTTTTTCCACTCGACATAATCCTCAAAAAAATATTTCAAATCGCAATATAGCTAAAAAAACTGTTGTTATCGCAAATTTTTTAATATAAATATTTTATTAATTATCCTGTTGATATGTCCTTCAAAAAAGCTTGAGCTTATGTTCTTTTGAGGAGAAATTTTCCGCATTTTCTACAAAATCACGACATTTCGTTTGAATTTCCTTATTCTAGCATTCCTCGTAAAAATATATATACCGGTGTAAATTTTTGATCTAAAAATTTTCGTAAATGTATTTTTTCCACTCGACATAATCCTCAAAAAATATTTCAAATCGCAATATATCTAAAAAACGTTTGTTATCGCAATTTTTTTAATATAAATATTTTATTAATTATCCTGTTGATATGTCCTTCAAAAAAGCTTGAGCTTATGTTCTTTTGAGGAGAAATTTTCCGCATTTTCTACAAAATCACGACATTTCGTTTGAATTTCCTTATTCTAGCATTCCTCGTAAAAATATATATACCGGTGTAAATTTTTGATCTAAAAATTTTCGTAAATGTATTTTTTCCACTCGACATAATCCTCAAAAAAATATTTCAAATCGCAATATATCTAAAAATCGTTTGTTATCGCAAATTTTTTAATATAAATATTTTATTAATTATCCTGTTGATATGTCCTTCAAAAAAGCTTGAGCTTATGTTCTTTTGAGGAGAAATTTTCCGCATTTTCTACAAAATCACGACATTTCATTTGAATGTCCTTATTCTAGCATCCCTCGTAAAAATATATATACCGGTGTAAATTTTTGATCTAAAAATTTTCGTAAATGTATTTTTTCCACTCGACATAATCCTCAAAAAATATTTCAAATCGCAATATATCTAAAAAACGTTTGTTATCGCAATTTTTTTAATATAAATATTTTATTAATTATCCTGTTGATATGTCCTTCAAAAAAGCTTGAGCTTATGTTCTTTTGAGGAGAAATTTTCCGCATTTTCTACAAAATCACGACATTTCATTTGAATGTCCTTATTCTAGCATCCCTCGTAAAAATATATATACCGGTGTAAATTTTTGATCTAAAAATTTTCGTAAATGTATTTTTTCCACTCGACATAATCCTCAAAAAAATATTTCAAATCGCAATATATCTAAAAAACGTTTGTTATCGCAAATTTTTTAATATAAATATTTTATTAATTATCCTGTTGATATGTCCTTCAAAAAAGCTTGAGCTTATGTTCTTTTGAGGAGAAATTTTCCGCATTTTCTACAAAATCACGACATTTCGTTTGAATTTCCTTATTCTAGCATTCCTCGTTAAAATATATATACCGGTGTAAATTTTTGATCTAAAAATTTTCGTAAATGTATTTTTTCCACTCGACATAATCCTCAAAAAATATTTCAAATCGCAATATATCTAAAAAACGTTTGTTATCGCAATTTTTTTAATATAAATATTTTATTAATTATCCTGTTGATATGTCCTTCAAAAAAGCTTGAGCTTATGTTCTTTTGAGGAGAAATTTTCCGCATTTTCTACAAAATCACGACATTTCATTTAAATGTCCTTATTCTAGCATCCCTCGTAAAAATATATATACCGGTGTAAATTTTTGATCTAAAAATTTTCGTAAATGTATTTTTTCCACTCGACATAATCCTCAAAAAAATATTTCAAATCGCAATATATCTAAAAAACGTTTGTTATCGCAAATTTTTTAATATAAATATTTTATTAATTATCCTGTTGATATGTCCTTCAAAAAAGCTTGAGCTTATGTTCTTTTGAGGAGAAATTTTCCGCATTTTCTACAAAATCACGACATTTCGTTTGAATTTCCTTATTCTAGCATTCCTCGTTAAAATATATATACCGGTGTAAATTTTTGATCTAAAAATTTTCGTAAATGTATTTTTTCCACTCGACATAATCCTCAAAAAATATTTCAAATCGCAATATATCTAAAAAACGTTTGTTATCGCAATTTTTTTAATATAAATATTTTATTAATTATCCTGTTGATATGTCCTTCAAAAAAGCTTGAGCTTATGTTCTTTTGAGGAGAAATTTTCCGCATTTTCTACAAAATCACGACATTTCATTTAAATGTCCTTATTCTAGCATCCCTCGTAAAAATATATATACCGGTGTAAATTTTTGATCTAAAAATTTTCGTAAATGTATTTTTTCCACTCGACATAATCCTCAAAAAAATATTTCAAATCGCAATATATCTAAAAAACGTTTGTTATCGCAAATTTTTTAATATAAATATTTTATTAATTATCCTGTTGATATGTCCTTCAAAAAAGCTTGAGCTTATGTTCTTTTGAGGAGAAATTTTCCGCATTTTCTACAAAATCACGACATTTCGTTTGAATTTCCTTATTCTAGCATTCCTCGTTAAAATATATATACCGGTGTAAATTTTTGATCTAAAAATTTTCGTAAATGTATTTTTTCCACTCGACATAATCCTCAAAAAATATTTCAAATCGCAATATATCTAAAAAACGTTTGTTATCGCAATTTTTTTAATATAAATATTTTATTAATTATCCTGTTGATATGTCCTTCAAAAAAGCTTGAGCTTATGTTCTTTTGAGGAGAAATTTTCCGCATTTTCTACAAAATCACGACATTTCATTTAAATGTCCTTATTCTAGCATCCCTCGTAAAAATATATATACCGGTGTAAATTTTTGATCTAAAAATTTTCGTAAATGTATTTTTTCCACTCGACATAATCCTCAAAAAAATATTTCAAATCGCAATATATCTAAAAAACGTTTGTTATCGCAAATTTTTTAATATAAATATTTTATTAATTATCCTGTTGATATGTCCTTCAAAAAAGCTTGAGCTTATGTTCTTTTGAGGAGAAATTTTCCGCATTTTCTACAAAATCACGACATTTCGTTTGAATTTCCTTATTCTAGCATTCCTCGTTAAAATATATATACCGGTGTAAATTTTTGATCTAAAAATTTTCGTAAATGTATTTTTTCCACTCGACATAATCCTCAAAAAATATTTCAAATCGCAATATATCTAAAAAACGTTTGTTATCGCAATTTTTTTAATATAAATATTTTATTAATTATCCTGTTGATATGTCCTTCAAAAAAGCTTGAGCTTATGTTCTTTTGAGGAGAAATTTTCCGCATTTTCTACAAAATCACGACATTTCGTTTGAATGTCCTCATTCTAACATTCCTCAGGAAAATATATATACCGGTGTAAATTTTTGATCTAAAAATTTTGGTAAATGTATTTTTCCACGCAATATATATTCCTCAGAAAAAATTTCAAATGTTCATATATCATAAAAAGTTGGTTTTCACAAATTTTTTATTATTAATATTTTATTAATTACAAAAATAAATGTTTGTTTCGTCTATTTAGTCTTTAATTAATTTTATATTTAAAAAAAACAATATAATCTTCCAATCACGATATTTCGTTTGTATCCTATATATAATTTCCGCGTATTGTGCGACTTTTTCTTCGGCGAAAAACTTGTGAATTATTTCGGACAAAACAACAGTTCCCGAAGAAGAAACAAGGAAAATATATCATACACGAAGACCATGCCACGAAAATTTTTATAAAAATAAAATAATCCGAGGAGAACAAACTATATTACATGTTTTATAACGTAATGAAGAATATCTACAAGAAAAATAATATACTGTAAGTGGATCAGCTGGTTTTGTGATGAAATTAAATTCCTAAAACGTGTATCGAAAAAAAAAATTAATTACTATCTTTAATATGAAATATTTATCGACAGATAGGAATATTTTATTATTCATTATCATTTAGTTTATATTAATTCGAATTTTTTTCCAGCTCGTTTTAACATTTGAAATATATATTAAATTATTTTTATATATATTATACAATTTTAATCAATATAAAAAATTGAAATTAATAAAAATATTTAATTATCATATTTCTGCAGCTCATTTAGTTGTTAGAAACGTGTTTTTTTAAATAGTTTTTCCTATATCAAAGTATTTATAAATATTTTATAAAAATAGTCAAGAAAAATTTGATTCTTATATATACAAATAAAATATTTTTCGTGAATCAACAAAATTGTTACGTTCGAAATAAATTGTCACAAAATATATGGGCCATTTCTTCTTTCCGCATATTTTTTAAAACAAAATTTACTATTCAAAAGACACCAAAAAAAAAATATTATTTCTAACTGTATATTTACTAATATTTTCTTCGTTAAAACTTTAAAACGTTAAAAAAAACCAAAATTCCTTTCTTCACAAAACTGAACTATATTTCTATTTAAAAAAATAACCAACTATTGCTTCATAGTTTTTTCTTTCTCTCAACAAAAATAAAAAGAAACACGCTGGTAAATATTTCCACGCAAAAGGTTTCTTAAAAATTTGCTATTTTTTAAATAATTTCGAAATTAGTAAAGTAAAAAAAATCACATGACAATTTTTATTTGGCAAACATTAATAGCTACGTTAAATCGAAAAATCATTAATTTTTTGCTAAAAAAAAAACATTCTATTGAAAAATCATTCCATTAGCATTTCGATGTCTTAAATACGGCCATAACGGGCCAGCAGTCGGTCCCCTCGTTTCGGACTTATTGAAATATTCAATCTAATCGGACTTACACACAATGTGGATTACCGAAAGCCACGTACAAGTCCAACCCTGGCCTATATATACAAACGATTCTAGATTCCACCCAACTTCGAACATATTCTGGACTTAGAAGATAACCGTAAAGTCAATACGTGATATTAGAAGGGTTATTAGTTAATGTATTCCAGAAATCTTAAGCCTCTCGTTATATAGAAGGATAATTATTTTAATGCCCAGTCATTCTGTAGTATATGCGAAAAGCTGGATTATATTATGACAAAATTTCGTTACGGGTTAATTTTTAAAATAATTTTTAATTCAAACATAATTTTTCTGCAAAAATCTTTTAAATATTGGCTTAATTATTGGTATTTATTTTAAGAATTGGAAAAAAATATTTATAACGTTTAAAATTTTTCATTCAATGATTTCCTTCGATTTGAAAATATGTACGAGAATATCGTAAAAGAAAAATTCGCATATAGGAATATTTTTCTTGTTAAGCTTAATTGAAGTTTAATTTTTTTGCAATTTTTTAAACAAGCTAAACTTAAGGTTTGTTCAAAAAAAAGTAAGAACGAATTTTTATATTTTCTTAAAAATGCCAAATATTTGCAACTATGTAATTAACAATTTATTAACAATTTTTGCACGCAAAATTTCAATTTTTTTAAAAATCCTAATTAAAAACAAAGGTAATTATGTTTACTAAAATAAAAATAAATGTTTATGTCAATTATTATAGTAACCCGCATATTCAACTTAATTTTAGATATTTTTCAGTTTATTATCCGTTTTTAGGATTAAATAAAAAAAATTTTCAACAAAAAAATCCAGATTAAAAATAGATGTACCTGAAGATAAAAATATTATATCGTTTGAGTGTTCAAAGATCAGAATTGTTTTAATAAAATTCAAAACTAAAAATCTACTGAAGATATATCGATTTAAGCATATGAGTGCTATTATTAAAATTTAAGCAAAAAAAATAACAGGATAATAAAAAATTTCTATAAGATTAAATAATTATTCTTCTAAACCAAAAACACCAAATTAAAAAAAAAAACGCAATTTTTCACGCATTTCTCAAGCAAATAAAAAAAAAAATTATATCGACGATCAACAAATTTCCTCAAATCTTTCGATTCAAAATCTCTAACATAATTATCACTATCACATTTTTTTTGAAAAACACGTTATTACGAAGATTAAATGATGAATAAAAATTGATGCATGCACATCTAACAATGGGAAATTTTTTTTCAAAAAAATACTTCCCGAATCACAAGAATCCAAAATAAATTGTGCCGACTATCTACGCAAAAAAATATATTTTTCACTCGACAAAAGCGCAAAGTAAAAAAAAATATCTGCTTACTGTTTCTACTCTTAGAAACGCCAAAGTAAATCGTAGTGAAGAAGAATAAGAAAAAACATTTTATTGCATACCAAGTGTTATCTTTAGACACTTTGGTCCTTGTATATGTAATCACAACTTTGGACTGAATTAATCAGAGGCGCATTTGCATTATACCGTCCAAGAGGCGTTCACATGAACATGGGCTATTGTAGAAACTAGAAAGTCAAAGCTCCTGCTCCTGATGGCCGTATATATTATACAGAGTGTTCTTTTCAACACCGTATACTTGCTAGCGTAGTTTCTTCAAATATACTCCCATGATTTCATAAGCTTTTATTATTTTTATATAAAATTGATAGTCGCACCCAAATACCGTAACTCAACGCATTAAGTAGCTAGAAGCGCATTTCGAAGGCTATACCCCCATCTTCACTAGCAGAGGTAATTTATTTTCTAAGTTACGGTATTTGGGTGATATTCTATACTATTATTTAACACCGTAGTGATGATAATTTTTAAAATAAAATTGGATACATTCAAAATTGGATTTAAAATAAAATTCCACGGCAATTATATTTTTCAATACATCGAATTTTGTTTCAAAATTTCACGATTTCAATTAAAGTTAAACGAAAAATTACTAAAAAAAAATGTGTAACCACAGGATGCGGTTAATTCCAGAAAATTGTTAATTTAAAATTTAAATTGCTTAAAATATTGCTGTAAAATTGAACACTCGGTACACCAATGCTATAGTGTTTGGTTTAACAGGCCCTTAACCATCCATAAAACAACAAATTCAACAAACTATTAAAACTTTGATAACGCCCAGGCTCGGCTTTAATCAACACCCTAGTCCGGCCAGTGTTGCCCAGTCTACAATCTAGTGGGGTGCCTGATATATGTGTACCCTGGGTCACCGATAGTTTGCATATCACGATATACTGGGCGTTTGGTTTATACAAAATTATTAGAAATATTTAATTTAATTTAATTTTTTTTTGCATTATAAATGCGCTTTATTTGTTTGGATTTTTTTTTATATATGTAAAAGTGGACAGGTCCGTCCTTATGACTTTTTAGTTTCGTTTATAGTTTTAGAAAATTAAAAATTCGTATTAATACAAACTGTTTCTGTTATTTTACAAAATTGTTTAATTAACATACAAAGTATTTTTTGTCGAAATATCAGTTTATTTTTTTTTAAACGTAATATCCAAAACTAAATAAATGTGTACAATATATAATTTCGTTTTAAAATAACAAAAATATATTTTTAACAAATATTAAGCAATTTTTTTTGGAGTTTAAAAAATTATTTCTACAAGAAAAACAAAATGGTATGTCGTGTATATAATCACCCAGTATATATTCCACTATTCTAGATAACTCAACTATTTTCAAGTGTAATAAGGCACAGACAAAGTTTCGTTAATTAATTTACTTTTTTAATTAAGTTAATTTGAGATGCGATTAGAGGACGAACTTTTCAGAGAGTTCTTCTTGCAGCCGAATTTCAAGTCTTATTTAATTCGCAATGACAGCTGTCTTAGTTAAATGAAATTGTTTTTTACTGCCTTCAAGAAGATAAACGCTTTTATTTTACTTTAAACGCTTACATTAAAAGAAAATTCTATCGGATATTCAAAAGTAATTGATGAAACAACTTCCTAAAATGTGCGTCGATTTTTTTTGCAATTAAACCGTTGAAATTAACCAAAGTTTTGATAATTTTACAACAATGTAATACACCGAAAATGCACGCAGAATAATCCTGTAAATAATAATCGCATATATGGGTCAAAACTATAGTTAGGGAACATCTTGTTTATTCCAGCAATCTAGGCAAGTGGTTTAGTGTAAGCCGCAGTTTTGTTTTTGCGTAGATCCTGAGGGTTCCTGCGCGTATATTCGACTGAATAATATCCATTTCTGGAATATATATACGCGAATATGGAACGCGCTAGGAACAGTTATACCAATCCCGAATAGTTTGTGACATTTTCATTTATTTGTGAATGATGTCCAACATGACAGTGCTACACTTCTTTGGGGTTGTTAGCGATGAAGAAGTAGAATGTATATATGTAATTGGGTAGGGTAATAATACCCGGATATTTTCAGGAAGAGAATTAATTTTCTTTCGGTTGAAATAGTTAGTTTATTAATTTATTGAGTGATTTGTTTTTAGACAAGTAAGTTCGAAGGAAAGACTGGAGTTTTTCACAAAAAATATTTTTTTTGATATATTAAAATGAGAATATTGGTATTTTTTTTTAAATTAGAGTTTAAATCATTTCACTCAAATATAAAATTGGAAATATATTTTTTAAAGTATCGATAGTTTTCTAAAGTATAAAAAATCTGTGCTAATAAAAAGAATTTCTTGTCTTGAGAATTATTTAATGCAGGATTGATAAAAATTGATGCGAATATCAAAGTCGAAAATGCTTGTTGAAGATGATTATAAAATACAAAAGATTATAAATTTCAACAAATTCAATAAAATTTAAATTAAAATTTTTAATTGTAAGTATTAATACCATTTTTTAACCTTATCCAATAATATTTTGTCAAAATAATGAATAAAATTTAATTTTTTCAATTTTTAGTAACATATTAATACAACTTCTTCATTTTACAAATAAAAATCTACAATACCAATAATATTTTTTTTTACTTTGGATATTTGTTAAACCTATTCACTCTATTGAATTTCTAAAAAATCATAAAAAAAATTGTTTTCTAATTTTGAGTAAAAATGATAAACAAACTTTTCAAAAATATAAAATTCAACAAAATTTATAATTTTTTTTTAATGTTAACTTGTCATTCTACAATATAATATAAATTTCTAAAAAATCCTTAAAAAAATTTTTTTTATATTGAGTAAAAATATTAATACAAACTTTTCACTCTACAAAAATATAAATTTCAACAAAATCAATAATTTTGTTTTTAAATTTTAACTTTAGATATTTATAAAACCTTTTAACTCACAATATAATGTAAATTTCTAAAAAATCATTAAAAAATTGTTTTTTTAATTTTGACTAAAAAACTTCACTCTACAAAAATATAAATTTCAACAAAATCAATAATTTTGTTTTTAAATTTTAACTTTAGATATTTATAAAACCTTTGAACTCTATAATATAATATAAATTTCTAAAAAATTATAAAAAAATTGTTTTTTTTAATTTCGAGTAAAAATATTAATACAAACTTTTCATTTTACAAAAATATGAACTTCAACGAAATCAATACTTTTTTTAAATTTAAACTTTAGATATTAGTAAAACTTTTTCATTTTACAATATAATATAAATTTCTAAAAAATCATAAAAAAATTGTTTTTCTAATTCCGAGTAAAAGTATTAATACAAACTTTTTACTTTACAAAAATATAAACTTCAACAAAAACAATACTTTTTTTAAATTTTAACTTTAAATATTAGTAAAACTTTTTCATTCTACAATATAATATAAATTTCTAAAAAATCATAAAAAAAATTTTTTTTATCTTGAGTAAAAATATTAATACAAACTTTTTACTCTACAAAAATATAAATTTCAACAAAATCAATAATTTTGTTTTTAAATTTTAACTTTAGATATTTATAAAACCTTTTAACTCACAATATAATGTAAATTTCTAAAAAATCATTAAAAAATTGTTTTTTTAATTTTGACTAAAAAACTTCACTCTACAAAAATATAAATTTCAACAAAATCAATAATTTTGTTTTTAAATTTTAACTTTAGATATTTATAAAACCTTTGAACTCTATAATATAATATAAATTTCTAAAAAATCATAAAAAAATTGTTTTTTTAATTTCGAGTAAAAATATTAATACAAACTTTTCATTTTACAAAAATATGAACTTCAACGAAATCAATACTTTTTTTAAATTTAAACTTTAGATATTAGTAAAACTTTTTCATTTTACAATATAATATAAATTTCTAAAAAATCATAAAAAAATAGTTTTTTAATATTGAGTAAAAATATTAATACAAACTTTTCACTCTACAAAAATATAAATTTCAACAAAATCAATAATTTTGTTTTTAAATTTTAACTTTAGATATTTATAAAACCTTTGAACTCTATAATATAATATAAATTTCTAAAAAATCATAAAAAAAAATGTTTTTTTAATTTCGAGTAAAAATATTAATACAAACTTCTCATTTTACAAAAATATGAACTTCAACGAAATCAATACTTTTTTTAAATTTAAACTTTAGATATTAGTAAAACTTTTTCATTTTACAATATAATATAAATTTCTAAAAAATCATAAAAAAATTGTTTTTCTAATTCCGTGTAAAAATATTAATACAAACTTTTTATTTTACAAAAATATAAACTTCAACAAAATCAATACTTTTTTTAAATTTAAACTTTAAATATTAGTAAAACTTTTTCATTCTACAATATAATATAAATTTCTAAAAAATCCTAAAAAAATAGTTTTTTAATATTGAGTAAAAATATCAATGCAAACTTTTCACTTTACAAGAATATAAACTTCATCAAAAAATCAATGAATTTTTAGGTTTTGCTTAAAAAAATTCATAAAATTTCTTATTTCAAAATATACGTCAACTAAAAATCAATAAAGCTTTCACTAAAACATAAATTTCATCATTTCATTTGACGTCGTGTAACGTTTAAAGTTATCTAAGCACATCTAAGCAGGACTGAAGCTGTCTACTCGGTGTTCCTATATATCTGGCCAAGTTGTCCTGACAGGACCTTCGCTAAGAGCGCGCGTCTTACATTGGTGTAAAAAGAAAGGAAGCGATCAAACCAGACCACGATCGTGTGTCCCCCTATATATATAGGGGCTTCGCTCTGTGTGAAACACTAACCGGAAGTCCAGACTCATCGGCAGGATCATTGGGGATTGCTTAGTAGCCGTCCCGTAAAATGCCACAGGAAGTGCGGGTGTGTAATGTATAGAAAAGGACCTCGCGCAAAAATGGCGGACGTAGAACGGTTAATAAAAAATTTACGCAGGCATCATTTTTATCTTTTTAGCGGATTTTTATAAACGGATATCTGGCAATTAAAACTTTATTCATAAATTGAAATACTACAGAAAAGATTTTTTTTTTTTACATTATGCAATTTAATTTGCATGTACCTATTTAGAGTTTTTTTATTTAGAGTTCTATCGTAATTTAACGCGCAATCAATTTCTTAGATAAATATATAAAAATTTATATAGAATTAAATTTTCCTTAATTTTTTAGTGATTTTAAAATAAATTTTTCCATAATTGAACTTTCTATATATAAAAAATGCATCTTTTAAATAAAAGCACATTTTTTTATTTTTAAAGCCATAATTTGGTATAAAAAATTTTTTTACTGAAAAATCTGATTTTTTACTGCAAAGTTCTATATTTATTCAAAATATGAAAACATATTTTCAATAGAAAAGAAGAAAAAGAAAGATTTTGCATTTTTCGCAAAAAAAAATCGTTATTGTATCGCAAATTTTTCGTGAAAGATAAACGTTATTAAAGTTTTCAGTAAACCAAAAATTAAATTAATATTTTATGTGAAAATTGATGTATTTTTTAATTTTCGGTATATTATAAATAAAATTTTATCTTTTATATTTCAAACAAATTTATTGGACTATGCAAATTCAAGAAATTTCATACTGAATTTTATACTTGCAAAAATTCAATTTTTTGATATCCCTTATATAAAGAACAAAAAATATTTTTATTCTATAAATTAAACAACGGTGGATGCACCCTAAAAAAATTCAAATTAAATATCACCTAAATTTTCACAAATGAAATTTCACTTAAAAATTCGCATTTTTTTTCTAAAAAAAAACGTTCACTCAATATGGTATTTTATCTTAAGCGAAACACTACTATATGGACACAATCCTTATACCTATTTGTGGAAATGAAGACCAACTATAGAAATACGAGAAAATGTTCAATGGAACGAGCCAATAAGCTCGCCAAGGCCTCAAGCTCATGCCAATCAAAGTTTTATATTAATCAGATCTTCTACGCTTCCTTACTTTCCTTATTCGTACTTATATCTATTGGCAATTGCATTAAATATATGTGACGAAAATAAGTAAAAGCTACGGAAACTAAAAATTGCCAAAAATTGTCAGACATATCAATCGGTGTGTAAAAATAAGAAAATTTCTTAAAAACGAATTAATTTTTTTGAATAATTATATCGAAAAAATACGTCGTCTAATGAATCACTACTTTTATATTAGATATATGTGACGAAAATAAGTAAAAGCTACGAAAACAAAAAATTGCCAAAAATGGTCAGACATATCAATCGGTGTGTAAAAATAAGAAAATTTCTTAAAAACTAATTAATTTTTTTGAATAATTATATCGAAAAAATACGTCGTCTAATGAATCACTACTTTTATATTAGATATATGTGACGAAAATAAGTAAAAGCTACGAAAACAAAAAATTGCCATAAATTGTCAGACATCTCAATCGGTGTGTAAAAATAAGAAAGTTTCTTAAAAACTAATTAATTTTTTTGAATAATTATATCGAAAAAATACGTCGTCTAATGAATCACTACTTTTATATTAGATATATGTGACGAAAATAAGTAAAAGCTACGAAAACAAAAAATTGCCAAAAATTGTCAGACATATCAATCGGTGTGTAAAAATAAGAAAATTTCTTAAAAACTAATTCATTTTTTTGAATAATTATATCGAAAAAATACGTCGTTTAATGAATCACTACTTTTATATTAAATATATGTGACGAAAATAAGTAAAAGCTACGGAAACTAAAAATTGCCAAAAATTGTCAGACATATCAATCGGTGTGTAAAAATAAGAAAATTTCTTAAAAACGAATTAATTTTTTTGAATAATTATATCGAAAAAATACGTCGTCTAATGAATCACTACTTTTATATTAGATATATGTGACGAAAATAAGTAAAAGCTACGAAAACAAAAAATTGCCAAAAATGGTCAGACATATCAATCGGTGTGTAAAAATAAGAAAATTTCTTAAAAACTAATTAATTTTTTTGAATAATTATATCGAAAAAATACGTCGTCTAATGAATAACTACTTTTATATTAGATATATGTGACGAAAATAAGTAAAAGCTACGAAAACAAAAAATTGCCAAAAATTGTCAGACATATCAATCGGTGTGTAAAAATAAGAAAATTTCTTAAAAACTAATTCATTTTTTTGAATAATTATATCGAAAAAATACGTCGTTTAATGAATCACTACTTTTATATTAGATATATGTGACGAAAATAAGTAAAAGTTACGAAAACAAAAAATTGCCAAAAATTGTCAGACATATCAATCGGTGTGTAAAAATAAGAAAATTTCTTAAAAACTAATTCATTTTTTTGAATAATTATATCGAAAAAATACGTCGTCTAATGAATCACTACTTTTATATTAGATATATGTGACGAAAATAAGTAAAAGCTACGAAAACAAAAAATGGCCATAAATTATCAGACATAACAATTGGTGTGTAAAATTAAGAAAATTTCTTAAAAACTAATTAATTTTTTTGAATAATTATATCGAAAAAATACGTCGTCTAATGAATCACTACTTTTATATTAGATATATGTGACGAAAATAAGTAAAAGCTACGAAAACTAAAAATTGCCAAAAATTGTCAGACATATTAATCGGTGTGTAAAAATAAGAAAATTTCTTAAAAACCAATTAAATTTTTTGAATAATTATATCGAAAAAATACGTCGTCTAATGAATCACTACTTTTATATTAGATATATGTGACGAAAATAAGTAAAAGCTACGAAAACAAAAAATTGCCAAAAATTGTCAGACATCTCAATCGGTGTGTAAAAATAAGAAAATTTCTTAAAAACTAATTAATTTTTTTGAATAATTATATCGAAAAAAACCTCGTCTAATGAATAACTACTTTTATATTAGATATATGTGACGAAAATAAGTAAAAGCTACGAAAACTAAAAATTGCCAAAAATTGTCAGACATATCAATCGGTGTGTAAAAATAAGAAAATTTCTTAAAAACTAATTAATTTTTTTGAATAATTATATCGAAAAAAACCTCGTCTAATGAATAACTACTTTTATATTAGATATATGTCACGAAAATAAGTAAAAGCTACGAAAACTAAAAATTGCCAAAAATTGTCAGACATATTAATCGGTGTGTAAAAATAAGAAAATTTCTTAAAAACCAATTAAATTTTTTGAATAATTATATCGAAAAAATACGTCGTCTAATGAATCACTACTTTTATATTAGATATATGTGACGAAAATAAGTAAAAGCTACGAAAACAAAAAATTGCCATAAATTGTCAGACATCTCAATCGGTGTGTAAAAATAAGAAAATTTCTTAAAAACTAATTAATTTTTTTGAATAATTATATCGAAAAAAACCTCGTCTAATGAATAACTACTTTTATATTAGATATATGTGACGAAAATAAGTAAAAGCTACGAAAACAAAAAATTGCCAAAAATTGTCAGACATTTCAATCGGTGTGTAAAAATAAGAAAATTTCTTAAAAACTAATTAATTTTTTTGAATAATTATATCGAAAAAAACCTCGTCTAATGAATAACTACTTTTATATTAGATATATGTGACGAAAATAAGTAAAAGCTACGAAAACTAAAAATTGCCAAAAATTGTCAGACATATCAATCGGTGTGTAAAAATAAGAAAATTTCTTAAAAACTAATTATTTTTTTTGAATAATTATATCGAAAAAAACCTCGTCTAATGAATAACTACTTTTATATTAGATATATGTGACGAAAATAAGTAAAAGCTACGAAAACTAAAAATTGCCAAAAATTGTCAGACATATTAATCGGTGTGTAAAAATAAGAAAATTTCTTAAAAACTAATTCATTTTTTTGATTAATTGTATCGAAAAAATATGTCATCTAATGAATAACAATTTTTATGTTAAAAAAAAAAATTATTTTTGTTTATGGTACAAGTTTATGTGACTACGTATATTTGTACTGACGATTCGTAGATAGCGATTCGAAACGTATTTAGTTGCGGAAAGGTCATTCGCCGTTTCTGCCAAATTAGCTCGCGTGCGATCCGGATTAAGGTTAAATCAATGATTGCCCTCTAAACAAAGGAATTGCAATCTTGATCGTCTGCAAATTTCACAGTCGAAAGTAGACTCAAACAAAATTTATTTACACTCATTCGGAGGATTTTTTTAAAAGATAAATCTATCGCTTGAAAAACGATGTGAAAAAACCAAAAAAAAATTGTACATACGAAAATTTGGTTCGATTATATATAAAAAAATTGCGCGGTTAAATTTTTTTTTTTTAAATTTGCGCCATTTAAAAATTATTTGCGCCTGCAGCAGTTGCTGCAAATTTTAATAACTCTGCGACCGATAAACATTCGTGTCCTATTTTCGACGGTTTTATTTGCATATAGTACACGAAATAGGCAATTGCCTGTCCAGAAATCAATTACAAAAAATGATTTATGTATTCGGGCTGTACATGTGGAGGAATTGCGGAGATCTCTGAAAAGCGATACAAGCAATTTGATGCGAAAAAAATGATTTACACTTATTGGTTTTTCGAACAATATTTCACCGAAACACATATTGAAATTTACAATCACCAGGCAACGAAATTCTAAAAGATGACCCAATAAAAAAAATTCACATTTTTTTTTCGATAAATCAAACGATATCTCATATCGAACCAAAATAAATTTTTTTTCAAAATTATTAAATCAAAATTATTTTTTGGTTCTAGTTAATTTTACTCGCACAAATAAAAATTCCAACGAAAACATTTTTTGAAACAACTGCGTCAATATTTTCTTCATTCCATCGAAACTAGATATATTTTGTTGTGGCGCCCTCTTTTACTGTTAACTAGACCTAATAGCGACGCTAGGCGCCGGTTAGTTACAAAATCCAGACGCTGCAAGTACATGGCGAAACATGTAGATGTCGCTTTAGGGGATTTTCCCTCTACTTAGAGGACTATTGATTTTCTAAATCCTGAAAATGCAATTTCAGGATTAAACAGCAGAGGCCACTAGAAGAAGAGTTTTCAATCGAATATACAATTCAAAAATTAAAATTGCCAAAAAAAACATTTGGTCGAGTCTTTTTGATTCATGTAAAAAAAATTTAAACTTATATTAGAAAATGTATTCCTTAAAACTTAGATGTGTCTTGAATGATATTGAAATTCTTTTTAGAATTAGAATCTTCTTACAATATTGAATCACGTTTGCAATTAGATTATATCTTTTAAGTCTTTCAGCAATGACGTTGATGAGTTTTGCATTCTTCTAGAGTCACGTAGGAGCTTTAAAAGCTCAGACGACTACGTATTTTAGAAATAGCGAAGATACAAAGAAGTAGTTTAGAAATACGTGGATAAAAGAAGCAGTTTTAGTTTAGTAGGAGGTCCTTGGAGATATAGTAAAAGGAGTAGATTAAAAAAAAAACTGATACAATGTAAGAAAACTTCAATACCCAAATAAATGATTTTGCGACGATTTAATTTATAAAATAAAATAAGAACGGATATAAGCGAGCACAAATTTTTTTGTCATTTGGTTTTTTATTTTCTGCAAATTGAACGGAAATAGAAACATGTGCGACATCTGATGTGGCATCTTTGACTTGCACAAAGTTTTCACGAACTAATTTCAATTTGAATGTTTGACGTTCCTCGAATTCAACATTTCTCAAAGAGAAATGGAGAAGGCATTATACAAATATCGTACGGTATGACCGAGATGATTGTGGCAACGTTTCTATCAAGCGGAAGAGCAGAGTTAGGCCGATGCGAGCCACGAAACGTCTGCTCAGGAGATAAGGCCATGAAGAAATTTCATTTTAATTACTGAGATTCGGATCTTGCGCTGAATTTGATTTTAAGCTTGTTTTAGAAGCTCTAATTATGTACGCGTTTAATTTATTTTAAAAAAATGCAACTATTTTTTTTGTATTCTGATATTTTTTATAATCAAATTTGTTTAAAAAAGCCAAACATAAATTTTTTACAAAAAAATATATTCAGCAGGTGTTTCAATAAACACCTTGAGTTAACACCTGTTAATTAAAACGTTTTGTGCGCATTTTTACAAAAATTTTGAATTAGTCAATCGCGAATTTACGATTTTAACAACTTTTCGTCAAATATTTAATTTATTTGTCGAAAAATGTTTATTTTATTTCCGGATTTCCGAATTTAAAAATGTTCTGCAATTTTTGAGACCAGAAATTTTTTGAAAAACAGAGCAGTGATTTAAATTTAACACTTAGCTATTTAAAATATTCCAATTTAGATATTAAAGGTTTAGCAAATGGTGTGTTAATTTTTGGTAGCCTCAAAAGAAATAAAAAATGGACATAAAAATACGCTCAATTTTGAAGAAAAAAAACATCCTGACATTTTCTGAAACTTTCTGAAATCTAAAATTCTTGAAATTACAAATTTTACCAACTTTGGGTAAAATATTTAATTTATATGTCGAAAAATATAATTTTTTATTTAATTTTCGAATTTAAAAATGTTTTGCAATTTTAGAGTCAATTTATCTCACGCAGTAGTGATAAAAATGTAACACTTAGCTTTTTAAAATATTCCAACGCAGGTATTAAAGGTTTTTTGATGGTGTGTTAATTTTTGGTAGTCTCGAAAATTTTTTTAAAAAATTAACAAAAAATCAGGTCAATTTAAATAATTTTTTAAATATTAACTAACATAGCTTAACCCATCAAAATTTGTGATTATGTAATCCAAAAATTTCTTAATGTGTATTAAAAAATCCACGTCCTTGGAAAAATTCTTGGATCGAAATATATCAGGTTTCTCACAGAAAATTGATATAGCAAACTACCACCTTAAGAAATTTTAAACTAACCTCAAGAAGTATTATTAGCGCAAGCAAAGTTAATTAACTAAATTTAATAGTTAAGATATATTTTGCGTTTTATATAGTGTAATTAAGAAATTCGATATAAAGTCACATCCACATTAATACTGCATTTTGCGTTCGTTATATTAAACCACATATTAAAATTTTGAACATCCTCAACGAAATATTTACTTAAAAAAAAATTCTACTTAAAATCTTGAACCCACCCTAAACCTATAATCATCCCTTATAAACCACCTCATTAACAACATTACCAACACTTTCAACTACATCCTCGTACATTTATCACTTGCTGAGATTAATTCAGATGACCGTGGGCGTTATTTGCACCACCCACCCCTACCCCAAATCACAATACACCGTTCGCCCGTAATCCTCACCATCACCCTCAAATCATATACTACCCCTAAATACTAAGATACGATAGTAAAGAGCTTCAGTGCATGGGAATACGTTGAAGGTGTGTCAGATGTATTTCATATATGTAAAACGCACCCCCCTGAACGCACACCACTCTTAGGGGGGCTGTTCTGTCACGTGATGCAATAGCGCCGTTTATGCGTATGAGCGGGATAAATGCCATTTGCGCAATATAGATTTATATACCGAGTGATTTGTACTTTTATTTCGACTAAATAATCGAGGGGTTTCTGCAAATGAACGTAAATAATGTTCGCCCCCAAAAAAATCCTCAAAATAAGTTTAATATTTTTTTTTAAATAATATAATATGTATATAAAAAAGAAAGGAAATTTCATATTGAAACACCCTGTATATACAGCCACCCTATCACATTGTGTTCCACTCATCAACAGCACACACATCTTTACTTTAGTTGTTTTAACACTTTAATGAGGTGGGATTCAACATCGCGCATGTCTTTCGGTGATGAAGACTGCTTCAAGATACGCATACAAAGTGGTAATATGTTGCCCCCCCCCCTTGTGTAATGAGCTTGCGACAGAATAGTGCGGGTGGTATTTCGAGAGCACCCATACCGGTTTCGTACAGTCGAGGTGTTTGTCGAAGCGAAGAGGTTAAAGAGATACAGAAGAAGATTATGGACGTAGGATGTCGTATGTCTTTATATTAACGATTAATTTTTGGGTATGGGTATACAGAGTGTTCGGATGCTGAATAGTTATTTTACAATTTAAAATAACATTTTTGACATATTTTTAATAATTGACTAGCAGTTGTAAAAATTCGTAAATTCAGCAATTTCAAATTGCAGATTTTTTTTCTTCAAAATTGAGCTTATATTTCTGTCCATTTTTTATTTCTTTTGAGATTACCAAACATTAACGCACCATCAAAAAAAAATTGCCAAACTTTGGTTTGTATTTGTAGAATTTTCATTTTTTTAAATTTTTTGGCACATTTATTTGTTTTTTTTCCATAACTGTGAAGAGTTGAGCGATAAATTATTTATTTTTAAAATTGAACTACAAAAAATATTTTTTTTTTACTATTTAAACACATACACTCGTATACATTAAATATTTGACTAAAGGTTGTTAAAAATCGTTAATTCGGGAATTTCAAGAAATCAGATAATTTCAGAATATTTTTTAAAAATTGTGTTAATTTCATATTTCTCTCGAGATTACCAAATATCAATGCAGCATCAAAAAAAAATTGCAAAACCAAATAAAAATATTATAAAAAATATGTTTTGTTCATAACTGTGAAGAGTTTAGCAAAAAAATATTTATTTTTAAAATTGAACTACAAAAAAAAATTTTTTTGACTATTTAAATACATGCACACATATACATTAAATATTTGACTAAAGGTGGTTAAAATTCGTTATTCAGAATTTCAGGAATTCAGATATTTCACAATTTTTTTTTTTCAAAATTGGGCTTATTTTTGTGCCAATTTCTTTTGAGATTACCAAAAATTAACGCAGCATCAAAGCAATTTTGCCAAATCAAATAAAATTTTTTTATAAAAATATTTTTTCGGATATTTAGTTGGTTTTTTCTTTCACAACGGTGAAGAGTTTAGCAAAAAATTATTTATTTTTTAAATTGGATTATAAAAAAAAAATGTTTTCTAAATTATTTAAATATATTCACTAAGGAAATATTAACACAAATTTAATTGAAAAATATTCTTATTAAAGCTTCATAAAATTAAATGTACAACATTTTTATAAGAAAAATCGATCACAATTTAAAGAAACCGTTTAGTTTTTTAAATTAATTAATCCATCTTAAGTTCGCAATTTTTATTTGTATTAAAAATTATTATTTAAAATTTAAAAAATAATTCATCTTCTCCTAATTTATCTTTGATTCGTAAATTAATTGCATTTAGTCGATGATGACGTACAAAGATATTATAAAAAAAAAAATTTTCAAGAAAAAATATATAATTAGTTTTGAAAAGTGGCAACATTAATGAAAAAATTCATATTTTTTCATATTCATCAAGACAATAATTTTAATTTTTAAATCCTATTATATTTTATAAAAAAAAATATATATAATATTCACATATTGCTATCGTGAATGGACTAAAATAAGAGTTTAAGAGGGCGGTTTGCTATTTTTTAATTCTCACAGCAAACCACAGGTGGCCTAAATTAATGGTTTTTCTTCTTATGTAATTTACATGCATATTTTTAATTTGCATTGAAAAATACTTCATAAAATTTAAAAATAATAACATCTCTATAAATTTGAACATAACGAAGAAGGTGTTAAAAATTTGCACATCTATCAAGTAACGAAAATATTTACACTAATCAAATTTTTCTATTACACACTAACGACAAAACCTTTAAAAGCGTAAATAAAAATATTAATTACGGCCTTTTTAAAATAATTAAAAATTTAATCTCCCAGAAACATTCCGATATATTTGCAGCGCAAGCGAACAGCAAGAGAACATGCTCAAATCTGCGATTACTCGGAGCATTCTGGAGAAATTATGGAAATTATAGATGCACTATGTCTTCTGCATGTTAATCAGCTGTGCGTTCATATATGAGGATGGCAAGTTGAAGGGGGGCCCACGACGAGGGAGGCGAAGACATATACGTGTAATATACGAACAGTGTTGCCACGTTACGTGTGCATGAGTGGAACGAGCCCGCAAGCTACCACAGAGACACCTACCGGCGGAATATTAAACTAACAGCTAGAGATGCACAGCCTTAACATCAATTTCTTTGAACGATTTTCAATTAATAAAAAAAATTCTTTGAGCGATTTTCAATTAATAAAAAAAAAATAATTAATCAATTGGTTTGTTTATTCATCTGTTGCGACCAAATAAAAATTAGTTGCACGCAAAATTCTGGGTAGAATTAATTGTTGAGCTTCAAACGAGCATCTCTAGATTCCGAAGACACATATCTACGCATTATATGTGGCGGTGCTGTCATCTCACGGAGATAATTGATAATAATTAATATGTATAAGATGAGTTGGAATAGTGAAGAGCCCGAGGGAATCAACTAATGACGTCATATATCATATTATATTCGAAATCACTAGGGTAATTGCAGAAACTCCCGAATTTATACGAACGTTTATGTGATGAGGCGATAGATTGGTTTTTGGGTGATTTAATCAGGGCCGGCTTGAGGTATGATGGTTGATTGGGTGGTGGTTTAAGGGTACAAGAGGTTGCAGGAGTGGAGTATTTTTTTTTTGATTTTTGTGTTACAAAATTATTATGATTTTTGCTAATAAACTTGGACGTTTATTTATAAGAATTAAAATTTTGTTGTTGATAGAATTGTAATTGAAATAATCGGTATTTTCAATTAGCTTCGGCTGCGTTTAAAATTAATTTGTCGATCTAAAAAAAATCATTGCATAAATCCTTGAAAATAAAATAAATATGCAGCAAGTTCTTAAAAGTTAAAAATTGATTACAATTAATGATTGAAGAAAAATTTCTTATATTTTTAATCTTAAAATAATCATTTAGTTTTTACAAATTTTTCTTACTGTAGTATATAATTTAAAAAATTATTAATTAATACTTCTGTAATCACCTTTATTTTTTTATTAAAAAATGTAACCATACAAATAATCACAATTATTTATTGCTTTCAAACAAATTTTATGAAAAGGACAATAAAAAAGGATTAATAATCAACAAAGAAATTATCTAAAAAAAAATAATTCCCTTAAACCATATTGATATATAATTTAATTTTTGAATAATTGCGGCGCAAAAATTTCCCATTTCACATGCCGGCCCTGGATATATATTTTTGAATTAAATTTGAATTTTTGCAATTGCATTTTTGCCATGAGCGCAGTTTTATTTCAAAGAAAGGGACTAAATTAAAGATATATTTAATTACATTTATAGTTTTAAAAATGAAAAAATTTCCATACAAATGGAAGATACATTTTCTTTTCAATATTATTTAATAATGTCTAAAATAACAAATATTTCATTTTCGTATTAATTAATTAATCATCTTCAGTACTTCTATATTATTTATTTTCATAAACAATTTTTCCTGTTTGCAGAATTTCTAGTTTACTTAATTCAGGCATTTATAAATCTGGCAAATAACTTTTCAATGATGCAAGAGATTCGAAAATAAATTACCACGTCGGTTTTGTACTTTACAACGTCTTAAGCGTCTGAGGAACTTAATAACGTTTGTTAAATCTCACCACATGTTGCATAATATTTTGCTAGAAAACATCTAAAGCCCTAACATCATCCACAGGGTAAATTAAGCATAAAAATTTCTTATACTTCGAAAAATATATATAATTGTCAATTTTTCTTAAAAAAAATCCTCAAACAAATTCTCCAAACCAATATTTTTTTCATTAAAAACCAATTTGTTTAAACATCCACACAAGATCTTCCCGATTAAAATAAAAACACAATAAACTACATCCAGTGCCAGATCTTGAGGGGGATAAATGAAGACACCCACCTCATTCGAGGAACTACCCCCTTGGCAGGGGTGGTGGCAGTGGTAAATGGGGGATAAGATGATTTAGCTGTTTCTATTTACTTTACAGCTGTACGCGGAAGGAAAGTTGTGCGCGCGTATTTGCAAATGTAAGAAACGACGTCGCTGAGCGTCGCGACTCTCTTTGTGTGCGTGTATACGGGGGGGGGTGCGGGGGAGGGTTCCCTTAGGAATGGAAAAACGTCTATTTGGTATCTGGTGTTTGGTTGAAGTTGGTGTTGAGGAAATGGTCCTGTATACTCGGTGAAGAATTAAAAATGTGAAAAGGTTTTTTGTTTCGGTATTTATTTTTTATTATTTTAAAATATAACATTTTTTTAAAATTTAACTGTACCAAGGTGTTTTAAATGGTCCAAGTGTTATGTGAAAAGTTTTTGGGAATATTTATTTAATTTTCGTCAAGTCTCTCAAAAGGAAACAAAATTAATAATAAAGTATTTCGTTATTAAAAAAAAATTTAAGTATCTAATATTGATAATTCTACGAAATTTGTGAAATATTATATCCTTTTGAATTTTTTATAAAAATCACTATCTCGGCTCAAAATATAACATATTTTTCCCATTCAAAATTAATTTGGAAAACTGCAGTCTTAATAAAAAATATTTTCTATATAATTTCAACGGAAAATGTTTTTTAAATCATTATATATGAAATATTTGCTATTTTTATAATTTTGTTAGTTTAATAATTTTTAAACATGATTTATTTAAATATTAAATAAAAAATTGTAATGGCATCTCCACAATATATAAAAATATACAGAATTTTAGCAACAATAAAAAGACTTTCTATAAAAAAAAGTTCTATAACATTTTCGAAGCATCTAGCATCCAAACACCATGTTTTGTTTCGAGGGAATGGTCCTGAATACCCAGTGAAGAATTAAAAAAGTGCAAAAATATTTTGAAAATATTTTGAGATTTTGTTTTGTTTCGGTATCTAATTTTTATTATTTAAAAATATGAGATTTTTTTAAAATTGAACTGTTTTAAATATTCCGCGCTTTATATGAAAAGTTTTTGGGTAAATTTATAAAATTTTCGTAGTCTCAAAAGGAAACAAAATTAATAAAGTATTTCATTATTGAATTTTTTTTGTCGTATCTAATATTGCTAATTCTTCAAAATATGTAAAAATATTATATCCTTTTGAATTTTTATAAAAAAAAAAATTCTCAGGTCAAAATATATCACATTTTTTCCATGCAAAATTAATTTTGCAACTGCAGTCTTAATAAAAAAATCATTTCTTATATAATTTTCAATCTGAAAAATCAACATTTGTAACTTTGTTAGTTTAATCATTTTTAAACGTGATTTACTTAAATATTAAATCAAATTTTCTAAAGGCACCTCCACAATAAATAAATAAACTATGAGAAATTAATTTGTTTTAGCTACAACAAGAAGACTTTCTATAAGAAAAAAATCTTTATCATTTTCGAAGCATCCTAAACAGATTTTTCAAGAAGATACATTAAGAAGACTTTCTATAAGAAATTGTTTTCAACGTTTTCGAAGCATTTTGTAGAGTTTTTTCACTGCGTATATACCATCCAACATATAAGAAGACTGTTATATATGCATACAAGTACGCATCATTGATTTATACTATTTAATATTCAGTGTTCGGAGTATTTTATCAACTCGCCTTTTGAATGTCAAACGTTTAACTGTATTTATGAATCTTCTCCCCGATTTCAGCATTCAGAACATTCCGAACTAGATTGTAACATTATAAAAAAAAAATCCATTTCATATTCCAAATTTACGATATTTTAATACTACATATAACATATCAATTTTACAAATGAAATGCTTCGCATAGTTTTGAAATAAATTAAAATTGGAGTCGTTTTAATTTTGTTTTTGATTTAAATGAATTCACTTCATATGGTACGTGATAATTATTTAAATTGCATGTAAATTGTGATCGCTTCACTAAATGCACATTTTGCTTACGGAAATGTAAATAGTTCTGTAATGTTAATGTTAGTGGAGTTGTTCAGAAGTGTTGCAGACATTTACAGTTGAACCAAATCGTTATAACATTCAAAAATATGCAACAACAGAATATCCTGTAATTTTTATGTACAATTATTTTGGGGATATTTGTGCTGGGATCATTTCTTTTCTTAATATTTTATAAAATATTTTTTTTAAGGGGAGATTTGGTAACCCTTGGTAAAATTGTTGGTAAAATGTTTTTCATATGTGAGATCCTCACATCCAAATCGTTATAACATTCAAAAATATACAACAACAGATTATCCTGTAATTTGTATGTACAATTCTTTGTGCTGGGATAATTTCTTTTCTTAATATTTTATAAAATATTTTTTTTAAGGGGAGATTGGTAACCCTGGGTAAAATTGTTGGTAAAATATTTTTATGCTTATCGATTTTTTTTTCAAAATTAATTTAATATTTTCGATTTGTCAAAAAGTATTTAACTTTCCTTTTAAACATCAACGGTGTTTTGTAATTTCTCAGTCAAGAAATCAAATAGTGCAGTGATGTTAATTTCTTTTAACACTCATCTGTTCAAAATATTCCAGCTTAGATAATAAAGGTTCTGCAAATTTTTTCGATGACGAATTGGTTTTTCAAAATTTTCTTAAAATAGAAATTCAATTTTAAGATTTTTATAAAAAATAAACAAATGTAGCTAATACCACAAAAATTTGTCATTATTTAAACCAGACCTTTCTTAATTAAAAAAAAAAAAATTGCGTCCATACAACTTTTCTGTAAAAAAATATCTCGACTCAAATTAAACCATATGATAAATTATCATAAATTTACTGAAATTAAAAGTTAATTAGACTATTTATTTTTGATAACACGATCTAAAATCACATCGGATATTTAAGAATATTATTTCAATTAAATATATTTTTTTAATTTGTTGTAAAATTTCTTACATATCTCTTTGTACAGATGCATAATCATTCAGTGGAAGTTTAAATTTCCGCTCCGTTCAAAGTTTAAACCCGAATTTAAGTTTTCACATTATTATACAAACTGTTAAATTCAAGACATAGAATATATGTGTTCGTATAAGTAATTTAATAAACGCCCATGGCTATGGCATAATAGTACTATAATATGTTTAATGTAGAATATATGAAGAATATATAAGAACAAGAAGAACGTAGCTGAAATTAATTAAAATTCAGTCTGTAAACATTAGCGTTAAATATTGGGTATACTTAAAAAAAAAAGCAAAATTATGGGTGAAATTAATTAGATTTAATGTGGCTATAAAATGGTAAAATTAAGAATTTTTTTATTTCAAAATATTTTTTGTTACATTTCATTAAGTATTTCAAATACTGTCAAAAGGAAAAGTTCATGGGGGCTGCTTGACAAATTATTTTTCTACATGATAAATTTTGTCTTAAGAAATCCTTTTACAGAAAACTTGTAAGGACAAAATATTTACATAAATAAATTAACAAAGGTTTAGACAAGGTAATGATAGATTTTGGAGCTTAGTTTGTTTCTTAAAAAAAAATCAAAATTGGGCTTCTTTTTTGTCAATTTTTCTTCTATTTTGAGACTGTAGCCAAAAATGAACAAACTTTTTAAAAAATTGGTAAACTTTTAAAACCTTTTAATAAAATAGGAATATTTGGAACAGCTGAGTGGCAAATTTATATCCCTATCCTATTTTTAACATTTTTAAATTTCTTAACCTAAACTTCCAAAATGCTTGTGAAGTTAAAAATGAAAATTTAAAACTTTTCAACAAATATCACATGAAATATTTGACCTTTAAACAGTCATAAATTAAAAATCTTGAATTTAGTAGTGAACAATTAAAATATATATATTAAATTATTTAAAAAACACGCACAAAAATTTTTATCATACCCCAAAAAAATTTTTTTTTATCATATCATATATCATTATTTTTTAATAGTGGCAATACTATTGAAAAATTATTTTACCGATATTTTCTGGGAAATATTACTACATCTATATTTTATAGCAGAATTTAACAAAAGCACGATTCTCATATGACGATTTCCACTAACGGAAAATTGTTCGTGAAAAATCTGTTGAAAAATTATATGGTATTTTGTTCCTTATTTTAGAATAGTAAATAGATATCACAATGATAGAGAAAAGCACGAAGCATAGAAGTGTAAAAAGTAATAATTTTGTATTTTGAATTATTTTTTTACAATGCATCAAAATTTTTTATTTAACAATTCCATTTTTGCAAATTAAAACATAAAATGGATGGTTTTGTATTTTGAAGTATCTTTGCCAATAGAATTTTTTTTTAAATTTTAGAAGTGTAAGAAAAGAATAGTTTGGCTTTTTTAAATATTTTTTTGCAATACAAAAAATTTATAAATTAAAAAAGTTCATTTTTGCAAATTAATACACAAAAAGGATTATTTTGAATTCTGAAGTATCTTTGCCATTATAAAAAAATCTATACATTTTTTTATTAATTTTAGAAGTGTAAAACGAATTATTTTGCATTTTGAAATATTTGTTTGCAATACAAAAAATTTATAAATTAAAAAAGTTTATCTTTGCAAATTAATACACAAAAAGGATGATTTTGAATTTTGAAGTAATCTTTGACCATATAAAATTTTTTTATAAATTTATTTTTATTTTGGAAGTATAAAAAAGGAATAATTTTGAATTTTCAAATATTTCTTTGTAATAAATTTTTTTTTAATTAAAAAAGTCCATTTTTGCAAATTAAATCATAAAAAGCATGATTTCGAATTTTGAAATATCCTTACCAATATAAAATTTTATTATAAATTTTATTTTTATTTTGGAAGTATAAAAAATTAATAATTATGAATTTTAAAATATATCTTTGCAATACAAAAAATAAAAAGGATGATTCTGTATTTTGAAGTATCTTTGCTAATATATAAAAATTCTATAATATTAATTTTTATTTTAGAAATGTTAAAAGAAATAATTTTGAATTATGAAATATTTTTTTGCAATACAAGAAATTTTAAATTAAAAAAGTTCATTTTTGCAAATCAAAGCATAAAACGTATGATACTGTATTTTGAAGAATCTTTGCAAATATAAAAAAAATTATAAATTTTTTTAAAACGTTAATTAATAAACCACTTTTATGTATAAATCCATAAATTGGATCATACAAATCGCAGTAAAATCGCCCTTTTTTCAAATTAAAAATTTAGCTGCATAGAGCAGTAGCGTCCTCATCGACTAATGTCCAGCAGAATGACATTGTCCAGATTTGGCGAGAGGACATAAATCCAAATTAGCAAGTCACGGCATTTTGAATATAATGTATTGTGTCTACGCATGTGTCACTATTCTGACAGGCGCAATGAATCATCATCACCCATCGTGGAAAGTGAGATGAAAATGGAAAATGGAAAATGAACCACCAGAGCCGTTTATAAAATAATATCATTGCCTAAAGGGCAATGGGTGACACGTCAGGGCGATTTTCAGGGACAAGATTTCAGTTATATACATGTCATAATATAAATGTGCCACTCTCTGAAGATTACAAGAATATAAAACACATATTTAGATACGCTCACCTTCTTTTAAATCATCGTATTTATGCAAACCTTCACGTTTGATGTTCTTGAAGCTTCTTTAACTTTTCATGGGATCATTGTTTTATCATTCTTCGATTCTCTGATTTAATTACCAATGCTGTATTGTTTTCAACAAAGTTGTCGACGTTGCTTTCCTAAAATAGGGAAAAAACAAATTAGGCATAATGCATGAAAAGAGAGTAAAAGTCTTGGAAAAAGATGCTGCTTTAAAACTGACAAAATGTCCAATGATGAGCCTTCTATCAATCGAAAATTAAAATAATTTTAATTTTGTTGTATTATAAAGGTTTGTCTAAATTTTATTTTAAAAAAAATCGAAATTGATTAAAAGTTTCAGATAAAGTTATAAAAATAAATATTTTAACGGTTTAAAAATGTCATTTATTAACTAAAATGCATTCTTTTTTAAAAACTGTATTAATTTTTGTATCCTCTGGAATATAGTCCATTAAGAAAAACGTTATTTTTTGATTTATTACGAAGTTGTATTAAATTATTTTATTAAGATAACATTAATTATATTTAATTGATAACGATATAGGAATATTTATTATACGCTTCACATATAAAATATGTTTTTTTAATTGTTGAATAATCGCATATTTATTTTAAATCAAGGATTTAGCTAGTGAAAAATCAATTGAAATCAAGTGAAAAAATTATAATATAAATGAATAGCTGAATATCTAAAATAAAATAAACCTTTAGAAAGACGTACCTGATGGATTTTTCTTCAAAACCTTCGGATTATTAATTAAAATTTTGGGCACGAATTAATTTTATCTGTTTTAATACTTAAATCAAATACTTTTAACGAATGAACAAAATACTTTTAACAAATTGCCGAATTCAAGCATTTTTTTCATGTACCTTGTGCAACAGTTGAAGCGAGACTATTTGTACGTTCGCTTCGGCAGCCACTCAAGAACACCTGCAGCAACTCTCTCGAGTATTTAATATAAACAAATTCCTATAAATGTTTATATTAACAGAATTTTATGTAAACATTGTCAGCTAGTTTGTTTACCTTCAAAATAAAATAAATTGATTATCACTACACAATATTATTCCTTAGCTATTTTAGAAAAGAATTTTTATTATTAATAGTCTCATTAAAAATATATTATATTGAATTGAAAATTTTAAATATTAAAAGATATTGTTTTTCATTTATTAGCTAGATTTGTATATTTATTTTGTATTTTATAAATCCTACATATTTTGCTATGAAATATTATTGTAAAAAAAAATTATATTTCAAAAATTAAAATATAAGAAATAAATGTCAATATGAATATGGAGAAAATTAGTCGTACTTATTTTTAATTTCCGACCAATTTACTGAATATATTTAAATTTCGAACAAAATAGACATTAATATAACACCAAAAAAAAATCTACCCTTTCCTTTCCCTCAACCCACACCTTCTAGAACTAATACTTAATACCCCCATATCTAAGAATACGACCTACCATCCTACCTCCTACTCTGTAATATTTTCTTATAAATACTTCTCTTCACCTCAATTACCTCTAGCATGGCTTCATTTGTGACTCTATCTACCCACCCAATCCTCATCCACCTACTATAGCACTACATTTCAAATTTTTCTATTCTTTCTCTTCCTTTCTACTTATAAAATTAAAAAAACAAAAAATCGAAATTGTTAATTAATGCCTATCCTAACATTTCGAATGCTTCTATTGCTATAGTCCACACCTCACACCCGTATAATGCTGCAATCCACACTTTAACTGTTTCTAGTACCCTTTAATTTTATTTTTAATTCTAATGCTATCATTACCATTCTCGCAAAAAATATATAATTTTATTTCGTATTTTTAAATTATAAAATAATTTAGACTACAACAAATCTTATAAATTTGTAATCAAATGTAATAATTGTAACATTTTGTCTTAAAGTTATCGAATAATATCGATTCTGATGACTTTTTCGTTGTATTTAACAGCTTCTTATCGAAAAAAATTATAACATAACGCACATGTATTTCTAAAGTGACATAAATCAAAGAAATAAATTTTTGGGAACAGGAGAAAAACTGTTTTTTTTCTGAGCTTGGTAAAAATACTTACAAAACAAGTGGTGTTTCCAAAAAAGTTGTCATTTTTGTATATTTTGATTCTTAAGGGTTTAAAATCCACTCTTTTGATGATTCGATTTTTTACGAAACTCCTACATAGTGATAACTCAAAAATACCGATTTTTGGATTGTGTCACTTTAGAAATACATGTGCGATTTGTAAAGTAGAAATTTTCTATTTAATCGATCCATTCCGCAATATAAATTTTAATCTAAAAAATTATCACCTTTTCTCTAGAAAATCAATCATTCCATTGGCGAATTAAATCAAGCAGTAGTAAATTAACAGACTGGCACTTCTTTAAAACAAAACAAAAATTTCGATGAAATTTTCACGTAACATTTATTAACTTTTGAGGCCTCAGTGCGCAATATTGAGCATAACTGATAAAAAAAATTACCACACCAAAAAAGGTACCGGAAATCAATTAATGTATGCTCTGCTTTTAACTAATAAAATTCACAAAAGAAATGTTTGAGTTCAGTGTATAAAAATAATAATTTCAGTACGACCCTGGCCATGTTAACTTGTTTTATTACGCGAAATGTCTATGAAATTAGTGGTTTGTTGTAAATTGAATTATTCGCGTGCGTGGTCATTTTTTCCGTGGATAAAAAAGCAAGAAAAGCCGAAGAAATTTATCAGAAAAAGATTACGAGTTAGTGTATTGACAACTTACTATTAAAACATTTACCACCATCCAACATGGAGGCCTTTTTTACACTTTTAAATGTAAGTATATAATATTATTAATTTTGTATATAGAATAATTTTTTTCTGGTCAAATATATATTAAAGAATAGAATAGCCCAGAAGAATATTTATTTCGTTTTTTTTTCAATCGTAAAATAGAAAAATATATAAACTGCATGCGCATTTCAAATTCGAAGCTTCTGTCTTCAATAGCATAATATTTAGACAAATACCAACATCGGAATACATTTGAAAATATATTTTTAATATCAATAAATATAATATAAAATATGTCAGAGAGATTTTTTTTATTTAGTTCTGCAAATCAATTTATTAACGCCAGATGTCCAAATTGGATCACTTGTAATATTGAAGTTGAGAGTTTAATTTTTTAAATGCGCAATTAGTTTGCAAAAATACGTTTTTTGCAAAATTCTATACAGCTGCATATTAACAATTTCGGATTTTTATTTTATTTTATAAGTTGAAAGGAAGAGAAAAAATTGAAGAATTAGAAATGTGGTGTTATAGGAGGTGAATGAGGATTGGGTGGGCAGATGGAGTAACATATAAAGTTAGCAGAATGTATTTGGTAAGTATTTCAATGTAAGAAATATAGACTGGTAGGTCACATTCTTAGACACGGGGGTATTATGTAGTTTGTTATCGAATGTAGGAGATGGAAAGAAAGAGATAGTTATATGGACATATAAAATAGCTATAGGGAGATGAGGGAATTAGTTGAGGAGCGATCCAATAGATGGCGTGCCATTTTTAACCAATTCTTAAGACTAAGGCATCTAATTAGCTAACTTAACCTAGCGAATAATTCCAAAAACAATCCTTAAACAGTCAATCAAATTAATTCATTCAATCATCAATCGTTATTGCCTAGGCCACACTCATAGCACTGAACGCTGTCGAATCTCAGCTGACCTCGCCGATCTTCCTGCAACACGACTACGTGAGACGACTGCTCGATGAACTGCCCCTGCAGAGACAGATGCTGCCTCCCACGAATGTGTCCCTGGTCGTCCGGCAACTCACCAACGTAAGACAATTGCCCGATAAATTGCCCACGCAGAGGCCGATCCGTCCTCCCACGATTGTGCCCCCGGGCGTCCGGCAAGACACCAACGTAAGACAACTGCCCGATGAACTGCCCACGCATAGGTGGATCCTTCCTCACACGAATGTGAGCCCGGGCGTCCGGCAAGACACCAACGTAAGACAATTGCCCGATGAATTACCCACGCAGAAGCGGACCCTTCCTCCCACGATTGTGCGCCCGGGCGTTCGGCAAGACACCAACGTAAGACAATTGCCCGATGAACTGCCCACGCAGAGGCCGATCCTTTCTCCCACGAATGTACCCCCGGGCGTCCAGCAAGACACCAACGTAAGACAACTGCCCGATGAACTGCCCACGCATAGGTGGATCCTTCCTCACACGAATGTGAGCCCGGGCGTCCAGCAAAACACCAACGTAAGACAATTGCCCGATGAACTGCCCACGCAGAGGTGGATCCTTCGTCACACGAATGTGAGCCCGGGCGTCCGGCAAAACACCAACATAAGACAATTGCCCGATGAATTGCCCACGCAGAGGAGGATCCTTCCTCCTACGATTGTGCCCCCGGGCATTCGGCAAGACACCAACGTAAGACAATTGCCCGATGAACTGCCCACGCAGAGGCCGATCCTTCCTCCCACGAATGTACCCCCGGGCGTCCAGCAAGACACCAACGTAAGACAACTGCCCGATGAACTGCCCACGCATAGGTGGATCCTTCCTCACACGAATGTGAGCCCGGGCGTCCAGCAAAACACCAACGTAAGACAATTGCCCGATGAACTGCCCACGCAGAGGTGGATCCTTCCTCCCACGAATGTGCCCCCGGGCGTCCGGCAAGACACCAACGTAAGGCAATTGCCCGATGAATTGCCCACGCAGAGGAGGGTCCTTCCTCCCACGATTGTGCCCCCGGGCATTCGGCAAGACACCAACGTAAGACAATTGCCCGATGAACTGCCCACCCAGAGGCCTATCCTTCCTCCCACGAATGTACCCCCGGGCGTCCGGCAAGACACCAACGTAAGACAACTGCCCGATGAACTGCCCACGCAGAGGTGGATCCATCCTCACACGCATGTGAGCCCGGGCGTCCGGCAAGACACCAACGTAAGACAATTGCCCGATGAATTGCCCACGCAGAGGAGGGTCCTTCCTCCCACGATTGTGCCCCCGGGCATTCGGCAAGACACCAACGTAAGACAATTGCCCGATGAACTGCCCACGCAGAGGCCGATCCTTCCTCCCACGAATGTGCCCCCGGGCGACCGGCAAGACACCAACGTAAGACAATTGCCCGATGAATTGCCCACGCAGAGGAGGGTCCTTCCTCCCACGATTGTGCCCCCGGGCATTCGGCAAGACACCAACGTAAGACAATTGCCCGATGAACTGCCCACGCAGAGGCCTCTCCTTCCTCCCACGAATGTGCCCCCGGGCGTCCGGCAAGACACCAACGTAAGACAACTGCCCGATGAACTGCCCACGCAGAGGTGGATCCATCCTCACACGCATGTGAGCCCGGGCGTCCGGCAAGACACCAACGTAAGACAACTACCGGATCAAACGGATCCCCCCCAGCAGAGGCACATCAATTTTAGGGACCTCTCGAAACAAATGGGGGTAGATGAAGATAAGTGCCGTTGGCCCTATTGCTTTATTACATGGTGAAATGGCGGCGGTGCTGTTAGGGTTTAGTGTTAGGGATCTGTAATGGTTTGGGGTGATCTAATATTAAATATTAAATAATATTAATATTAAATGGGATTTATATTTAATGATTATCTCGCGATTGAAAAAATAAAATGATATTTAAATATATGTTGTAATTATTTATTCAAGTGTTGGTCATCAATTCCAAAGATGCCTTCTTAGCTACCTTCTATAACTAATTATATAATACCCCCGTGTCTGAATATACCACCCACTATTATATAGCAAAGAACCTTCTGAAGAAAAATCTTTTCGAACTTTTTAAATATTGCTAATTTTTTTAATTTAAAAAATTGATTATTACTTTACCCGATTTTATTCCTTAGCTATTTTAGAAAAGAAGTTTTTATTATTAATACTCTCATTATATGTATTATATATTATTTTAAATCATCATAAAAAAAGAAAAATTTTAAATTTTAAAACAATGTTTTCATTTATTAGTTGGATGATGCTATTGCGTATTTATTTTGAAATTTATCAATCCTATATATTTTGCTACAAGATATTTGAAAAAATCAAAAAATTACAAATTTATGCCAACCGGTATTAAACAAATTGAAAATAAAGCTCTTTGTGAATGTAGAAGAAAATTAGTCATTCTTATTTTTTGTTAATTTCGGACCAATTTACAAAATATATTACAATTTGAACAAAATGGGCAAATATAGACCATAACGCCAAAAAATATTAAAATCGGTCGTTTTATATTGGATTATTTAGTTCATTTTGAAACCGCCCACTTTAATTTTTTTAAAGTTTTAAATACATCTTCTTTACTTAATGTTTTTTATCAAGGATATATCTAAGACGTTGCACTGAAAAGCATTCGAGGCGAAAACGTAGTATAAAAATACCAGCTTACAAAACCAAACATTTTTTTTCATATAAACAAAATAAACATTACAACTAAAAAAAAAATGTATGTAAAAAAAATATAAATCAATAATTTCTTCAACAAAACTTATTAAAAAAAAATTAAATGCTCTTCAAAACTCATTATTCAGTACCAAAAAAAAAAATTTTCTCTTCTCTCCACGTTGTATAAATATTTCATACCTTCTCTATAACAAATCGTTCGATTATCTCCTGTATTTTCCGATACTTTGAGCAATATCGCCCTCGACGTGCGCCTTGACATTGACAGTATTTAATAAGCCGTAAGGTGCTGTCTTATATCCATCACATATCAAGACACCAGCCACGAATTCTGGTGCCAGTCTTTAGCACCAGTCAATCGCCCGCTCTTATCCCCCTCTTTATAGACATATCGCAGCACACCATCTTGTCACGAACTGCAAAAATATTGCCGATAATCTTATTTGATACACCCACAAAAACACAGGATGTGCTTTAAAAAAAAAATTTTTTTTTGAAGAGATATTTGATGGTTATGATTCTTTTGAGTATATTTTTTTAACTTTTTTATATCTAATATATTTTTTCAATAAACAATTAAAGACGCTTACAAAAAATTTTTTAAATCCAAACATATGTTTTATTTTTTATGGCACGCCAATGTGGTGATATGAAGAGCCGAGATGCATAATTCTTTTAATAAATTAAATAATTGATAGTTTTATTAATATATTCTATTTTGTTCCGAATAAAGTAACCTACTAGAAAAAAATCTGCAAAAATATTGTGGCTAATCATTGATATACCCCCAAAAAATACAGGGTGTTCTTTAAAAAAAAAATTTTCGAAGAGATATTTGGAGATTACGATTTCTTTTGAGTATGTATTTTTTTTAACTTTTTTTTTAAGCAATATATATTTTCAATAAACAAATAAAGACTCTTAAAAAAGGGTTTTATTTTCTCTAAAAATATTTTTTCATTTTTTATGGCATGCCAATGTGATTATGAAGAGCCGTGATGCAAAATGCTTTTAATAAATGATATAATTGAATAGTTTTTTTAATATATTCTATTTTGTTTCGAATAAAGTAACCTACTAGAAAAAAAAATTGCAAAAATATTGCGAATAATCTTAGTTGATATACCCAAAAAAAAGCACAGGGTGTCTTTTAAATGAAAATAATTTGTTCGAAGAGATATTTGAAGATTACGATTTTTTTTAGTATATTTCTTAAACTTTTTTTGTATGCAATATATATTTTGAATAAACAAATAAAGACGCTTAAAAAATGTTTCTTTTTACTCCAAAAATATGTTTTAGTTTTTAAGCCACGTCAATGTGATGATATGAATATAATAGTGACCGAATAAAGTGACCTAAAAAAAAATCCCCCAAATTTTTATATACAATTTACATTCGTAGTTATTCTTTAAAGAAAAAAAAAACAGGGAAAATCCTGAAACGTTGAAATTTTTATAAGTTAAACTGAGCCTAAAATATCTTAGGTGAACTACAATATGTTATATTCAAGATACGTTCAACCACTGAAACGGGCTTACCGCTAGCGCCATCTTACGGCTAGTTTGATAAATTAGCCGATTTTCTCTTCCCCTTAACCTGGATTTATATAAAATCAATTTTTTTCGATTTTTTTGCAAAAACAAAATCGTTTCAATTTTTTAAATATTTTACAACACTCAAATTGTATATAAATATGTGAAAATGGTTATAAAAACCTAACAATAATTTGAAAATATAGTAAGTATGTAATAAGAAGACCTAACTAAATTAATTTTATTAAAATTCGCAAAACGCAAGCTTTAAGACAATATGAGGTGAGGTTAGCTGAAGACATGCAAGTGCCATTAGACAGTTCAACACTGAAACAGGTGTCCTGATTCTCATCCTTCAGGATTTGCGGAAATTGAGCTTAAGGAAATTTATTGTCTTTACTAAATGTTGCTTTTTTTACAAATAGAAAAATATATACAAAGAAATATTTACGTATAAAATAAATGTGCATTTCGAAATCTAAGTCAGCTTCGTTACAATAAGGCATTCAATAAAAATACTCAAAAGATACATTAGTATAAAATTATAATTATTTTTCAACTTAGACGAATGAAAAAAAGGCAAAATGTTCGAAAAATTAATATAATAAGTCCCTTTATCTACGTTTATGTACGTTTATATTTATTCTTTGTAGGTACCTGCGAAATAGCCGAAAAGCGATTGCTGTCACTCGCAGCAGGTTCAGGATCAACACACAAATGCACACTTACGGGGATGATATAGGGTGAATTTTAATTAAGCATCCTTGAACCTGTCTGGTGTCCTTTATATACAAACTCGAGCCTTCGAGGATCAATATTTAATTGAAACAAGTAATTAGCAATATTACATGTTGAATTTTTTTTTACATGTTAAAGGACTTTTACGTGAAAAAAATTTTGCGCTAAAATATATTAAAATAAAAAGATTTTCCTCAGAATTTCATAAGGAAATTTGTATAGCTTTTGACCAAAGATAAATTTCCTATTATGACGTAGGTGGTATTTAATGCATGGTGCGCATGTGTCATACAGCAAAAGTCTTATCCAACGTTGCCATATTGAATCTAAATGCCGATTTTTAAAGAAATATTTTTAAAAATTACTTTTACAAGTTATTACATACATTTTTATTGCTGATAATTTTTATTATATATTCGCCTTGATGAAAATATTTAATATTACCAATAATTGCTTATTATATAAACTACTGCATCTGTTGTACATTTATTTTTTAACCCATGAAGAAGATATTGCCAAAAATGTTTCATTCAAATAAATGCAGATTTTTTAAAATTACTTTATATACATTTTTATTGTTGATAATTTTTATTTCATATTTGCCTCGATGAAAATATTTAATATTACCAAAAATTGTTTATTATATAAACTACTGCATCTGATGTACATTTATTTTTTAACCCATGAAGAAATTATTGCCAAAAACGTTACATACAAATTGAAAACATTTTTTTGTGCACAAATAATTTTTTTTTTATTGAATCTAGATCCGGTAAATATACAATGGACGTATATTTATCAAAAAAAAATTATTAAGTCTGAAAATTGTTATTTACGTGTGTCGAAATGTTCAATAATTTATGAGCTACTTTAAGTATTTAATTAGAAAGATATACGCAATCACATGATGTTTCAAACTGACATTTTCCCGACTATATTAAACAGTTCTCCGGTACATTATCATATCAAACGATATTTTGACGCGCGTGTGTGCGTCGACGACGACGCTGAAGAGGCGTCCCGACGCCCTTGTGGCTCTGACAGGTACGTCAGTCACATGGCAAAGAGGCAATCTCAATTTGCCTTCTCTACGTCTAGGTATAGTTATAGTTAAAGCTCTCTGAAGCTAGAAAATTGAATATAAGAGAAAAGAAAATTTTGTTTGTTGTGAAAATGGATGAAAAATAGTTTTGGTGGAAGAGTGTTTAAAGAATTTTTATATATTATTTGTAGTTTTGAAATTTTTCATAAGAAATTCGTTATTAAAATTTATTAATTATAGAAATCATAAATATGTGTTTACAAAATGAAGCAAAAATCGGTCAAATTAAAATATTTTAATATGAAAAAAATTGTTAGCATGCGTAATATATAATTTTTTAAATAAAGTTAATATAGAATATTTTAAAAATGTAAGAAATCACTTTATAAATAATCTTTAAAAAATGTTTATCAAATATCACCATTTAGATTCGATATGGCAACGGTGTATGGGACTGTTGCTATTGCACATGCGCACCGCAAAATTTATACAAATTGCCTACCGTAAAAATATTTAATTTCTTTATTTGTTCTTAAAATAAATAGTACATATTTCTTTTGTAGAATACGTGGCAAATATTTTAATTTACTTGAAAATTTCTGTGGAAAATCCCATTTAAAATTTTCAATGCAAGAAATTACTAGTGAAAAAAATTGTATAATATTTTTAAGATCATCGAAGAGCGAAATAAATAATTTAAACCGATCCAAAACGCAAAAAAAATCCCTACGACCGTTTGATTCAATAAATTCAAAAATACAAGACGATTTGGGCATTTATCTAAAATTGCGCGGAAGTAATAAAATTAACAATGCGAAGGCGAATGAATTAACGTTGCTTCAGCTGCAATTACAGCTAAGCATAATTGCAAATAATCGCAGATTAAGCGGAGAATATTTCACCATCTCACCGAAACTGACATGCAATAATCAAATATCGTCCGCGCTTCAATTGTAAGGGTATACCACCCCATATACAGGGTGAGAGAAATTGCGCTCTGTGATCAGATATCCAAAAAATTAAATGACATACAATTTTTTGCGGCACGTTTATGTTTTTTTTTTACAGAGTTTACATTTGCTTTGATTAGAAGCAAAAAAATCTAGATTTTTCTTAGGATGGTAGACTAAATACATCACCCTGTATATTCAATAATAGAAAGCACTAGTAAGCGTTTATTGTGTTGCCTACCGAAATTCAACAGGGGTGATCATTTAATTAAACTCACTTGTTTCATCTTTAGATAATTAATGTTTAGTTACAGAATACTCAATGTACAGAGACTAGATGCACAGAGGTCAGTCAAATTCGATTCAAAATTGCTTATAGGATAGTTACAAGTGGTCCTGTATTGCTTTGTGCTACCGTAAGGGTACAAATTTTATGGTAAAGTAGAATATATTTTAAACAGGCGGTGTTAATTATATATTTTTTTTGTTGTTGTTGTAATATAGTAAATTTTGAGTTACTTGACATTTTTTTTATAAATAAAAAAAGTCAAGTGTATAAATAAAAAATAATTGCATGTATAAATTTTTTGTGCAATAATATAGTGGTAAATTGTTTTATTTATACGATTTTTTCGTTTGAGACGATTTCAGTTGATTTTCTGTTATGAAATTACCATGTAGGATAGGCAATGTTATTAAAATTATTATTAAAGTTTTACAAAAATTTCATGTGGTTGTAAGAGATTTTTAAAATTTAATTTTCAAGATATATTCTGAACAATTTTCAAGCAACATATTATTTTTATAAATATGACATGATTTAATAGAACAGGATTATATGTACAATTTATTATAAAAAGATTTAAAATGAATTGATATTTTTATTTAATAAATTGTATGTAAAATTAGGAATAAAATTTTTTTTTACGCCATATTTTTAAATTCTACGATCTTATAAATAAAATTTATCTTAATTGTGCAGAAAGGTTTTTTTTTTCTTAAAGAACATGTTATATTTTGTCTCAAGGATTTTTTTTATAGAAAAGTCTTAAGGTCGTAATATTTTTAAAAAATATTAAGATAAGTTAGGTTAAAAAATAACATTTTTTGGAGGAATTAGCTATATTCGTTTTTAAAATTCCAAAGTTGATCTCTTTTTCTAAATTTTGTGCAACTTTGAGACTGCCAGAAACTAAGAAACCTTTAAAAAATTGTCGAATGTTAGTTGAAATATTTTGAACTGATAAATTTACATCACTACGCTCAAAAAAATCATGACTTATAAATTACAAAACATTTGTCAAGTTAAAATGAAAATGTCATGCTTTTTGATGAAATATTTGAACAACGTTAGAAATTTTGTTGCTACCTAAATTTTTTTTAGTCACTAAAATCTTATTTCACGCCAATTTTTGTATCATTGAAGATATAACATTTATACCATATATTACGAAAACGTGGATTAATTGCGAAAACATTCGAAATGAATTATGCAAAGCCTTCAGCTCTGAAGAATTCCACAAATGCAATTAATTAACCACGACCTGGTATCTAATCTGAAGACAAGGGATATTAATCGAAATGCAAACATGCAAAGGAAGGGTATCATTTTCCAATAGGGCCCTCAAATTATTTAAAATGAATATTTACGCACAAATCGCCTTGATCGATGAAAATCAAAAAATGAAATTTGTGTTCAGAATTTTTTTTTGGTCTTATATATTTTTTAGTGGTGGTTATTTTTTTAGCACAAAATAAGAAAAATAAGTTTTTCCTTTTACAAAGCTTTTTTTTTACAAAAAAAGTATGTTCAAAAAATATAATTAAAAAAATTAGTTAGTATGCATTTTTGATACAAATAATATTTTGATTGTCAAGTCACCTTTTTTTTACGTAAAAGTAAATTATACATTTTAACACCCTATGTCTAGGCATTAAAATTCCGTGTAAATTCGTCGCTAACTAAAGAAACTTTTGAAAAAAAAATTTTTACGAACAGCGAAAAACCATTAAAAAATTTGGAATTTTCTAACAACCCTTGCTGATTTTCTACATTTCAATTGCATTGCGTATTGCACGCCCTTAAGCAACATGGATTGATTTAGGGCATGAAAATCCATTGTGGTGCTTGCCCTTAACAATTGCCCTTCTAGAAGGGAAAGAAACAAAATACCGATTGTTTCAAATTTGATTATTTTAATCTTGCAGATATGTTTTATATTTTATACAAATATATTATATTACTAAATTATTTAAAAAAAAATTATATAATTTATTCATTTTTGAATTGTTTAAACGGATTTTTATTTTATTTTATTTTATTTAATTCTTAAAAAATATTCAACGTTGCATAAGTATTAAGAAACATTTTTTTAATTAAAATACTATATATAATTTGTTATACAAGTATTATATATGATAGTTTTTGGATTTGAAACAAGCGGTATTTTTATACCGGAAATGGTCAACTACCCTATTCGATGACCGATACATTGTAATGCACTTATGTCGATCCTCCACCGCAAAACCTTCGCTTTCCTATATCTTCAGCTTCAACAAATAATCTGAAGGACTGAAAAGATGAAAAAAAATTTTTTTTGTAATTTTTTTTTAATAATTTCATTTTGCTGCCATATGTATTTTAATTAATCAGTCATGAATTTACGATTTCAAACGATTTTCAGTCAAATATTTGATATGGGAAAAAGTATAAAATTAATTTTTTTACATTAAAATTATTTTTCAATTTTTCAGTCGACAGATTTTTTTTTAAATACATATTGTATAGGTATTCAAAATCTTTCAACTTAATTATTAATGGTGTTAATTTTGATCAAAGTTCCAAAAAAGGAAAAAATGTTGACAAATTTGTTCGGAAAACTCAAGTTCGGATTTTTTTTTTAAAGGAACTAACATAGCAAATACCATCAAAATCCATCATTGTCTAATCTAAACCTTTCTTAATATATGCTAAAAATATTACGTCCTTACGATTTCCCTGTAATTGATTTTTTTTTACTCAAAATATATTAAGCATTTTTAAGGGCAAAATTTAGAAAAAGAGAAGACCAACTCTGCTATTAAAAAAAAAAAACGAATGCAGCTAATTCTTTCAAAATTTGTTATTATCTAATCTAAATATTTCTGAATGTGTGTTAAAAATAATACGTCCGTACGACTTCTCTGCAAAGATATTTCTTGACTCAAAATAATTTAATTCGAAATATCGCTTAAAAATATTGTTTGTACTGCAATAAAAAATAATTAACTACCTAATTTTACACACAATTTATTAAATAAAAATATCAATTCATTAAAATTTTTTTTTTATAATAAATTGTAGGAACAATCTTCTTTTATTAAATAACATCATAACTAAAAAATACAACGTTTCCTGAAAACTTCTTAGAATATATCTTGAAAATTGGATTTTTAAAAGTCCCTTATAAAAAAACGACTACAAGAATTTTTCGTCAAATTTTAAAAATTCAAACGAAACTTTAAAATATTTTTTTATTTATTTGAATCCTGGATCTTCTCCTCTTCTTTTATTATTATTACATAAAATCGGCTGAAATTGTCTTAAACGACAAAATCCGTACAGACAAAACAATTTTACAATAATAACATCGCAAAAAAATGCAAATACAATTTCAAAATAAAGTTTTTGTAATTAACAACGACTTAATTAACAAAAAATCCGGGGACAACATGAAAATCGAATTTATAAAAATTAAATTTAAAATAAACAATTTTTTTTCTAAGAACCATATTGTTGCTCGAAAATATTACTACGTAATCAATATATTTCTAAATAATTTTCGAAATATTATTATATATCTTACTTGTATTTATAAATACACCAACAAATGTAAGGTAATTTTTTATGTCACTGCACTGGTATAATATTTCTAACAATTATTTTCAACGTTACCAAATTGAGATTTGTTTGCTAAACTATTTTGCGACTAAAAATATCTTTATACGTTGTTTACATCGCGTATACAAGCAGGTGTTCATCAAACCAAAACAAATGCCCAACTTTAATATAAACAAACCAAAACGACCTACGCAAATATAGGAATTTGTTTCTTGATTACTTGCGATAAGACTTCGGCTCGTTCACAATTGTAAAAGACGACATTTGCCTCGTACGTGTTTCGTACAAAAAAAAATTATGTGCGATGTATTTAATATCTTTTTTTATAATATTAATTTTATTAAATAAAAATGTTGCCGCGTTCATTAAGCGTTGAACATTGTTAAGTGAAACCGTGTTTTGTTCATTAAAAATGTTTCAAGACACAAATTGTTGTGATTTGGATCGAAAGGTATAGAAATATGTTTTTTAAAATTACTTCGGTGTAAAACCATTTTGAGCGGTACTTATTTTTAGTTTCGGAATTTTTTTTATGGCAGATTTGACTAAAGTTTTTATTTTTTTGTAGTTGTGCGGTAACAGATTAAATTTGATACTAAAATTTTTGCTGGTTTTAAAATAATTGAAAAAATGTGGCTGCAAAATGGATAGAAAAATTCAGAAACGAACTATTATTGAAAAAAAAAACTCTTGGAGGATTTTTTAAGCCAAGGTAAGATTTATTTGATTTTAAAATAACAAAATTAGTACTTTTTTTTCATAAATCGCACTTTTTTAAACGTTTATTTAAATCTATGAAAACTTAAATAAGATATTTGTTAGATATTTAATTTTTTTTGTGACAATGGGAAGGTATTAGAATTTTCCATTTCAAGATGAAATATTTAGACGTGGGTATTTTGAAGCGGAACTTAACCGGAAATTTTGTCAATCATAACAGAACAAAGAAAGAAATTGAAAAGTATATTTTTGTTCATGCGGAAAAAATCAATTTACTTCAACCACCGACTGAGAACATGATATCAGATTTATTAAAAAAAATATATATATACGTGCTTTTTTGTCGTGAATACTTAATATAAAAATAAACGTACTTCAGCGTTAAAGAAATTATATTTGTATTGTTGAAAAAAAAATAAAAACTGAAAAAATTAGCAGACAAATTATTTTATTAAATTAATATGATATATGGGGGCCACCTGTATTTTTTTCTTATTATATTCATTTGATATATAGCAACAATTTGCTAATTTTAAACCAATGAGGAGAATATACAAAATATATTTTTTAAATTTAAATATTCCAAATCGCATTTACATCTCATGTATTTATATCAATGCTTCGCTTTATACAGTTTTGCAAATTAAAAAAAAAAATCAATAACAAAAAACCATTATTATAAATTTAAACTCACAAAAAGCCTCAAACTGTTATTATAAAAAAAAAAATCAATTTCAAATACAAATGTACATTTTTCTAAAACTACTTTTCTTATTATGTCTAATACAAGAAAATGTAAAACGTGCACTCGAACAAATTTTATTTTAAAGTGACAGATATTTCTCCATGTCCGGTAATTAATTTTACCACCCGTTATATATGTACATAATCAAATGAATTACGACCTGCTGCAAATTTTTCGCGAATTAAATTTGCATTTAATAAATACGATAAATCGCGCGGGAAAGTCTCGAAAAATATTTATTTTATTAATGGTTTCGCGGTCAGTGTACGTAATTTTAACTTGTTTCAATATGCATATTTAAATATACATCACAAAAAAATTCGCGTAAATTTTTTCGCCGCATTATTCACAAAAAGTGCAAAATATAAATATTACCGAACAAATAGTTTCGGGCAATTAATTTGCACTGTACTATAAAATAAATTGTAAAATATGTTTATAATTTAATAAAAAATCTTAACTATATTAAAATAGCCGAGAATTGTTAAAAAAAATGCAGATAATCATCATTTGCCAATTATTGTGTCATCTTAAATACGAAGACCGTTTTCTTGATTCGTTATTTCTTTTTACATTCGAAATGGCTGTTGTTCCTTCGGGGCGGAATCTCTTGGGGAATCAAATGGAATTGGTAAAGAGTACCCGTGAAGGAAGGACACGGAAGACATTAAATTGAATTAGAGAATGGACATATTGTGTACTAAGCAACTTTAGCAGATGAAAACAATATTTTATAAAAATTAAATTATCTCTTACTTACTCGATGTTAACAAAAAAATTGTAGACGATACAAATTCGAGCTGAAAAAAATTTTTTTTGGCTCTTCGGACGAAATTTTGCAAAATTCATTTAATGGCGATTTAAATTTATTCGTCTTATTTCCCTCCAAACCATTCGTTTCGAACGCATTTTCTTCTGCTCGCGTATCGTCTGTTAGTGCAAAGTTAATCAAGGATCAAATAAATTTTCGACGAGACAGGAGTCAGAAGGGAAAAATCAGCTTATAGTGCCCTTTCACCTACCTATGCACGTGCATATACGGTTGCATAAATTCCAACCTTACGGCTTTGAATTGTATTCCAGCACGGGCGGGGAACTTAAGCTATTTTTCTTTAGTTAACTTTTCTCATTACGCCTTCAATTCGCAACGAGCCAGATAAAAAAATAATTAGAGAAGCGAATTTATTTCGACGGCTGAAATCGCGACGTCACGACGCCCGCGTCTTTCTATTCTTCGTATCAAGACGTTGCTTTATGCTTTTCAAGCTCAGAAACGGCCCTGAGGTTTTTCCACACAACATGAATCTTTGTGGTGACATTTTTTTGAAAAATATTTTGTGAATAAAATTTATTATCACCAATATATGCACTAAAAAAATTAAGAATGATCAACGAGTCGAAAAAAATATAAAAAATTGGAATACATGCCTGTAATTTTGCTGGGAAGGACAAAATTAATTTTTGATTTTGTTGAAAAACAAGCTGAACTTGGGTTGAAGAAATCGATTGAAAATTTTATTATCTAAAATATACACACGGAAAATATTAAATTATTAGTTAAACAAAAATTAAATTAAATAATCATTTTTCTGTGAATACGGCTCTGCAATTTTGTTTTATATAAGCTTAAGAAACGAATAGTTTGCTATATTTAGATGTTGCGAAAATTTATAATCCGCTTTCTCAACAGGAGTAATAGCTTTGATTTCTATAGGGCATTGAAGAATATTTCTTCCTCCACTTCGATGGCAGCGCTTATAGCGACGTCTAATCGAACGAAATATATAAATAGAATTGCGAGTTTCCTTGACGCATTTTACAGCTTACTGAAAATGTTGTGTATTTTTCTATTTGTTAAAAAAAAAAATCGCACCAAATAATATATTCAGGTAAATTGCAAAAAAAAATATTCTGTTGAAGATTTAACTGAAATTTTATTGCATTTTTCGAGAAATCACTTTATTATTCTTTACAACCCTTAGCGAAATATATATACGTAGCTATTTTAGCAATCTGCAAATGCATTTTGTGTTGCAAACAGCGAAAGAAGCACTAAGAAAGAAATATGGTACCGTGTAAGTAATACAGTTTTCTATATGGACATGACACGTTGCATATTTCGTTAAAAATATCGCCGAGGCAGTAATTTAATTTATCCCGGAATATTCTGTTGTAATGTAACAGGATAAGGGAACGTACCATACCGTGGTATAGTTTATTTTACTCTTCGGGAATTGACAAAAAAAAAAATCGGTCATGCTTAAATATTAATTTTTAGATAACAAGAACTTGAAATTAGCAAGTAAGAAAATTAAAAACATTAAAAAATATGATAAGGATGCTTCTTCTGATTTTTTATTTTTTTCATGTTGACATTAAATTGTTTTTATATAACATTTGATCCAAGTATTTAGAATATGCAAATGGTTAATTAAAGTTTTTAATTTAAAATAATGGCCGATGGATATTTTAAAAGAAACTTTAAAAAAACCATACAACCAAAGAATCCATTCCCTATTCAACCAAAGCCTATACCAACCGCATCACGTATCTTAAGGACCAACGAATTTAAGAGCATAGAAAGGATTACAAGCTCATGTGTTGTATACAGTAATTTCAACTCGACAGAAAGTTAATACGTGTGGAAGAAGCAACTGCCTGCTCGAAAGAACACCAACAGCAACAACAACAGCAAGTTGTGTGCGTTGCACGGGGAGGGGGGGGGATATTGTTGTTGAACGTGATCGCAATTATTCTGGTAATCGTTCCAGCCGGCGTTCGTTTATTCCTCCGCGCACATGACGGAGGACGAAGAGAAATGAACCCCTAAAACGGAAACATGATACGCTCGTGACATATATGCGAAAAGTGCGTTAGCGGGCGAAAATGCTGGAGTATAATGTTTCGATTTTGAAAGGCACTCGAGCTGAAAATTCCGAATTGAAATGTGAAATTGACAAACATTTCTGCCAGTTTAGTTGAATGGGACCATTTATTTTTCGCCAATAAAAACTAGTAAAAATTTTTGATATGTTGTTGATAACTGACTTACATTAAAGTGACCATACGTCCCGATTTTAGTAGGACAATCTCGATCTTCGGTAATTTGTCCCGCGAGACTTTTAAATGTCCCGCTTTAAATAAAAAAAGCAATATTTCCAAGTTTATTGTAAAAGTTGACCGTTCACAAAATTCGATTCTTTATTGCTACGATCGTCTTGCTTATGGATAGTCCTTTAACGGAAACGGCTGGACCGATTTTAATAATTTTTTGGTGTTATATTAAAGTGATTAAGGTCTATATTTACTATTTTTTTTCAAAATTTAAATATATTTAGTAAATTGGTCAGAAATTAAAAAACAAGAATGACTAATTTTCCTCTACATTCATATTTGTCGAATAACTGGTGGTTTAAATTTCTAATATTTTGATTTTTTGTATGTTCTATTTTAATTTTTTTTAATATTTTATAACAAAATATGTAGGATTTATATAAATATGATATAAATTCCAAAATTAACATGCAATTGCGTCATCTACCTATTAATTAAAAAAAAAATTCTTCGAATATTTAAAAAATTTCAATTTTGTATGATGACTCCAATTAATATATATTATATTTTTAATTAATATAATATAATAATAATATTTATTGGAACAAAAATATTTCTTTTAAACATAAAAATAAATTTAATTACAAAGAAATAAGAAGTAAGAAAACTTAAAGTATTAATAATAAAAAATTCTTTTCTAAAATAGCTAAGGAATAATATTGGGTAGTAATAATCAATTTTTTTAATTTAAATTAATTTCAATTTCAATTGTTACAGATTTTCAAAGTCAGTATTTATAAATATTTTTATATGGATTGCGGATGCAAAAATTTTCAATTCTTATTTTACTTGAAAAAATTATTGAATTTTCTAATTGCAAATAATTTGCGGATGTGCTACAAGATAAATATAAAAACCATAAAGCGTATAATGAATGCAAAATGCAATTGATAAAATGTTAAAATAAATTCGTGCTAAAAGTTTTATGAAAATTTAATTAATAATCTGAATCTTTCGAAGAAAATCCATCGAGTGAAAAATATGTGTAACAAAAACAACTTGTTTCTATATATTATAGTTTTTACAATTTACCACAATTAAAAAAAAAAATTAATAGTATAGTATGCGGAAAAATGGAGTTATAAACTATATTTTATGCAACAAATTAAATTAGTTCAAAAATAAATATTTCGACCTATTTTTCTTAAAATAGAAACTGAATTCTTATTTCGTAAATATATTTTCTTTTAGAAATTTCACCATTGTCATAGCAGTATGTCTTCTTAAATGATATATTTGACAGAAGTAGGTTAACATAAGGAAATTGTAGGTATTATGTTACATTTTATTCATATCTCTGCAAAATTTTATATAAAATTTACCAGAAAATATTATTTCCAAGCAAAATAGTATGTTTCTAAAATATTCGTTTTGGGTTATATTTTATTCTATAAATTGTGCTTAGAAATAAGCGATACTTTTTGTAGATTTAAAAAGAGTAGTCTGAAGAAAGAATCATTTCTTTACGAGTAAAGTAATTGGAATTTTATTTTTTAAGTGGATCGTTTTTTTTTTTATTATCTCATTTGGACCATTAAAATTACTCAACTTGACGTCCAAAAAAGCTCCTTTTTTCGTGCGATATCAAAATCTGGCAAACATTTTTTTAAATGTTTTCTCAATCAATGTCCATTCCCTCAGCCCACCTGAACGTACACGCTCATCCCGTAACAAATAGCTCTGCGGTCCAGAACAATACAGGAACGCACCCGCTGGAGTGTTCCTGTATCCTGTAGGATCTGTATCCTGCAGGTCTGCCTGCCCTTGGCTGTCCTGTCACACGAATCACCAGAAAACCGCATCACGGTGATGCATATTCGCGCATATGTGCGTGAATACGTGAGCACGTTTCGTACGTTTCCCTAGCCCTAGCCTGTAGCTCCTCGTCAGGGTGCCAAGACAAATGACCCTAATGACACTCAATTATTTACATTGGAGTCGTTCGTTTTAGTCGATCGATAGAAATGAAATAAATGATAGAAGAATGCTATGTGGATTTTTTTTGACAAGACAAATTTTTGAAGATTGACGTCACATCTGACAGAAATGTATAAAATTTTCGGCACACAAAAATCTATATTCATCATTTTTGATAATCCTTACACAATTAGTCAATAGAAAAATTTACGAACTCTAAAATCTTATACAAGGATAGCAGATTTTTTTTTGACCAGACAAATTTTTGAAGAATGACGTCACATCTGGTAGAAATATACAAAATTTTCGGCACAAAAAAATTTATATTCATCATTTTTGATAATCCTTATACAATTTGTCAATAGAAAAATTTGCGAACTCTAAAATAATATACAAGGATAGCAGATTTTGTTTTGACTACACAAATTTTTGAAGAATGACGTCACATTTGACAAAAATGTACAAAATTTTCGGCACAAAAAATCTATATTCATCATTTTTGATAATCCTTACACAATTAGTCAATAGAAAAATTTACGAACTCTAAAATCTTATACAAGGATAGCAGATTTTTTTTTGACCAGACAAATTTTTGAAGAATGACGTCACATCTGGCAGAAATATACAAAATTTTCGGCACAAAAAAATTTATATTCATCATTTTTGATAATCCTTATACAATTTGTCAATAGAAAAATTTGCGAACTCTAAAATAATATACAAGGATAGCAGATTTTTTTTTGACTACACAAATTTTTGAAGAATGACGTCACATTTGTCAGAAATGTACAAAATTTTCGTCACAAAAAAATCTATATTCATCAATTTTGATAATCCGTACACAATTAGTCAACAGAAAAATTTGCGAACTCTAAAATCATATACAAGGATAGAAGAATTTTTTTGACCAGACAAATTTTTGAGGAATGACGTCACATCTGGCAGAAATGTATAAAATGTTCGGCACACAAAAATCTATGTTCATCATTTTTGATAATCCTTATACAATTAGTCAATAGAAAAATTTAGGAACTCTAAAATCATATACAAGCATAGAAGAATGCTATATGATTTTTTTTTGACCAAACAAATTTTTGAAGAATGACGTCACATCTGCCAGAAATATACAAAACTTTCGGCACAAAAAAATCTATATTCATCATTTTTGATAATCCTTATACAATTAGTCAACAGAAAAATTTACGAACTCTAAAATCTTATACAAGGATAGCAGATTTTTTTTTGACCAGACAAATTTTTGAAAAATGACGTCACATCTGCCAGAAATATACAAAATTTTTGGCACAAAAAAAATCTATATTCATCATTTTTGATAATCCTTACACAATTAGTCAACAGAAAAATTTACGAACTCTAAAATCTTATACAAGGATAGCAGATTTTTTTTTGACCAGACAAATTTTTGAAGAATGACGTCACATCTGGCAGAAATATACAAAATTTTCGGCACAAAAAAATGTATATTCATCATTTTTGATAATCCTTATACAATTTGTCAATAGAAAAATTTACGAACTTTATATCATATACAAGGATAGAAGAATGCTATATGATTTTTTTTTGACCAAACAAATTTTTGAAAAATGACGTCACATCTGCCAGAAATATACAAAATTTTTGGCACAAAAAAATCTATATTCATCATTTTTGATAATCCTTATACAATTAGTCAACAGAAAAATTTACGAACTCTAAAATCTTATACAAGGATAGCAGATTTTTTTTTGACCAGACAAATTTTTGAAGAATGACGTCACATCTGGCAGAAATATACAAAATTTTCAGCACAAAAAAATCTATATTCATCATTTTTGATAATCCTTATACAATTAGTCGATAGAAAAGTTTACGAACTATAAAATTATATAAAAGGATAGAAGAATGCTATATGAATTTTTTTTTAAGAAGAAAAAATGTACAAATAGTGGTACAAAATTTTTTAAATTTAATTTTACATTTTTGATGCAACTGATAATGCTCACACACTTTGCTTCAATTGAACGCTTTTCCAAATAATTTTTTGTAATGTAAAAACACGCCCTTCATACTAAATGAATATAAATGATCTGTTTCGAATTGGAATTGACGCTAATCCGATGGCGGTTCCACACTGATCATTCCTTCCGCGTCATTGATATAGCCAGATAGACAAGATCATGTGAGACTAGGGGTTTGTCACCCCCGATATAAACAACCCCCAGTGCTTCGCATTGTTGCACCGAAGACATATGCGATGCACATCCGTCCTGCCATCTAATGGCGCAATGAGCTCTTTAAATCTCACTTTGCCCACTTTCTGGTCCACCGAAGATGCAATAAGAATACTGTCTTGATGCAACGAGGGGAAGAGTCGAACAAAATATAACCTCAATTAATCAAAATTAATATAAAATGTTTTGTGGCAGAATTTAAAGGGAATTTGAAGTCTTCATTTTTCAAAACAGATGATAAAGAAAAAATTGTAAAAACAATCTAGAACCACGCGAAGATTCTTTTTTTCTAAATGCATTTTGGAGGATAAGAGTACAAACAATTTGAAGAAAAATCATAGTAGTTCCCGTATAATAATATAAGATACCATCGTGTAACTTTTTGAGGGCCTATGGAGATGGGGAGATGTGGTCTATTGAACGCAAGCACTGGCGAAGAGGAATCAGAAAAGGGCACGGACATGAGTAATGAGACGGATCACTTTTATGGGGGAAAGGTCAGCACTCTGATTAAAAGTAGATTGGATTTCTACAAAAGAAAATGTTAGCTAGCTTCTTACCCGTCAGTTTATGGAGCAAAGCCAATATCTAAAAGGGCGGTTTTTTTTTTTTTCGAAGGGCTGAAAACATTCGCGCTTCGAAGCTAAAGGTCAATCATCGAATTGATTTTGTTCGAACAAATTGTTAGTTTCTTTGTATTTATTTTACGAATCCTAATATACCCTTTCAAAAAATTTGATATGGGCCGTCTTATTTTGAGGGGCCCCATCTAATATTTCCACGTCCCTTCTACAATCTGATATTATGGCGATTTGTCTTTGAAAATTACTCCCCCATGACTGACATATCAAAAGGAAGAACATATCGGCAAACGTACTTAGAAATACATCATTTTGCTTTTATGTCTTAGTACAGGAACGGACTTATTAATCCGTAATATTTGTTTTTCAAATAAGCAAAAATACAATTTTATGAACACGCTTGTACCAAACTAGAAAATTGTTACTCTTCTTCTTCATTGTACAAGACAAATGCGCTAGTTCAATAAGTTCTTTATCTCTTTCAATTTGGCAGTGGTAAAAGACATTGGCTTCGATTTTATAATCCCCCCCCGCCCCCGAGAGACACAGAACCGCATTGAATAAATACTGAAACAATACTGGAGCGATGATAAAACCTCCAGACAAAAGTTTCGCGTTTAATCCAGAGGCGCTTCAGTATCGGAAAGTAATAATAATCAGTCATGTGAATAAACGGCAACGCCGCTGCGCGTATATAGAGAAGACGTCCTCAGAGTCCCCGAAAGTTACGCAAACGAAAATATTTGGGTGTGTAATTTGATGGGAATAGTTTTACGACGGCTAGAAGAAGAAGACGATGCAAAACTGGTCTTTTGTTAATTCAAGCATTTAAAGAAGCGCGGAAAAGTTTTATTATACGACATGCCAAAGAATTGCTATAAAAATTGTTTGTCACGAATTTCTATATGTATGGTATAAAATATAGACGTATAGAAAAAAAAAATTTTAAGTATTTTTTTTATATAATTCAGTCAAAATTATATGTTAAGATGTTTCGTCTTTCAAATCGTACCATTTTCTTTATCGTCGAATAGATTTTTTACACCTATGCGTCTGCATTAAAACGCAGTGGCTATATTTTTGTGGCATCTCAACTTGATTACTAGTTAGTTTAAAGTGTGGTATGTAAGTACTGGTTTCGTTGACGAGAACTCAAGCCCGAAGAAGTTACAATACATATAATAATTTCATACAACCGTAAATCGATTTAAAATAAAAAATGCGACTTTCTATGCGTTTTATAAGTATTTTTCGATATAGTTTAATGAAAATATATAAAAATCATAAAAAAATTAATTAATTAATATAAAACATTATTTTATTGCCATGAAAATCTTCATTTTTACCAAAAAAAAATAGTCGACGATTTGAAAGATTCAAATGAGTTGTTGTACGAGGTACTGCTCTTCGCTCTTCACCAAGCGTACCTCGAGCATCGTCGTATGCTTTAGTATTAAGTCATTATAGGCCGGCGTCACGCATCTACAGACACTAATTCTCAAGATATGAGGTAATCTTCGTGTTCGTCTTCGGGCAAACCAAAAGGAACACCAGCTAGATGTGCACGAGGGTCTCGCTGGCCTCGTTGGTACCTTGAATGGTACTCACTCGTCTGTATGATGATCCATCAGTTGTAACGAAAAAAAAAAATGTATGAAGAGTTTTTGTTGTGTTAAGACAATGTACAAGAAATAAGTTGAAATATAAACGTATAAAGAAAAATTGTCTTTTGCATTGATTATTTAGGTGTGCTATAATTAAAAAAGAAATTAATATTTAACAAAAGTTGTTGTTAAACAAATTTTCCTTTTAAATCGCTGTTCGTTTATATTATTTTATTATTCAATTTTCAGATAATCCAAAATGAACGCTTTGCTACTGAACATGGCCATAATTTTCGGGACGATTTGCAGCTTGATTTTCCTCCTGGAATTTGGGCCAGTCCGGGCCTCGCAGGATTTCCAAAACGAGGAAATCGATAAAGGTATGTCGATTTAAAAAAATATATATCAAAATGTGCTTTTGAAAAATGCTTTACACTTTTTTTTTGTGCAAATCACAAATGTCTGATATTTTAATTTATGCGGCGATTAAAAATGCAATGGTAAATAATATATCAGAAATTGGGAAGAGAATGCGAAACACAAGTGCGGTAAATTACGTTTGTAATGCTGGCATTGCATTGTTTGTACCTCTGGGAAACGTCCCGCTACCTCCTAGGGATAGGCAGGAATTATACAGGACCGTCTCCGATGTTTTCTCCAAATTTAATTGATAAATTTGTATGTTGAACGTTTAGTATTGATTTTTTTACGTGTTCGAAAAAATATGCATTAAAGAGGAGTTTTTCTATATATTATAAAAGTAGGAAGAGTTATTAGTACTTAAACAATTATTATTAATTAAATTTAAAGACAAATTGATTTTCACTAAATTTTATCCCGCGTTATTAAAGTACAAAAACTTGGCTTAAGAATTCTTTCGAATTATCATATAAATTGGAGTAATTTTATTTTATAAATAAAAGATAATGATCTTTAATTCTCTTGTGGACATATTCATTTTTCTGTGCGAAAATTTGATTAACGATTTTATTAAAAATTGTATTTTTTCGCCACGAGAAAATTTTCGTTCCTAATTACGTGTCTGTTTATTGCCCTGAAAGTCCTGTAAAGGGACTAGGCAACGGGTAAGGGGAATCTATATACGTTTTCCAGGATCTTTTATGCCATGGAGCAGAAGGTATTTCGCGATGTATTTTTAGTATCACATAAAAATACACGGTTGCATTTTGTGCACACATTGTTTTACGCTTTGTGACGTAATGTGCGGTTGTATATAATTTGAAAAAAACCGGCAGCTGCGGTGGGTGTAATTTCAAGGGATATTTCAGTGGCGGTACCCTGGAAAATCCACCAATTTTTTTTTGATTTTTTTTATTTGGTTGAGGTCAAAAATTCATTTTTCTGTGCGAACATTTTATTAAAAATTGTATTTTCGCATTTTTTCGATACGAAATCATTTTTGTTCCTAATTACGTGTCTGTTTATTGCCCTAAAAGTGCTGTACAGAAGATATATGTTTAAGGTAGTAAATTTTTTACTTTTCCAAATATCTGTAACATTTTTGCGCTTGAAATTGCTTGTAAAAAGCTTGTGGCGTTTCTTATTTATTTTTAGGATAATAAAATTTAAAACACCAAAGTATATCAAAAAAAAATATTTTTTTTAGATATTGGTATGAGAGGAGTATTTTTAATAATTTTTAAGTGATGGTTTAATGGCATCTTAAAAAGTCGCTTTTTGAATGAAGGAGAATTACAAAAAATATATATTTTTATATAAAAAAAAACGAAAATGTTGGAAAAGATGCATTTTTTAGATACTTAATTTAGTTCAATGTGTGTATGAAAAAAATTAAATAAAATAACTTATCGATTAAGATGAATTTTTTAGATATTGATATCAAACGAACAATTCAAATTCAAATTTATCTAATTAAAAACATTATTAGGTATTTAAATTTATTCATCTTAAGATGGCCTGAAAAAGCCTAGGATGCTGTAGATTTATTTTTTGATATTTCATTTATTAAATAATTTAAAATAGAAAAAATCGACGAAAATATCGAATAAAATGTTTTTTTGACATTAATATGAATCACATATTTTTTAAAATAGCTAAAATTGATTAATAATTAAATTGATTAATTGAAAAATACAGCAAAATATATCAAAAAAGATGATTTTTTAGATATTGTTATGAAAGGAATATTTTTTTCTAATTTTTAAGTGATGACGTCGTAAAAATCGCTTTTTGAGTGAAGGAGAATAACAAAAAAATTATTTTTATATATAAAAAAAACCATAACATGCATTTTTCAGATAGTCAATTTTATTCGTTAAATTTATGTATGGTAAAAAAAAAACTGAATTATTGATTAAGATGAATTTTCTGATATTTTTATATTTACAAATTACATATTTTTAGCAATAGTTAAAATTGTATAATTAACAACTATAATCGCAAATAACTTTTTTGCGTTTTATTTATAAAAACAACAGCGCTTCAAAATTTTACCATAATCTTTTTCCCACCTCCAGCAATTGCATCACAATTTTCCTATTACCATCGGAATTTACACTCAAACATTTACCGAAGCTTCCCACTAAAGTGCCGAAACGCCTCGAATGCGCTTGTATTAATATCCGATAATATTTGCAATAATCTATACACACAAATGCCATTATCTCTGCATCTGATTGCATTTCCCATGAGGGGAATACTATTACCAAATATTCCACAATTGCAACTCAATACGCCAGGAATCCCGCCATACAAATTCCTGGACAAATGAATGACGCGACTGATTATATTATCAATTATTTCGAATTTAGTTTTACTGCTGATACAGGATTGATTTTTCCAAAAAAAATATTTTTTCTTCTTCCATCTGGCTGGAAAAAATATATATAATTTAACTATATCGATGAGTATTTTGATGATTTTTGTTTTAAATTGTTGAATTGCGTTGTTGCTTTCGCTTACCCTGTATAGTGTAGAATTGCACAACATACTATAATCCAGCAATTCGGCCCCAATGACGATTTTTTTATTCCTCAATCAGGTTGGAAAAAAATAAAAAATTTAACTATATCGATGAGTATTTTGATGATTTTTGTTTTGAATAGTTAAATTGCAGTGTTGCGTTCGCTTACCCTGTATAGTGTAGAATTGAACAACATACTATAATCCAGCAATACGGTTTTAATGACGAATTTTTTTTTCCTCAATCAGGTTGGAAAAAATTATATAATTTAACTATAACGTTGAGTATTTTGATGATTTTTGTTTTAAATTGTTGAACTGCGGTGTTGCGTTCGCTTACCCTGTATTGTATAGTATTGAACAACATACTATAATCCAGCAATTCGGTCTTGTGGACGAATTTTTTTTTCTTCAATCCGCCTGGACGAAATAATACAATTTGACTATATCGATGAGTATTTTGATGATTTTTGTTTAAAATTGTTGAATTGCGATGTTGCGTTCGCTTACCCTGTATAGTATAGAATTTAACAACATACTATAATCCAGTAATTCGGTCTTGTGGACGAATTTTTTTTTCTTCAATCAGATTGGAAAAAATTATATAAGTTAATTATATCGATAAGTATTTTGATGATTTTTGTTTTAAATTGTTGAATTGCGGTGTTGCGTTCGCTTACCCTGTATTGTATAGTATTGAACAACATACTATAATACTGCAATTCGGTCTTGTGGACGAGTTTTTTTTTTCAATCCGCCTGGACGATATAATACAATTTGACTATATCGATTAGTATTTTGATGATTTTTATTTTGAATAGTTAAATTGCAGTGTTGCGTTCGCTTACCCTGTATAGTGTAGAATTGAACAACATACTATAATCCAGCAATACATTTTTAATGACGAATTTTTTTTCCTCAATCAGGTTGGAAAAAATTATATAATTTAACTATATCGTTGAGTATTTTGATGATTATTGTTTTAAATTGTTGAACTGCGGTGTTGCGTTCGCTTACCCTGTATTGTATAGTATTGAACAACATACTATAATCCAGCAATTCGGTCTTGTGGACGAATTTTTTTTTCTTCAATCCGCCTGGACGAAATAATACAATTTGACTATATCGATGAATATTTTGATGATTTTTATTTTAAATAGTTGAACTGCGGTGTTGCGTTCGCTTACCCTGTATAGTATAGTATTGAACAACATACTATAATGCAGCAATACGATTTTAATGACGATTTTTTTTTCTTCAATCCGCCTGGACGAAATAATACAATTTGACTATATCGATGAATATTTTGATGATTTTTGTTTTGAATAGTAAAATTGCAGTGTTGCGTTCGCTTACCCTATATAGTGTAGAATTTAACAACATACTATAATGCAGCAATACGATTTTAATGACGAATTTTTTTTTCCTCAATCAGGTTGGAAAAATATATATAATTTAACTATATCGATAAGTATTTTGATGATTTTTGTTTTAAATTGTTGAACTGCGGTGTTGCGTTCGCTTACCCTGTATAGTGTAGAATTAAACAACATACTATAATCCAGCAATTCGGTCTTAATGACGAGATCGATGCGGAATCCGAGTGATAAAGCGATAATCCGGTGCCATCGGGCCTCAGGTGTATATGAATTAAGCTCCAAAGATGATAGGCATGTCTAAATGAAAATGATATCAAGTTTGAACGTGTTTGCGGCAGCAGTTGATATTCCTCCGGGACTTTAGTGGATCCTAGACTTGTCTATAATATTGGATAATTGAACAAGTCATGTTCGGTACTAATTGAAAGATATTCTCACGTCGCCCGCGAAGCGAACGTGAATTTTTTATATTTGTCAAAATTAATTAGAAATTCCTTGGTGAAGTAATGATGAATTAAAAAGTTGTTTTAATAAATTATTTTGTATTACACTTAAAATTGCAAAGTCAGATTTTATGTTTTTTTGCTATCGGTAGTTTTATTTTTAGACCAAAATAAATAATTAAAAATTCCTCGATAAAGGAATGAAGATTTAAAATTTTTTTTATTAAACTATTTTATGTTAAACTTAAAATTACAAAGTCTGACTAGAGTTTTTATGTTTTTTTGCTATCGGTAGTTATGTTTTTAGACCAAAATAAAAAATTAGAAATTTCTTGATAAAGGAATGATGAATTACATATTTTTTTATTAAATTATTTTATGTTAAACTGAAAATTACAAAGTCTGATGGGAATTTTACTGTTTTTTGTTAGTAGTATTTATATTTTTAGACCAAAAAAAAAAAATTTCAATTTTTGATGTAATGTTTAAGCAAGCGATTGCCTCGAGGAATCTTTTTGAAATGAAATTTAACCTGTTATAACTTGCCTGATAATCCTAAATTTAAAAAATCGTACGTCAATTTAAATCCATGACTGAAATCTCTATAAAGACTTTTTAAATAATATGTTGCATTAAAAAAAATCCTTCACGAAAACTAATCAAACTAAAGATTAGAAAAAAATCTCGGGCTAGCGATTTTTTATTTTTTTTCTCTCAATTCCCAATATTTGGCGCTATCAAAAAAAAAATTATATCAAAAAATATTTGTCCTCCAATATAAAATCAAAAATAAAATAGTTTAAATGCATTAATAGGGATACTTTTCCTGGTATACACAAAAAATAATAATTGAGGGTTACCTGGGTAAAAGTGAAAGACATTTCTCAGCTTCGGGGCTTTCTTAGGCATGGTGAGGTCGCTCTGGCACAAAATGAAGTTAGTGAGATCAAAGAATGCGAGACTCGCTCATTATCCCAGAGTAAAATATCCTTCATATATCCATGAATTGTTCTATCGTCGGACAAAGTTTAGCAAATTTACAATTTGGTGAATATATGAATTTCAAATGGGTGTAGTCCCTTTGGACAAATTGTACACAGAATATTGCGTTGTGTATCAAATTTAGCTGACACTAAAATGGACTTCCAGGATACGTTTTGTACTAAATTTTGATTTTTATTTTCTTCTCCGGTTCTGGAGAATTCTGCAAAATACAGAATGATTTTTTAATAACAAGCTAAGAAAAACATATTGTTTTTATTGCCATTGCAAATTTCCATATCATATTTTCACATTGTCTTATTATTTTTATTCAATATTGTAAATTATTTCAAAATAAAAATACATTGTTTTAATTAAATAAAAATTGTTTAAGAATTAATAAATAATTTAATTTCGCAACGAGTCATTACATAAAGAAACACTTTTTTTCAAATCATCATCTTCATAGTCAGATATTAATTCAAAACTGACATTTTTTGAAAAGGAGTTTTCATTTCATTAAATCGCCCAGTATACATACAATTTTTGTGTAAGATTACAACACTAGGTGTGAAACTATCACCAACAGACCACTTTTCTTTTTGTATTACCTAAAAGGGAATACAGAAAAAAAACAAAAGGACAAAAGGTGTTATCAATTTTGCATGTGAAATTCTGGAAGAAAAATTATCATTCCCAAAATGATAAAACACCCCAATAAAAAGTGTAGTTGTACATTTTTTAGTTGATTTTTTCTTGATTCTTCAAAAGTGGATTGTTATATATAAAATTATTTATTTTTTTATATAAATATTCATCAAGTTGAAACAAAATTTTCAAATATTCAAAAATTCGCGTAATTTTTAAAATCATGTCGAATAAAACAGTAACCTTTCTATATAATTTTTTTAATTTTTTTAAAAACACAAAATCGAACAAATTTTTACCACTTTACGAGTCGTCGATGCACATTTTCTTCATCATACGTAATATCTACATTCGAGGGTGTTTCGCCGGACGTAAAACACTTTTTGATATTTGCAACCCCCGCATGATAAAACCCACCCTTCGCACACGCACGCATATATAAATGGAAATTTAAATTCCGCTCTGCTAAATTTCCCATGTGAATGAAATGTCTCAAATATAATTGAAGCATTTTTCATATTATTTTATGAATTGGCGTACCGAGAAAATAGGGATGATTTATCGATAGCCAATACTTATTTGGCTGGCTGTTTAGGCGATGAACTACGCGTAAAATAATTTAATCTCTAATGAAAAATCATATATGAAAATTTACGAATGCTAAATGCTGCTAAAATATTAATACTCGCGCAAATAATCAAATTACGACATTCGTTCGTATGTACGAAGCGCATTAAAAACTCGGAATGGCCAACGGAATGGCCAATGAACGTTGGGCCAGTGATCTTATTAACTCGTTGACCCCTCTCACATAGCTGCAATTTCGGTTTTCTATATACACGTATATGACACGTTTACGAGTTCCGCTACCAAAGTGCACAAATTTATTATTAGGGACTCACCATGATAATTAAAAATAATTGTAGCACGTCCAGAGGGTACCGAACCGAAAATAAACAAATCTGCAAAAGTGCCGAAGTACGCAAGGGTTGAGAAAAATAAACGATTTTTTTTGGATTTTTTTTGAAGGATGTAAATCATCGAATAGAAGATTATAAAAATTTACACCGAAAATAATCACAGCTACATAAGTGCAGAAGCAAAAAAAGCCGTGAAAAAAATGTAACGATTTTTTTTTGGGATTTTTTTTTAAGGATGTACATCATCGAACGGAAGATTATAAAAATTTCAACCGAAAATATAGACATCTACAAAATTGCCGAAGCAAAAAATGTTTGAAAAAATTGAAACAAGTCTTTTTCGGTATTTTTTGAAGGATGTAAATCATCAAACGGAAGATTATAAAAATTTACACCGAAAATAATTACATCTACAAAAGTGCCGAAGCAAAAAAAGGCTTGAAGAAATGAAACGATTTTTTTTTTGGATTTTTTTCTTAAGGATATACATCATCGAATGGAAGATTATAAAATTTTTAACCGAAAATATACACACTTAGAAAAGTGCCGAAGCAAACAAGGGTTGGAGAAATAAAACTATTTTTTCTTTGGATTTTTATTTAAGGATGTAAATCATCGAACGGAAGATTATAAAAATTTCAACCGAAAATATAGACGTCAATAAAATTGTCGAAGCAAACAAGGGTTGAAAAAATTGAAACAAGTCTTTTTCGGATTTTTTTTTGAAGGATGTAAATCATCGAACGTAATATTATAAAAATTTAAACCGAAAATAATTACATCTACAAAAGTGCCGAAGCAAAAAAGGCTTGAAGAAATGAAACGATTTTTTTTTTGGATTTTTTTTTAAGGATGTAAATCATCGAATGGAAGATTATAAAATTTTTAACCGAAAATATACACACTTAGACAAGTGCCGAAGCAAACAAGGGTTGAAGAAATAAAACTATTTTTTCTTTGGATTTTTATTTAAGGATGTAAATCATCGAACGGAAGATTATAAAAATTTCAACCGAAAATATAGACGTCAATAAAATTGTCGAAGCAAACAAGGGTTGAAAAAATTGAAACAAGTCTTTTTCGGATTTTTTTTTGAAGGATGTAAATCATCGAACGTAATATTATAAAAATTTAAACCGAAAATAATTACATCTACAAAAGTGCCGAAGCAAAAAAGGCTTGAAGAAATGAAACGATTTTTTTTTTGGATTTTTTTTTAAGGACGTAAATCATCGAATAGAAGATTATAAAAATTTTAACCGAAAATATACACACTTAGAAAAGTGCCGAAGCAAACAAGGGTTGAAGAAATAAAACTATTTTTTCTTTGGATTTTTATTTAAGGATGTAAATCATCGAACGGAAGATTATAAAAATTTCAACCGAAAATATAGACGTCAATAAAATTGTCGAAGCAAACAAGGGTTGAAAAAATTGAAACAAGTCTTTTTCGGATTTTTTTTTGAAGGATGTAAATCATCGAACGTAATATTATAAAAATTTAAACCGAAAATAATTACATCTACAAAAGTGCCGAAGCAAAAAAGGCTTGAAGAAATGAAACGATTTTTTTTTTGGATTTTTTTTTAAGGACGTAAATCATCGAACGGAAGATTATAAAAATTTAAACCGAAAATAAACACATTTAGAAAAGTGTCGAAGCAAACAACGGTTCAAGAAATAAAACGATTTTTTTTTGGTTTTTTTTTTGGAGGATGTAAATCATCGAACGGAAGATTATAAAAATTTACACCGAAAATAAACACATTTACAAAAAGTGCGGAAGCAAACAAGAGATTAAAAAAAATGAAACGATTTTATTTTGGAGGATATAAATCATCGAACGGAAGATTATAAAATTATAAAACATCTAAAAAAATGCCTAAGCAAACAAAGGTTGATTAAATTGAAACAAGTTTTTTTTTTGATTTTTTTTGAGGGTGTAAATCATGGAATAGAATATTAGAAAAATTTAATCCTGTGTTGTTAGAAATCAATAAGTTAATCTTAAATTGAGCTCAAGATTGATTTTAGATTTTTTTTTTGTGAAAATGTGCTGGTTTGTATTTTTAAAACTCCCGTCCATGTCAAATAAATAAATATATGAGTCATCAATTTAAAATATTGTACACAAATTAAGTAATCAATTTTTATAACAAATTTTTAAAAAAATTATAAGTTTTGCCTACTAAAAAATATATTTAAAAATATTCGACGTCATATAAATTTGGCAACTTTATATATATACACGAGTGTACTCTTAATGTGCTGTGTGCCAACATCTTGAATGATGTATGATGTCACTTCGGGCTACCCCATATTTCCATATTAGCGGAGATAAATCCCTAAACAACCCCTCTTAACATGAGAACAGAGATATTCACTCCGAATGTGCATGTGCAGAGAAAGTACGGTGATTTTACCTCTTCAGCTCTTCGTGGACTTAGAGATTTAATGATTTTTTTTTTGGGGGGGGAATAAATATAACAAAATCTGGTTCTAGTTAAAATCTAAAAAATATATACATGGTTATTTCATCAAAATAAAGCTCGCGGAATTTTTGGCGACCAACGAGTTTTTTTTCAATTATTAATATCATTTTTAGCGCCATCCAAAATATAATAACATTTCAATAATAGCCTTTCTTCAGTTCTTGTATATATGTTTGTAAGAACTGATATTATAATTAAAATATTGGGCGTGTTAGGCATATTAAATTAAGCCAATGATCTCAATTTGGAATAATATAATTATTGCTGGATATTATCATAATAGGTATATGTCTGTAATATTATTTACATAATTATAGTAGCCTAACTCTTAATTACTCGGCTATGGCTATACGTGAGGAATTAATGAGTATACAGGGGGTTTCATATTATTTTTTGTAATTAATAATACACTTGATTTATTTAAATAAGCAAGGTTATTTAGAATGTTTTATAAAAAATCTTTGCAGTGTTTTCTTTTTTTTTGCAAAAAAAAAAAATTAAAATTATCATGATTATAAGAAATTTGTTATGTATATAAGTTTAAAAATTTTTTTAATAGATTTTCTAATATGAAATGGTCTCAGGATTATAATTCTGCAAGAAGTTTTGTTATAAGAATAATAGTTTGAAAATTGAAAAGTTTGAGGCGTTGGCCCTGTAGATTTTTTTTTGTAAAATTTTAACATTTTTAAATGTTTGTTATTGAAAATTTCTAATAGCATTTGATCCAACGATTTAGAATATAATGCGATATGAATATTTGAAAAGTAAAAAAAACTGAACAGTTAGAAATGTTTTTATATGGAAGTAATAAGTAAAAAATTTGAATTTTTTTTATCATATAATTCACTACACGTATATTTTATTTATTAAATTTATTTAATTTATTTTCTATATTTTATTTTTATAAACTTTTAAAGAATAGATAAATTTGTAAAAATGTTTCCATTCAAACTTCTCTTTCAATTCAATATATCTGTCAATTTTTAAGTTTCACGCTCGCCTTAAATCTCCCTCTGTGATATAAACTGTTCTTTAACCACCCTTATATAGGCGCCCCTGTCCATTTTATATATTATCTTCATTTCCCAGCATTTCATAAATATTCGCTAGCTTAACTCGGCTTAAATGCATTTTATATGAACTTTCCCATGTTTTTTTATCAAAGGAAAAATGGAAAAAAGTTCGTGCGGGCAAAATCTATTATACCTACTTATTCACACAAATGCATAAATTTAATACATGCAAATATCATACAGAGTGTTGTTTTGGTCAGCTAAATTAAAAAATTTTTTTGGAATTTTTTTGATTATAAGAAAAAAATTATATTGAGATTAACAAAAAAATTAATAATTTCGTTACAAATTTCATCCTTGCTGTTTTATTTTTAAATGTACGCGTTCATATTTAAACGGGGCATTAAAAAAATGTTCAACTTTTTATTGGTCCATAAAAATATATTAGGTAACTTTTCAGTTTTCTGCGGTTCTTCTTCGGCAGCTCCGAAGCCATTTTACTACTCATTCTGTAATTATTTTTTACTCACTTCAGTTTCGGTATAAGCTGCGGGCTTAAATGCTCGAAAACTTTTATTATTAGAAGGGCTTAAATTTTTTAGAGCTGAAAAGTTGATCTGATGATATCATCTCAAAATTGAGAAATAGTTTCGTGATTTTTTTAAGAAAAAAAAATTATTAAAAATATTTTTGGTATGGCAAATTTGTCGTAATCTTTCAATTGTAACTCACGTGCGAAAATCCAATATTATTTTTCATGTTTTCTTCACAGGGTGTTTGATAAAAAATATATGAATTATTTCTATTTTCATATTTTAATCTAAAAATGGAAATAATATTTTATTTTACGAAATTTAAAAAAATATATATATGACTAGTTAGTTCTTTAATGTTGTTGAAGAACTAGAAATGTTAAGTTATGTTATTTCACACTGATTTCGAATATTTCACACATTGTGTTCCTTTTACATCGAATATTTTATGGTCCATAAAGTTTTAAACACCCAAGTCGTAGCTTATACTAAACTTATTTCAAATGTTTATAAAATAATTTTTTTAATAACTTTATGGCGAAAATATTTCTTGAAAGTGAGTTTTCGAAGAGGACGTTGTAAATCGAAGTTTAATCAACCGATAAATAATTTAAATAGAAAATTTGTATGTGTGCTCGTTTTTTCCAAAAATTTATTTATCGCGTTTGTTAAATCTTATCTCCGAAAGATCTCCCTCGAAGAACACATCGCCTCTTCTCTTTGCATCTGTAAAATATTCAGCCAGTGCTTTGGTCGCGTAGATATTCATAAACTTGTGTGTACTTTCAGCTTTCAGCCGTTTTCAGCGTCGTTTGAGTGACACAATAAACTGCACAAAATACACGCTAGATGGCGCGAATTTAGTGTATATATACAGTGTCTCGAATTTAGTATCCTAAGAAAAACAACCTGTTACGTCTTCAGAGCAAACTCAAATTTTAATCGAAAATTTCGTGAAATTACATGTATTTTTTTTTTAAACAAAATTTATTTAATACATCTAAAAAAAAATTCTTTTGGTGTCTTCAGAGCAAACTCAAAGTATATTCGAAAATTTAGTGAAATTACGTTTTTTTTTATTAAAACACAGAATTTATTTAATACATCTAAAAAAAATTCTTTTAGTGTCTTTAAATTGAAAGTTTATTCGAAATTAAGTGAAATTACGTTTTTTTTTTAATACGAAATAGATTTAATATTTCGAAAAAAAAATTCTTTTAGTGCCTTCAGAGCAAACACAAAGTTTATTTGAAAATTTAGTGAAATGACGTTTTTTTTAAATACAAAATTGATTAATACTTCCAAAAAAAAATTTCTTTTTGTGTCTTCAGAGCAAACTCAAAGTTTATTTGAAAATTTAGTGATATTAGGTTTTTTTTAAATACAAAATTGATTTAATACTTCGAAAAAAAATTCTTTTTGAGTCTTCATAGCAAACTCAAATTTTATGTGAAAATTTAGTGAAACTATATTTTTTCCAAAATACTAAATTTATTTAATATATCTAAACAAATTTGTTTTTGTGTCTTCAGAGCAAACTCAAAGTTTATTTGAAAATTTAGTGATATTAGGTTTTTTTTAAAAACAAAATTGATTTAATACTTCGAAAAAAAATTCTTTTTGAGTCTTCATAGCAAACTCAAATTTTATGTGAAAATTTAGTGAAACTATATTTTTTCCGAAATACTAAATTTATTTAATATATCTAAACAAATTTGTTTTGGTGTCTTCAGAGCAAACTCAAAGTTTATTCGAAAATTTAGTGAAATGACGTTTTTTTTTAAATACAAAATTGATTAATACTTCGAAAAAAAAATTCTTTTAGTGCCTTCAGGGCAAACTCAAAGTTTATTTACAAATTTAGTGAAATAACCTTTTTTTTTTAATTCAAAATTTATTTTTACTTCAATAAAAAATTCTTTTTGTGTCGTCAGAGCAAACTCAAAGTTTATTCGAAAATTCAATGAAATTACATTTTTTTTCGAAACACAACATTTATTTAATACTTCGAAAAAAAAAATTTCTGGTGTCTTCAGGCAAACTCAATCTGGCAAACTGTCTTCAGCAGTTTTATTGATTTTATTGATATGAAATCTGAATGAAACTACGCTTTTCTTTTCAAAATACAAATATTTATTTAATACATCTTAAAAGATTTCTTTTGGTGTGTTTGAAAAAATCTGTGCAAATCATTTAGTTGTAGCTAAATGATATATTTTTTGATTATATGCGCACAAAGTATTTTCGGGGTTAACTCGTAGTTTGTGGTGGGGTATATTCATCCCCCAGCACAAAGGGTTTTCGCCGCGCAACTGCGTATAATTTCAAAAAGGCATAAAGTTAAGAGAGTGTGGTCTAATTATATTCCAGATAAGACGACCTATATAACAACACACGAGCAAGTGAACACTTTTGAAGCGTCTTTGTAAGACGCCCGGGCGTCTTGTCAACCCCCTTCCCAACTATTATACGACCTCCTTAGCGGTTATTTACACCCACAATGAAGGGTTGTCTTATGCACCCGTCGTTAAAGTTCGCTTCTTTTTCTAAGCAAATTTTTTTTATTGAAAAATTTTGAATCTAATTTACACACACCTCTTCTTCAGGGATATTCGTTGAATTTTACTAACAGATGAAATAATGCAAGCCAAAATATCTGCAACCCATTCATCAGCACCGTAATTATTTTTTTTATGAAGTATGTATTTTTTTGTCGTCTTAGTTTTAGGATTTTTAGACATATCCATATTGTAATATGCACTTTTAGAATAAAACAAAAGTTTGCGTACACTTTGCGCATGTGCTACTGGTTGCAATTGTTAATACGCTACAGAATATAAATGCGCGCCAAATTCAAACTTACCAAAAATTCAACCAGGAATAGAATCATCTAAGAGGTTTTTTAATATAAAAATAAGATTATACCAAGTTTGAATTACAAACTTTGCAGATTTTTTTATTAAATATAATTGACAGTTGTTCAAAAAAAATTAACAATAATATTTCTATATTTATTTATTTACAAAAACTACACATTTCAAACCAATTTTTCGATCTAATAATCCATTACGGTCAACCATAAATGGTCCTTTTGAACCCCGAAACTATTTCAGACCGTAGATATATTGCTTTACATTAAACACGTTTCGGCGCTATAACGTGTCCTCTTCAGAGGACAGAGAGGCGGCTGTGCAACAGTCTCCCTTAGCGGACATCAGTCAAGTACGCGTATTATTATTATCATTTGAGCGTGGCGATATTTCGGCAATATTTGTCACCCGGGTACAGCAATGAGCCCAAAATACTTCAGATAACATCGCCCAGTAAGAAGGATACGTAATGACGCGCTGGTAGGGCGAGATGGTATCCTGTAGGAAGGGTAGGGGCATCCCGAAGGACTTACCTAATCTTCGAGCCATGGAAGAGTGATGAGGTTCGACTTAGTTTGGAAAGTTATTGTTAGTAACGGGGGGTGCATTTTGGTTGTTCGTTTAATTTTTTTTATTGGAAATTTTCTTTCGTTTTATGTATTTTTTTTAAATAAGAAACGGTTTTTTTTTTCGAACTTTATAAGGAACGAAAATGATCAGCTTTAACGTGGTTAGAAAATATTAGCAGATAACGAATTTTTATTCTTTAATTAACATTTTTGGGGGGAAATGAGATAAAATCCATTTTTATTATTTCTTTTGTCTTTTTTTTAAATTTAATTTATTTTTTCTCCAATTTTATAGAGGAAGCACCCTTAAATTGGTTTGAAAATTTTATTATAGTAGGGGATGCATTTTAATGCTGCAATTAACATTTTTTGGGAAAAATGAGAAAAAAATTCATTTTTATTATTTCTTTTGTCTTGTTTTTTTTTTTTTTTATTTTTTTTTTCTCAAATTTTATAGAGGAGAAGCATCTCTAAGTTGGTTTGAAAATTTTATTATAGTAAGGGATGAATTTTAATTCTCAAGTAACATTTTTTTTTACAAAATTCCAATCATTTCTCTTGTGTTTTCCAAAAATTTTTAAAGTTTCTTCTAATTTTATAGAAAAACGAAAATGATGAAGCTCTCCTTGGTTTGAAAAAAATATTACCCAGGAGGAATTTATTTTAATTCTCCATTTAGCATTGGACAAAATATCCTCCAAACATCCTTTAGAAAAAATTTTAAGTCTTTTATTTTATTACATTATTTCTGTCATCTTTTTCAAAATTTTCAATTATTTTCTAATTTTACCAGAGAAATTAAATGGTGACGCTTGACTTACTTTGTAAATGTATACCGGGGGATGTATTTTATTACTTAATATAATATATTTTGGAAAATTAAAAAAAAAATTCACAATTTGTTTAAATTTTCAAATTTTAAAGAGGAACGAATATAATAAGCTCTGACCTGTTTAGAAAATGTATATTAGGGGATTCTTTTTAGTTATCCTTCTAATTTTTTCGAAAATTAAGCTTTTAAAATTATCATTTCGTTGTTCATGTTTTTCCAAAATTATTAAAACTTTATGTGGTTCAATGAAAATGATGAAACTTAACTTGTTTTAAACTTTATCGCAAAAGATGAATTTTAGTTCTTCATTTAACATTTTTTTTTTAATATACACATTTAGTCAAACGAAATTTTATTTCCATCTTTCCGCAATATCAAAAAAAAATGTTTGTATAAATTTCATCCCAGATCTCGTAATTTACAAAATATTTTCGCATCTCTATGTTTATGCTCGCTGAAGACCATAAAGCTGCTAATGTGCTTTCACTATTACCCCTTTCCATTGCTCGCTAAGGGATGATACTTAACTAGGGTTTTGATCACACACAAATGCCTACGCACCACTCTTATATTACGCGAGGCAAAATGTTGTTCCTCCAAAAATGTAAATCACAAATGAAGAGTAGCAACATTTCCTCCCCCCCCAAGAGAAATTTCATCGTACAGAAAAAAAGGGACTAATTATTTTTCACAGCTTAAACTTAAGCTGGAGCAATTTAGTTTAACTCCTAAAATTGCGCATAAAATTATGTAAATTTTTTTCTAAAAACCACAGACAAATAACTTCAAATAGACAGATTTGAGCTCATGAAGGAATAGTGGTAATCTAGAGTAATAATGGCGACGCATTGGTGGCCATATTGGCGGATATTGTGTCGATATATTTTATACGTGTATACAGTTCTTCTTCAGTTTACAAAAACAGCCAAAAATGAATCTTTTTAAACATTCAATTTCTCAAAAAAAAAGAATTCTTCCAACGTGATTATTTCAATAAAACAACTTTACCGTGTAAAATAAGGTCCCGCCAATCATTTCTCTCGGGCATTTCATTTAATGGTATCGTTAGCCACCGCTAGAGCATCATATGATGATGTCCGCCACTGATATTTTCTCTTGTATAGGGGACAAACGCATAGAAATAGTGAAAATGATTAATAGGCTAGAGCGCGGACAGAACAATGACCAAAGAGTTCATATACACGCACAAAGGCGAAGTAATATGTTAGTTATCTGCGCCCAGCATTGTCCTTGATCTTCGTAATAGGGCATTACCAGTGAGGCTGCCTCACTGGACCCCCATCATCATGTTAGAGCCACTATAAGTCATCGCTTATTATCTGATTAATATAATTACGTGGAAGTTAGTGCGTGCCAATAGGCAACTTGATAAGATACAGTTTGTAGAAACTATTATTTATATATATATATATAATGGTATGCAAGAAGTAATGACTGGGGATTATAACGTGAAATGTAACTAGAACCGAACCAAAAAAATATTAGAACAAGAAATGTTTGTGTGAAAGTTAAAAGCTAGAATAAGAGATGATAGAATAGAAGAAGTGTTAGATTTTTGTTATTTAGCAAGGACAACGGAAGGACGGTAGATATAGAATATAGGATAGCACAGGATAGGAAGGTATTCGTAGAAAAGAAGCAAATTTTAACATCAAATATTAGAAAAATATTAATGAAAGCGTATGTGCTGACATTGTACGGTTGTGAGATGGGGGGAAAACTAGAGAAACGTAGAATAGATGCATTTGAATATATGTGGTGCTATAGCAGGATGGTGAAGATTGGGTAGGCAGATAGAGTGACAAAAGAAGTTAGTATTAGTAGAGGAGAAGAGAAGAATTTTATTTGGATGATGTAAAGGAGATAGGTCGTATTCTCAGACATGGAAGGTATAATTCAATTAGTTATAGAAGGTAGCGTAAAGCGAAATTAAGGTGTAAGTAGACCCAGATGATTAGAGTATAAAGTCATATGGTACAGGACTTTTAGGATTTAATTTAGAAACACTTCTTTAGGTTGCTTCTTCCAATTACGCCTTGACATCAAAATATTTTTTAAAATTATAAATCATTCGCGATCGTACAAAAAATAATTTTAAATTTTTTATCGACCCCCTTTTATCGCCAACACGAAAAACGGATAATCGAGGGCGATAAAAATGTTTTTAAGAAATTTCTATGTTTTCCGAGTTTTGAAGTAGTAAAAATTTTATTTCGCGAGTGGATCGAGAGGATCATCTGCTTCATCAATAATTTAGTATATATGCTGTAAAGCTTTCGAAGCTAACTGCTAAAGTTGTCTAATAAACCCAGCGATGTAGCGTGTGTCTGCATATGTATGGCTGAAGAAGAGATTTCGTTCAATTTGCCCGCGAAAAGCGAATGAGCAGCTTGAGTTGGCCGTGAGGAGTGTTGTGGAAGATATGTGTGAAGAAAGAGGATTTTTTTTTAATTGGTTCCAGTTGCACTAGATGATATTTTGATTTTTATTTGTAGATTATAATTTTTTTTTTATAGATGTAAATGTTATTTTAAATTTTTAATAAGGTGTATCAAATATTTTACAAATGAAAAAATCATATTTTTTTAAATTGATTATAATTTATCAAAATATCTTTAAAACTATTTTTTTATTAATAATAATTTTTCATATGGAAGAATTGTAAAGATATGAAAAAGAAATAACAAGCAATAGAAATATATATAATTTTTTTAATACTAGATAATTATCTTAAATTTAGAGCAGGGATGGGCTAGCACTTTTTTTAAAACATCACTTTTTTGCGTCTAATCAGACGATTTAATTTAAGAATTTTTTAAAAATATATATTTTAGTTGATTATTAAAAATGTAAATTCCTCAAAAAAGTCCGTCAAGTTTTTGTCGGCTTGTTAAGTTACTTTAAGATTTAAGTTATAAATTTATCAATAAAAAATAATTGAATTAAATAATAATAAAAATATTAAATAAAAAATCATTTTTAAATTTTTTTGATTTATTGGATAATTTAAATAATGAAATTTCAAAAAAAAATGTTAACAATCAACATAAAAATTCCATGTAAAAAATCAATGTTTCTTTTTAATATTGGTCGATAATAAAAAAATTAGCGATATTTTTGTTGGCTTTTTAATACATTTTGAAATTAATTGGGCGATTTAACTAATGAAACTTCAAGAAAAAATTACAAACGATAAACATTAAAATTCTATATAGGAAAATCCATGCTTTAAAATTTTTTTTTTAAATATTAGTGTATAATAAAAAAATTCGCGATATTTTTGTTGGCTTTTTAATACATTTTCAAATAAATTGGGCGATTTAAGATATGGCACTTTCCACAAAAAATATTTAAAGTTAAAAAATCGATATTTTTTTTAATTCATAAAATATTGAGGTCAATAATCAAGTATAAAATCCCTTTTAAAAAAATCTTTTCTATTTTTTAAACAAATATTCCAACTCACTAACAAAAACGAAAATTCCTCTTAAAAAATCTATTGATTTTTCGATGTTTTCAAGCCAGACTATCAAAAATTCGTACAAATTTTTGCAAAACTGCTAATTACGTGTCTGTACGAGCATTTCTGCTGCAGAAGGAATTTCGCTTAGAGCTTGCTGAAGTTTGCTGAACCAACGCGAATATCAACATGATTTAATAATAAACTTCTTGTTAGCGATGATATCGACGCACTTTATGGGGCCCGCGTAACCTTTTAATTATTTCGAATCCTTCCAGCATAATATAATCTGTATATAGAAGTGCTGATATACACAGAATACATTAACGATCCGCAGGGACGGCTTCATCGATTTTCATCCATAAACCGTATTGTAATAACCATCAACAAAGACACAGAAATTTTTTTTTTTACATCATAGACAAAAAAAAATTGTACACATATATACATATATATTTTACTGGATTATTTGTTTGACCATTTTGAATAATATTCGTATAAATTCAGTTCGGACTAAGCCCACGCGTGATTAAATTAATCTCGCTTAAAATTCACATACACAAAGAATTATAAATGCAAAAAAAAATTGTATATACCTGGCGGTGTGTCTATAAATTACAATATGGAGAACAAATATCGATACATTCAATCGGTTTGGAATAATAATGCGAATATATGTTTGGTTGAGTGGTTAAGAGTCAAGATCCATTGACATAAGAATTGTAGAAGTGTAAATATAAAAGATTAAGCAGAAATAATGGGCATTACAAAAAATTTTAATTTTTTTATTGAGTTTATAATAGTTAATAAGTAGTTTGAATATTTATAAATATATATTTTTTTTTGTCAATATATTAATTATATATTTTTTAAGCGCCTCCGGCATGCAGATTTTTTTTTAATTGATTTATTATTTATTTAACACTTGATTATTACAAACTTTTTCCAATTAGATATAAAAAATAAACAAAATCAATTAATTATTTCAACTCCAAAACTACAAATTTTTATTACTTAAACTTTATAAAAAATATATTTTTTTTTTATAGAGTTTATAGTATGTTTTTTTTTAATATTTCTCAATATTTTAATTTTTTTGTTAATATATTAATTTAATATATTAATTAAATATTTTTTAAGCGCCTCCGCCATGCAGATTTTTTTTAAATGGATTTATTATTTATTTAACGCTTGATTATTACAAACTTTTTCAAATTAGATATAAAAGTTAGACAAAATCGATTTATTATTTTAATTCCAAAACTACAAATTTTTACTACTATAAACTACTACAAACTCTATAAAAAAAAAATTAATTTTTGTATACACATAGTTTGAATAGTTACATTTTTTTGAATATTTATAAATATTAATTTTTTTGGTTAATATATTAATTAAATAGTTTTTAAGCGCATCCGCCATGCAAATTTTTTTTTAATAAATTTATTAGTTCTTCAACGCTTAATTATTAGAAACTTTTTCCAATTAGATATATGTATATAAATAGAAAAAAAAAAAAAAAACAATTAATTATTTCAATTCCAACACTACAATTTTTTTTCAATATACGAAATTTTAGACAATATGTAAATTAAATTATTTTATAAAATATGTCTTATTTTTTTAAATTCGCTAGCAATTGTTTTTATCAATGAAAAATGTAGAAACTATGGGATTCGAACTCACGATCACTTATATAATTATTTCAATACCTTATTGAAAAATATTTTAATAATGAAAAAAAATATTTTGTTCATTTTTAATGCTTGATTACTGGAAATTGTTTTGATTTAAAAATAAAAATTCATCAATTGAAAGTTTTTTATTGCAAACTCGAAATAGTTAAAAAATATATACCATATAATTTTCAAGGAATCTCCGTCATATTGAATTTTACGCAAATATATTATATTATAATTTATTCTATTTTTTAAATTCATATCTTTCGAGTTATTTCAATATTTTTTGTATTCTTCAAAATAATTATAGTTTGATCAAAATTCCTCTACTATTTCGGCTGACTAAAAATAATATTTACAATTACTAATTAAATTTTTAAAAATTATTTTCTTTGTTTCAACTATAAAAAAATACTAAACCAAAGACATTCTTAACTTGACTTAAGTCTTCAGATCAAATCAGCAGGTGCTAAAAAAAAATCCGTAAATACATTTTCGCATTAACCATTTTTAAAAACTCACTTTATATAAATTTTAACATAAAAATATATACCAAAAAGTTATATATATTTTTTTAATTATCACTGCGTTGTTAAATAATAGTACAGAATATCACCCAAATAATATCAACCAAAAAAATAAAAACTCAAAGCATTAAGTAGCTAGATACGCATTTCGAAGTCTATGCCCCCATCTTCAGTAGAAAAATAGTTAAATAAATCAATTCTTTCATTTATTTGATTTTATGTTGATTTCGTGCAAGTTTGGCAACCGCTGCTCTATTTTCTTTATCATTAACCATTGACGTGGCAATGGAACCTGTAACAACGGGGTTTCCACTATCAGGGCGCCATCTGCATTCGGCGAAACAAAACGATGTTATAAACTGACACGGATGACCGATTCATTATGCATTAACATTTCATATATATTATTATCTTTAAATTTTGACAGTCCCGTCATTTCATTCACTTTAATTAATTTTAATTGAATTTCCACACCCGATTTAATTGTTTGATATTATTGCCGAGTTCTATTAAATTCTATATACCGAATGGCCCAAAAAACTATGAAATTTTATCCGATTTATTTTTCAATTCACATAAACATTATTAAAAATGTTTTTTTTCAAATTTTTCAATGTTGCATATTTAAAAAACAAACGTATTTTTTCGAATAATTTAAAGAATCTTGCATATATATTCCATACCGCGAACTTTGCCACAACGTACACATCCTGTATAGCAGAAAATCGTTTATAGATTCGTTTCGATAGCATAGTTTCGCTTCGATTCGATTCGATTCGATTCAATTCAATAGCAGATCAATCTAATGGCTGCACACATATTGCTAACTCACTCAACTGACACAGCTGATTATTTAATTAACGAACACGCGAATTATTACCGTCGAGATCATTATCCGAATATATTAGCGCCAAAATGTGACTCTCGATATTTTGCTATTGTTCATGGACAATATTTTTTATATGATCTTTTTATGTCCTTAAAAATGCTTATTATATTTTGAGTCGAAAAAATTCTTTACAGAGAAGTCGTAAGGGTGTTATATTTTTAACACACATTAAGAAAGGTTTACATTAGATAATGACAAATTTTCAAAGGAATTAGATGTATTCGTTTTTTTTTTTTTTAATTACAAAGTTGGTCTTCTTTTTTTCTAAATTTTGTCCTTAAAAATGTCGTATTATATTTTGAGTGGGAAAAATTCTTTACAGAGAAGTCGTAAGGGCGTTATATTTTTAACACACATTAAGAAAGGTTTAGGTTAGATAATGACAGTTTTTGAAGGAATTAACTGCATTCGTGTTTTTTTTTTTAATTTCAGAATTGATATTCTTTTTTCTAAATTTTGTCCTTAAAAATGCTTATTATATTTGGAGTCAAAAAAATTCTTTACAGAGAAGTCGTAAGGGCGTTATATTTTTAACACACATTAAGAAAGGTTTAGGTTAGATAATGACAGTTTTTGAAGGAATTAGCTGCATTCGTGTTTTTTTTTAAATTTCAGAATTGATATTCTTTTTTCTAAATTTTGTCCTTAAAAATGCTTATTATATTTTGAGTCAAAAAATTGATCCACAGAGAAGTCGTAAGGGCGTTATATTTTTAACATACATTAAGAATGGTTTGGATTAGATAATGACAGTTTTTGGAGGAATTACCTGTATTAGTTATTTTTTTAAAAAAATTTAGAGTTGGTCATCTCTTTTTCTAAATTTTGTCGTTAAAAATGCTTAATATATTTTGAGTCAAAAAAATTCTTTACAGAGAAGTCGTAAGGACATTATATTTTTAGCACATATTATGAAAGGTTTAGATTAAACAATAACAAATTTTCAAGGAATTAGCTGCATTAGTTTTTTTTTTTTAATATCAGAGTTGGTCTTCTCTTTTTCTAAATTTTGTCCTTAAAAATGTTTAATATATTTTGAGTGAAAAAATAATAATTACAGGGAAGTCGTAAGGACGTTATATTTTTAGCACGTATTAAGGAAGGTTTTAGTTAGATAATGATGGATTTTGATGGTATTTGCTATGTTGGTTCCATTTCTAAAAAATTCTGAAATTCAGTTTGTTTTTGACAAAAACATTTTCGTGTTTGGAACTTTGATAAAAATTAACACATCATCAAAAAAATGTAACGAACCATTAATACTCAAGTTGACATATTTTGAACAGCTGACTGATAATTTTGGATCACCGCAATATATATTTAAAAAAAAATGGCGCTATTAGCTATTTGTGTTGCTTTTATAAAAGAAAAAATCAAAATTGTGCTTCGATTTGTGCAAAAATTTGTTTGTTACTTTGAGATTCTGCCAAAAATTAACACACAATCGAAAAAAATTATCGAACCTTTAATATCTAAGTTGAAATATTTGAAACAGCTGAGTAACAAAACTTCATCCCTAGCCATGTTCATCCAAAAATTTCTTAACTCAAAAATTCCAAAACACTTTTGAAATTTTATACTTCTTCTGATATATTACTCAACATATTAGACTAAAAGAATTGTTAGAAATCCTAAATTCATGATTAAGTTGTATGAACACAGATGGAGCTTAAATCTGATTATAACTGTCATTTATCGGAAGCTGCGTTGCAATTCATCAGCAATTTACAAATTTATATCAACGAAGATTTTTACATAAATTTTTTTTTTATATGTATCAATAGATTATGTTTTTAAATTAAATGAATCGAAATTAAATGAGGCTATAAAATAATTTCATAAAAGTCACAAAAGCTTGTCATGTAACAGTTATCAAAAACCGCCACCTTAAGTTCAATAAAAAAAAAATCAATATACAATTTTAAATCAAAAATTTTTTTCAATCCACAATTTTATTTGTTTGGGTATTTCTTCAGTAGATATCTGAAAAAAAAAATTGTCCCGGTGAATTCTTAAATTTGGTGTAAAAGAGTCAAATGAAAATGGCGTGAAAAACAGACACATGTAGATGAAGAAGCGTTCCAAAACTAAAGACATTCAATTAGCACTATCGCCCTATATTGTTCCAACACTTTCCTCATCGTCTGCAAATCAAACATCGTCCAAACACCTGGTGTGTTTATTTAGGCTTTCTTGCCACTATGCTAAATACACACTCGGGCCACCGCTCGAATTCCTCCTTCGCGCTAATTTCTTATGCACCCTCTTCCTTCGACTACTTTGACTTAGTTCTTCCGGCACTTTTTATGTCCTATTTTCTCCGGTTACACTCCCACGAAATTTGCAATTTGCCCCCCCCCCCGCCGCCGCCGCTGTGTCTTACAACTCGCCGAGGGATTTGCGGTTAAAAACAAAGACGTTCAGCCGCAGTCTAATTAAAAAAAACCCGAATATTAAGGGAAAGGGCTTTGTCTCTAAAGTGCTCGTGTTTGTGTAAAGGGAAAAGACAGTTTGATTTTAAGGTCCAAAATTTATTTGATGTTCTTAATTGAGATTGAAAAATATTTTATGATGCATATAGAAAGATTTTAAAAAAATGTGTAAAATTGACTTACGCGAAAATGAAAAATCTTTTTTTTTATTTTGATTTTTTTTATTTCGGAATTTTCTATAGCACTGTAATAAAAACATGTCAATTTGAAAAATGGTTTCTTTCTGTTAGTTTATGAAAAAAAAAAAATTTGTTGTTGTCATCTTCTTTGGATTTTATTGTTTAATCTAAGATAATTTTTTGAAAATATGACAGATTATTTTATGAAACTTTAACTACATTTATTGACATACTGACAACGTAGGATCAGCATCCCTCTACCTTGTTAATTGAGTGGATTTGCTAAATAATGATGGTAAATCCGTCATCCCTTATAATATACCACGACCAAGAGTTGTCCCATCACCAAGCGTTTGCCCGAAACAACCACCTTTGAACGTTTTATACAGGGTGTATCAATAATTAATCAAAACTATAAAATTGAACCATGTTTTTATGCAGAACGTTTTTTTTTTAAATCCTCGAATTTTCAATATAATTTATGATTTCTTACATTTAAGGAATTATAATATTATTAAGAGGATACCACGTATTTTTTTTATGAAATTTATTAAAAACATAATTTTTATTGTATATATTTATATATAGAAAATATTGTATTAAAATTACTTTATTAAAAAAAAATCGATAATACAAATATTTCACTCGCACAAGCTTTTCGTTAAATATAAGTTATTTTTTTTTAGAGGTATCCCCACCTTTATAATTTTATAAATAATATTTTTCTATATCCAAAATCTTATTTTTATAGCAAAATTTCATAAAATGTATAGGATATATCAATAATATGTGTTGATGAAAATTTGTGACCTTTTTAAAAATGTTAAAACTATTGATTTTTTTTTTATTTTCAATTTTATTTTACAATATTATCTACAAAACATCGAATTTTCAATATAATTTTGCAATAATATTAATGATTTCTTACATTTCAAGTAATTAAAATATACTTAAGAGGATACCACGTATTTTTTTTATGAAATTTATTAAAAAGATAATCTTTTTAATCTATGTACAGATAGAAAATATTGTATTAAAATTATTTTAATAAAAAAAAATCGATAGTACAAAATTTTTCTTTGTACTATCGGTTTTTCTTTAAAGATAAAATATTTTTTTTTAGAGAAACCCCACCATTTAAAATAATATTTTTCTATATCCAAAATCTTATTTTTATTTAGCAAAATTTAATAACTTTAATGCATAGACTGTACATAATTTCTGTTGAAGAAAATTCGTGACTTTTTTAAAAATGTTAAAACTATTGATTTTTTTTTTTATTTACCATATAATTTTACAATATCTATAAATCGTCAAAATTTCAGAAAAATATTTATAGTTTTTTTATGTTTAAAAAGTGATTATGGTTTATACTTAAAGGGATACATTTTAGTATGATATAAGCTGACAATATTAACGAGATACAGTTTTACTTTTTTTTCAACATACGCTTACCAGGAAGTGTTTTTTTTTTCAAAATTAACTTGCCAAAACATCTCAAATCAAGGCTATAAAAAATCGCTTCAGCAAGCTCTATAAAAAAATTTCGGACATCAAAATTTTGTAGAGGATAAATACAAAAAGTAATTTTTTCTTTCGAATAACTAATTTTAAAAACAAAAAAAAAATTTACGTAAAAAAACACATTGAATCATTCAAAGAAAAATCGCTCGAACCGCGACGTGGATTCTTTCCGTTCTTGTTTGAAGATTCTCTGTAAAATTCCAAAAGTACTGCACCCCCTTAATTTATACCATCCTTCCAGAACATCCTGTATACAGGCATGTGCAAATGTATACAACCAACAGCACGAGCTTGCTTATCCATATGATCCTCTGGATTGCCAGTGCAGGACTGACTGAACAAGGGTAGGTTACGCGTATGTCATGACTCACCTATGGGGGTAGGGTAGGGTGTCCCTTCGCAACACACGTATTGGTAATGATAGGTTTGAAGGGAAAGGTATCGCAATCACATAGGGTCTTTTCTATGATGTTGAAGTAATGATGAACTGAACTTCATGACGTGAAGTTAATACCTAAAAGTGGGTGTATTATTAAGTATGTCGTGAAAAAGAATTTTTTTTTCGTGATAGTGTGGAATATACTGGGTGTTGATGCAACAAGAAAAATTAAAAGTTTTCTTCAAGTAATTAAAAAAAAATTAAAGGCGAATATTTGCACGTTTAAAAATCTCGTTTTATTGTAGTTGTTTTTCTAGAAATGGAAAAAGTTTGGCCAAAATTAGTAACAGAATTTTTTTTTTAATAATTATCAATATCTGTTGTTTTTAAAAGAAATTTTGTCTGGTATATTTTTTCAAAAATTAGTGTAAATACAATTTTCTGTATTATTATAAAAGTAATAATAAAAAATAATATTAGTAGATATATTATATGACTAAATATATCTGCAATTTTTTTTTAAATTATCTTGAAAGCTACTGAGGCTTAAAAAATAAATTAAATTAAAAAAACAAACCGTTTCGCCAAAAAATTTGTAAATAAAATATTTTAATAAAATAATTGTCAATATCTGTTGTTTTAGCAGAAATTTCGTTTGGTATATTTTTTCAGAAATAACTGTAAATACAATTTTCCTTACTATTATAAAAAAATATATTAGTAGATATATAATATCACTAAATATATCTGCAAATTTTTTTTTAATTGACTTGACAGCTACTAAAGCTTAAAAAATAAATTGAATTAAAAAAAAACCGTTTCGCCAAAAACTTAGTAGCGAAAATATTTTAATAAATTAATTGTCAATGTCTGTTGTTTTAGCAGAAATTTCGTACGGTATATTGTTTAAAATATTAGTGTAAATACTATTATGTACTATTATAAAACTAAAAATAAAGAAATTTTCTTATTTTCAAATTTAAAATCAATTTAAAATTAGTTTTAGAGTATTTTTTTAAAGGAATTTTTTAAACGATCTATGCATCCATGTGAATTAAAATTTCGATCAATAATAAAATTTAAATACAAAATTTTAATTAAATTTCAAACACAATTTTTATTTATTTAATGATTTCTTATAAATTATTCCATATGTAGACATTTAAGTAAAAAAAAATTATGCACATCAACGATCATATGTTTGTCTGTTTCAAAAGCTTAAGTTTAGTTACAAAAGTATGACAGAAAAAATAACATATAGTATGAAAGCGTAGTATCTGTTTTATCCGGTAATATGACGAGCTTAAAGCTCACAATTTTAAGCACAACGCAAATTGATCACTCACTATTAAACTAGTTGTAATATGACAAAGATTATTACATCGAACGAGGGTCAACTTATCTCCTCCTAACAGACGATGTATGTACGCAATCGTAATTTCGCGAAATATGGCAACATTGCAAACGAGGGCATGCAATTAAAAAAAAATTTTTTACACAAAAATTCATCATTTTTTTTGCAATCCGATTTATTCTATCTTTCCTTTTAGCAAACGTCATATAATTTGAATTTTCACAACTTAAGCGAAATTGAAGAAGAAAATAAAAACTGACATTTCAAAATTTCTTACTTCGACGTACAATTCCGTTTTAGCAAGCACAGAATTTTCTTTATCGTCCAATTTAAATGGCCATTTGCATTGGTCCTTACCATTCGACAGTCTAAATTGAACTTCTTCTCATTTACTGCCCCTGTAAGTTATACTACCCGCTTAACGAGAGTAGAGCGATTTACAAGAGAATAATAGAGAAGAAAAATTAATGTCGTTAGAAAAAAATATATAGTTTTCTGGAAAAGTTTGTATTGGGAATAATTTATTTATTAACTTTTTTTTTAATGTCTTTCTAGCTGTGACAGCTGTAGTGTTAAAACGGTTTGGCCAACCTTAACAAAATTTTAAATTTACGTTTCTAATATCTGTGGAAAGATCTGGTTATTTTTTAAATAAAATACAATGATTGGAAGTGGAGATATTTTCTAATTAAATTAAATTTTAATTAAACTATCAACAATATTTTGATAGGAATATTAAAAAAATATATACAGCTAATTTAAAAAAAAATGCATAAATCACGTTATTAGTTAGTTTCTTAATATCAAAAGTAAAATCAAAATTATTTTGAATTTTTGTACATTTTTTTAACTCATAATTCTAAGAAATAAATATACATTTAGAAAAATGCTAAAAGTGGCATAAGTGTTAAAAATTACGGAATTCTTTTTCTTCACATGCGAATGAAAGTCGTGTGGTGATCACATTGGATAAAAACCATTATTTCTTTTCTCCTTCTGTTTCAAGATGAATTTAATAAAATTCAAAGCTTTCAATTGCAGTCATATATGATTCACGTGTAAATACAGAACCGGCTCCGCTAAATTTACACATTTTGACTAACCGAAAAATTTCGTTCATTTTCTATTCTGATTTTTAATTAAAAAATAACTTCATTAAAGAAAAATCGATATTTTGCTCCAAACATTTTTTTTTACTAGGTATATGTAAGTTTTATGAGAAATGCGCAAATCTTTAATAACTCCGGCCCTGTACGGCATTTATATGCAACCAGAGATACGTAGCTATCATCGCATAAAGTTCGGTAGAACCAATTATCCTTCGGACAGGTTGATTTGATTGAAAATGTCAATCACAGTCCATAACCACCGAGGTACATATGAATTATTTAAAGTTTCCTAGTGAAAGGGGGGCGCTGCGTTCTGTGAGGGGGGCACCCACCGAATATTCATAGAACTCTTGCTGCCCATCGATAGGTAACTAGTTTGGATTTCATGTGTAAGGTGACTTGAGTAAGTGTTGAAAAAAATTAAGTCGACTTTTTTCTTTCTTTAAAAAAGTCACTTTTCGTCAACTAGAAGTTGCCTAAAAATTAAGCAAGCCATTTTTGGGTCTGTTGGTGACACTAGAGGGTTAAATTTAAAGTTTGGTTGGGTTTGGTCTAATGGTTTAGTTGTTACGTTTAAAAAGTCAAGATTTGTGCAAAATATTCTGCGGTTTTTTAAATCGACCACCCTGTAGATATTTAATTCATATTAATATATAAGTTATATATATATATATATAATCAAATTGTAAAACTAACGTTTCAATATATAATGTAGGTGGCTTAAGTAAGGGTTGGAAAAAATTAAGTCGACTTTTTTTTCTTTAAAAAAGTCACTTTTCGTGAACTAGAAGTTGACTAAAAATTAAGTAAGCCACTTTGGGGTCTCTTGGTGACACTAGAGGGTTAAATTTAAAGTTTGGTTAGGTTTGGTCGAATGGTTTAGTTATTACGTTTAAAAAGTCAAGATTTGTGCAAAATATTCGGCGGTTTTTAAATCGACCACCCTGTAGATATTCAATCCATATTAATAAATAAGTTATATATATTTAATCAAATTGTAAAACTAACGTTTCAATATATAATGTAGGTGGCTTAAGTAAGGGTTGGAAAAAATTAAGTTGACTTTTTTTTTCTTTAAAAAGGTCACTTTTCGTCAACTAGAAGTTGACTAAAAATTAAACAAGCGCTTTTGGGGTCTTTTGCGGACACTACAAATTTAAATTTAAAGTTTGGTTAATTTGTTTAGTTGTTACGTTTGAAGAAACATATGATTTGTGGAATGTTGCAATATGTGTGGTTTTTTTAAATGAACCACCCTGTATATATGTATATATAATTAATATTAATAAATCAGTTATATGTATATATAATAAAATTGTGAAACTAATGCTTCAATATATATATTTTTTTAAATGGTTTGATTAAAAATATATAGAGTGTTGTATTTAAAATTTATCAAATTTATAAAAATAAAAAAATTTATGTAGGAGTATTTAATACTTTTAAATTAATATTTGGAATTGTAAAGTTAATGTTTGATTATATGTACTTTTTGAATTAATGTTGATAATAATATACTGGGCGTTCCATTTAAAAATCGTACATAATATACAATTATAATTTTAAAAACTGAAGTATTCAAATTAATAATAATAGATATTTTATTTAAAACTTTTATATATTACGATTTAATATTTTCAGATCCGAATTGAAAATTATAAAGTTAATATATATGCAGGGGGAAAAATGCAGGAGCGATTATACAGGTTAGTTTGTAAAATATATGAGAAGGGAGAAGTACCACAGGATTTTCAGCGTAGTAGAATAGTAACAATGCCGAAGAAAATAGGAGCTAATTTGTGTGAGAACTATAGGACCATTAGTCTACTATCACATGCATCGAAGATATTGTTAAAGATTATTTATAGGAGATTAGAAAATAAAGTAGAGGAAAGGCTAGGAGAAGATCAGTTTGGTTTTAGGAAAAACAGAGGGACGAGGGAGGCGATTCTAGCACTAAGAACGGTAGTAGAAAAAAGAATGAGGGTAGGAAAGGTAACTTGCATAGCTTTTGTAGATTTAGAAAAGGCATTTGATAATGTAGATTGGGACATAATGTTTAGAATTTTAAAAGAAACGGGTATAGATTATAAGGATAGGAGAATAATTTTTAATTTATATAAACACCAAACTGCCTTAGTTAGAATTGAGGGGGAAGAAGAGGTAGCAAAAATAGGGAAGGGAGTTCGGCAGGGATGTACACTCTCACCGTTATTATTTAATCTATATATAGAAGATGCAATAAACAAAGTAAAAGAAGAGTATAGTGTAGGTGTGAATGTACAGGGAGAGAAAATATATATGTTGAGATTCGCCGACGATATAGCTATATTGGAAGAAAGCGAAAAGAATTTAGAAAGGGTATTGAATGGTATGCAGGCAGTATTGACTAGGGATTTTAATATGAAAATAAATATAGGTAAAACTAAAGTGATGAGGTGTGACAAAAAGGAATGCAGTAGAAAAATGAGGATCACAATAGGAGATAATAGAATCGAAGAAGTGTCAGATTTTTGTTATTTAGGCAGTAGAATCACAAAAGATAATCGAAGCAAGGTAGATATAAAGTGTAGGATAGCACAGGGTAGGAAGGCATTCGTAGAAAAGGAACAGATTTTAAGATCAAATATTGACTTGGGTATTAGAAAAAGATTACTGAAGGTATATGTTTGGAGTGTAGCACTGTACGGGTGTGAGGCGTGGACTATAGGAAAGGAAGAGAAGCGTAGATTACAAGCATTCGAAATGTGGTGTTATAGGAGGATGATGAGGATTGGTTGGGAAGATAAAGTAACAAATGAAGCTGTACTAGAGTTAGTAGGGGAGAAGAGAAGTATCTGGAGAGTGTTACAGCGTAGGAGAGACAGATTAGTAGGGCATATTCTTAGGCATGGGGGGATTATGCAATTGATCATAGAAGGTAGAGTGGAGGGAAAGAGAGGGGTAGGTAGGCCTAGATTGGAGTATGTGAGTCAGATAGTTGAAGACGTTGAGATGAATAGCTATAGGGAGATGAAGGGATTAGCTCAGGATAGATCGGCATGGCGTGCTGTTTCCAACCAATCTTTAGGATTGCGGACTCTTTAACTAAACTAATATATAAAAAAAAATGTATGGCAAAAATTGAAATGTTTATTTGTATCTCTTCTCTAGTTCATCCAACCGATCCTTACATATATCACCAACAGACCACCCGGTATATTCCAAATAAACGTAATATCGCTAACAATGCCGTCGCACTTTAGGGGCGTCCCGACGCTACAACAATTTCGTACACAAATTCAGTTTTCGCGGCACAATTCCGATGCATCTGCATATGATTCATTACCAAACTAAAATCTGTACCGGTGGCTGGCTGGCCGAAACACTTACACAGCCAAAGGCTAAAGTGTTTATTAATTTATAGCGTTATCCGAACAGGAAAGTTTCACTCGGAAGTTTCACTAGTAGACTAATTGAACGCGATGGTCATTACTCATTACATATGAACTCGTAACTCGATCCGATGTGGTCGCAATAAATTGCCGAATACAATGTGTTTTTAGTTAAATTGTGCGTGTGTGTTGTTCATTTGTGTGTGTAAAATTAACAACAATGTGTGTGTGTTGTCCATTTTTAAGCGGCGATATTCTAATTAATGTTTTACAGTGAGTAATTATTTTAGTTTAGAGTTTATTGTTTTGGAGATCAGTTTTAGAGAAAGGGAACGGAATTTAATGCTATAGTGTGTTATGAATGCGATATCCAATTGTATAATATTATTCTAGAATGATATGTTTTTTGCTTAATTTGATTTCGACTTAGAATTTTTTTTAGCGAAAATGGTTATCCTGTATTTATATGTACAGGATAGCATATTGATTTATATAAGTTTTTTTTTATACTTTGCAATAAATTGAATAAAGGATGGTGGAGAAAATTATGTTAGACAAAAATTTGAATTAAATTTACGGAACTAAAATTCAAGAATTTCTATTGTTGAAAAATTATAAATAATTTTTTAATAGAATTAAACATTACATCTTAATATCCACCAAATAAATAAAATTTTATACTGCGCTATGTTTGAATATACAGCGTTTTCCAAAATTTCACGTTTAAAATTCTTACGTTTTTTTTTTTCACAATTTTTTAACAAAACATTCACAATTTTTATTTAAACTTATATATTGCGATATCGTTGAATGTACAGGATTTCCAAAGATTTCCACATAAAATTCATATGTCTATAACGAATTTATTTTCTGCATAAAATACTGAAAGGTATAAATTGAGAAAATTTTATTATAAACAAAAAATTTATAATTTTTTTTTGTGGCAAATTACAGAATATGTATGAAGGAAACATAACTCCGAAAAAATATCGCCAGAATTGATATCTTTTTTTTATATACGGGTCAAAAATCATTTCAAAAAAATAAATTCTCAAACGCCTAAATTATATTTTATTATAACAGTCGGATTCAAATTTGGACAAGCTTTTCAATGAGCCGTCACAAGACATACGTAGCAATTTTAATAATACAGGGTGGGGGTAGCTGAGGGTTAGGCGGTTGAAGCTGAATGTTTCCAAAAAAAATCCAATTCAACTTACATATTTTAGCATAATTAAAAAATATATATAAATTGTATGCGGTACATTTGATGAATCCTGTATATACAATACAAACATACCTGTCATTTTTTTTCGATGATATTTTCATACAATCGTTATTCATTCGATGCAATACAATGGATTCTGTCAAAGCAATGACAAGTCATAGTAGTTCACGAATTGACATTTGACCTATCAGGCAATGATTCAATAAGGAGCTGTCAATAGTTTATTTATATTATACCGTAGGTCAAATAACGCAACAATATATGAAAATTTCGATATTTCCACATACAAAAACAATTATATATTTGAAATAAATTTTAAGAAAATCTTTAAATGTTTCATCGATCCTGTAAATATTTGAACTACACATTAGCACGTAGATCCTAATGAAGTTCGCACTTCTACAGGCACAATTGGTTAACCAAATAAATTCCCTTTCGGATTATTTTGTGGGGTGATTGTGTACGAAAATAAAGACAGGAGACGCGAAATTGTTTCGGTTAAATAGAGACATCGTTCTCCGACAGTAAACAAAAACTTTTGGCTTCTGTAGTTAGCACTCATATTGTTGCGGCACAACTTCACGTGTGTGCCGAACGGCAAAGGTTTAGTTTAGTTTAGGGTGGAATGGAAAATTTATGTTAAAGACCCAACAGGATGTTGTTGACCCAAAGTTTTCGGGTGTGTGTATTTTTTCCGGTCTAGCTGTCAAACTGAACTCGCAGAATGATGAATGGCATTTATATAAAAGCGATTTAAAAAAAAATGTGTGCGTAAGGTTTTTTTTTGCTAATAATTTATTTATAAAATTGATTAAATAAAAGTGGTGAAATAAATTCCGTAAAAATTAAATAATGTATAGTATGACTTAGGCCTTTTGATTTTGCTTTTTTTGCACCTCACAATAGGTATTTTTTTACATTTAATTAATTAATCAAGAAAATGTGTACGTAAGATTTTTTTTACGAAAAAAATATTTATAAAATTGATTAAAAGTGGTGAAATAAATTCCGTAAAAATTAAATGACTTATAGCATGTCTTCGGGATATTTGATTTTGGTTTTTTGGCACCCACAATAGATATTTTTTAAAATTGAATTAATTAATTAAGAAAATGTGTGCGTAAGGTTTTTTTTGGGAAAAAAAAATTTATTAAATTGATTAAAAGATCGCGAAAAGTGGTGAAATAATTTCCGTAAAAATTAGATGATTTATAGTATGAATTAGGCTTTTTAATTTTTGATTTTTTGGCACCCCACAATAGAAATGTATACAATAATTGGTTTACATTTAAATTAATGACTTTTCTTTTGTATAAATTTGACATGATAGAGTATGTCAAATTTTATTATGTCTTGTTTTTACGCTAGTGAATATTGGAGCAATGCATTCGAAATGCGCATCTAGCTATGAAATACTTTTAAATGTATTTTGGTGATATTCTATACAATTATTTAACACCGTAGTGATAATTAAAAAAAAGTCAAAACCAAAATTACTTATACGAAGACAAATAAAGTTCTGTACAAACAAAATATAAACTTTATTCATAAAAACAAATCACAAAACATGCTATTGAACGAAATAACTTGACACCTTCGAAAAGTGAAAAAATCTGGACATGATAGAGATTTATCTAAAATTTTATTTAGTGTTGTTTTAAAGCTACTGAAGATGGCAGTATAGTCTTCGAAATGCGTATATAGCTATTAAATACTGTTAAATGTATTTTGGTGATATTCTATACTATAATTTAACACCGTAGTAATAATTTAAAAAAGTCAAAATCAAAATTACTTATATGAAGACAAATAAAGGCCTGTACAAACAAAATATAAACTTTATTTTTAAAAACAAATCACAAAACATGCTAATGAACGAAATAACTCGACACCTTCGAAAAGTGAAAAATCGGGACATGGTAGGATGCATCCAAAATTTGATTTAGTGTTGTTTTAAAGCAACTGAAGATGGCGGTATAATCTTCGAAATGCGTATATAGCTATTAAATACTATTAAATGTATTTTGGTGATATTCTATAATATAATTTAACACCCTAGTGATAATTTAAAAAAGTCAAAATCAAAATTACTTATATGAAGATAAATAAAGGCCTGTACAAACAAAATATAAACTTTATTTATAAAAACAAATCACAAAACATGCTAATGAACGAATAACTTGACACATTCGAAAAGTGAAAAATCTGGACATGATAGACATGTATCTAAAATGTTATTTAGTTTTGTTTTGATGCTACTGAAGATGGGGGCATGGCCTTCGAAATGTACATCTAGCTACTTAATGCTTTAAGTTACGGTATTTGGGTTATATTCTATACATATAATACCGTAGAGATAATTTTAAAAAAGTCAAAACCAAAATTACTTATATGAAGACAAATAAAGGCCTGTACAAACAAAATATAAACTTTATTTATAAAAACAAATCACACAACATGCTAATGAACGAAACGAAATTTCATACTTTCGAAACGTGAAAAAATCTGGAAAAATTGATGATATTCAACGATACAGCGTAACTCATCATAGCGCCGGCGACAAGAACGCCCACCAGAATCTTCGACCTGACCGACAGACTGTCATCTTTGCCATCGTCGCAGCCTTTCGCGCGGCGCCCCTCATTATACGCACTCGTCATAAACTGCGCCTCCTTGGGCACATCGGCGAAGAACTGCCTGTCGATCCGCTTGACAAATTCGCACAATGCCGGATATGCCGTCAGCAAACAGCCGAACTCGTTCGAGGGCAGGGGCATCTTAAGCAGCGGCGCTAAATACGCGTACACGGTCGCGTCGATGGACGTCGCCGTCGCGCCGAAGAAGTAATCCGATTTGCCGAGGCGCGTGCATAAAATCGACAAACATTCATCGGCGGACTCGAGCAGATACTTGTGCAAGAACTCCATGTTGCTTAGCTCGGGGAAGAGTGTATCGATGTACAATTTCGCTTGCGCCTTTCGGCGGTACGTGAACCAGCGATTGAAAATGGGCGGCATGACCGCCCTGTACCACGGCACCGTGAACTCGTCGTAGTTCTTCGGATTCAACCAGCGCGTGTACTCCAATGCCGGTGCCAATTTGTCCATAACCAGCCACGTTAACGCGTACGACAAACTGCAATCTTTGCAGCTCAACGCGAAGTCCACGCTGTAGCGATTTATTCGCAAATAGCTCACGCAATCGTCGTATTCCGCGATGGTGATGTCTTCGTGACGGAACACGGGGTAATTGCCGATCGAGTTGCCAACGGGATTCGATCCGAATTGCAGCTTTACTGGGGCTTTCGTTAGCTTTACGAATAGTGCCAAACGAATGCACTTTGGACACATTGAAATTAGGCCGTAATCGCCTTTCCAAATTGTCAGTTCCATTCTGTCGCCGGGAATTTGGAAAATTAATACACTGAGATAATTTATATTCGGAGTTTTTTTTTGAATGGGTAAACTTGTTCAAGTTTACATTTGGAATTTTGATTGACAAATGTAACGTGACATGTTGTCAGTTGAATAAAAATGATATTGTTGATTATTGAGGTGATTAATTTGATTGTTATATCAAAATATATTTGAAATATACATTTTTTTTTATGGCAGCTTAGAAAAAAATTGAATAAAATTTTCACGGAATTCAAATTCAAGTTTTTGTATTTATTTTCTTTTGAAAAAATATAAATGATTTTTTTTATAGAAATAAATCTTATATCTTAATATCTACGAACTAAATAAAATTTTATACTGCGCTATGATGGAATATACAGCGTTTTCCAAATTTTCCGCTAGAAAATTCATTCAATGTATTATTTGTGAATTAAATGCTGAAACATCTAATAGGGAAAATTTTATTTAAAAATTTTTTTTTACTTCATTTCAATGTACAGGATTTCCAAAGATTTCCACATAAAATTCATACGTCTATTATAAATAATTTTGTGAATAAAATATTCAAAGATATAAATTGAGAAAATTTTCTTATAAAAAAGTAATTTTTTTGTGACAGCTTACAAGAAATATGTCGCGGAAAAAAATTAATTTAAATTTGTGGAATTAAAATTCAAATGTTTGTATATTTCTTTGCTGAAAAAATATAAATGATTTTTTTTTATAGAATTAAATCTTATATCTTAATATCAACGAAATAAATAAAATTTTATACTACGATATGTTTGAATATACAGTGTTTTCCAAATTTTCCGCTACAAAATTCAATCAATGTGTTATTTATGAATTAAATGCTGAAACATCGAATAGGGAAAATTTTATTTCAAAATTTTTTTTACTTCAAAGATTTACATATAAAATTCATACGTCTATTATAAATTATTTTGTGAATAAAATATTCAACGACATAAATTGAGAAAAATTTATTATAAAAAAAAATTATATTTTTCTATATAATCATATATACTGCGCTATATTTGAATATACAGCGTTTTCCAAAATTTCCGGTATAAATTTCATTCAATATATTATTTGTGGATTAAATGCTGAAACATCTAATAGGGAAAAATTTATTTTTCATATCAAAAAAATCAACAAAAATTTTCATGTCATTTACACCGCGATATCTTTCAATGTACGGGAAATATTTACAAACAAAATTAATTTTATAAAATAATGCAAAAAAATTCATATAATTCATTTTTGCCACCAGAAAAACGCTGATAACTAAAAAATTTTAATTTGATGGTTTGATTTTACAATAATTTTTAAACCTATTTAAATACATTTTGGAAGTTAATAAGATTTTCAATAAATCTTCTACAATTCAAATTCGAAAAAAAAATTTTAATCCAAACCAACTAAGAATACAATCTTCATCATATATATATAATTACCAAACATCCTAGGAACTAATTAATTTTCTTTGAAAAATTTCGATTCACCCTTCAACAGAGCAAAATGAAGCCCATGATAAAACGACTTCAGAAGGCTTCCAACTATAATTAATTCATATGATAGAAAATGATACACCACCCTTCCAGAAGGGATGATTCCTCCACTAAATTATGATTTAATTAACTGAAATTATTATAGAAACTTACCAAGTGATTTAATGTCAAAATACGACGATCATATTACTTGGATTCATTTCTAAACGTGTATTAATTAATTGGAAATTTTTAGCAAAACGAAAATTTTAATTTTGTTTCTTAAAATTCAAAAAAAAAGTGGCTCGTAAATTTTTCATTATTTTTTCCTTCGCGAAAGACTTTCTTTTGACGTATCTCAATTTATTTACGAAATATCTATTTTTTAATTATATAAAGTGTTACGCCAAAATTAAATTAGGGCAGATTTCTCGCATTTACCAAAGTGTATTGTGGATGAATAAATATCGCTTCTAAAGTAGAAGCTCCTATCAGCTTTCTGCTGAAGAATACGAAAGTGGAGTCATCTACATGGGAATATGTACTAGTGGCGCCCTCGCGGTTGTCTTTAAAAGCAATAACATTAGCAATCATTACTGTTATCCTAGATTCCAGTCACGTACCAAATGACGCAAGAACTAAAGATTTTTCGATAAACATAATGGTTTTTTTTTTACGGTTGATTTAAATTTAAATATTCCGAGTTGTTAGAATTTCACTAAAAATTTTAGTGCTCAAAATAAGACATTAATGTTTAAAAAAAATTTTTTTTTGGACTAATTTTATAATTGCATTGAATTTATAATTTATTTTTTAAACAAAAATATAAATTTCATTTCAAATAGATATTTATATTCACAATTAAATATATAAGCGACATTATTATTAAAAAAAAATTTTTTGTTAGTTTAATTTTTGAATTATTCGTCAGTTGCGTGGAATTTAAAATTTATTCTCAACCAAAAATGCTTGCGCATAATATATTTTAAATTATGTTTATGTATTCGCATTTCTTGGTTCTTTATATTTCTATGTACCGTCGTCAGGGAGCGCTTCTCCTCTACTTCTTCCGCTGCAAAAATAATCGCTAATTTGAATTGCAATCCCCTAAATCTTTTCGAATTGATACATGGCTTTTAAGCACAAGAACACATATATACAAGGGGAAAAATAAATTCTTAAAATTATATTATACGTACATTGCAAGATGTTTCGAAATATCGTTAAAAAAATTTTTTTATAATTAAAAATAAATCCCGAATGAACAAAATTCCTTGATTTTCAATTAAAATTATTGCATGGTTTTTTTTTTCATTTAAAGAACAAAGGCTTTATATTATAATGGATACAAATTCTGACACAAACTAAATTTCTTGTTTGTTCATTAAAATTATGGTATTTTGCTTTAAAAAATTTCTTATATTATAATATATATATATATTGCCAGATTTTTTGAAAAATAGTGAAATTTTTTGGAAAAATTAATGAGAAAAGTAATTAAAAATAAATCTTGAATGAACAAAATTTCTTGATGGTCAATTAAAATAATTTCATGCTTTTTTTTTTATTTAAAAAATACATTTTTTATATTATAATATATGTTTCTTAGAAGATTTATAAAATATCTTGAAAAATCTTGAAAAAAAATCAGTAAAATCATTTAAAAAATTCTGGCAAAAACTAAATTTCTTGTTTGTACAATTTATGTTTTTATTTTGCTTTAGAAATTTTTCTTATATTATAATAATCATATAATGCAAGATTTTTCGAAATATCGTGAAATTTTTTTGAAAAATTAAACAGAAAAATAATTAAAAATAACTCCTGAATTAACAAAATTTCTTAATTCTCAATTTTTATGTATTTTACATTTTCTTTTTACTTAAAGAATAAATTTTTAGAACATATTATACGTTTATTGGAAGATTTAAAAAAATATCTTGAAAAATCCTGAAAAAAATATCATTAAGAAATTTCTAACTTGTGCTAAAATTTCTTGTTTGTTCATTAAAAATATTTTTTATGTTTTTATTTTACTTTAGGACAAATCATATATTATAATATACTTCAATAGTAAGTTTTTTTAATGTCCTGAAATTTTTTTTTTTTAAATCACTAAAACCGTTGAAACAAAACAAAAATTTCTTGCTTGTTAATTAAAATAAATCTTCTGATTCTTTTTTATTTCGCGGTATCGTCAATTTTGTTTTTCATTCCTCACCCTGTATAATTTTTTAGAATAATTTTTTACATATAACATTTTTACAGATTTTACAAAACCTGTTTAATCAAAACTTTTCCTTTAATCTTTGATTTGAAAGCTCGATTTTAAATTCTATGAAAATGCCAATCGAATAAATTAGGGTGCACTTTTTACGATGAATATTACCTTAAAAGAAATTTCATTAAAAAATGGATCAATTTTGATTTACTTGTCAAAAACAGCACTGACTATGTAAAAATTTATTTTAGCTTCGTATGAAATAATTTAAAAAAAATCGTTTAGGGTGATTTTTTTTAAATTAAAAAAAAGCTGTAAGGAAAATTAAAAAAAATTGATATAACTAATTATATCAAATTTAAGTTGCTGAAATTTTTATTAGAAAAATAGTTTGATACGAAAAAAATTTTATTCGAAAAGGGTGAAATGAATATTTCATTAACAATAAATTTATTCCAAAAAATAAAAAAAATAAAAAACCACCCCTCATAATATATGATCCTAGATTCAAATCACCCCTATAAAATACTACACCATCTATTTAAACCTACAAAAATTACTTCGCTCGAGCCAAATTTGTATTTACAACAACCTCTTCTTTTACCACCCTTACAGAGGGGGGTGCATTTCACCGTTCACCGCTTTCCTTCCCGCGTTTATTCGAGTCTAACTACATGTCCTAATAAGCCAAATAGAATGTAGAAATCCAATCTGCAAGCTGCTACGGCAAGATAAAACAGTTCCAAAGAGGACCCGCCTCGAACTAAATTGTAGTTTGCCGAAGAACAGCTTGAATGTTACAGTAGCGATGTTGTGATATTATGAACGAGGGTGGTCTGGTTTTCTTTTTTATTATAGGGTGCAATTTCGATCGCAAAAAAATACAACTACGGGGGGGTCATGTGATTCAATTAGAGGGCACGAATTAAATGTCAAAAGCATTGTTGAGCGTGTTCGCTTAGAAGATTGATTTTCGTGAGTGTATGATGTCATTCGTTAAAGTAGTGAATTTTTGAATTTATATGTTAAATTTTTTGCAATCGAATTTTTTTTGTTAATCTCATAGGGTGAGGTTGACGAAATTATAGTTTGTACAAAAATTTATTTCTCGTCATATCGATCTAGAAGAAAAGAAATTGTCAACGAATCAAAAAATTTCCCAAATATTTAGGCAATTTAAAAAAAACTGGAAAATTTGTTTTACGCCCAAGCAATTAAATTCGAGGACTGATTTTTACAAAATAAATTTGAAATGCTTGTTACTATATATTGAATCGCGAAAATTGAAAAATAAAAAATAAAACAGAATGGAAACTCGATATACCATTCTCAAAACTTATAGTTTGTAAAAAATAGCGATTACTACATTTAAAAAATTCTCTACGTCTGCATGAATTTTTTTTAAGTAGTTTAAGAAATAAAATGGCCGATGAATTTAGTTTCACGCTTGTATTATTCAAATTGCCGAATTACGGGCCTGATATAAAGAAATTCAAAGCGAAACAAAAATTTCATCAAACAGTAGATTTTTGCATAAAAACAATTTATAAGTTTTTGCTAAAAATTAAATTTTTCCTTTCCTTAAATTAGCTGGTATTTTAAGACTGGAACAGTAAAAAATATTACACAGTAAAAAAAATGCAAAGTAAACAATTTTAGTGCAAAAATTACATTCACAGTGAAGATTAAAACAGTAAAAAAAGATTTATTTTTAAAGAACAAAATTTCTACCAAGAATAAAATATTTTTTAGCATTATACCAGACAAATAAACACAGTATTTTTTTTTAATATAACAACATAAAAATGAAAAATTAAAAAACAGACTGCAAAAGCAGATTTTATAATAAATTTTTGTTTGGCTCGAACCTTTCTTGATCTGACCTGTAAATTTTGAAATGAACGTTGAATTTTTATTATATACATATTAAATTTAAAAAAATTATCGCAGCAAATTTTTTTAAATTAATCTTCAATGTAAATCTTTTTAAATTTCCCGCTGGCTCACATAAAAAAAAATCACCCCCACTCTCACGGCGCCTCCAATTTCAACCTCACAAAAACCCAAATATTTTTACATCCTTCATATCTACCGTAAAATCCATTCTTTTGTATTGTGTAACGTTTTGATTTCTGTCCGAGATGTCAGTCAACCCATTCTACCATCAAACTATTCATCTTCACGTCTTGATTTATCAAATTCCTCCGGCGCAATTCTTCCTCTATGTTCTGCACATCATGTGTGAGTGTGGTATTCTTATATCACATCCGCATTTATACAACACATACAATGGACGCTCCCTCCTCTCCTGCGTACATTTTTTCGGCGGCGTCTGGAATAATTCATACAATTCCAGGTTCCCTTATTTAAATATGACGGATCACTGACGGCAACCAAGCTCGGGATGCATAAACATGTCTGTATGTCTATCTTGTATATGCGCCTTCTTTCACCAGATGAAGACGTACAGGGTATTACAAATATTGCCAATTTTTGAAAGGGAGATATGAATTTTATCGACATTTTTTCTTTGGTACAAATTTTATAAAACAATTTGATATACTAAAGAATATTTGACAATTTTTACGTGAAATAATGTCTTCTTTAATACCGTAGCGTTTTATTTCACAAACATATTTTTTTCTTTGATTCTTTAGCGTTTTATTTAATAAAACAATTATTTTCTTACAACTGTTAAACTTCGAGATATTTGACTGAGATTAGGTGAACGTGTATTTTCGGTAGTACGCTGTATTTCTTTGGTTCCAGCATGTAGTTAGGGTTTGACCAAGTGCCTAGTGCATATAGGAATCTGTATATGTGTTATATATCTCTTCATTCGCGGAATGTATAAATAAATAAGCAGCCGAAGGAGATATACTGCCGCCTTATAAATAGGTTTCGTTAATGCACCATATACCGAAAGTATATTTCATCTTTGAATGTTGTAGATGCGCCTCTCTCTGAAGTCTGAACCACATTGCACATGGCAAAAGAGTTCAAATATGTTGTGCAGGAAATTAACAGTGATCCTCAAAGACGGCGAAATGAAACCTCGAAATTTTTAAATGTTACAAAAAGGAAAGATTGCAAAATATATATTAAAATTTGTATCGGGCTTGATGATAGAGGTACCCTGAATGTTTCAAAATTTTATTGTTAAAAACTATTCTGTAATAAAAATCAATTTTTTGAATCTTGAAAGTGATTTTTTTCATATAAACATATTTAATTTGAATACTTCAATACTTCGAATCTATTAATAAAAAATGAATACGCATCTTCATTCATTGACTTTCAAAAGATATTATTTTTGTTTAAAATGCGTGAAAATTATCAAAAAATTTATTAAAAATTTATTATGTAAAAAATCGTATTTAGTATTTGTCTTTAAACTGATAAATTCCAGTTAATTTAGAAAAAATATATTTTTTTTACTAAACATGTAAATCTAAAAGGGAAACTTTAATTTTTTTTTTAAATTTTTGTTTAAAACCGAAAGTTTAAAAAATTAATTTTTTTCGGGTCAAAATTGCTACATGAAAAATATGTTATCTTTCTCTAAACCAATTTCCAAATAAATTTGCTTCATTTTATTTTAAATTTAATGTCGTGTATCTTTTTTCAATTAAAAATGTATGTGTGGAAAATAAGACAGTATAATATGATTTTTTAATTATTTACTTTAGTTTAATAACGCCATTATATTTCGAAAAAATAAAAAATTATAACAACTCAATTTCTTAATATTAGAAGTATTTATATTTGATTGAAAATTACGAAATTTTTTAATTTTGTTTGTAAAATTTCTTTATAATAAAAATCTTTTATTTTAAATCCTATTTAATTTAAAAAGTACATATATAATTTGTTGCCCAATTAAACTAATTTTAGAAAACTTGAGAATTATAATATCTCAATTAAATAATATTTGATACACATATTATTGTTAATATTTTATGAAAAACATAAAATCAATCTTTATTTTTGAAAAATTGAAAAAATTTGTCGTTAAAAAATGCTTTATCATGAAAATTTATTATTTCTGAATACATGAGAAATTTAATTTGAATACTTAAATAATTCTAATATATTATAAAAAATTTTAAAGGAAATTAAACGCATCTTCATTCATTGACTTTCAAAAAATATTCTTTTCGTTTAAAACGCGTGAAAATTTTCGCAAATTTTATTAAAAATTTATTATCTGAAAAATCTTATATATTATTTGTCTTAAACTAATAAATTCCAGTTTAATTAGAAATATATATTTTTTTTAATAAACATGTAAATCTAAAACGAAAATATATTCATCTAATTTTCAATAAGTCACATTTATTTAACAATACAAATGTATTTTTAAATATATAAAAAATTATAATATCTCCCTTTAATTATTATTTTTTTAATTATTAACTGAAAGTATGAAAATTTATTTTTTTTTGGTAAAAATTGTTACATGAAAAAATATGCTATTTTTATCCAAATAAATTTGCTTCATTTTATATTCTTTATTTTTAAATTTAATTTCTTGTAGCTTTTTTCAATTAAAAATAAATGTGTGGAAAATAAGACATTATATTAAATGATTTTTTAATTATTTACATTAGTTTAATAACGCCATTATATTTCGAAAAATTAAAAAGTTATAACAACTAAATTTCTTAATATTAGAAGTATTTATTTTTGATTGAAAATTACGAAATTTTTTTATAATAAAAATCTTTTATTTTTATGCTATTTAATTAAGAAAATACATATATTATTTGTTGCCCAATTAAGAAAAATTTAGAAAATTTGAGAATTACAATATCTCAATTAAATAATATTTGATAGGCATGTGTTTGTTAAAATTTTATGAAAAACATCATTATTTATTGAAACATTGAAAAATTTGTCATTAAAAATTGCTTTATGATGAAAATTTATTATTTCTCATGTAATTCAGATTACATAAATAAAAAAATATTAGTTAAACAGTCCGCAATCCTAAAGATTGGTTGGAAACAGCACGCCATGCCGATCTATCCTGAGCTAATCCCTTCATCTCTCTATAGCTATTCATCTCAACGTCTTCAGCTATCTGACTCACATACTCCAATCTAGGCCTACCTACCCCTCTCTTTCCCTCCACTCTACCTTCTATGATCAATTGCATAATCCCCCCATGCCTAAGAATATGCCCTACTAATCTGTCTCTCCTACGCTGTAACATTCTCCAGATACTTCTCTTCTCCCCTACTAACTCTAGTACAGCTTCATTTGTTACTTTATCTTCCCAACCAATCCTCATCATCCTCCTATAACACCACATTTCTAATGCTTGTAATCTACGCTTCTCTTCCTTTCCTATAGTCCACGCCTCACACCCGTACAGTGCTACACTCCAAACATATACCTTCAGTAATCTTTTTCTAATACCCAAGTCAATATTTGATCTTAAAATCTGTTCTTTTTCTACGAATGCCTTCCTACCCTGTGCTATCCTACACTTTATATCTACTTTGCTTCGATTATCTTTTGTGATTCTACTGCCTAAATAACAAAAATCTGACACTTCTTCGATTCTATTATCTCCTATTGAGATCTTCATTTTTCTACTGCATTCCTTTTTGTCACACCTCATCACTTTAGTTTTACCTATATTTATTTTCATGTTAAAATCCCTAGTCAATACTGCCTGCATACCATTCAATACCCTTTCTAAATTCTTTTCGCTTTCTTCTAATATAGCTATATCGTCGGCGAATCTCAACATATATATTTTCTCTCCCTGTACATTCACACCTACACTATACTCTTCTTTTACTTTGTTTATTGCATCTTCTATATATAGATTAAATAATAACGGTGAAAGTGTACATCCCTGCCGAACTCCCTTCCCTATTTTTGCTACCTCTTCTTCCCCCTCAATTCTAACTAAGGCAGTTTGGTGTTTATATAAATTAAAAATTATTCTCCTATCCTTATAATCTATACCCGTTTCTTTTAAAATTCTAAACATTATGTCCCAATCTACATTATCAAATGCCTTTTCTAAATCTACAAAAGCTATGCAAGTTACCTTTCCTACCCTATTTCTTTTTTCTACTACCGTTCTTAGTGCTAGAATCGCCTCTCTCGTCCCTCTGTTTTTCCTAAACCCAAACTGATCTTCTCCTAGCCTTTCCTCTACTTTATTTTCTAATCTCCTATAAATAATCTTTAACAATATCTTCGATGCATGTGATAGTAGGCTAATGGTCCTATAGTTCTCACACAATTTAGCTCCTATTTTCTTCGGCATTGTTACTATTCTACTACGCTGAAAATCCTGTGGTACTTCTCCCTTCTCATATATTTTACAAACTAACCTGTATAATCGCTCCTGCATTTTTTCCCCTGCGTGTTTTATTAATTCGGCTGGTATCATATCAATCCCCTCTGCTTTGTTATTCCGTAAATCATTTAATGCTCTATGAAACTCTGACCTAAGTATGCTAGGACCTAAGTCATCCTCATCTATCTGTTCCACATTTTCTAGCTCCTCCATGTCCTGCCTACCTTTATATAAATCTTCAAGATACTCCTTCCATCTTCTAGCTTTTTCCTTATTTTCTGTGAGTTCCTTACCCTGCTTATCACATATAATGTTACCCTTTGGTTTTACTTTAGAAAAATGTGACTTAATTTTCCTGTAGCCCAAATCTACTTTACCTCTTCTCATATCCTCCTCAATATCCTCACAGTTTCCTTTTATCCACTCTTCTTTCGCTAGCTTGCATTTCCTATTAATTAAGTTCCTTAGTTCCTTATATTTTTTCTGTCCTGCTTCTGTGTTTCCTATTTTAATTTTCCTTCTTGCTTCTATCATTTCAACTATTTCTTCCGTGATCCATTCCCTCCTACCTGCCCTTTTCTTTGTGCCTAATACTTCATTTGCTGCTGTAGTTAGCCCATTTCTGATTTCCCTCCATTCGCAATCTATGTCGTTCCTGGATGTTCTATTAGCCATGATTTCTACTTTCTGCTTGTACTTTTCACATACATCAGCTAATTTTAACCTATCGACATCTACTCTGACCTGTTTGGACTTCTGTAATTTCTTGAATTTGACCTCTGAGTCCAGGACTACTAAATTATGGTCACTATCAATATCTGCTCCAGGGTAAAAAATATATAATGCATAAATGGTTAATATTCTAAAAAATACATTCCTCGCAAAAAATTAATTTTTGAGGCGGCTTAAAACATCTCAAAGGCACTTCCAAAAAAACTTCAAAAAATAATCTTCACACAACCAAACAAACACATTCACAAAATATATTCTATTCTTTGGTACTCCTGGTCTATTTCCTGGACAAGACCACTTACACTCGCACGCACATCTAACCCGTGCAATATTCTACATACGAGTTAGTTACATTTGAATGGTACACTCTGGTAATATTTCATTGCATTTAATCTGCAAGAGGGACGTACCCACCGAACGTTTGATGTTTTATGATTTACAGCGAATTATATTGCCCGTGATGTCTGCGGAGGAACGCACTGAGCAATTACAAATGCTTTATAAATGTATTAAGGATGTAAAATAAAAAGGCTCTGTTCATGTCCCATTAAGTAGCTTTATGTTTAATTGTACAAAAAAAAATTTTTGTATTTGTTGTATAGTGAGGTATGGAAAATTCGTTTAAACAGATTCGAATAAAGATCACAATCGATTTAGCTTTCCTTTAAAATGAAAATACTTTGTCATTTGTATAATGGAATTTCAGCAATAAATATAGTTTTACGAGTCAAATAAATGATTTCTTCCAAGGATGTATATAAAAAAGTTGTTAGACTATATTCATGGGTAACCAAAAGAACCGAAAATTTGTTAGAATTTAGCTAATTTGTTAGAAAATATTATAATAGCATTTGTTTTTGATAGTTAGTTAAAGAGTCCGCAATCCTAAAGATTGGTTGGAAACAGCACGCCATGCCGATCTATCCTGAGCTAATCCCTTCATCTCCCTATAGCTATTCATCTCAACGTCTTCAACTATCTGACTCACATACTCCAATCTAGGCCTACCTACACCTCTCTTTCCCTCCACTCTACCTTCTATGATCAATTGCATAATCCCCCCATCCCTAAGAATATGCCCTACTAATTTGTCTCTCCTACGCTGTAACACTCTCCAGATACTTCTCTTCTCCCCTACTAACTCTAGTACAGCTTCATTTGTTACTTTATCTTCCCAACCAATCCTCATCATCCTCCTATAACACCACATTTCAAGTGCTTCTAATCTACGCTTCTCTTCCTTTCCTATAGTCCACGCCTCACACCCGTACAGTGCTACACTCCAAACATATACCTTCAGTAATCTTTTTCTAATACCCAAGTCAATATTTGATCTTAAAATCTGTTCTTTTTCTACGAATGCCTTCCTACCCTGTGCTATCCTACACTTTATATCTACCTTGCTTCGATTATCTTTTGTGATTCTACTGCCTAAATAACAAAAATCTGACACTTCTTCGATTCTATTATCTCCTATTGTGATCCTCATTTTTCTACTGCATTCCTTTTTGTCACACCTCATCACTTTAGTTTTACCTATATTTATTTTCATGTTAAAATCCCTAGTCAATACTGCCTGCATACCATTCAATACCCTTTCTAAATTCTTTTCGCTTTCTTCCAATATAGCTATATCGTCGGCGAATCTCAACATATATATTTTCTCTCCCTGTACATTCACACCTACACTATACTCTTCTTTTACTTTGTTTATTGCATCTTCTATATATAGATTAAATAATAACGGTGAGAGTGTACATCCCTGCCGAACTCCCTTCCCTATTTTTGCTACCTCTTCTTCCCCCTCAATTCTAACTAAGGCAGTTTGGTGTTTATATAAATTAAAAATTATTCTCCTATCCTTATAATCTATACCCGTTTCTTTTAAAATTCTAAACATTATGTCCCAATCTACATTATCAAATGCCTTTTCTAAGTCTACAAAAGCTATGCAAGTTACCTTTCCTACCCTCTTTCTTTTTTCTACTACCATTCTTAGTGCTAGAATCGCCTCTCTCGTCCCTCTGTTTTTCCTAAAACCAAACTGATCTTCTCCTAGCCTTTCCTCTACTTTATTTTCTAATCTCCTATAAATAATCTTTAACAATATCTTCGATGCATGTGATAGTAGACTAATGGTCCTATAGTTCTCACACAAATTAGCTCCTATTTTCTTCGGCATTGTTACTATTCTACTACGCTGAAAATCCTGTGGTACTTCTCCCTTCTCATATATTTTACAAACTAACCTGTATAATCGTTCCTGCATTTTTTAATAAAATGTTTTTGATAATAAAATTATTATTTTCTTTCATTAGTTACCAGGCCATTAATCCCTTGTTTTTTTTTTGGATATGCTTTTATCCTACGCTTTTCTTCCACGCCTCACACCCGTACAATTCTACACTAAACACATATGTCTTCAGTAATTATTACATAAATCAATATTTAATTTTAAAATGCTACTTTTCTACAAATGCGTTCCTACCCTGTACTATCCAACATTTCATGTCTAAATTCTGCTCCCTTTTTGCCAAGATTGCTATATCATCAGCTCACATAAACATATTTCACTTTAACCGTACTTATTGCATCTAATATATATAGTAAATAATAACGGCAACAGTACACATCCCTGCCTGACTCTTTTTCAGATTTTGTACAATTTTTAGTTTAAATTCATACTTTTCGTCCAGCGGGACAAATTTAATTTTACTAACCCCATTTTTTATAAAAATCCACTTATATTCGTCATCTTTATTTTCGTCAAAATTCCGGTTGTAACATCACGATAGAATTAAAGCATCGGAAGTAGAATAGACATATATTAAGACTTCTTGTACGGAACATGTGAGATGGACATGATTCCTGTTTATATATACAACTTTGCTTTTATTCACAACTCCCGCTACGGATGGTTGCATAAAAACACATTTAAACTTATGCAGTTCGAAAGAATCCTCCTCCGGGTGGAAAAACGATATTTGCGCTTCTTATTCGAACCCGCAACTTTGTATATGTGTAACTCGGCTTTGTTTATATCGTGTATTGTTTCCTCTTTAGTATACGGAAAGAAGAACGTGACGCACGCAAACTTTGCGTGTCTTCAAAACATATTTAGAAATGTGTTTTTTCAATACCGTTGTTTTAAAGAAATTTGCCGATTGCGTGTTTTTTTTTTTATAAAAATTTACTTTTCATGTATATTTTGGATGTTTACACGAAATGGTCAGATTTTTACATCTGGATATGTATTTTTCACATATCAGCAGTTATTGGAAAAATATTCCGTCTGGAAAATATGTGCGAATTTTGTTAATTTCCACCTACTAATAATCCAATTAAATTTATTTTTCCAGTGTATTTTTCGTAAATTAAATACATTGGAGAAAAATAAATATTTGCTATATATTGAATTTTTGTTATTTGTTAACTTTCTTGTTTTTGCAAATGAAAATTTGTAAACCGTTTTCAAATGAGGTCTTATTCTATTACGTTAAGGTGGAAATTTTTCATTTGCATGACGAAGCGTAAACAGGCCAGTAGATTTCTGCAAATTCCTGAAAATTAAAAGCATCGTTTTCCTGAAAATTTGCTGATTTGTTCAGTCACATGTTCATTATAGCTGAAATATGAAGAGTTCTTGTTTAGAAAAAATAATTTTATTTGTTGCACTCTGTTTACAAAAAAAATCTGTATTTTTCGACATTTTCCTTCATTTAATGAAAGCTTTCTTTTTGAAATATTTTCTTCCCTTTGTATACTCCCAAAAATTTAATAGAAAAAAGCAAACCATTAGTTCACTTTTATAGTTGCAATTTGAACATTTCGTAAGATTTCTTCTCGCTTACAAAAAATTCTGTGTGGAAAAGCTTTATTTGAAATTATTCCGCCAAGTTCTAAAATAGAGATTGTTTAAATCGTCGTGAACTTTGTACATATGAAAAAGTATTAAAAAACGTAATATATAAACTCTACATAATGATCTTTTTATTTTCTTCGTCTCTATTATCGTTAGTCTGATATTATTCCTAAGACGTCGACGTACATTTTTTTTAAACAATGGAAGTAATTGTGATTTTAATGTTTAAATAATGACGCGCTTATATTATACGTAAAAACAGGGTGTTCCAAAAAGGACTAAATAAAATGTATCGTCATTTTTTGTGGAATTAGAAAATTGTATATCCAAACGAATTTAATATATTTTTTATATACCATGCGATTTTATATAACAAGATATTTGATGGCAAAGATATGAGTTTAGTTTAACAAAATGCTTTAAATTGAAAAATAAAGGCAAGCCGATCACAAAGAGCAGCGCATTCTTCCTATTCGACTCAATGAAGCGAAATCGTTAATCCAAACGGAATTCAATATGAAAACGGGTATATATTCTATCACCGCCATAAAGCATATCCCACATAAACCAAATCATCGATTTTTTTTTTTAATCTCCTTTTTCATTTCGTTTCAGCGCATTGTTTATCGTGTCAATTTCTGAGCACTTTCAAAAGCCATCATCAAATTAATTACAAATGAAACTCTTCTTGCAAATGAACCTAAGAAAAAGTACTCAAACCTCCTGAGAACTTCCCTCTTTCGCACAAGACAATATTCCACAATCCACCATCGACTTATATATTTTTTTATTTTTTTTTAATATCATATGAGCCGATCGCGCAATTCGCGATCTCGTGACTTTGAAACCGACGCTGCTCGTCATATCTGCAGCTACATCCTCCGAGTCTCTAATATCGGAATATCGAAGGTATACTCCAACCTTTGGTGTGTGTGGGTACCGATACGGTATGGCAGAAGAACTGTAATAAGCGATTATAAGCAATTTCTTCGAAGCCGGTGCGCCCGTGAGTCTGTGACAATCCATCCGCGAGATCTTGTTAAGATTTTCCTTCATATCTAACGTATACATGGGATCTCTACTTGTGTATAGTTCGTATATAGTACGTCTTCTGATAGTTGATTCTTGTTGCGGAATTTTTTTGATGTTCGCTGGAATTTATTTATAAAATTCGGATGATGAAGTAGAATTATTTTTAAAAATGTTTGGATGCTTGGAAATTTTTTTTTTTAGATATTTGGAAACGAAAACTTTCAAATGTTCATATATCGAATTTAGAAAGGTTTAATTTTTCCAAATTTTAGCATTGTTAAAAAAATTTTTTAAATCGCTTTAAGAAAAATTCTAATATATTTTACATACATAATAAAAGTAACATTAAGTTAGATTATTTATAAAATTCGGATGATCAAGTAGAATTATTAAAAAAAATAAATGTTTGCTTGGAAAATGTTTTTTTTAAGATATTACAATTTTTTTCGATTATTGAAATAAATTACCACGCATGTTCTAATTTTTCAAAAAGTTTCAATCAATTTTCCTATTTTTTGTAGGCATTGAATTTTATATAGGATTATACAAAAAAAAATCAAAAAGCCTTTCAAATTAATCGTTATTCAAAAAAAATTTCACAATTTTTCACCACTGTATCAATTTTTTATTATTATTATTATATTCGAAAACAAAAACTTTCAAATTTTCCACATATCGAATTTAGAAAGGTTTTATTTTTCAAATTATAGTTTTAGTAAAATAATTTTAATAGCTTTAAAAAAAAATTCAAAAATTTCACATACATAATAAGAATAACATTTAGTTAGACTATTTATAAAATTCGGATGATAAAGTAGAATTATTTAAAAAAAAATGTTTGCTTGGAAAATGTTTTTTTTTAGATATCATAATTTTTTTCGATTATTGAAAAAAATTGCTACGTAGGTTCCCATTTTTCAACAAGTTTCATTTAATTGTCCCGTTTTTTCTAGGCATTGAATTTTATATGGCATTAAAGAAAAAAAATTCAAAAAACCTTTCAAATTAATTGTTATTCAAAAAAATTTCACAATTTTTCACCACTGTATCATTTTTTCTTTATTATTATTATATTCGACAACAAAAACTTTCAAATTTTCCACATATCGAATTTAGAAAGGTTTTATTTTTTCAAATTATAGTATGTATTATTAAAATAATTTTAATTAATTAATTAAAATAATTTTAATCGAAAATAATTTAAAAATTTTAATAATTTTACATACATAATAAGAATTCGGATGATAAAGTAGAATTATTAAAAAAAAGAAATGTTTGCTTGGAAAATGTTTTTTTTAAGAATATTTTTTAAGATGTCACAAATTTTTTCGATTATTGAAAAAAATTACCACGTATGTTCCCATTTTTCAACAAATTTCATTTAATTTTCCCATTTTTTCTAGGCATTCAATTTTATATAGGATTATACAAAAAAAAATCAAAAAGCCTTTCAAATTAATCGTTATTCAAAAAAATTCATAATTCTTGACCATTGTATAATTTTTTCTTTATTATAATTATATTTGAATACAAAAACTTTCAAATGTTCCATATATCGAATTTAGAAAGTTTATATTTTTCCAAATTCTAACAATATAGCATTATATACATACCTAAATATGACGAACTATACTTTTGCACAGATCAACCTGTAAGATTTGCAATCTTTCCATACTGGAAAACGAGCTGATTTTTTTTTTACTTCTTCCCAGTTAGGCACGCTTCATTTCGCAGAGACTAAACATTTCATTGCATTTCAGCTTTTCTTTCATCCTTCGCTGAAATGCCCCCGAATACGCTCCGGAGATGTTAAAAATTCGGCAATAAATAAGCTATAAATTAAAGTTTGGTTAGTTAATAAATATCCGGAGTTGTTCTTAGGTATCTCGATAAAATAACAGAAATATATGCAACCGAAGTTCCAAGAGCACTCTTAAATTTGACTCATTACTTTTTACAGCGAATTTTCAGTAGGACGGCCTAGATAAGAAGGCGCAACATAAAATAAGTTGTATCATAAAAGACATACGCGGGCGCAGATGAAGAGGTAATCGAGTATCGAAAACTTTTCTATTTCTGGTGCACTTTCCGCTACATTTCAAGCTCGCAAAAAGCGAGCGATAGTTCCGAAAAACAGATTTTCGTAAACTGCGATGCTGCGTTTACTATTTGTGTCTTGGGCCGTTTCTTTGGTGGTAGTCTGAGTATCAGTTTTCGTTCCCCGAAGATATCGCGAACAATCTGACGGTTTTACGATTTTGCAGTTCGCCATCGAAATGTTTATAGGTCCTCTCAATATTTTGAAGTTTTTTTTTTTTGCGAAAAAGACAGTTTTTTTTCGTTTGTATTGAACATTAGAAGATCCAGATGTAATTGCCAGTAGATAATAAAAATACATAATTTAATGTACCGTACGAAGAATGTCCCAGTTACATCTTCTTCAATATTTTTTATGTGTTCGTTGTCTGGAAGTTTCATTTAAAAAATTGTTTTCAAAACACTTTTATTCTAGATTTTTATCCTCTCATGTTGGAAATATAGTTCTTTTATTATTTTTGGGTTAATATTAAATATTACACTGAAAATTTTTTTTTTTATATAGATTTTTTCAGGCATTATCTAAAATCAAGTTTTAAATCTACATATAAATTTTTTAGTTATCATTTTTGTACGAATCTTTATTTTCAACATTCTTTCTAATATCCACACAAATTCAATATATAAAAAAAATCGACGAATCAGTTTCGAAATTTTTTTTAATATAAAAAATAAGGGTTTATAATTTAAATGACAATTGTATTAAATATAATTTTTATTCTTCAGCACTTTGCAGACGCTTGACAATTTTTTACAAATTTCTGCGGTTATTGTAAAAAATTACAACGTTTTTTGCAACAAGTTTCATTTAATTTTCCAATTATTTCTAGGCATATAATTTCCAATAAAAAACCTTCCAAATTAATTGTTCTCCAAAAAAATCGTTTTCACAATTTTTCAACACTTTTTTCTTAGTGTAGCTGTACGAATGGCACAAATAAGTTTTTATTTTTACTGCACATTCGAAATTTGATGCCCGCTTTAAGATAAAAATGACTTCTTTACATTCTAAATAGAATTTGCATAATAGTCTACAATAAAACTATAAATCGGCCATCCCGCATTCATCCACCGAACCTCTTGCAGATGCAGCTGAAGACTTCCTTTTATGCGTGTATATAAAATATTGTGTCACCCCCTCAGAAATATTCAAATGCATTATATTTCTAGCGTATTTATTTCCCTTAACGCCAAGGCATAAAATTGTTCATTTCATGCATTTATTAAAAAATATTTTTAACATTCTATTGAAGTTTTATATACGTTAAATGATTTTTTTTTTAATATTCATATAACAAATTTTATTTTTTTTGTAAATTTTGCTATTAGTTGAGTAACCAAACTAAACTCACTATACGAAAGAGCATTTTTCCAAGGACCGTTGTATTACTTCTTGTCTTGCATTTACTACTTGGCTTATACTTCCCTGTATCCTGGTTTCTATAGATTATATGGCCTGGCTAGAATTGCAAAATAATTTATAAATTCAGATGTCATGGGGAATAATAATAAGATTATTCTGAAAATTTTATTTGCCAATTGATATTTGAATGTAGCTTTAGACCAAATAATAAAATTGACTCAACTAGACATTTTTTGAAAAATAAATCAAACGGAAAGATCTTCTAAAAAAATTTTTTTATAACAATAGAAATTTACGTAAAAATATATATTCAAACACGTTGATCCCCATTTGCCAACAAAAAAGTTTTCCGCGAGTAAATGTACATATTTTCTTAAGAAACTAGCAAACGCCTCTTGCACCAGTGCCTTTGCAAACTTTTATCCCTTCATAATGCGTGCCTGGAATATGAAAACGGCAAATTATATTTCGTAGCAGCAAATTAAAAAGTCACTGTAAATGATAATTTGAATAACCCCCGATGCGAACGCTTTGTATATATACTTGTTTTTGATCTTCCTTGATCCCCCGCCATGTATCTCTTTATTTGCACGGAATTTTCATTTAAACACTCATTTACATTTTAATGTCTATCATCGAGGTACAAGCGAAATTTTTCAACGCGAAAATCCTACGAAGAGCCGATTTTTTTTAATATTTCTTTTTTGCTAAAAAAATATATTTTGCATGTTAATTTTTTTATTTTATTTTAACATTTACAAAAATTTTCAACATGAAATTAGTCTCCTATTAAGGAACTGATTTTTTTTAACGATTTTATTTTGCTTAACAGATATCTTGAGGTAAATAATTTCGTTTTAACATTTACAAACATTTTCAACATGAAATTAGTCTCCTATCCAGATACTGAATTTTTTTAACGATTTTCTTTTGCTTAAAAGATATTTTGAGGTAAATTATTTTATTTTACATTTACAAAAAATTTCAACATTAAATTAGTCTCCTATGGAGAGACTGAATTTTATTCACGATTTTCTTTTACTAAAAAGATATTTTGAGGTAAATAATTTTATTATTTTAACATTTACAAAATTTATCAACATGAAATTAGTCTCCTATTAAGAGACTATTTTTTTAAGGATTTTTTTTGCTTAAAAGATATTTTGATAATGTTATTTTAATATTTACAAAAATTTTCAACATGAAATTAGTCTCCTATTAAGGAACTGATTTTTTTTAACGATTTTATTTTGCTTAACAGATATCTTGAGGTAAATAATTTCGTTTTAACATTTACAAACATTTTCAACATGAAATTAGTCTCCTATCCAGATACTGAATTTTTTTAACGATTTTCTTTTGCTTAAAAGATATTTTGAGGTAAATTATTTTATTTTACATTTACAAAAAATTTCAACATTAAATTAGTCTCCTATGGAGAGACTGAATTTTATTCACGATTTTCTTTTACTAAAAAGATATTTTGAGGTAAATAATTTTATTATTTTAACATTTACAAAATTTATCAACATGAAATTAGTCTCCTATTAAGAGACTATTTTTTTAAGGATTTTTTTTGCTTAAAAGATATTTTGATAATGTTATTTTAATATTTACAAAAATTTTCAACATGAAATTAGTCTCCTATTAAGGAACTGATTTTTTTTAACGATTTTATTTTGCTTAAAAGATATCTTGAGGTAAATAATTTCATTTTAACATTTACAAACATTTTCAACATGAAATTAGTCTCCTATCCAGATACTGAATTTTTTTAACGATTTTCTTTTGCTTAAAAGATATTTTGAGGTAAATTATTTTATTTTAACATTTACAAAAAATTTCAACATTAAATTAGTCTCCTATGGAGAGACTGAATTTTATTCACGATTTTCTTTTACTAAAAAGATATTTTGAGGTAAATAATTTTATTATTTTAACATTTACAAAATTTATCAACATGAAATTAGTCTCCTATTAAGAGACTATTTTTTTAAAGATTTTTTTTGCTTAAAAGATATTTTGATAATGTTATTTTAATATTTACAAAATTTTTCAACATGAAATTAGTCTCCTATAGAGAGAACGATTTTTTTTCACGATTTTCTTTTACTAAAAAGATATTTTGAGGTAAATAATTTTATTTTAACATTTGCAAAAAATTTCAACATGAAATTAGTCTCCTATGCAGATACTGAATTTTTTTAACGATTTTCTTTTGCTTAAAAGATATTTTGAGGTAAATCATTTTATTTTAACTTTTACAAAAAATTTCAACATTAAATTAGTCTCCTATGGAGAGACTGAATTTTATTCACGATTTTCTTTTACTAAAAAAATATTTTGAGGTAAATAATTTTATTATTTTAACATTTACAAAATTTATCAACATGAAATTAGTCTCCTATTAAGAGACTATTTTTTTAAAGATTTTTTTTGCTTAAAAGATATTTTGATAATGTTATTTTAATATTTACAAAATTTTTCAACATGAAATTAGTCTCCTATAGAGAGAACGATTTTTTTTCACGATTTTCTTTTACTAAAAAGATATTTTGAGGTAAATAATTTTATTTTAACATTTGCAAAAAATTTCAACATGAAATTAGTCTCCTATGAAGAGACTGAATTTTATTAACGATTTTCTTTTACTAAAAAGATATTTTAAGGTAAATAATTTTATTATTTTAACATTTAGGACATTTTTCAATATGAAATTAGTCTCCTATTAATAGACTGATTTTATTAAGGATTTTTTTGCTTAAAAGATATTTTGATAATTTTATTTTAATATTTGCAAAAATTTTCATCATGAAATTAGTTTATGGAGACTGAATTTTTTTTGCTAAAAATATATTTCGAGGTAAATAATTTAATTTAACATTTGCAAAATATTCGTACAGTCAAAATTTTTAGAAAATTTAAAAAATATTGTACTTACGAGATATCTATTTCAAAATCACTTAATTATTTGATTAAAACATAAAATACTATAATTTTTTTTAAAGAATCTGAATCTAAAATGTTAAATGAATAATGTGAAATTTAAAAAATCCTTATTTTATATGCGACTTTGCGAAGTTAGTATAAACAAGTAGATTTCCGATTTAACCAATTCAGGTGATTATTTATCACCCTGTATGGTATATTTACAAGTGCTTACTAATAACAGCATGAAGGGAATACGAATTTTGCTCGGTTCAAGAGTAGAAAAGGAACAGAAAAAAAAGAACTCGCACCTCCATAAAAACAGCATTAATAGGTTGGTGAGTACGAAACAAAGAACAAGTCATCATGCACGGTGCTCAATATCACATCATACAATGCGCTGTTGCCGCTGTTCGCCATTGAGGCGACAGAGCGTATCGGGTGGTAATAAACAGGTATTCTTTTAACACCGCGTAAAAAACGTGGAATTGCTGGAAGAAAAATTTGTGGTATAAAAAAAAGTTTCAATCGGAAATAGTCGTGCTAGAACCTGGAGCACTCGTCAAAAAAAAAAAAATTCCAAGTGAAAATGATGTAGTTATTCCTAAAGAATTGTATACGCTGGTAGAACAAATTTCTTGATGATATTTGTTGATTATCTTTGTACATTGTTTCTATCCACCAATATGGAATGTATAATGTAAACAAGCTTGTCTTTCGCACTCGTACCAACTGTCTGCGTTGCACCAATACGTCCAACATATCAGCTGAAGATCTGTATCTGGCCACGCTGATTGCGAAAACGTAAATATAATAATATGTTCTTTTTACGGACAAGCCGGCAGAACTAATGACTTTATTATTGCGTTCTGTGAGTACGAGCACGCCATCTCTGTCTATCCCCACCATCTGTAACCGACGAACAGACAAAGAGGAACGGTCTTCAGATAGTTATAGGCTACGTTCAACAATAACAGTCCGACGAGAAGCCGAGGGACGGTCTTGTTCAGTTCTCTCGAGGTCCCTCGGCGGAAACCACGAAACCATTTGGCCGAACGGCGATGAAGACATTCCAATGATGGCACCGTCACGATCTTCGTGCGACCGCCATTCTTCACATGGAGGAGGAATGAATTAAACACATCAACGACGTTGATGAAGAAACAAGAATATCGCTTTTTTTTTTACAAGTATCGTCTGTTGGTGTAACGTCAAAATGTGAGATGTTAATTCGCGCAAATATCATTTCAATTAACGCTCGAATAACTTCTTTGTTTAACAAAACCCAAAATGCGTTGCGTCAAGAATAGCGCAACTCGCGGTTAATTCGCTCAAACAAAAGATATTAATTATCTATTTACACTTGGCAGGATTCATTTCTTCCTGATGGCTGAAGAACAGTGTTCTCCATTAATGGTCTGTCATAATATTATAGCACAAAGAGGATTTACTCTTGAATTGTTGAAAATTCTAAATAAATTGTTTTGTAAGTTCCGCTATAAAATTATTGTAATAATATCAAATATAATATTTTTTTTAATACTGTTTAAATCATCCTATATAACCATCACCGTTCTAGTCTTGAGGGGCTTGTCACCTGTCCTCGGCAGATATCATTAGTCAGCTTAAGACAAGCGAGGCAACACATGTTCAGTTTTTGTTTTGCATAAAGCTATCTGGTAGTGTATTTTAGCTGCTTCTAGTTCCATACAACAATTGTTACGTGGCTGTAACGTTTCGTTGTTACTGTTAAGATGAGACGATGTTCTATTAGTTCTTGTATTCTCCAGCTTTTGCGCTCGTGTCATAGTATTATTGCTTTCTGTCTGTTCGCAGATGACAAAATGACATTGGAATAATGGTATGTGAATTTTTGGTAGTCTGCGTTAGTTGGGGTATTTTTTAAATTTTTTTTTCACTTTCCCAATATAAGCTAGAAAATGAAGAAAATAATTTAAATTTTTGCGGTACAAATTTTGTTCAATGCAAAGCTCCAGATTGTGTTAAAACTTGTATTTATTTTAACTCTTCATCAAATAATTTCTTCATATGAATATTTTTTTTGCTTTTCTTATAGGAGCTGGAAAATGAAGGAAGAAATAATTTGATTTGAAATGATTCAATATTTTTATGGTACAAATTTCAAATTTTAGTTCAATACAAAGCTCCAAATTTTATTAAAATGTTAAATTATTATTATTTTAACTTTTCAATAGATAATTTCTTTACATGATTTTTTTTCAATTTTCCAATACAAGCTTGAAAATATAGAAAATAATTCGATTTGAATTAATTCAAGATTTTTTTGGTACAAATTTCAAATTTTAGTTCAAAACAAAGCTCCAAATTTTATTAAAATGTTAAATTATTATTATTTTAACTTTTCAATAGATAATTTCTTTACATGATTTTTTTTCACTTTTCCAATACAAGCTTGAAAATATAGAAAATAATTCGATTTGAATTAATTCAAGATTTTTTTTTGGTACAAATTTCAAATTTTGTTTAATACAAGCTCCAACTTTTATTAAAAATTTTATTTTAGTTTTTCGTCAAATAATTTCTTTATATGATTTTTTTTTCACTTTTCCAAATAAGCTGGAAAAACGAAGAAAATAATTCAAAATTTTTTGGTACAAATTTCAAATTTTGTTCAACACAAAGCTCTAAATTTAATTAAAAATTATTATTATTTTAACTTTTCATTACATAATTTCTTTACATGATATTTTTTTTTCACTTTTCCAATATTAGCTTCGAAATAAAGAAAATAATTCGATTTGAAATTATTCAAGATTTTTTTGGTACAAATTTCAAATATTGTTCAATACAAAGCGCTAGTTTTTTTTTTAAATAATTATAATTTTAACTTATTATTAAATAACTTCTTTACATGATTTTTTTTTTCACTTTTCCAATATTAGCTTCCAAACAAAGAAAATAATTCGATTTGAAATAATTCAAGATTTTTTTGGTACAAATTTCAAATATTGTTCAATACAAAGCGCTAGTTTTTTTTTAAATAATTATAATTTTAACTTATTATTAAATAACTTCTTTACATGAATTTTTTTTTACTTTGCCAATATAAGCTGAAAAAACAAAGAAAATAATTTGATTTGAAATAATTCAAGATTTTTTTGGTACAAATTTTAAATATTGTTCAAACAAAGCGCTAATTTTTATTAAAATTTTTATTTTAACTTTTCATCAAATAATTTCTTTATATGATGTTTTTAAACTTTTCCAATATTTGTTGGAAAATTAATGAAGAAAATAATTTGATTTGAAATAATTCAAGATTTTTTTGGTACAAATTTTAAATTGGTTCAAAACAGCGCTCCAAATGTTATTAAAAATTAAACATTATTCTAACTTTTCCTTAAATAATTTCTACACGTGATTTTTTTTTCACTTTTCTAATATAAGCTGAAAAATTTAAAAAACAATTTGATTCGAAATAATTCAAGAATGTTTCGGTACAAATTCCAAATTTCCTTAACACAAAGTTCTAAATTTTATTATTTTTTTAAAATAACTTTTTATTAAATATTTTGTATACACAGAATATTTTGCAGGACATGGAGGAGCTAGAAAATGTGGAACAGATAGATGAGGATGACTTAGGTCCTAGCATACTTAGGTCAGAGTTTCATAGAGCATTAAATGATTTACGGAATAACAAAGCAGCGGGGATTGATATGATACCAGCCGAATTAATAAAACACGCAGGGGAAAAAATGCAGGAGCGATTATACAGGTTAGTTTGTAAAATATATGAGAAGGGAGAAGTACCACAGGATTTTCAGCGTAGTAGAATAGTAACAATGCCGAAGAAAATAGGAGCTAATTTGTGTGAGAACTATAGGACCATTAGCCTACTATCACATGCATCGAAGATATTGTTAAAGATTATTTATAGGAGATTAGAAAATAAAGTAGAGGAAAGGCTAGGAGAAGATCAGTTTGGTTTTAGGAAAAACAGAGGGACGAGGGAGGCGATTCTAGCACTAAGAACGGTAGTAGAAAAAAGAAATAGGGTAGGAAAGGTAACTTGCATAGCTTTTGTAGACTTAGAAAAGGCATTTGACAATGTAGATTGGGACATAATGTTTAGAATTTTAAAAGAAACGGGTATAGATTATAAGGATAGGAGAATAATTTTTAATTTATATAAACACCAAACTGCCTTAGTTAGAATTGAGGGGGAAGAAGAGGTAGCAAAAATAGGGAAGGGAGTTCGGCAGGGATGTACACTCTCACCGTTATTATTTAATCTATATATAGAAGATGCAATAAACAAAGTAAAAGAAGAGTATAGTGTAGGTGTGAATGTACAGGGAGAGAAAATATATATGCTGAGATTCGCCGACGATATAGCTATATTGGAAGAAAGCGAAAAGAAATTAGAAAGGGTATTGAATGGTATGCAGGCAGTATTGACTAGGGATTTTAACATGAAAATAAATATAGGTAAAACTAAAGTGATGAGGTGTGACAAAAAGGAATGCAGTAGAAAAATGAGGATCACAATAGGAGATAATAGAATCGAAGAAGTGTCAGATTTTTGTTATTTAGGCAGTAGAATCACAAAAGATAATCGAAGCAAGGTAGATATAAAGTGTAGGATAGCACAGGGTAGGAAGGCATTCGTAGAAAAAGAACAGATTTTAAGATCAAATATTGACTTGGGTATTAGAAAAAGATTACTGAAGGTATATGTTTGGAGTGTAGCACTGTACGGGTGTGAGGCGTGGACTATAGGAAAGGAAGAGAAGCGTAGATTAGAAGCACTTGAAATGTGGTGTTATAGGAGGATGATGAGGATTGGTTGGGAAGATAAAGTAACAAATGAAGCTGTACTAGAGTTAGTAGGGGAGAAGAGAAGTATTTGGAGAGTGTTACAGCGTAGGAGAGACAGATTAGTAGGGCATATTCTTAGGCATGGGGGGATTATGCAATTGATCATAGAAGGTAGAGTGGAGGGAAAGAGAGGGGTAGGTAGGCCTAGATTGGAGTATGTGAGTCAGATAGTTGAAGACGTTGAGATGAATAGCTATAGGGAGATGAAGGGATTAGCTCAGGATAGATCGGCATGGCGTGCTGTTTCCAACCAATCTTTAGGATTGCGGACTCTTTAACTATACACAAATGAATTATTTGAAAAATTTATTAATTTGTTCGAAGTAAATTCGTAGCAGAAGCTTAAAAAGCGCACTTATTTGTTTCATTCCAATCGTTTAACGTTAAATTAAGTTTCTTCCGCCTTGAAGTAAAATTTAAAACAAGATCTTACAAATTCGTGAAGAGAATAATCAAATTAAGCCTTGTTTATTTTAAACACGTTCGAATTAATGCAATTTGAGCAAAAGATGCAATTGTCTTTAAATACAGCTGATCTTGTAATACGTTTGTATGCATGTGGAACACTGAAAAAAATTTCTATCATTAAACAAAAACTTATACATTCTTAAGCACAATTTTACAAGAATTTTTTACCTCATTTTCATTATTTGAAACTATTATTTCAGAAACTTTCTCGAAATACATCCGAAAACAAAAATCCCAGAACATGATATTTTTCCACGTCACTTTTTTCAATTTTTTTTCAATATCGCTAAGTGCAATTATATTTCTTATGGATAAAAAGTTGTATTTCTTATGTATAAAAATTAACATAAAATTAACGAATCCATACCACGCTTTTTCCTAACAATTTTAACCTATCCACCAAAAATTGCCACAAATATTTTCCTTTTCTTAAACATGTTGCAGAAAACGTAATTTCCAACGAAGAATATTTCCGTATTTCCAAGAACCCGCGACACGCTTAAGTAATTAAGAAAGAAGTCGCCAGTCGTCGTTTCGCTTCGCGCTTATTTGTCCCAGACCCGTTCGTATCAAATCTTCGTCTCCGTAATAAACTCATTTACACCGGTTGGGAAATGCTCTCTGAACATCTTTAATAGCTTCTGCTCTAACATTTCCAATCCAAAATTAGAATACGTCTTAAGTGCAGTTGTAATTCCAGTGCAGATTTTTAATTCCGGTCTTCGTTCGTGACCGCAATTAGCCAATAATTAAAAAATTGAATTTTATGTTATCCTAGAGTTTTTTTTATAAAATGAACATAATATACAATTTAATTATCGAATTGAAAATTGATCTAAATATTTTTTAGCTTAATAAAATTATTTTGTCAAGGAAAACAATTTTTTTTTTATTGATCAATATTTTGTCACTTCTGTCGTAAAATTGCCAGGTAAAAAATAAGTGAATTTACAAGTTGTTTTTAAAAAAAATTCTAGAAAATTTGTAAATGTGTAATTTTTGTTTGTGTAATTTTTAATGCTATTTTTTTTTAAATGAACATTCGATTTTCTTTAAAAAGTTTTCTATTTTTTTCAGGTGAGTCCTTTTTGAAAATGACGCGGAATCTTCGCGGAATAAATTAGTGGTAAGTGTAAACAAAAATTCTAAAGATTTTTTGTAAAAAAAATCCTGATTTTTTTTCATTATCAAAGTCTATTTTTTACACCAATGTCCGTATTGTTTTATTTCATTTAAAAAAATTTGTTCCAGCGACAAAAGAGCAATTAAATTTTCCAACTAAGAACAAAACAAATCACCAGCTATTTTCCGCACTAAACTATTAATTTTATTTCCTCCTGTGTAAATCTTGAATTTGTATGAAGAACTTAGCAGCTTTCTCAGCAAACCATTAAAACATATTACAGAAGAATATAATTTGACGTGGGAAAAGCTTAATAATTGACCTAGATTTTTCCATATAATGGTGTGGAAAATGAGTAAAATTTCTTATAGCAGCACTTTGTATTATACAAAGTAAAGTATAAAGTAGCCTCCATCATCTGACCTAATTTCCCTGTCTGTTCCAAGATGCGCATCAATTAGATTATATACCAATCGTTTTAAATCTGCAAAGAGATTTTCATTAAAATGAATAAAAAAAATTGGATATATTAAAAATTGAATATTCAAAATAATTGCAAAAGTCTACAATTATGAAAAAAAAAATTCTGATTAGTTTACTGCTGAAGAGTTTTAATAAATACCAAACCAAAAAAAAATATTTTACAAAAATATCCATGTGCACAACTTCTAAAATAACCCAAACAAAAATTATTTTTTTCTCAAACGGAAAATCTTTCACAACCAAGCTTCGTTCTTGCGCTCATAAAATTTGAAACCACCATTAAGATAGCATCCCATCTGTCACAACTGGCTTATATATAGTTCATACACTTCTTCAGCGAGCAGGTTCAAACCAGTTCGCGTTGTTCCTCATAATGATAAAGGATCTGCCATTTAATAATCTGATTACCCCATAGAAATCAAAGCCACTATTTACCCCGAGCACGTTCACGGGACTGCTGTACGTCTCAGCCCCTTGGTGAGGATATTTCACTACCCCTATAAAGGGTTGCTAAAAATGGATGCAAGATCCACGTACTAAAATACTCATACAAGTATTTTTTTTTAGTTAGAGGAGAATTTGATTTAAAAAAAAATCGTTTCATGTTTTGTCGATGGAAAAGATTTTGTTTGGTACATTTTTTTGGCGATGCATAATTTTTGGGTTGGTTCGTTTTAAAGGTCACCCTGTATATGTAGAAAGAGCGAGTTTAATAGCCCCGGTCGCGTTTCAACTTGAGTCGTAAACTTTGCGTGTCTGCGGTGTGGTATTTTTTCGTCCTGCTGCTCGTGTACTTACATCCTTCTCCGCCCTGGTCCTGTGCCAGGACGAAGGGAAAGGGACGGGTTGCAGGATCATATACGCGACAGAAATATTAGTGTACAAATTACCGGGCGAAAGTTACTTTACCACTCAACCTGGTAATAAGAAAATCATAAAACGTTACTGCGGTTTATTAAAGTTTTAAAGGCTTCAGTTTAAGGACCGCTAGGCCCTTTCGAACGATAGATGAGCGTCAAATATTTAGGTTTATATTGAAAATTGAAAATGCCAAATCGAATTAAATAAATAGGTTTTTTTTTATGTTTCAAAATTCGCATTTTTGAATATTTCTAAATGTAATATTATTTCAAAGAGTTTAATTATCAGCAGAAAATAAGGAACTTTCTTTATCTGAATTTTTTTTTTTTAATATTGTGCATTATTATTTTAAAGTATCTAAATTTATATTGAAATTTGAAAATGCTAAATCGATTTAAATAAATTGTTTTTTTTACGATATAAAATTCTAATTTTTCAAGATTTCTAAATGTAATATTATTTTAAAGAGTTTAATTACCAGCAGTAAATAAGGAACTTTTTTCATCCGAAATTTTTTTTTTTTTTATATTTGCGCATCATAATTTTAAAGTATTTAAGTTTATATTGAACTTTGAAAATGCCAAATCGATTTAAATAAATAGTTTTTTTTGAGATTTAAAATTCTAATTTTTCAAGATTTCTAAATGTAATATTATTTTTAAAAGTTTAATTGCTAGCAGAAAATAAGGATTTTTTTCATCTAAAAAAAATTTTTTGTACATCACAATGTTAAAGTATCGTCCAAGCCTCGTTGCAAATATAAAGCTTCTTCATTGGCGTTGAAACTCTTGAATTATTTACGTATTCGCAACTATGCGCAATTATTATACCTGCCTGTTTATCTGACGTAGTAATCGCCATCTTCGCAATCGCCATCTTCTTCTTGGCGTAGCTGTTAAAGGGTAAAAAGTATACTAAATAATTCAAAGCTTAGTTTCAGATAAATTGTCTCATGAAAAATTGAAGATTCCACTTCGTCGGAGATGTGTACAATATAAGAAAAGAAGAGTGCTTTCGCCATCGTTCTTTTTATAAAACATTCTAAAATAATTGTTATTGTCTGCAAGAGTAATTAAGAGCAGAATAAAAAAGGGTATTATTTTCTGCAGAAATAAACAAAATATTGATTTGCAAACAAATTTTTGTTGGGGGGACGTCACACGATTTTTTTTAAGTCAGTTCGAAAAAACATCAAAAAAACTTCTGTCTCTTAAGCTTCCTGTTTGACGTTTTTCTAAATGTCTATTTACGCAATTTCTTCTTAAATTACAACCACCTCGCCATATCAAACTACTTACGAACTTCGCCACTTCAAATCGCACCGAGTTGTCTTCATTAGCTCGATCCTCCACGGTCCATGCGAGCGTATTTCTGGTGGACAAGTTCCGCAAGTTCTTCGGATACGTAATTAATACGGGCTCGTTTGAAACAACTCGCACAACGCAGATATGTTGAGAAGCGGCTCGCAGCGGGTCATCCATGTCATGCTTCTCTTCAATTCTATATGAATATACGATATTATACAATATACCATGTATAGAAATATATCCAGCTGTGGTGGATAAATCTAAGAACGTTCTTTCTCAGCAGAGCCGAGCTTAGAAATATTTTTGCTGCGTTTTGGAATTTTATAAACAAAAATGCGAATATTATAAAAACTGAATTATAGTTTTTTTTTTTAAATTTTATGAGCGCGAGTTTTTTTTATTTTAATCCACTAATCTATCTCTTCTTCAATAGTCTTAGTTTATTTTTTTTAGCTGTGTATTAGAATTTTATAGACAAAACGCCAAAAATTATAAATACGAATATAAATAATGATTTATTCTTTTTTTTTAAAGTCTTTAAGATCAAATTATTATTTTTTATATCTAGCTGTCGATAATAAATATAAGAACGTTCTTTCTCAACAGAGCCGAGCTTAGAAATATTTTTTGCTGCGTTTTGGAATTTTATTGACAAAAATGTGAATATTATAAGAACTGAATTATAGCTTTTTTTTAAATTTTACGAGCTCGATCTTTTTAATTTAAATCTACTAATCTATCTCTTCTTCAATAGCCTTGGTTTAAATTTTTTTTACACAAAATGCGAAAATTATAAATATTAATAAAAATAATGAATTATTCAATTTTTTTTGAAGTTTTCAAGCTCAAAATTTTTTTTTTTTATATCCAGCAGTGGATAATAAATCTAAGAACGTTCTTTATCAACAGAGCCGAGCTTAGAAATTTCATTGCTGCGTTTTTGAATTTTATAGACAAAATTGCTAATATCCGAAGAACATACAAAAATTCTGAACTATAGTTTTATATTTATTTACGAGCTTGATTTTATTTTTATTTTAACCCACTAATCTATCTCTTCTTCAATACCCTTAGTCTAGAATTTTTTTTGCTGTGTATTAGAATTTAATAGACAAAATGCCAGAATTATAAATACTAATAAAAATATTGAATTATTAATTTTTTTTTCAAGTCTCGAAGATCAAAAAAAATTTTTTTTTCAATTTTAAGCCACTAAGCTATCGCTTTTTCAATAAGCTTAGTTTGGGAAAAAAATTAGAATTTTTTAGACAAAATGCGATAATTATAAATATTAATAAAAAGAATGAATTATTCAATGTTTATTGAAGTCTTCAAACTCAAAAATTTTTATTTTATATCCAGCTGTGGATAATAAATCTAAGAACGTTCTTTCTCAACAGAGCCGAGCTTAGAAATTTCTTTGCTGCGTTTTGGAATTTTATAGACAAAAATCCGAATATTATAAGAACTGAATTATAGTTTGTTTTTTTTTAATTTGACGATCTCGATTTTTTTTTATTTTAACTACTAATCTATCTCTTCTTCAATAGGCTTAGTTTAGAAGATTTTAGCTGTGTATTAGAATTTTATAGACAAAATGACAAAATTATAAATACTAATAAAAATGATGAATTATTCAATTTTTTTTTAAAGTCAGCAGGCTCAAAAAAAATTTTTTTTTTGACATGACCTACTAATCTATCTCTTCCGCAATGAAATATATTTTTTTTAAATATCTTTTTTATAGAATGGGCCATGTTTTCATTTTTTCTAATAGACTGAATTTTCATTAAATTTTTACACTACCGAAATTTTACGTTTCCTTGATTTTTCTTGCTCGGTATCTAGTTTACCACCTGTACAACTTTACAAATACATCTTTTTCTTTTCTAAAAGCATATCTAATACAAAATTAAAGACCTACACAACTCCCTATGTAAAACTAGCTAGTTCATAAAGCACCGCTTGTCATTTTAAGACATAATAATTTAGAAATATTGTAGAAAACATTACCGATGACATAGTCATTATAAATCTGATATTTCGAAATATGATATATGCTCTAACAAATAAGCAGCTCGTTTTTTATTTATAAAAAAAAAAAAAACGCTAACAGCGATTAATAGTCGCTGTATTTTTTTTTCCCAATGGGATTTAAGATAAATCTGCATTACTTTTGGTGATGTAATTTAAAATCCTCTCAGGCAGTCTCTCTCGCTTTCGATTTCTCTTACGCTCGAATTATAATCTTCTTCGATCAGACGTATATAGCCTTTCGCAATTTGTCTCACCGGATGTCATATTACTCTTTATAACACATGTTCAACGGATTGCCTGTTTGCATATCCGACGAATTTATCTAAATAAGATTTCAGCTCATATTGACATACTTACTGATATGGAAAAGTTGCCCGAATTAAACGCTGAAAAAATAATCCAATAACTCGACCCGTAACCAATTTTCCAAGCAATTTTCATCGCCGATGATTTTTTTTTCCTTGCATTTATAAAAGAATTCCTTGTATTAGAATTGAAGTTACTAGAAATTATTTAAATATGAAAAATTAAAGGTTACTAGAAATTATATATCAAAACAATTTTGTAATATTTTATTATCTAATTCGGATAGGTTTTTTTTTTCACTCGGCGTATTTATTTTTCAACAAATGTAGAAACTCTAAATTTTTCAACAAATTATGTTTACTACGTTTATTTTGCACTAACTATACTTGAAATCCTTTCTTACTTATAGCTTTACTAAACGCTTCTTTTTTATGCATATATGGATTTTCTTGAAAAGACATCTAAAATTGGATTGATCGTAAATCTGTGGTTAACAATTTCAAAAATAATCTAGATTATGCAAAAAAAAAATTGTAAGACGTGAATTTAAAACGCGAGATATTCAGAAAAGTTTCGATTGCCAAATTTTTTGTAATTAAAAAACCAAATAAAGTGACAATTTTCCATATTTTCGTGTTGAAAAATATAAAATTCGATATAATGTCCATTATTTTTGATATAATATTTGTTGGTATATAAAGAAATGTATGGTGAAATTTGGTATACGAAATATTAATAAAGATACGGAAATATCGGTATAAATTTATTATATTTTTGTTTTATGCCTCAGTATTATCTCTAAGGGTTTATACCCTTATTCGTTTATTCTAATGCATGTAGTCAACTAAAATACGCCACGGTATTAAAATATTCCAAAGAGTCTGCTATAAACAAATATTCGAGAAAAATCATTTGTTGGTTTCGTGATTATATTACGAAAAAAAATTTTTTATTGGAAAAATAAAGTATAATTATAGTCTTTTAGTGATTGTAGTTTATTTCAGTATGTGCTAAAAAAATTCAAATAAAAAAACTATTTAATAAATCAATTATTATACTTTACACGACAGATAATCGAAAATACGTACCAAAGAAAAATTCCTAATTTCTCAAAATTAATTCTTCTAATTTTCGTAGCAGATTATATATATTTTTCAAATACCCACTCAACTTTCCCGACAATATTCTAATCTATAAATGGTCATTTAATCGTTCTTTTATATTCCGAAGTAAACGAATTTTATTTGCGCTATTAAAAAAATACAATCGTAAATGAAATTACAATTCATAATTTCATCGTGCACGACAATTAATCATTCCGTGTTTTGTGTGTGGAAAATAAAATTGTTTTAAAAGCTATAAAACTTGTGTTCCTTTTACGATTGCGTGTAGAATTCTAATATATGGTAATACGATAGCCAGTTGGGCGTTAGTTCATTTCTTGTCAAATACAATCCGGCATTTAAATGGAATTATTTTTTTGTTGGCCCTTAAAATTTTTAATTCAATTATTTTTTTTTGTAAACTAGCTTGAGCTTATACCAAAGTAATTCCACGTCACTCTAGAATTTTCGTAAATTTCGTAAATTTTCGTAAATTAAAAAAACCACGTTTAAATTAATTATGGAATATGAGCCTGAACTAAATTTTAAAAAAATTGCATTTATTTGTAAAAATTATACAACGAAATTCGAATTAATGTTTTTTTTTTATATAAAACAAATGTTACTAATTTTATGGTTTAAAAATGAAAAAAAGTTCTCAAATAAGCTTTGTATAAATTCAAAAAATGCATAAATATTACAAAAATCTTATCGGTGTAGGTTCGCTATTATGTCATTTATTTATTGTTTACAAATTCGTTTTAATTAAATTTACGAACCAATGATAAGAGGGTGTGCTAGGGTAATTATTATGGATTACTAGCTAGCTTTTGTTTCGATGAAACTTCACAAACACGAATACTAATTAAAATAATAACCTATCAGTTGATTAAAAATCCATAATTCACCAAAAAAATTATTTCTTGGCTACTATTGACAAGATAAATATTTTTCGGGACCATGTTGTCCGTAAATAATAAAAATTGTCAAGTGTACGAGGTCCTGTAGGACCTGCTGTTGACGTAATTAAATAAATGACGTAATTAAAAATAAAATGGCAGCATTATGCGATTAATATTTTAAATTGCTGTGCAAAATAAAGATGTATTCGCAAATTAATCTTGTGGTATTTTAATTTTTTGAAAGGTCAGAGTGCAAAAAAAAATTACTTAAAATTAACGCTATTATGGAAAGTTAATTGTAAAATGTTTAGGGTACTAATAAATTTTTAATTCAAAATAATTTATGATTAGTGACTAGTTATATAACAAAATTTTACAAATAATTAATTTTGTTTTTATTACAATGTCTCAAAACGTGTTATATTTTGCAAAAATATTTGTCGCGATTTATTAAATGCCTTTTCGAAAAATTAGTTTAAATTAATATCATTAGGTATTATGGAAAATTAATTGTAAACTTTGGGGGTACTAATAAATTTTTAATTCAAAACAAGTTATGATTAGTGACTAGTTGTATAACTAAATTTTACAAAAATTTAATTTAATTTTTATTACAATGTGTCGAAAAGTGTTCTGCAAAAATATTTTTCGCGATTTATTAAATGCCTTTTCGAAAAATTAGTTAAAATTAACGTCATTGTCATGGAAATTTAATTGTAAACTTTAGAGGTACTAATAAATTTTTAATTCAAAACAATTTATGATTAATGACTAGCTATATAACTAAGTTAATTTTTTTTTACAAAAAAATAATTTTATTTTTATTACAATGTGTCAAAAAGCGTTATATTCCGCAATACCATTTTGCGATGTATTAAATGCCTTTTCGCATAATATCCTTTAGAATCTGCGCAATAAAATCAAATGTGCGCAAAATCACTTTATTTAAATTCCTAGTTTTCCCTGTTTCAATTATCCAATTTTGCTAGCAAATTATAACACCCCCCCCCCCACAATATGGTTTAGTCTCATCGAATTTCATTCGCTGTCGCAATGCTTTATCTTTTACCTTGTCCTATCTGCGTCATGTTGAGGATACACAGAAACTCGTCCTCCTCCTCACTGCCGAATAATTTTATTAAAATGGGGATAATTAAGTTCACCCTTTCGCATCGGTGTCCACTCTGTAATTAAATTGAGAGCAAGGCCACCGAAAATTTAGCGCTTCTGTGGCGAAATTTAATGGGTACGAAAGGTTCGCGTATAACTCACGGCTGTGACAGATAGAAATTTGGGAAATTTTGATTATTTTTTTTATGCGCGTTAGTTTTTGAATTACTAGGTATTTTGCTGAAAGTGCTGGATTTAAAATAAATTTCTATTACAGAGGAAAAGCTTCACGGAGTTACATTTTTGATCTACGTTCTTATAAATTATTCTCTAAATTTTTGAGAATATATATTTTTGAAAATATCTAGTAATAGTGAAATATATATTTTTTAAATTGTTTTAAAAAAAAATTTCATCTCCTTCAAAATCAGCGGAAATCGTCCATATATTTCATTTTTCGCAATTATTCAATGCAGCTTTCACAAAAGGTGATTTTTTCTATGTCGATGAAAGACAAACTGAAGATGCATCGACGAAACTATGTCTTTTGTGGTAATATCATTGGAGAAGTGGTTTAGTAAAGAGATAAATGATATAGAAAAAATGAAAATCAAAACAGACAGGAAGAGGACATTTTTCTAGAGGGTGATATGTTATATGTAGGTTTAAGAAATTATGTAGAAAAATTACCGAGGCTCCGAAAATTTTTAAAAATTAGAATACATTTGTTTGATAATATCAGAAACTAAAATTATACCATAAAATATTCCAACATGCATAAAAAAAATTTCTGGTCAATCTATTTCTAAGGAAAAACAAAATCAATGCATTTTTACTAGTGCTGGGAATATTTGCCAATCAAACCGTAATTCATCAAAATTATCGAAAAATTATCGAAAAAGAACAGAGGTACATACCTGTCGATTTTCATCGAAATTTTCATCAAAATTATCGAAAAATTATCGAAAAAGAAGAAAGGTACATACCTGTCGATTTTTATCAAAATTTTCATCAAAATTATCGAAAAATTATCGAAAAAGAAGAGAGGTACATACCTGTCGATTTTCATCAAAATTTTCATCAAAATTATCGAAAAATTATCGAAAAAGAAGAGAGGTACATACTTGTCGATTTTGATCAAAATTTTCATCAAAATTATCGAAAATTATCGAAAAAGAAGAGAGGTACATACCTGTCGATTTTCATCAAAATTTTCATCAAAATTATCGAAAATTATCGAAAAAGAAGAGAGGTTCATACCTGTCTATTTTCATCAAAATTATCGAAAAATTATCGAAAAAGAAGAGAGGTACATACCTGTCGATTTTCATCAAAATTTTCATCAAAATTATCGAAAAATTATCGAAAAAGAACAGAGGTACATACCTGTCGATTTTCATCAAAATTTTCATCAAAATTATCGAAAAATTATCGAAAAAGAAGAGAGGTACATACCTGTCGATTTTCATCAAAATTTTCATCAAAATTATCGAAAAATTATCGAAAAAGAAGAGAGGTACATACCTGTCGATTTTCATCAAAATTTTCATCAAAATTATCGAAAATTATCGAAAAAGAAGAGAGGTACATACCTGTCGATTTTCATCAAAATTTTCATCAAAATTATCGAAAATTATCGAAAAAGAAGAGAGGTTCATACCTGTCGATTTTCATTAAAATTATCGAAAAATTATCGAAAAAGAAGAGAGGTACATACCTGTCGATTTTCATCAAAATTTTCATCAAAATTATCGAAAAATTATCGAAAAAGAAGAGAGGTACATACCTGTCGATTTTCATCAAAATTTTCATCAAAATTATCGAAAAATTATCGAAAAAGAAGAGAGGTACATACCTGTCGATTTTCATCAAAATTTTCATCAAAATTATCGAAAAATTATCGAAAAAGAAGAGAGGTACATACCTGTCGTTTTTCATCAAAATTATCGAAAAATTATCGAAAAAGAGCAGAGGTCGATTTTCATCAAAATTATCATTTCCCATTAGAAAATGTCCCATTCAATCATTTTTTCACGTTTAATAAAATTTTATAATCTTAGCATGGACAAGTCCATACAAAAATGTTTCTAAATGCTGACTTTGAAATTGAACACGCAATTAACATCGCGTATTAATTTACAGTTGCTGATCGTGTTGGTATCGCCATCTACATATTTTAATATTAGATGTGTGTGCGATAACGACGATAAACACACACACAGATTACACACTATTTATTCTCGACAAACGCGGCGAGAAATTCAACTCTAACTACATGGTTACGTGAATGCAATCCCATCTTTGCACATGCTATTTTATATGGGCATTTTCAATGGCACCTTGAACGATAAGTTGAAGTGAAGAATATAAACTCGAAAAAGTTGATTGCGTTGGTTGAAGCGAGACTTTCGCCGTTTTCTGAGAAAGTTCTCGCTCTAGTCGAGTATTCGTTATCACGAAACGCGTTTATATTATCAGAATTTTATCTATACACTAGTACACCTACTGCCAAGAATATGGCAAATCATACATAAATGTATAGTTTAAAAACAAAAAAAACAAAATACAATTATTGACCGATTGTTTGAGGACGCTATTGTGTATTTATTTTGTAATTCGTAAATACAACATAATTTGCTATAAAATATTTGACAAAAATCAAAATGAAATATTTAAAAAATTTAAATATAAGAAATGTATGTAAAAAATTATTATATATATATTTATAGCATCGCCAGGTCTCGCTTAGAATAATTTTAAGTCAGACACTTTAATCCACAATTATTGACTATTTCTTTGACTCGATTGTACATGACAAATAGCCGCTATGCCTTCGATTATGATATACAAGTCTATATAATGTAGAGGAATATTAGTCATTCTTAATTTGCAATTTCCGACCAATTTAGCAAATATACTTAAATTTTGAACAAAAGGGGCAAAAAAGACATAATCGCTTTAATATAACACCAAAATCATTGAAATCTGTCGAGCCGTTCCGCAGAATTTTTTTTATACGGATAAATGGTAAACTTTTGTAGTAAGCATGGAAATAATGATTTTTATCTTTAAGCGGGACAAATTACCGAAAATCGGGATTGCCCGCTAAAAGCAGGACGTATGGTCACTTTACTTATTTGTGTTATTAATTTTATCCCAATAAAATTTTATATAAAATAAAATAAGCAAAAATCTGTTAGGTAAGCTGTTCATCAAAATTATCGAAAAATTATCGAAAAAGAGCAGAGGTCGATTTTCAACAAAATCGACCTCACAATTTCACTCACCGAAACGCGGTTTTCACCGGAAACTGGTTTTCACCGAAAATCGGTTTCACCGAAAAACCGGTTTTCACCGAAAATCGGTGAACCGAGATTGTCTTGGTTGCCGGTTTTGGACAAAAAATAAACCGGTGCACCGGTTTACCGGAACCATTCCCAGCACTAATCTTTACCATCTTCTCAAAATAAAATTTCTGCTTCTTCTTCAGTTATTTATTAAAAAACCTCAGAAAATATTTACTTTTTCAACTAATGACTGAAAATAAAATTTATTTAATGCGAATTACTTTAATCAAAGCAGACGAAGAAAATTTTCTATGTACACATTTTGTCAATTATATTATATATTTTTTCAGCATTTCATAATTTTTTTATTTCAATTAATTATTGAAATTTTCAGAAAATATTTTATTCTCGATGTAGCAATTAATAAAAAAAAAATTCTCAATATGTTTAATATTTTAGAAATTTCTTTCTCAATATGTTTAATATTTTAATCAAAAACGAGCAAAAATAAACTCATATTTAAATATTTCAAAAATTATATTTAGTCGTTTTTGAGTATTTCGTGATTTTTCTTAATATATTTTGAAAACTGTCAGAAAATATTTATTCTTCGAGCAATTTCTTTTATTTTTAAGATAATTTTCTTTTAACATCCTAAAATATTCGAGGATTTAAATTTTTTCATAATAAATAATTTTACAAAATTATCAACAATTAACTGAACAAAAATAAAAATAATATTTAAAAAAAAGAACATTGAACGCAAATTTTGCACAGCAAGTTTCTTGACTTTAGTTTTTCCTTATTATCTTCACGCTATTGCAATATATTATACAATATTTACCCCATATCTTCTGAAACTTATATTTTACGAGTGCTAAAACATATCCCAAGGAAATTATATGATTATTAAAGTTAATAACTGCTTCAGCATTTTCCCATTGTGTTTTGAAATTAGCGTAACCGCAACTAAATAAAATTAAACTGGCGGAATTTATTTCTTGCGGAACTTTCGCGAGCTCGCTGCTTATAGTTAACAAGTTGTAACTTTTTCTCAAATTACAGGAAATGAGAGAATTGTTGCTGGTGTGGAAAAAGTTGTTCATGTTGGCTGTCATTTCACGCGAGGGTCATTTGAATTTCACAAATTTCATTTGAACTTCTGCAATGATTAAAAATAATTGTATAGTTCGAAAATTACAGCATATAAATTAGATTTATTTTACACCATTGAAAATATCTGAAAAAAATTCAAGAAATATGAATGAAGACAGTATATATATAGTAGATTGACTTAGGACTATTGAAAATATTAAGATATTTTTCTAAAAATTAAAATAAATATATTTACTGCATCAAAAAATTATTTTCATGAATTATTTCAAGGTACTAAAAATGTTTTTAAAAACATCAAGAACAATTTTTTAAAATTCCTCAAGGTATACCAATAATTTACCAATCCATTTATATACATTTCCTTGACCATGCTTTTCCGATAAGAATTTTTTCAAAAATTTTACTTAAATAAATGTACTGCATCAAAAAATAATTTTAAAGTATTATTTCAAGGCATTAAAAATTTATTTAAAATCATCAAAAATGATTTCTTTAAATTATTATTAATTTACCAATCCATTTATATACATTTTCTTGACCATGCTTTTCCGATAAGAAATTCTGCAAAGATTTTAAATAAATAAATTTACTACATCAAAAAATTATTTTCATGAATTATTTCAAGGCATTAAAATGTATTTAAAAAAATCAAGAACCATTTTTTTAAATTCCTCAAGGTATATGATTAGTTTACCAATTCATTTATATATATTTCCTTCACCATGCTTTTCCGATAAGAAATTTTGCAAAAATTTTACATAAATAAATGTACTGCATCAAAAAATTATTTTCAAGTATTATTTCATGGCATTAAAAATATATTTAAAAACATCGAGAACATTTTTTTTTAATTCCTCAAGGTATATGATTAGTTTACCAATCCATTTTCCTTGACCATGTTTTTCCGATAAGGGTGGAAATCACCCCCTAGTATGTTATACCCTTAATCCGGTTATGTGAAGAACGAATAACTTTGATTCGTTCGCACTAATCTTATTTCGTTGCATTTTTCTTGATTTTTGCGTTATTGCTGTATTAATCTTAGCTCTCCCCTCCTCAAGATAAAGACCAAAATGTCTCCGCGCAGTGGCGTAGAATTTGATCGTTCTTCTGCTTTCAATAAATCATCTCATTTCACCTATTGAAAATATCTATGTAGTAATTATTTTGTTAAATTTATTCTGTTTTGAATTTGTCAAGAAAATATACAAAAAAAAATGTATGTTAATATATTTTGGAACTCTTTTGCAATATCTGCACCTAGCATTATATTATTTTATTTTATTGGTGCATTATAAATAAAATATTTACACAGGTCAAAAATTATAAATACATTCTACATTTGCCTCTTCATCAAAATCTTTCTCAAAAATTCTTCATCCAATCCTCTAGTTCGTCAGACGTCACTGCACCAAACAAACACCGCAGAAGATATCTATTTCCCTCATCCTGCCCCCCAAAATACATTTACGCAACTACATAGCAATGTATTGGATTACAATTTTTTATATCAGTCAAAGAAACGGACCCTCATCGGGCCGAATGGTGGACCTCTTGCGCTGCCCCCTGTCCATTGCGTAGATATAAGGAAAAAGTAAATGATTTTCCGTAATTCGTTACATTTCCCGAACCGTACAATATAGTTTCTGTTGTTTGGCGAAGACATTGTTAGATGAATATGAGACGTAAAGTGATTTTTATGTTGCGTATTTTCTTCGAGGGGATTTTTGATTGCAATATATGAAAGGGATGAAAGATTAGAGGAATGCTTTAGATAAAAGAAATGTTTGCTAACAATATTTGTATAAGAAACAAATTGAATGAATTAAAATCGGCAATTTGTGATAAATAAAAATGACAGGTTCTTTTTAAACTAATTTTAAATCGACTTTAAAATCCTTTATTTTTTATCTGACAAGTTCTCATATTTAAAAAGAATAGTTTTATTTTTTAAATCATCTTTTGACACATTTCGAAAAATCATGTATTAATCTTGCAATATACAAAAATCCTCCAGGTATTGTATTTTCCGCAAATATTCCCTTCAGCTTGCGCAAAGAGTGATTTTTCTACATCGATAAAAGACAAACTGAAGATACATCGACAATAATTTGTCTTCTCATAAAAGAAGTCTTTATATGGACACGTAATATCGCTGGAGAAGTGGTTTGGTAAAAAGACAAATCATATGACAAGAATGAAAATCAAAATAGACACGATGAGGAGATTTTTCTACGTTGTGATATGTTATAAGTAGAGCTTAAGAAATTTTGTACGAAAATTAAGACGACTTCAAAAAATTGAAAAAATTAGGCAGGCTTTTGTTTTTTTATTTAGTTTTGTTGCTCTATTTCCAATATTTCTTCATAGCAGAAATTAAAATTATACCAAAAAATATGCTTTATTGCATTGAAAAAAATTCTGGACATTTTATTTTCAAGGAAAAACTAATTCTTTTTTCGATTTGTATTTTTAATTTTTTACATTTCATTTGTACATTGACTGTACATTTTTATTATATTTCTTTAACATTTTCAAAAGCATTTAAAAATATTTGACACATCAAATAGCGTATTTAACAAACTTTTTCTTCTTTCTATAAAACTTCGTTGAAGCAAAATAGCAAATCGTCTGTTCGTACAATTTTGTTAGACCACCGCAAGGGGGCACTAGTGCACTGGCTGTTACCACATCCAACCAATTTTCTTATCGGCAGCAGGACTAACTGACAGGACGACTTGCCGTGTCCTTTCTTCTCACCACAGCGAATCAAGACAGAACCGCAAATTGTTTGAGTCAAGTTTTTTTCGTCATTGTTGCTTGCAATATATAAATACCGAAGAACGATTTTTATTAGCAACTTCAAAATTAATTGTTTCATTCATTTTGTTTGTTCGTTAGCATTTTTAAGGACGAATTTTTAAGTATATCTCGTTATTTTTAAGACACTTTACGTATCGCATTTATCAGCTCCTTCGTGCCAGGCAAACCATCTAATAACATCTTGCACATTAGCTTCTTCTCTGCTGTAATTACACGTCTCTCCATGATTTTTAACGGTGAAACTTCCAGGATTAATATCAGTAATCTGTCTGCAATTCACATGGGGACTATAAGACGACGATCCTCATCAAAAATAAACTGCAACCCATATGTCAGGCACCTCTTCATCGATGCATTTCTTATGTGGGTGAGGATCGTGATATACCGAATGTTGTATATCACCACGTACGGATGTGCAAAATATAAACCGAGTGAGCTAGATATATTTTTCGAGCGAGTGCGAGCGATGGCATGTAGAGAAAGGAAATTACATGCTCAAGCCGATTATGTGGTGGAATTAATCAACGCTCTTGTAATACCATAATAAGTTGAGACCACCGCACAATAAAACGAAATTATTTCAACGACACACTCATAAATATCCTAACTGTAAATACATCGAAAAAAATCCAAACAATATTCGCAGGATTAAAAGATTTTTCAATTTTTCCACAGTGAAGTGTTTTTATAAAAACAAAATTAGTTACGATCAAAAATTCTTTCTCACGTTTGTCAATCATCCATATACCTCTTTAGCGTAGGAAAAAAATTTTTTTTTAATACCACGTCTTTCACATGGCTCACTCAGTGTCTTGTCTTGTTGAAGTGCTTCTGCAATTCCGCAGTACATGTCTATTGGTAAGAGGGCACTCTTGTATCGTGGAACGGTTCGGCAGGTATTCGTTGGAACGAGCCACGAGTGAGGCTAAATGAAGCCCAGGATGGGTAGATAATTCACCCAGGAACAAAATAGGTGTGAAATTGTTTGACGTTGATCCATCCGTGGTGCAGCGGTGTGACGTAGTTACTGTTTCAAAACAGGACGGGAATGTGACGAACTAGATGTGATGGATAAATAGTTGGGGATTTCTAGATGGGGTTTTTTTTCTTGTTTTATTTACGAAAGTAAAAATTTCGTCTTGGGATTTTTGCTGTTAAAATTTTCTCTATTTATATATTTTTTTTATGTTTGAAAAAACATTTTGTAGGATGTGGAAATTATACATCTATTGGAAATTAAAGGACATCGCGTTTTTCAAAGATTTTGTAATTTCTTATGTTAAAAATGTGATGGATAAATAGTTGGGGATTTCTAGATGGGGTATTTTTTCTGGTTTTATTTGCGAAATTTAAATTTTCGTCTTGGGATTTTTGGTCTCAGAATTTTGTCTATTTATATATTTCTTTAATGTTTGATAAAACATTTTGTAGCATGTGGAAATTATACATCTATTGGAAATTAAAGGACATCGCGTTTTTCAAAGATTTTCTAATTTCTTATGTTAAAAATCTGATGGATAAATAGTTGGGGATTTCTAGATGGGGTTATTTTTCTGGTTTTATTTGCGAAATTTAAATTTTCGTCTTGGGATTTTTGGTCTCAGAATTTTGTCTATTTATATTTTTTTTTAATGTTTGAAAAAACATTTTGTAGGATGTAGAAATTAGGCATCTAGTGGAAATTAAAGGACATCGCGTTTTTCAAAGATTTTGTAATTTCTTATGTTAAAAATGTGATGGATAAATAGTTGGGGATTTCTAGATGGGGTATTTTTTCTAGGTTTTATTTGCGAAATTAAAAATTTCATCTTGGGATTTTTGCTGTTAGAATTTTGTATTTTTTTTATGTTTGAAAAAACATTTTGTAGGATGTGGAAATTAGACCTCTATTGGAAATTAAAGGACATCACGTTTTTCAAAGATTTTCTAATTTCTTATGTTAAAAATGTGATGGATAAATAGTTGGGGATTTCTAGATGGGGTTTTTTTCTGGCTTTATTTGCGAAATTAAAAATTTCGTCTTGGGATTTTTGCTGTTAGAATTTTGTCTATTTATATATATTTTTTATGTTTGAAAAAACATTTTGTAGGATGTGGAAATTATACATCTAGTGGAAATTAAAGGACATTACGTTTTTCAAAGATTTTTTAATTTCTTATGTTAAAAATGTGATGCATAAATAGTTGAGGATTTGTAGATGGGTTTTTTTTTCTGGCTTTATTTGCGAAATTAAAAATTTCGTCTTGGGATTTTTGCTGTTAGAATTTTATCTATTTAGATATTTTTTTTATGTTTGAAAAAACATTTTGTAGGATGTGGAAATTATACATCTAGTGGAAATTTAAGGACATTACGTTTTTCAAAGATTTTTTAATTTCTTATGTTAAAAATGTGATGGATAAATAGTTGGGGATTTCTAGATGGGGTTTTTTTTCTGGCTTTATTTGCGAAATTAAAAATTTCGTCTTGGGATTTTTGCTGTTAGAATTTTGTCTATTTGTATATTTTTTTAATGTTTGAAAAAACATTTTGTAAGATGTGGAAATTAGACATCTAGTAGAAATTAAAGGACATCACGTTTTTCAAAGATTTTCTAATTTCTTATGTTAAAAATGTGATGGATAAATAGTTGGGGATTTCTAGATGAGGTATTTTTTCTAGGTTTTATTTGCGAAATCAAAAATTTCATCTTGGGATTTTTGCTGTTAGAATTTTGTCTATTTATATATTTTTTTTATGTTTGAAAAAACATTTTGTAGGATGTGGAAATTATACATCTAGTGGAAATTAAAGGACATCACGTTTTTCAAAGATTTTCTAATTTCTTATGTTAAAAATGTGATGGATAAATAGTTGGGGATTTGTAGATGGGTTTTTTTCTGGCTTTATTTGCGAAATTAAAAATTTCGTCTTGGGATTTTTGCTGTTACAATTTTGTCTATTTATATATTTTTTTTATGTTTGAAAAAACATTTTGTAGGATGTGGAAATTATACATCTATTGGAAATTAAAGGACATCGCGTTTTTCAAAGATTTTGTAATTTCTTATGTTAAAAATGTGATGGATAAATAGTTGGGGATTTCTAGATGGGGTTATTTTTCTGGTTTTATTTGCGAAATTTAAATTTTCGTCTTGGGATTTTTGGTCTCAGAATTTTGTCTATTTATATATTTCTTTAATGTTTGATAAAACATTTTGTAGCATGTGGAAATTATACATCTATTGGAAATTAAAGGACATCGCGTTTTTCAAAGATTTTGTAATTTCTTATGTTAAAAATGTGATGGATAAATAGTTGGAGATTTCTAGATGAGGTATTTTTCCGGTTTTGTTTTGCGAAATTAAAGATTTTCATCTTGGGATTTTAGGTATTGAAATTTCGTTTTTTTATATTTTTAAAACATGTTTGAAAAAAAAATTAGCACGATGTGGAAATTAGGCATCTAATGGAAATTAAAGGACATCGCCTTTTTCAAAGATTTTGTAATTTCTTATATTATAAATATGATGGATAAATAGTTTGGGTTTTATAGATAAGGTTTTTTTTCGGTTTTGTTTTGCGAAATTAAAGAATTTCATCTTGAGATTTTTAGGTATTGAAATTTCGTTTATTTATATATTTTTTTAATGTTTAAAAAAAAATTTGCACGAACGTTTATCAAATATTTTGTAAATTTTTATGTTCAAATTTGATTATTTTTTACATATATTTATGTGAAAAGTTTTATTTTGATACTTTTGGAATATAACTGCAAACTAATAATAAAAAAAAATTCAAAAATTTCAAACAATACTATATTTATTTGCTTAAACTTCAATTATTTGCAAAATATAAAATTTTGTTAAAGCAAAATACAGAGTTCTAACTTGTTCTAGGAGTTTACTCATTAAAAATGTAATGCGTAGAATTTGAGTTAGAATATAAAACACAATTTTTAATATAAGATGGAACTGAAAAATTCCACCGCAATAAATTTTTATTGATTTTTTGATGAAAACTAAATAACTGATTTTTCAGAGATTATCTCGAAATAACTTCAACATCCACATCAGAATTTAAATACTTTTGTTTAAAATAATCATAAATTCATGAAAAATCCTGAACTTCAGTCAAACTGTTCAAATTACAACTACTTTAAATAACTTTATAATAAAATTTAATTAGATTTTTTATTTAAAAAAAAATGATTTAATGAAATTCACAACCAAAATACATAGAAAATCTTATTTTGATTCAAATCATTTTTCTTTAAAATCGAATTCTTTTTCGAATTGCAGCTCAAAAATATATTTTTAATAACGAATTTACGAACGAATTTTGTGCGATAATTTTTTTAAAACTTCAAAGTCAACATCCAATTTGCTTTGTTACGAAAGTCAATGAATCACCTTGTCTATCTATAGAATTATTTAATTTTTTTATACTATCTTTCAGCAAGTTTCATAGCTCATAATACAGCAAACTCATTACACAACATACCATTTTACACGAGCGAGCATAAGACAGCTCTTTGTTAAATTCCTCGCCAATAAGTGAAGCCAATAAGGTGGAACTGTAATAGAATTCATACAGCCAGTCCTATTTCGATTTAACGATTTTGCAGTTTATTGGAATCATTAAGCGGAACTCTAGAACTATAAACAAAGCTACATCACCATTACAGAAATGACTTACGAGAAAAACATGTTTTCCAATTAACATTTCTTCTTTGGCGCGAAAAAAAAATCAACGAACATATTTCGATATACAACAAAATATTTGACGTAACAATTTTTTTTGCATGTTTGAAATTAACATCTCTTAACGTGATATAATTTTGTTTTGAAAATTGTTCATTTACAAGAAATGATTTTACGCGGCAATGTTTTAAAATATTTCTCTTAAAGGAATGTATTGAACTATTAATTTGACATTTCTGTTAAAATTCAATAATCCAATAAAGGACTCACTCCATTGTCCATTTCATCCAGGATCACGTGACCTTTTATGGCTTATGAAGCGGCAAGTTCTGATCATCCATTTTGCCCTCAAATTGCCATTTTATTAACCTTTAAATTTATGTTTGAGCGAATGTTCAAAAAAAAAAATATTCCTTCCACAAAACTAAATTAAACAATTCCATCTGTAGCGTTCGAATTTTTAGATTACACTTTATTAAATCAATCTTCGTGTTTAACGACTTTTCGCGCGTACAATTTAATATCTTTTTTGCTGGCACGTTTAATTGTGTCAATTTTTACGGTCCTAGGCGACAAAATTCGTTCCTTTATCATTTCACAATAAAATTTCGCGCCTGAAAGATGCTATTACGAGACAAAAAGACCTTTAATGACGGTGTCTATTAATTGATGTCACAGTGAGTATTATGAGCGTGAAAAGCGGGGCATTTGGTAATGTCTAGACATCGTAAAAACTGCACAATTGTTGCAGATTTGTCTTAAAGCTCGTTAAATTTTGATTGAAAATTAAAGCTCATTTTCGTCTTGAAATAATAATTAATATGCCTTACTAATCAGTCATTCCAGCGCTAATAGTTTTCATTATCATATAAATTTCTGTTGTATCAGCAAGATTTTTTTTTTAAATTTTTATTGCCTCGATATACATAGAAAAAATATTTTTTTTTTTTAAAAAGCAAGTTCCCAAATTTTTAATTTAGCTAAAATTTATCAACTATCTATTCTAATTTTTTTTTGCCATTTTGCTAATTTTTTTTTATTTAATCGGAATTGTTTAGATCTTTCTGTTGATTTAAATTTATTGAAATTTTTGTATTCTTAGCAAAAAATATATTTTATAATTTATTTATTACCTAGATTACATATAGACCTATTGAAAAAATAGTTTTGTGAAAAAATTATGTTCCCAAATTTTTAATTCAGCTAAAATATATCAACTATCTGTTCTAAAATTAGTTGAAATTTTTTGCCAATTTTTTTTAAATTTATCTGAATTGTTTAGATTGATTAAAATTAATTAAAATTCTGTATTCTTAGCAAAAAAAATATTTTATAATTTATTTATTACCTAGATTAGATAAAGACCTATTGAAAAAATTGTTTTATGAAAAAATTATGTTCCCAAATTTTTAAATTAGCTAAAATATATCAACTATTTGTTGATTGTTTTAAAAATTAGTTGAATTTTTTTTTTTATTGTGCTGAATTGGTTAGATTGATTCAAATTAATTAAAATTCTGTATTCTTAGCAAAAAAAAATTTTATAATTTATTTATTACCTAGATTAGATATAGACCTATTGAAAAAATTGTTTTGTGAAAAAATTATGTTCCCAAATTTTTGATTTAGCTAAAACATATCAACTATCTGTTCTAAAAATTAGTTGAATTTTTTTTAAATTGTGCTGAATTGTTTAAATTCATTCAAATTAATTAAAAGTTCCGTATTCATAGCAAAAAAAAATTTATAATTTTTTTATTACGTAGATTAGTTATAGGTAGACCAATTGAACAAATTATTTTATGAAAAAAAAATTTCATTTAGATAAAATATAACAAACCATTCTCTCCCATTGTTTTACAATTATATTTACCTCGTTGGTTACCATAATGGCGGGATACGCTCATTATATTTTTTTCCCAAATTGATCTGAAGATTTTTCTATAGATTCTAATTAATGAAAAATTCTACATTCTTAGCTAGAAGTTTTTTTTACGTAGATTTGCTTCACTATACATTTCCAAACACTTCTTAAAGCAAAATTATATTTTGCAACATCGGTTAATTTTTATTTATATATCTTTTAATCTTCCAAATTTTAAGCTTATCACCCACCTGTTCCAACGATCACCCAAACTGATTTTTTTTACTCTCTCACTTTTTTTGGCCATTTTATTTACTTCTTTGTTTACCCCGATGCGCTCACACACTACGACCGAACCTTCACGATTTATATACACCTCTTCGGCAATACTTTGCCTATCTATACAGTGTCGGCGAACAGGCCAACCTATCCTGTATTCTACCGCACGTTTAATTAAGCAATTAGCCTCGTATTGGCGGCCCGCAAGAACAGCTGGCCCTTACAAAGAAGAATGTATAATAACCTGCATGGCACGATGGCCGTGGTATAAAAAAAACAGCTCGATTTGCAGACGCTTTAACATACTAAACAGCTTGCAGCAAACGTTACGTGGGTATTTCTGCAAGTCTTCTCAAAAAAAACATTTTTTTTTCAACGCAACTTCTTGTTAAAATATTGTAGAAATTTAACAATATTTTTTAATTTATTGAAATTAAACTAGTTTTAGTTCAAATATTATTTTAATCATACCATAAAGTTATTGATACCAACCATATAATAATTTCAGTACCTAAAGATGTTATTTCAGTCGAATAAATTTTTGAATTTCTAAAAAAATCTATACATATATTTTTTTTGACTTTTTGAACGATCTACGAATTGGTCGAAATTTTTTTCCGAAATTCAAAATCGGATTTTGCTCGGAGGAAATAAAACACCATCCTGTTGGAAAGAAAAAGTCTCCCAGAGGTGTTTGACAAAATACAAATGGGACAGACAATTGTGCATGTTGTTTGCTTGGAAAAAGGGAAGGATAAAGTTGGGCTGTGAATTTTAGCGAGTACGTCGTGAGGGAACTAATGATATCAGAGGAAAACATGCAATCTCCATTAGATTGCAGATGGCAAACAGCATCAGGCAGACATCTTAAGTTTTATCTCCCGTATTCCGTAGGTAAGAGTTACTACCTTATATAATATAGCTGCTAGTCAACATGTGGCTTGCTTGAATATTATTTACTGTCATTTTAGGGAAATACAAGATTAAAACGCAATTTTTCCGCACATTTGTAGAATTTTCCTCAAGCTAGTCATTCCAAAATTTAATTAAAACGAATCAGTTAAAGAAAAATATTACAAACAAAAATTTTGTAGCGCAATACATTTTTCACGAAAAAAAATGTTTTCGCCTGGAATTTCGTGCACCCTGTATAATAAAGTGACTTTGTCTAGATCTGGCTACATAATAGAGTTATCTTTATATTACACTCCTCTGTATATGTAAGCGGGATAAAGTATATTAGGAAAAGGTGTTAAAATTATAGGTGAAGAAAAGTGAACCGTATGAGCTTTCCATTGAGTTGGAAGATAGATTTGAAAGGTATTTCATGTTAGCAGAAGAATATTTTAGAGATATATACGTGTAGAAAATGTTTTCGGTATGATTCGAATTTTTTAAGGTTTTTTTTTCAGCATACGTGAAATTGGATTTGCGTCAGATTTTATACATTCATTTTATTTTGAAAATGAAACCACTTTAAATTATATAAGATTTTCCAAAAAATCGATTTCATTCCTAATATTATTTTTTTTAGACTATTTTTTACGATCTTTTCTTATACGCACTTTCAATACTACTTTCCAAAATAATTTTACAAAAAATACTTTAATAATTTAATTATTTTTTGAGAATTGGACAACTTTGCCTCTGCTTTATTCCCTATCAAATTTGATTTAATAATTTTCACACAGTTTCATTAATTGTTTTTTATTATAATTACATTATATTTAAGTCTTCAAGTTACATTAATAATTTTTGAACAACATTTTTGCATTTAAACTACATTTTCGGACAGCTAAATATTTTACGGAATAATTACTAGATTTTTTTCTACGCCATATAATGTAATCATTTACGAAAATAAGCTTCTTTCGAAAAATTTGGGATTTCTTTAATTTCACAACGATATTATATTTAAAATATATAATTTTTCAAAAAAACAAAATTAAAGCTTCAGATTTAAATTTCAGAAAATTTAAAAAAAAACTATTACGTTAATTCCATTGTAATTTACCGATTAATTTTTTTTAAACAATCTGACAGACGTTTTTACGTTATTTTGAGCATTTTTTAAATTTGACGAAAATTGACCAAAAAGTGGAATTTTTAGAAGGGTACCCTTTGCACTTTTTTGAAGATTATTCTCATTTTTTTCTATTTGAACCGGAACCAGCTAAAAATAGTTTTTTGAGCAATTTTTAGAGATTTTACGTTATTTGGAGCATTTTTTTAATTTTGAAGAAAATTGACGAAAAAGTGGATTTTTTTGAAGGATACCCCCTTGCACTTTTTTGAAGATTATTCTCAATTTTTTCTATTTGAACCGGAACTAGCTAAAAATAGTTTTTTGAGCAATTTTTTGAGTTTTTACGTTATTTTGAGCATTTTTTTAATTTTGACGAAAATTGACCAAAAAGTGTAATTTTCGGAAAATTGAAAATTTTCTCTTTTTCCATACAATATCTTTTGCATTTAAACTGACTTTTTTTAGGAAAATAAATATATTCCTCATTAAATTTTCGCAACATATTGAAAAATGTAGAATATGTTTAAGACTTTTCAAAAATAATTTCGATTTTTTTTTTTATATCTTCTAATATCTTCAGCGAAGACTACCTATCAAATTCGTCGATGGAAAATTAAATTCGCCTCTCACGTGGCAAGAACTTTTGATTGAATGATCCCAACATTTAATTATGCATTTTGCAGCTGGTTTTGTTAGCTCAAAATCCGGGATAAGACGAGCGATATATAATCTCCCGCGTCGGAAGTTGTTAAAGGTAAGACTAGAAGATGCGGGACACCCGAGAGTAACTCTTCAGTTTAGACTACCTGCTTCATTAGACCATCCAGCGTCTTCCTCACATACTTACTGTAACTGAAGACAATGCGGCTATACACCTGCGTTATGTCGAAAATCTAGGTTAAAGTCTTAGTTGTTCGTCTCGAGTTAGATGGTGTTAAAATTTACAATAGATAGTGTTGTCAGATGATACTTTGTCAGATATTTGTAAAATATTACCCCGCTGTAGATTGGTAAAAATAATTAATTTTTCTTTGCTAGTTTTCAAATTTAACGACTTTAAACTGAAGGAAAAAAGTAGAACAGAAAAATATTTTAAGTCCAACATAATTTTAATAAGATAAAAATCTTAATAAATATTTATTATAAAAATCTTTCGAATTGATCAATATTTGAAAAATTTGTCTATTCTACAGAGTGTTCAAAATATTTGTTAAAATGATTGAATGATTAATTTTAAATTGAAAAAAATAGTAGGGCATGATAATCTCAGTGCAATATAATTGTAGTCAAAAAAAAATACTGAACAAAATAAATCATCAAAAAATCAACAAAATGCATGTTGTTGTCAGATGATACTTTGTCAGTATTTGTAAAATATTACCCTGCTGTAGGTTGGTAAAAATAATTAATTTTTCTTTGCAAGTTTTCAAATTTAGCGACTTTAAACTGGAGGAAAAAAGTAGAACAGAAATATATTTTAAGTCCATCATAATTTTAATAAAATAAAAATCTAAATAAATATTTATTATAAAAATCTTTTGAATTGATCAATATTTGAAAAATTTGTCTATTCTACAGAGTGTTCAAAATATTTGTTAAAATGATTGAATGATTAATTTTAAATTGAAAAAATAGTAGGACATGATACTTTCAGTGCAATATAATTGTAGTAAAAAAAAAATACTGAACAAAATAAATCATCAAAAAATCAACAAAATGCATGTTGTCACATGATATTTTATCAGTATTTGTAGAATATTACCCCGCTGTAGATTTGTAAAAATAATTAATTTTTCTTTGCAAGTTTTCTAATTTAACGACTTAAACTGGAGGAAAAAAGTAGAACAGAAAAATATTTTCATAAGTCCATCATCATTTTAATTTAAAAAGACCTTAATAAATATTTAAAAAAAAATCTGTAGTATCTTTTGAATTGACCAATATTTAAAAAATTAGTGAACTCTACAGAGTGCTCCAAATATTTGTTAAAATGATTAATTTTAAATTTTAAAAATATGACACTTTCAGTGCAATATAGTTTAAGTAAAAAAAAATACTGAACAAAATAAAATCAGTACACAATTATAAAGTACTGTGTGTATTAACATCCTCCTAGATTTATCATTACGAATATCATCTCTCGGCACAAGCACAGTCTCATTAGATGTGATTGTCACTCTGAGCATCGAGCGGAGCTTTCAGCAGCTTTCGGGGGCGCTTCGGGGGTAAATTATTATTTTGGCCGGCTTTAACAAATTAATAACAGGCCTGAGCCTAATTTAAACCGAGCTTAATCCAATTTGAAAAAGCGTCTATATTATATACACGACTCACAAAACGCAATTTGCGCTTATATGACACTTTTCGAAAAATTACCATAAAAATACCCCACAAAAAATTTTTTTTAGTCACACCTTCAATGATCGATTAAAAAACGAAATATTTCGACATTGTGTACCAACAAAAACAATTATTTTATTTACGAACTTTGTATATTTCGCCAAAAATCGATGTTCTCCGAAGTCGTTCTCTATAATTCAATTTCCTATCCACACACACACACACCTTTCCATACACTTCCCGGATATTCTATCGGGTCTTCCTGTAACCCGTCGGCCGTGCAGGGAATGCATCCCTAAATCCAGAGCTCGCTGTGCGCTTTCAAGTTCTTCACCCCCCCCCGAAAACTCACGTCAACTCGGTCTACTCGAAACACCGACATGGAAATATGTAAATTGCGGAAAATTTGCTTTATGTAGTCCGGATAATTCTCTATATTAGTGAGACATAGACGTAAAGCGAATATCCGATACAGAAAGCGAAGTATTTCGGTCATCTTTACATGCTGATTTAGAAGATATTTTGTTATGCTTGCAATATCAAGAAATAAAATTTTGATTTTTTTTGTAAATTGTTTTTCGGATTTACCATTTTGAGGCTTAAGAAAAATTTCCACCGCTCTGGGTATGAAATGAAATTTCAATTTTTTTTTTATGATATGTACTTTCTGGATTTATTATTTTGTACTGTAAGAACAATTTTCACGATTTTAGATACGAAATGAATTTTTTTTTCTAATATACTCTTTGGATTTATTATTTTGAGTTTCCATCACTCTACGTGTGAAATTAAATTTATATATTATTTTCTAAAATGCCTTCTGGATTTATTATTTTGATCTTTAAGAACAATTTTCACCATTTTAGATACGAAATAAATTTTTTTTCTAACATACTTTTTGGATTTATTATTTTGAGATTTAAGAAAAATTTCCACCACTCTAAGTATGAAATCAAATTTATATATTATTTTCTAAAATACTTTTTGGATTTATTATTTTGTTATTTAAGAACAATTTACACCATTCTAGATACGAAATGATTTTTTTTTCTAATATACTTTTTGGATTTATTATTTTGAGATTTAAGAACACTTTTCACAATTCTAGTTAGAAAAATCAATATTAATGATAATTACATGTTCTTAATTTTTTTTTATTATCTTTCACATATTAAAAAATATTTAGACAAGCTGAAAAAAATTTTTTTTAAACCATATTTCAAACATTCTGCAATATAAATGTGCAAATTCATGAATGGATGTCATATTCCGCCTTATATATATTCACGTGCACATATCAGAATTTTGCACCCCAATTCTAAGGGTAGCTCGGGGGAGCGGTTCCATTATGCCATATGAAATTAGATTAGGAATAATTCCTAAAGCGGACCGGACCAATGATTGTAATGGTGTTGTATATAACCGCAAAATCCAACATTCGAAAACTTCAGAGTGTTGTGATATTTAATATATCCATCTAACAATTGGTCAAAAAAATTTTAATCCGAATTTTTTTTATAAAATGTGCTTGGGTGAATTCTTCAAACAACCAGAAATTCAAAATAACAAAATAAATTTTTGTGCCTTGTTTTTTGATCAATCGAAATTAAATACTTCTGGTTACCAAATCCTTTTTACAATTCATTTTTTTTTTTATAAAGTGTATGGTCAATTTTTTCGAAGTTTGATGTTTCTATACTAATTGTGCATTTTAAAAACAAAGCCTCCAACTTCATTAGCATATTTATTCAACACCAAAGTGATAAATATACAATTTTCAGCATTAGATTTGAAATGTATAATTATTTTTATCATTAAATTCGAATATATATATTTCTAGTATAAGCACAAGTGTATATTTAAAATTAAACATACTATATATATTTTGCGGAGAAATTGATTTTAGGAATTAATTTACAAATTGCATTAAAATCAATTGAGAACGAAGGATGAATTTGATGAATATTTAATTTGCTAATCTCTTATTAAATTATCCGATAATTCCATTATAAATTAACAAATATTTAACTCGATAAATTACTAAGTCGGATTAAGCTACAAATAGAAATGACATATATTCCAAAAGTGTACTAATTAAAGAATATTATTTAACCACTAAAAAATGGAAACTAAATTTTTTAAGGGAATTATTTGCCTTGCTAATTTTCATGAAAATATATGGTGCATTTTCAAACAAGATTCTAACAAATATTTTAGCAATCCTAAGGAAAAATTTACATTACGCAATGAAAAATGATGACAAATTTTCTATATTGTCGATTAAATTTGTCGTATATAGTTTTTCATATTTCATTTAAAAAATGATATGTTAAATTTGAACAATTTTTTTTTTGTTAAGGCGGCAGTTTGCTAATGTCTATTTTACAATATAGTATATTTTGAATATTTATAGAAATATAGTATCGATATAATATTTTTGACACATCAAGAAAAGTTCAGATTAAATAATGGCAGATTCTTTTTTAAATATTGAAATCGTGCTGCTTTTTTACCTATTTTTTTTCGAAATTTTTTTCGAAACACTAACAAAACATCCAACAATATTACCGAGACCGCTTAACACCGAAACTAGCATATTTTTTGCAACAGCTTGAAAATTTACATCACTGAAAAAAAAAAATTTTAAATAATATTTTACAAATATCTGATAACATGCATTTTGTTGATTTTATTTTGTTCAGTAATTTTTTTTTCCTAAAATTATATTGCACCGAAAGTATCATGCCCTACTATTTTTTTAATTAAAAATTAATCATTCAATCATTTTAACAAATATTTTAAACACTCTGTAGAGTAGACTAATTTTTCAAATATTGATCAATTCGAAAGATTTTTATAATAAATATTTATTAAGATTTTTATTTTATTAATATTATGATGTACTTAAAATAATTTAGCATTCCTATAGAAAAATTTACATTACGCAATGAAAAATGTTGACAAAAATTTCTATATTGTCAACACACCGTCGATTAAATTTGTCGTATATAGTTTTTCATATTTCATTTTTAAAATGATATGTTAAATTTGAACAATATTTTTTTTGTTAAGGGGGCAGTTTGTAGGCTAATATCGATTTTCCAACATAACATATATAATTATGTATCAAGAAATTATTTTTATAAAAATATATTATTGACATAATATTTTTAACACATATCGAGAAAACTTCAGATTAGATAATGGCAGATTCTTTTTTTAAATATTAAAATCGTGAAATTTTTTTTTAACAAACATTTCTTGACTCTGAAATTACAAACACATATTGCAATTTTTTTTTTACACTTTATGTAAAATTAAAAATGAAAATTTAATATTTTATTTGTTGTATCCATTACAAGGTGGAAATATATTGAGAAACGTCTAATTCCTTGAATGATTTTATAAATTTTATGAAATTATAAAAAATTTGTAGGTTTTAACACATATTTGACAATAAAATCGTTAATTAATACTAAACGAATTAAAATTCAGATGGCATGCATATACCTCCATCTATGGTCAAATGCGCACATTAAAATTTTATCGACCTCCTCCTTAATTAAAAAAATAAAATTATCAACAAAAAAAAATTATATACACAGTTTTGCTCGGAATAAAGATTATATTATAAGGTTATGTTACATCATACATTTTTGCATTGAATATATCTTTTAGACCTTCATGCCAATGATTTATATCATCGAGTCGATTCACTTTGCACTGTACATGACGAATTTCTTCGTTGCACATATACACTCAACATATACTTGTCGATATTGATATATTTCCGTTATGGTATAATATCGCATTCATAAATCAACCATCTTCCTCGACTGAAATACCATTTAACTCGCCAATATAGATTTCATTGGATATTCCCCATCTATAAACAGGATAACAAATAATCAGTGATATTCATGAAGAAACATTTTTCTGGAAATTTTTTTTTACTACGCATGCGATTTTTTCCTTCGTGAAAAAACATATTCGCAATTTGTACTGTAAATTGATTGATTAATTACAATTAAATTGATTGCACCCTGTATATAGATTACTGTACATATGCTAAATCGTCTAGCGACTAAACTGTTTCATTATCCATAATTATTCGCGATTATTGATTGATTTATTTTCGAAAATTGACGGTTTACCAAATTGACAGAATTTCGACATACGTCCAGCTCGATTTGCCGCTCAATGATTGCCCAATCATCGCTAAAAATCACTCTTCCATTGCCAATTTACTAATCTCTTCCTGGATGAATTAAAAATGAATCCTTCTGTGAAAAGTCCAACATAATTATTAACTCCCGCGCAGATTTATATAGCCGAATACCATCTTCGTGCATCTTGGCGAGCATTAGCGTGTCAGCGAATGCATCCACATTACATTGACAGGCAATAAAAATGGCGGAATTAAGATGGCGTGCCATTAGCGGCAATTATAAGCTACGCGCGTGAATTTTCGCCTGGAGGAAAAAGGTTTTGCATTGTCTTCGAAAGTAGAAGCGGATAGGTAAAAGATGGTTGGTAAAGGTGGTATGAAATAAGTATGGAATTATCTGCAAGGGTTGATAATCCAAGGAAAACAAAAAATTATAATTTTTGGCTTGATTTTGATGTGTTTCTGCCTGAGCAAAAAAGTTCTACATTGTCTTCGGAAGTAAAATGGGATAGGTAAATGGTGGTTGGTATAGCTGGCATGAACTAAGTATATAATTATTTGTAAAGGATAATATATCGATGGAAATCTAAAAAAAAAATTGGCTCAATTTTAACCATGTGTTTTTTTCTGTAGTAACAAAATCATGTAGAAAAAGTTGTTTAAATTAAGTATAGAATTTTTTATATACTTTTTTTTAGGAGCATCTTTGATTATCAAGAAAAATCGTCTTCAAACATTTTTTTTTATATTAAAAAACTATTTTTTTGTGAAAAAAAACATTGCTATAACAATTATATCAGCTCCATTATTACTATATATATAGGTTATTTATATTATATATATATATATATATAGTATATAGAATTTTTGTATAGTAATATTTTTTTATATTTTTTATATAACTACTACTTTATATTTTTTTAAGAATTCAATTTCAAATTCAATTTCAAATTCAATTAAAAATTATGAATATTTTGGATTAATTAATAAATTTATATGCAAAATATGGTATGCTAAATAATTATTATAAGTTAGTTAAATAAAATTAGCTCAACAAGTTGTTAATAAAAATATGAATTTACGGGAAAATATCCAAATAGCATTTGTTTCTTAATTTAATTAAAGTAATTTATAATTTATTTTTTATTTTAATTTAATTATTTAATTACAATTTCATCTATATGCGATTAATTTATGCAGAGGTTTAACTATATTTTTTACCACCTGTTTTACTTTCAAAAATATTCGTAGGGTGTTTTGTTTTCATAAAAAAATATTAAATAGTCTTAGTAGTTGTAGATCAATTTTCTGCATCTAAGAAATAAAAATAAAATCAAAAATTCGAAAAAATCCACTTCAATTAATTTTATCAACAATATTTTAGCACTTTTTGTTTTCATAAAAACGCAACTTTGATTATCAAGAAATTTTCTATAAAACAGTCTTCAAAAATATTTTTAGGGTATTAAAAAAACAATTTTTTGTGAAAAAAGTCGTTGATGTAATAATTATATCATCTCCTTTATTACTATATAGTACAATATAGAATTTTTGTATTGTAATTTTTTTTAATTTTTTTTGTATAACTACTACTTTCTATTTTTTTAAGAATTTTTAGAAAATTCGCTGTGAGATGTTTTCGTCAATTCAAAATATGAATATTTTGGATTAATTAATAAATTTTTAGTTAGCAAAATAGTTAGTTAAATAAATTTAACTCGAAAAAAATGAATTAACATTTGTTTATTGATTTAATAAAACTAATTTAAATTTTTTTTACTCATCCAAATTTACTTATTAAAATTAGAATTTCATCTATATTCGATTAATTTGTGCAGAGTTTTAACTATATTTTTTACCACCTGTTTTATTTTCAGAAATATTCGTAGGGTACTTTGTTTTCATAAAACAACATTAAATAGTTTTAATAGTTGTATATTTATTTTCTGGAATCTAAGAAAAAATTAAAAAATTTAATTGTAAAAAAATCTACTTCAATTAAATTTATCAGCAATATTTTAGCAGTTTTTTGTTTTCATAGAAACGCACCTTTGATTATCAAGAAAATTCGTATAAAACAGTTTTCGTTCCAAGGCCCGGTATATTAACATCCCTTCATCCATTATACATATTATCTGGGGCTTTCTTCCTGGCGCCTCAGGTCAGGTTGTGTTCTCTTCAGTTGTGTTCGTCGTCGCTCCTCGATGGATCCACCTGACACCCCCTAATTATGTATTTTGTATCGCATCAGTTGCCGAGATGATGTTTCAGACGCACACAACTCTCTTTCTCTTCCTATCGCACACCAATCCGAAGAATACAATGTCACTACAGTTGCTCGCCCTTGCTGTACGTGTAAGCGTCGCGACGCTACAGCGCAAGAAACGACGTTGCCACGTCATCACAGCGATTGTTGGAAATTCAAGGCGCAAGAATTTTTATACATTACTGTGATTTTTGTTTTAACGCGAAAGTAACAAAAAAATACGTGTTAATTAAACTATTAATAAAAAAAAAATGTTTACTGAAGTTTTTCGAGCTTGATACTGAGGATGATCGAACATTTGAAACAGGTTCTCTTTACACGTAGCCCAAGGCGTACAATTCTCACCCGAACCTTCTTTATCCCTATAAATATGTAGCGACTATATTTCAATTTGCTGTGTGAATTAATTTTTCCCTTGGGAGTGCGGGGGGGAGACGGCAGGCCGAGCTCCATCGTCGAGTTGCGCGATTTTCACCGAGCGAAAGTTCGGTTTTCCATATCTGATATCATGGCGCCCTCTGCTGGGACGCACCCAAGTGGGTGCATAATTTAAAAAAATGGAAAATAATTTTTGGAAACATTTGCGAATTAAAAAATTTAAAAACTTCTTTTTTAACTAAATTTAGCTAGTCTATAGATTTTTAAGTGAAAGTTGAATATTTTTTAAGAATTTTAGTTGAAGAATAATGCTCTATTTATATTGTTGAAAATATTTTTTTTAATATATCAAAATTGCAAATTTTCAATTTTATAAATGTGAGAGCAACGAACGAAATTTTATTTTTTGCCATTAGCGAATAATTCATTTGACCGAAAAACGAAGTTGATGTATAAATATTTATCGTATTCATTTATTAGTAAATTTTCGTGCTGGTGTCTGTATATGATAATTCGATAGAGGCTATTATAATAAATTCATATAGCTAATTTGAAATGCAAAAATTTCAATGGAGTTATAATTAGAATAGCGAGGATCGAATTATGATGCAGTATATCATCTAGTCTAGGCAGATTTAATGAATAAAATTATAAAGATTTTATTTGCCGATTCGAGACGAATTTTTAAAGATTTTCGATCGTTATTTAATTTGGATTAGGATTTGAAATATATTATATTTTGGTAATAAAAATATTTTTTTGATATTAGGAAAAGAATTTTTTTTTGTGAAAAACACCATTGATATAACAATTATATCAGCTTCTTTATTACTATATTAGATAATATAGAATTTTTGTATTGTAGTTTTTTTTAAATTTTTATATAACTACTACTTTATAATGTTTTAAGAATTAGTAGAAAATTCGCTGTGAGATATTTTAGTCAATGTAAAATTATGAATATTTAATAATTATTCTTCAACATATCGTATCTTAAGCAATTATTATAAGTTAGTTAAATAAAATTAGCACAACAATTTTTTTTATAAAAAATTATTAAATATACAAATTTACGGGACAAAATTCAAATAACATTTGTTTCTTAATTTAATTACAGTAATTCGTAATTTTTTTTACGATCTAAATTTAATTGCTAAAATTACAATTTTATCTATGTTTGATTAATTATATTTTTACCACCTGTTTTTTTCTTCAAAAATATACGTACGGTTTTTTGTTTCCATAAACAATATTAAATAATTTTAATAGTTGTATATCTATCTTCTGGAATCTAAAAAATAAAAATTAATTCAAAAATTTTAAAAAATCTGCTTTAATTAATTTTATCAATAATATTTTAGCAGTAAATATATTTTTTTAAATACATGTAGGTATTTTTTCTGTTTTTTTAAATATATTAAATACTTCTAACAAATATAAATATATTTTGTAGAACGTAAAACATTTAAAAATTTAAAATTGGAAAAAATCTGCTTCAATTCATTTTATCAACAATAATTTAGCGGTAAATATTTTTTCAAAAATACATGTAGGTATTTTTTCTGTTTTTTAAATATATTAAATACTTCTAACAAATATAAATATATTTTGTACAACGTAAAACATTTAAAAATCAAAAATTGGAAAAAATCTGCTTCAATTCATTTTATCAACAATAATTTAGCGGTAAATATTTTTTCAAAAATACATGTAGGTATTTTTTCTGTTGTTTTTTTAATTTTAAATACTTCTAATGAATATAAATATATTTTGTAGAACGTAAAACATTTAAAAATTTAAAATTGGAAAAAATCTGCTTCAGTTCATTTTATCAACAATAATTTAGCGGTAAATATTTTTTCAAAAATACATATAGGTATTTTTTCTGTTTTTTTTTAAATATATTAAATACTTCTAACAAATATAAATATATTTTGTATAACGTAAAACATTTAAAAATCAAAAATTGGAAAAAATCTGCTTCAATTCATTTTATCAACAATAATTTAGCGGTAAATATTTTTTCAAAAATACATGTAGGTATTTTTTCTGTTTTTTTTTTAATTTTAAATACTTCTAATGAATATAAATATATTTTGTAGAACGTAAAACATTTAAAAATTTAAAATTGGAAAAAATCTGCTTCAATTCATTTTATCAACAATAATTTAGCGGTAAATATTTTTTCAAAAATACATGTAGGTATTTTTTCTGTTTTTTTTTTAATTTTAAATACTTCTAATGAATATAAATATATTTTGTAGAACGTAAAACATTTAAAAATTTGAAATTGGAAAAAATCTGCTTCAATTCATTTTATCAACAATAATTTAGCGGTAAATATTTTTTCAAAAATACATGTAGGTATTTTTTCTGTTTTTTTTTTAATTTTAAATACTTCTAATGAATATAAATATATTTTGTAGAACGTAAAACATTTAAAAATTTAAAATTGGAAAAAATCTGCTTCAATTCATTTTATCAACAATAATTTAGCGGTAAATATTTTTTCAAAAATACATGTAGGTATTTTTTCTGTTTTTTTTTTAATTTTAAATACTTCTAATGAATATAAATATATTTTGTAGAACGTAAAACATTTAAAAATTTAAAATTGGAAAAAATCTGCTTCAATTCATTTTATCAACAATAATTTAGCGGTAAATATTTTTTCAAAAATACATATAGGTATTTTTTCTGTTTTTTTTAAAATATATTAAATACTTCTAACAAATATAAATATATTTTGTAGAACGTAAAACATTTAAAAATCAAAAATTGGAAAAAATCTGCTTCAATTCATTTTATCAACAATAATTTAGCGGTAAATATTTTTTCAAAAATACATGTAGGTATTTTTTCTGTTGTTTTTTTAATTTTAAATACTTCTAATGAATATAAATATATTTTGTAGAACGTAAAACATTTAAAAATTTAAAATTGGAAAAAATCTGCTTCAATTCATTTTATCAACAATAATTTAGCGGTAAATATTTTTTCAAAAATACATATAGGTATTTTTTCTGTTTTTTTTTAAATATATTAAATACTTCTAACAAATATAAATATATTTTGTATAACGTAAAACATTTAAAAATCAAAAATTGGAAAAAATCTGCTTCAATTCATTTTATCAACAATATTTTAGCGGTAAATATTTTTTTTAAACACATGTAGGTACTTTTTCTGTTTTTTTAAATATTAAATACTTCTAACGAATATAAATATAAATGTAGGACGTAAAACTTTTAAAAATCAAAAATTGGAAAAAATCTGCTTTAATTCATTTTATCAGCAATATTTTAGCAGATTTTTTTTTAATAATTCATGTATGCAATAATATCAAAAAATTTCAAATTTATTTTCACAAAATATTTGTAGGTACTTTTTAATGTTAAATTGCGGGTTAAAATAATCTTTGTCGTCGGCCAAATATTTCAGAACTCGCTGTTTTTTGACGAACATTTTTTTGTGGAAGTTTAATGTTTTAAATTAAGTCCAGACTAGTATTGAGGTATATTTTAGTGGTGAATAAGGTTGGATTTTGAATTTGGTACAACGTAAAACATTTCAAATCAAAAATCAAAAAAATCTACTATTAATCGATTATACCTTTTTTATAGAAAATATTGGAAACTTTCATTGAATCTAAATATATCTTCTGCAGTGTAAAAAAAATCAAAAATTGAAATAAGGCTGCTTTTATTCCATTATAACAACATTTTCTATCACTGGGTTTTTTCAAAAAATAATTGTATATTTTTCCATCTATATCTTAAAAAAATCTCTATATGGAGTCCTTAATACTAAATTATAAAATCATACACATTACATAAAAAAAAATTCTTTTCACTTTCGCACAACTGTCCCAGACGAATATGCTAGAGAACATGTCCCAACTCGAAATGTCTGCAGTGTTTTGCTGGCCTTCATTTGTACCAATGTAGTGGTGATATTTTATTCCGCTTATAAGTACAGAGTCAGTGACTAAACAGTACAGGGTAGGTCATTAGTTTTCCTGTCAACTCGGCAATTAATACGTTCTATATATTATTAAGTCAGCTCTGCTTTACCGCACGGGATAACATCCAGTTTAGAACGTGCAGATATATTTCCTCTTGTCAACGACAAGTGCTACCAACGTAACAACATCAAGGACCAAAAGTTAGTCCTGATAACATATCTCCTATTTAGACTTGGTGTGAAAAATCATTAAAGATTTTTCGATTTTTTTAACGAAATTTGTTGATTTTTCATGAAGAACATTATGCAATTGCAACGGAAATTTCTTGTAATTTTTTCGCATTTTTTCTTTCAAAAATAAAATATTAATTTACAAGGAAAAAAATTTTTTACACCAAATTTTCGCCTGCTCTCCATTATTCACTTATTCCCGAATCGAATCTTCTCAACATATCTTCGTTGGCCTGATTTCTCTTCTGCGCCTTCTTGAAGTAAATGGCAATGTTATAGTAAGGGACAGAAGTTATTCTAGCGTTGATTTCGGTCTGCACCTTCATTAAGATGCATGGAAGACGAAATCAAGAGTGGCGCACCCACATTCGTTGCTCCTCAAGAACTTACCTTTGAACATACACCGTTTGTTTCAATTAATTCGGTCCAAATCTCGCTTTTATCGCATAGAGCGATCGAGATTTAATAATGTTAAATTGCGGGTTAAAATAATTCTTGTTGTAATATTTTATGACTCGCTGTTATTTTTTTTGATGAAATTATTTTTGTGGAAATTTAAGGTTTTTTATTAAGTTCAGACTAGTGTTGAGGTATATTTTAGTGGTAGATGAGGTAGGATTTTGGTGAAGAAGAAGCACGTCTTTAGTAGTACAGATAAAATTGCGGGATTACGATGTGACGTAGCCTGATTGAATATATTCTAGCGCCCAGAAAGAAATCACAGCGGAAATTTACTGTTTTACTAAAGCGAAGAAGTTTTTTTTTAGGACTTCCAAGGTGGGGAAACTAAACTTTTCAATTACAAATGAAATTTAGGACGGTTAAAAAAGGTGTTATTTATATTTAGCAATTGGCGACAAAATCGAATTTTTATTCTGCAAAATGTCCCAGACGAAAATTTCATACAAGGCAAAGAAAAATTCTTAGAAAAAAGTAGTATATTTACTTAAAACCACATCTAGATATTCTAAAAAAAATTCCTCGCTAAATTATTCGAAGGAAATCATCAAAAATTTTTATAAACTGTTTTTATTCTGCAAAATGTCCCAGAAGAAAATTTCATACAAGGCAAAATAAATTTTTTTTAGACAAAATTTGTATACATAATTTAAAAAAAATATCTACGTATTCTAAAAAAAAATTCCTTGTAAAATTATGCGGAAGAAATCATCAAAATTGCAAAATTATATAATCTATGTTTATATTCTGCAAAATGTCCCAGAAGAAAATTTCATACAAGGCAAAAAAATATTTCTTATAGAAAATTTATAAATATACTTTTAAAAAACCATCTAGATATTCTAAAAAAAAATTCCTCGCTAAATTATTCGGAAAAAATCATCAAATAATACAAATTTTTATAATCTATGTTTTTATTCCACAAAATGTCCCAGAAGAAAATTTCATAGAAGGCAAAAAAAAATTTTCTTAGAGAAAATTTGTATATATACTTTTAAAAAACTACCTAAACATTCTAAAAAAAAATTTCTCGCAAAATTATTCGGAAAAAATCATCAAAAAATACAAATTTTTATAATCTATGTTGTTATTCCACAAAATGTCCCAGAAGAAAATTTCATACAAGGCAAAAAAAAATTTTCTTAAAGAAAATTTGTATATACACTTTTAAAAAACCATCTAGGTATTCTAAAAAAAAATTCCTCGCAAAATTATTCGGATAAAAACATCAAAAAATACAAATTTTTATAATCTATGTTGTTATTCCACAAAATGTCCCAGAAGAAAATTTCATAGAAGGCAAAAAAAAATTTTCTTAGAGAAAATTTGTATATATACTTTTAAAAAATCACCTAGATATTCTAAAAAAAAATTCCTCGCAAAATTATTCGGAAAAAATCATCAAAAATAATACAAATTTTTATATTCTATGAAAAAATTGAAAAACAATTTTTATTATCCTCCAGTAAAGGACATTTCTATAAATTCGAGTCACTCAACAATTTCGTCTCATAAACATACATAATAGCTCTTGATGAAAGTGGTCATAATTTCACCCTGCGCCCCTTTTAACCCTTCCTGACCAACCCTTGGCTGCATGCGGCGAAGCATAATCCTTGTTTTGTTTTTCCAATTAGAACCACCGTACTTTTCCTAGGTATAACATAATAGCCATCGCAAGAATGGTAGTTGAAGGTATATCTAGCACGAGATCGAATACAAATAAAAGTAATTACGGCTAATACAGACCTGCGTGACCATCAGGGTAGTATTGAGGTAGTGTAATAATATCTGAAATGTGTCTTATTACAAATATATGTGCATAAATTTGTGTATTTGAAAGCTACAAATGATTCTAGTATATCTGAAAAAAAATTCATCGATAAAAAATTGTTTCTATTAAAAACAGCAACTTAAATTGGATTTTATTTTATTTTTAGTTTACTATATTTATTTTTTCAGTATATATAAATTTTAGTTAGTAATTTAAATTGCTTTTTTTCGTTTAACAATTATTTTGTGTAGTTTAAAATGTCTCTTCGATAATTGTTTGTAAAGAGCTTTAAGTATTCGGAATATCTGTACTATAACATTGGAAATAATTGCAGCAAATGTCTGCCAGTAAGTCTGCACGCACTTCGTAAAAACAATAGTGAAAAACTCGATGAAAACAAAGTAATCATTTTAACAGATCGTTGGAATTGTTGTTAATATCTTCCACTTCAAAGAAATGCTAAAAATGGAATTGATATGTTTGAATTTTGAATTTTTGTTCAGTTTAAAATAAAAATTCCAAATCGTAAAAAAATATGTTACGAGATATATATTCACTAAGAACGGTAGTAGAAAAAAGAAATAGGGTAGGAAAGGTAACTTGCATAGCTTTTGTAGACTTAGAAAAGGCATTTGACAATGTAGATTGGGACATAATGTTTAGAATTTTAAAAGAAACGGGTATAGATTATAAGGATAGGAGAATAATTTTTAATTTATATAAACACCAAACTGCCTTAGTTAGAATTGAGGGGGAAGAAGAGGTAGCAAAAATAGGGAAGGGAGTTCGGCAGGGATGTACACTCTCACCGTTATTATTTAATCTATATATAGAAGATGCAATAAACAAAGTAAAAGAAGAGTATAGTGTAGATGTGAATGTACAGGGAGAGAAAATATATATGCTGAGATTCGCCGACGATATAGCTATATTGGAAGAAAGCGAAAAGAAATTAGAAAGGGTATTGAATGGTATGCAGGCAGTATTGACTAGGGATTTTAACATGAAAATAAATATAGGTAAAACTAAAGTGATGAGGTGTGACAAAAAGGAATGCAGTAGAAAAATGAGGATCACAATAGGAGATAATAGAATCGAAGAAGTGTCAGATTTTTGTTATTTAGGCAGTAGAATCACAAAAGATAATCGAAGCAAGGTAGATATAAAGTGTAGGATAGCACAGGGTAGGAAGGCATTCGTAGAAAAAGAACAGATTTTAAGATCAAATATTGACTTGGGTATTAGAAAAAGATTACTGAAGGTATATGTTTGGAGTGTAGCACTGTACGGGTGTGAGGCGTGGACTATAGGAAAGGAAGAGAAGCGTAGATTAGAAGCACTTGAAATGTGGTGTTATAGGAGGATGATGAGGATTGGTTGGGAAGATAAAGTAACAAATGAAGCTGTACTAGAGTTAGTAGGGGAGAAGAGAAGTATTTGGAGAGTGTTACAACGTAGGAGAGACAGATTAGTAGGGCATATTCTTAGGCATGGGGGGATTATGCAATTGATCATAGAAGGTAGAGTGGAGGGAAAGAGAGGGGTAGGTAGGCCTAGATTGGAGTATGTGAGTCAGATAGTTGAAGACGTTGAGATGAATAGCTATAGGGAGATGAAGGGATTAGCTCAGGATAGATCGGCATGGCGTGCTGTTTCCAACCAATCTTTAGGATTGCGGACTCTCTAACTAATATATTTTAATTTAAAATAAGTATAGCAAAAATCAAATTTGAGAAAAATATAAAAAATTGGTCGACGTTTCAAAATTTTATATTTACTATCTATGAAAAATTAATTAAAAAATTCCTTTAAATTTAAGATAAGTAGAATTCTTCAGAAAATTTTTATATTGAAATACTTGAAATTTCTCTTCGAAATTTGCTTTAATTTAAAATAATATAGTTGCAATAACCGAAAAATCAGATAGAAAAAGTAAAACTTTCCAATTTTTTTTTGAAAAAGAATATATTAAAAAATTACTGTACTGCATGAATTATTACCAAATATTCAAAAAGATACATAGACAAAAAAAATATCACACATCGCCTAAAATTAGATATAATATTTTTTATCACAAGTTACAAATAATCGTTCGTGACACATTTGGAAGATATTTTTTTTTACATGTTTTATCGTTTTAATTAAGCCTTTTCATGTCTGCATAATTCACATTCATAACTAAAATATCGATGAATTTAATAGTACCAGCGGCGTAGCCATTTAAAATTAATACAGGAAACTAGATAACGAAATATAAAATATAAATCGTCATTTTGTAAGAACCGAAATTTTAAATTTAACGAAACACGAAAAACAAATATGAATAAATTTAGTTTAGATTAATAAATTAATAAAACACGCTGTATCTATGATGAATAAAAAAAAAATATTTCATGACATTTTATATTATTTTATTAGTATGATGAATTTTGAAAAAAAAAAAAATAGCGCAACTGTGAATGTAATTTCCACTTCTTCGGAATGGGAAAAAAAAAACTGAGCAAGTTTCGGCGTATCCGATTATAGAATTTTCGTAATTAATGCTAGCGCGAACGTGTTTGTACATAAAACAGCTACCGATATTGTGACAGATACCAGTGACAGAAATGACAAGCGAAGCGATTAACTGTCACAATGGGGGTTGCTTCGCTACAAGAAGACGGATCGTGCCAGCACAATTTGAACGTTCGAAGAGTGTCATGTAACACCGGCAACTATGTCTTTTATAACACGCTGAAAATAGCGCGAAAATCTAACTACTGAAAACTCGAATAATTTCACGTTGCTAGTTGATTATTCATTGATGATAGTTCATTGTTTGATATCAAGAAAAATGATTGAATTTTTTATTATTTAAAGAAACGCTTCGAGCTGTAAGGTCTAAGCTTCATCTGCGAGTATATACGCTCGAAGTTTCGTTTCCTCTTTGCCATATCCGTGTGTGTTCCTCAAAGAGTTCCGGTTACTTTGACGTGCAAAGTTTGTGTGTGTTATGTACCGATTTACCTTTACCTTTCGTCTTTCGTACATCCCTCAATGTTGTGTTTAACTTCTACAGTCGATTCTAACGTCAATTAAGATGCGTATAGATTGGCTTTGTAACTTTTTGTTTGGGTGACAACATTTTTGACATGTCCAACTTTTTTTACATCGCCGGATTGTTTTCGGTTAATAAATTTTTGGCGCGTCAAAAAGATGGAGAAATAATAGAATGAGTTGGTAATTGAAATGTCGGTAGAAAAATTTGTTGAAAAAATAACAGAAAATTTATTTCGATTCTACGAAAAATAGTTTATAAATTTTTTCTAAATATAAAGAAAAGTATATTTTGGAAGCATCAATAATTCAATTAATTTATATTTAGACCGCACATATTTTATAGATAATATATTCGATTTTTTTTCAATAGAATACATTTTTAGGGAAAATAAAACGTATTAAAAATTAAATATTAGTGGTCTAACCATATCATTTTTTCTTCAAATATTATCTAGAATATAAAAATTTCTCTAAAACTCAAACTGAAAACTAAAAATTTGATTTTTCGTTTGCATATATGTTCATATATATGAACATTTTTATAACACTAAAAATTATAATTTTTTTTATAAATAATGATAAATAAATGAATTTATATTTAGACCGAACATATTTTCTAGTTAACATGTTTGATTTATTTTTCAAAAGAATGAATTTGAAGGGAAAATAAAAAATATTAAAATATAGAAATTAAAAATTAAATATCTGTGACCTATCTACATTACTTTTATTTAAAAAAATATTATCTACAATATAAAAATCTCTAAAATTTCAAAAGTTGATTTTGTTTTACATATATATGTTCATATATATTAAAATTTTCATATAATAAAAATAAATAAAAAATTTTAGAAGTATCAATAATTGAATTAAATCATATTTAGACGGCACATATATTTTATAGTTAATATTTTAGATTTTTCATTTTGAAAAGAATAAATTTTAAAGGAAAATATTAAAATATAGAAATTAAAAATTAAATATCGGTGACCCATCTGCATTATTTTTATTTAATAAAATATTATCTAGAATACAAAATTCTCTAAAATTTCAAAAGTTGATTTTGTTTTGCATATATGTTCATTAAGTTAAAGAGTCCGCAATCCTAAAGATTGGTTGGAAACAGCACGCCATGCCGATCTATCCTGAGCTAAGCCCTTCATCTCCCTATAGCTATTCATCTCAACGTCTTCAACTATCTGACTCACATACTCCAATCTAGGCCTACCTACCCCTCTCTTTCCCTCCACTCTACCTTCTATGATCAATTGCATAATCCCCCCATGCCTAAGAATATGCCCTACTAATCTGTCTCTCCTACGCTGTAACACTCTCCAGATACTTCTCTTCTCCCCTACTAACTCTAGTACAGCTTCATTTGTTACTTTATCTCCCCAACCAATCCTCATCATCCTCCTATAACACCACATTTCAAGTGCTTCTAATCTACGCTTCTCTTCCTTTCCTATAGTCCACGCCTCACACCCGTACAGTGCTACACTCCAAACATATACCTTCAGTAATCTTTTTCTAATACCCAAGTCAATATTTGATCTTAAAATCTGTTCTTTTTCTACGAATGCCTTCCTACCCTGTGCTATCCTACACTTTATATCTACCTTGCTTCGATTATCTTTCGTGATTCTACTGCCTAAATAACAAAAATCTGACACTTCTTCGATTCTATTATCTCCTATTGTGATCCTCATTTTTCTGCTGCATTCCTTTTTGTCACACCTCATCACTTTAGTTTTACCTATATTTATTTTCATGTTAAAATCCCTAGTCAATACTGCCTGCATACCATTCAATACCCTTTCTAAATTCTTTTCGCTTTCTTCCAATATAGCTATATCGTCGGCGAATCTCAGCATATATATTTTCTCTCCCTGTACATTCACACCTACACTATACTCTTCTTTTACTTTGTTTATTGCATCTTCTATATATAGATTAAATAATAACGGTGAAAGTGTACATCCCTGCCGAACTCCCTTCCCTATTTTTGCTACCTCTTCTTCCCCCTCAATTCTAACTAAGGCAGTTTGGTGTTTATATAAATTAAAAATTATTCTCCTATCCTTATAATCTATACCCGTTTCTTTTAAAATTCTAAACATTATGTCCCAATCTACATTGTCAAATGCCTTTTCTAAGTCTACAAAAGCTATGCAAGTTACCTTTCCTACCCTCTTTCTTTTTTCTACTACCGTTCTTAGTGCTAGAATCGCCTCTCTCGTCCCTCTGTTTTTCCTAAAACCAAACTGATCTTCTCCTAGCCTTTCCTCTACTTTATTTTCTAATCTCCTATAAATAATCTTTAACAATATCTTCGATGCATGTGATAGTAGGCTAATGGTCCTATAGTTCTCACACAAATTAGCTCATATTTTCTTCGGCATTGTTACTATTCTACTACGCTGAAAATCCTGTGGTACTTCTCCCTTCTCATATATTTTACAAACTAACCTGTATAATCGCTCCTGCATTTTTTCCCCTGCGTGTTTTATTAATTCGGCTGGTATCATATCAATCCCCGCTGCTTTGTTATTCCGTAAATCATTTAATGCTCTATGAAACTCTGACCTAAGTATGCTAGGACCTAAGTCCTAGCATACTTAGGTCTTAAAATTACCATAACATAATTTTTTTTTAGAAGTATCAATAAGTAAATTAATTCATATTTGGACCGCGCATTTTTTAGAGTTTATATTTTTGAATTTTTTTTTCAAATGAATAAGTTTGAAGCGAAAATAAAAAGTATTAAAATATATAAATTAAATATTAGTGGCCTATCTACATAGTTTTTCTTAAAAACAAATATTGGAAATTAAAAAATTCCTCTAAAACCTCAAAATTTGATTTTCTTTTGCACATATGTTCATATATATATAATATATAGTTATTTATAAATTTTTTGATGAATTTTGACATATGATAATTTTTCGCTCCATTCATTTGCGCAATTTCACTTTTATTTTCACTTAAATTTTTTTAAACAATGTTAAAATCTAGTTGCAAATTAATTCAAAATTTATTTTAACACATAAATAGCTAAAAAAATCGATTAATGACTTAAAAAAATGTTTACTCGTACATATTTTCAAATTTCCATTCATAACCATTTAAAAAATATATAAACTTGTTTTTAACATTCGAATTGTTGGTATTATTTTTATAAATTAAATATTAGTCTATATAAAGTCAATACTCAGCGTATTGAATATAATTTGTGTATTTTTTTTAAATTTGTAAAGTACAAACCAACAATTTGTCAATAAATCATAATCATAAGCCATTACTAAAAGATCAAAAAGAAAAGCGTGCTACAAAAATTGTAAAGGCAATTTAAAATTCGAGGCAATTTCGTTTATTTTATAATGCAAATTACATTTCGTAGAACGACTGCACGTCGAACAACAAATAATTATTATCAGTTGTGATGTTTGAGCAAAAGCCGATAAAAAGTGTAATTGGATTTTTGGAGTAATAAAATTGATAATTACATTTCGAAATAATTTAATACAACAGACAAAACGATAATAATAAAATTTCGACCGCGCAAAATTTACGCAAAAAATAAATAAACGAACACAGCGAATAATAGTTAAACAATTTCCATAAAATGCTCCAATTGAATTTTCTTCTTAATAACCACATAACGAAAAACGATATATCTTCCGGCAGGAACTAATAACAGGCTCCCAAAAAGTATTTATAGGCAGTTCGCTGCCAATATACCGAAACTTTTTTACTTTTCCACGTTTTCCTTTCAATTTACTAATTGCAAAAATGATTTACACCGCAGAAATATTACTGTCGATGGAAATCCATCCTTGCGCCTGGCTGAGGCTATAACAACCGCAGGGCCGTATTTAAAAAAAAAACACGTTCTTTTTAAACACCTCGAACATCGAATTGACTGCTAATTTCGCAAAATTTAAACTGCCGCTGATAAATCAGCAATTACGATTTAGTTAAAAAATATTTTCGCAGCGTTGCTTTTAAATAAATTCATTATTGTTACGGATCTGTCGGAGGATCCAGTTCTTGCGAATTCCGAACCCGAATCACGTTGTTCAATTGCATTATTGGTTCAGTAAGGGTGGATATACAAGACTTCCTCATATATGAGGGGTTGTACGAGTTTATACTAAACTGTAATTTTGATCTTCTGCTTCGCCGATTTTAAAAATTGTTTAAATTTGTTGTTTTTTATCATCATTTGATTATTTATAAAGATCCTTTTAAATACTAAAGCAAAGAATATTGGCTGGAATTTTTTTTTTACCGCCGAAGAATTTTTTGTTTAACTTAACAGTTTTCGTATAAAGCTGTTGTAATATACTTTCGACCAAATACGGTTTAAAATGCATCACGTCCAGCTCAATTATTCTCATTAACTGATTAGATCGTCCTGGCAGAGCTTTTACTGTAAAGCTAAAAGCTCTAAATTGAACCATTTAAGACCGTACGCAATGGCGTATTGGCGTACACGTATTGGTAAAAAAATTACCTTAAACCGAAGCCAAAAAAATTTTTTTTTTTTAAATCTGTTTTTGCTAGCCATATTTCTTTGTCGAAGATTACGACCATTTCTTTCCACCGTAACAGCTTAATTAAAAGCTCACACGTAAAATATACAAAGCGAATAGGTAACTGTGAAATACCAACCGAAAATTTATCTTTAAACGAAGATATCGCAATGCTAGAAGCAAATCAAAGCGAGATGGACTGTGGGCAAGGTGCAGAAGATATAAATCCATGTCTTTCGTCGACTTACAAATTTATTACCATACAGCTTCTTCGGTGATATAAGATTCTTCCTCTCGCTGCTTTATTGCGTTTTTTTTTTGTGTTAAAATCCTTCGAATAATGAACTAGTGAAGCCAACAATCGAAAATGAAAATGTTCACTTTTAATGTCATGTTTAATAATTGATCAATCAAAGATGGTTTATAGAAAATTTCTTTCTCGCCGCCTCGGTATTTTTAAAATCGTTCGTTGAATAACAGCCGTATTCATCTAGCTCCAAAATAACTCTTCTCAACTGCGAATTCGCTCGCGTTGAACGCACAATCTGCAAAGTTCCTCTATTCCATAAACGGCCGATAATAAACGCTGGCATCGTCGCTCCGGAGTGTTTATCTTTACACGATCATCCGATCCTCGAGCGGTACAATACAACATATAGTGAAGAGATAACACTGCACCGGCGTTTCCTCGACTTCAGCTGAAGATGCCGCGATGGATTCATCGCAGTAGTGCGCAACGATTCGCGCCGATACAGCGCGAGAATCGTCGAACGTTCCACACGCAAATCTTGCTGCCAGCAGGTTACACGCTCCTGCTGGCATCAGTTCGTTCGAAACCGTCGGATGAGTGGGAAGTGTGCGACACTTCGCTGCGGCAACACTTCTACCTTACGTTCAATGAAAACAACAATAATGCCGCCGTTCGGCCAACCGAAAATAACACCCGAACCAGTTCAATAGTTTCGTCTGATGGTGCGCCTCCACGAAGTACTTTTAATCGTCTCGTCGTGATGTTAATACAAAGCGGTTTCTAGCCGCCCATTTCATATCTTCTAAGTTGTTCAGTTTTACAAAAACGATACCATACAATCTCACCTGGAGTGAGTCACCGTGTTGTTTTCCGTTTATTTTAAGTTCGGTTTTGTGTTGGCCATCTTAAAAAAAAGTACGCGGGCGTATATTTCGAATTCGAAGTGGTTCCAACTCTGTCATATTTTTGAAGTGCTACGTACGGTACTATGGCTTTCGTAAAGAAAACTAGTGGTTTCGTATCGCCAAAACGACTTGTTCTTATTGTGGTGGTTTTGATTAGTTTTGTGAGTTTCGTTCGAGCTGATTTTGAAAATAGTTGGACTATGTATATGGAGCAACCTTGCTGCGGAGGAAATCAAATGCATCATGTGAGACACCATAGAGGTAATTTCTTTGGAAAAATCCTGTTTGTGAATGTCAAAACTTCGCTTTTCATATATCTTTCGATATCGTCGCGTGTTCATTAAAAGACAGTTTAATAATGCGCTGCAGCTTTAGATCTTTTTAACAACATTACATCATATAATAACTCTTTTACTGCTGGCATCGCCTTCATCTGCTCACGGGTCTGCCGCAAGACTGGTTTTACGGTCCCCAGTAATGATTAATGCTTTCGGATTACGCTTATCTCTCGCTATTAATATTATTGATGGACCGTGCATGGGTGTTTATCTTTTTATTATAAGTCAATTGTATAGAAAGCAAACGTAAGAATGGTTTAATTTCGATGAAAGATTTATTATTGGCCCATTTTAAGTTCACGTTGGGCAGATATGGTGGTGAAATAAATTCTTTGATGGATGCTAAAATAAGATTTGACAAAGGTTTTAACAGCAAATTTCTCGGTGACTATTTTCTAGGTATAGGGACCTTTTTCTATTGTAGCAGCAGAAAAATTTACCTGCACTTCCGCAGATGTAAAGTTTTCTTTTGTTGTCGATGGATGTGAGTTCGGTCTAAAATTCTTTGGCTTCGATTTTCGCAGATTATCATCTTCTTCGCCAACTAACCAAAATTAAATAGCTCGTGGTTAAAAATTTAAATTAAGATGTTTATATTGAAAAATTGATCACTCTTCTGTCGTGACAATTTATTAGATGTTTACTACAAATTTAAACTAGTCTTGAACTAATCTTTCCATATGAAGTTTAAGAATGCTACTTGAAACATCGGAAATAATATAAAATGTAGATTTATTAACTCGAAGATTTATAAAAGAACAAATCAAAATTTTTTTAATGAACCTGTACGTATATTCTTAAAGAAATTAGAATTATAGAATTTAGAATTATACAGTTACTTTTAATATCTATTTCAATGTCGTCCTTTACAATCTCCAGTACATTTTAAATTCGTTTCCATCCATCTCTTTGTACCTTCTATCGTAAATCTCACCAACAATTCGCATTAGGTACCCTTGTACCTGTTCCATTTTTATTTAACTGTAAAAACACTCTGCTTTTTAACCTACACATTCTTCGAAGTCATTTCTATTCATCCATATCTTCGACGCTTTAAGTTTCACCTATCTTCATAAACCAATTACTTTATAGCTTTATTCTCTCATTATATTCCTTTTAGAAATATTTATTTGCCGCGTCCTTTCTTATTGTTTTGTCAAATCCTCGAACCCTCATAAATTTATATTTAAGCAATTGTATATCTTCAAACTCTCTTTTTTCATGCAAATACACCAACTAACACTTTCTGCATAAACCTACCCAATAATCTAGTAAAAATCCCTTCCACCAAGTTGGGGACTTTGGAAAATCACAATCACTTCAAATTTCAACATCAATTCATATTCAACAATTCGATAACATCAATTCCATAATTAACATCAATTTTATAACGAACGTTACAAATTCAACATTCGATAATCAACATCCAACGATAATCAATAATTCCAATTAATTTACATGTATTAAAACCATAATTTTGAGTGTCTGTGCCGCGCCTCTAAAAATACAGTGGCGCAGTCTTTTCAAACAATATGCAGACCTTTACATTTTAAACATCATTTCACCAAATTGAAAAGCGATCAATTTAAACCAAAGATCGTGTTTTTGTCACGTCAATTTCGCATCTTTACAATAAACCCATTCGATTTCAATGCAATCACGACTGTGGAGGAAAAATTGCCATCCAATTGTATGAAATTGTAGATTTGGACAAGGTTTGTAGTGCTGCAAATTATTCTTGATATAGTTCTGCATAAATCATACAAATTCCTACATAAATTACGCTATTTATATTTATTACAAATGCATCTTTGTGTAAAAATGCATAGTACGTGGTATGCGGCTTTTGTACGAATATCTGTTCGTTAAGGTTAAATAGGATTAGTATTTTTAAATAAGCACGTTCGAGTTGATTATGTTGAATAGAAGATAGCGTTCTTTTAGTTCGGCGATATTTTGTTTATTGTTGAACGAGGTGGGTATAGTCGTAGTAATCACATAATATGGTTCAATAATAACTCAATTTCGTCTTGATCGGGTTTAGTCTGGCGGCGAGCAAATAGTAATTTGCGGCTGGATATTGATTGATGAAGCTCAACATCGCCAGCAATGTTTTATTTGAAGTAGGTGCCGAGGAGGAGTTCTGGTCTGCTTTTATATTAAAATCTACAGATATATACCGTATGGTAATAGCGCGGGTAACTCTCTCGAATAATCTCCAGAATAATTAACAATGTGATTGATTAATCGCTGGTGGGGGCGGTGTGTCTGCATTCCTGGACCTGACAACAACCGACCTAAACTGCCACGGAAAGTTCACCGGCAACTTTCTATTTCCATTAATTGAAAAGTTGAAAGTTTCAAGAGTTTCGCCATTGATTCGAATCGAATGTTCTGTACAAAAACGAAATTAACATACGTTTTTTTTGTTGGTCCGATTCGTTCTAGGCAAACAAGCCCAAATTCCAAGTTTTTTGATACATATGTAATCTGTGAACATTATTCTAAAAGTAGACTTTATTTTTATCATTTATTGAAGGTAAACATTTATGACACAACAAATAATACGATGAAATAAACAGTATCATCTATCAGTCAATTTTTAATTATATAAAGAGGAGTATCTTTAAATTGGATGATTATACCCAAAGTTAATTAATTAATTAGCGATGAAAACGTAACATCAATACACCCAAAAAATAAATCTACCAGGAATGATTTTTCCAAATTCTTAAAATATCATTTTTAATGGACCCGATCAAAAACCCCGGTCATTTGGGCAAGTGGAGAAACTTCATTTACCCAACTCCGAAACTATAAGAGGTGAGGCCTTGCTTCTATTCTAAATTCTCCTTTTATCTTGTTAAGCATTCTCATTCTAAGAAGGAACATTCTTGCGCATGTTAAAGATAATAAAGCTATTAAAGAGCTTAAGAGTATGGTGTAGCCATAGTATAATAATAACCAGGCAGCAGCAAACGTTTTTTTTTTTAACCCAGCAGACAGGCTGAGAGAGAATCTCCGAAACTAACCTCGGCTGCCAGCAGTAGGTAATTAAGTTGTTTAAATACGACATGCGATGTGTTGTATTATAAAAAGACTGCGAAAGCCATTGGATGCACACTGTTCGTACGCATGTTCTGTCCAAGAACTTGCAGCTTGCGTTCCGCTGTATTTTTATTTGCTTTAATTCGTGCCTCATTGCTTTGAATATGACTGAGGACTATCGAATTGTAGAAGAAATAAAGACCACGTTATTTTCTCTGATCTTACCAGGCTCAGTTTTGAGGTTCTAAGGAATTTTTAAGAAAGGAAATATTCACGAACAAGTTACCTTTTCCTATTTCTTCAATTTAAAAATCTTAGGAAAAAAAATCCAAGAAGATTAAACGAATTCGACTGGCCTTATGATACTTTTAGTTAGAGAAGCAAATTTTGTGGAAGAAAGTTATGATGTTTCTGAGACTGTATTCATCTGTTTTTTCAAAAGAGGTTTTGCCTTAATTCGTGCCTCATTGTTTTGAATATGACTGAGGAATTTCTAATTGTCGAATAAATGAAGACCACGTTGTTTTCTCTGATCTTACGAGGCTCAGTTTTGAGGTTCTAAGGAATTTTTAAGAAAGGAAATCTTCACGAACAAGTTACCTTTTCCTATTTCTTCAATTTAAAAATCTTAGGAAAAAAAATCCAAGAAGATTAAACGAATTCGACTGGCCTTATGATACTTTTAGTTAGAGAAGCAAATTTTGTGGAAGAAAATACTGATGTTTCTGAGACTGTATTCATCTGGTTTTTCAAAAGAGGTTTTGCCTTAATTCGTGCCTCATTGTTTTGAATATGACTGAGGAATTTCGAATTGTTGAATATATGAAGACCGCATTGTTTTCTCTGATCTTACCAGGCTCAGTTTTGAGGTTCTAAGGAATTTTTAAGAAAGGAAATCTTCACGAACAAGTTACCTTTTCCTATTTCTTCAATTTAAAAATCTTAGGAAAAAAAATCCAAGAAGATTAAACGAATTCGACTGGCCTTATGATACTTTTAGTTAGAGAAGCAAATTTTGTGGAAGAAAATTATGATGTTTCTGAGACTGTATTCATCTGTTTTTTCAAAAGAGGATTTGCCTTAATTCGTGCCTCATTGTTTTGAATATGACTGAGGAATTTTGAATTGTTGAATATATGAAGACCGCATTGTTTTCTCTGATCTTACCAGGCTCAGTTTTGAGGTTCTAAGGAATTTTTAAGAAAGGAAATCTTCACGAACAAGTTACCTTTTCCTATTTCTTCAATTTAAAAATCTTAGGAAAAAAAATCCAAGAAGATTAAACGAATTCGACTGGCCTTATGATACTTTTAGTTAGAGAAGCAAATTTTGTGGAAGAAAATTATGATGTTTCTGAGACTGTATTCATCTGTTTTTTCAAAAGAGGTTTTGCCTTAATTCGTGCCTCATTGTTTTGAATATGACTGAGGAATTTCTAATTGTCGAATAAATGAAGACCACGTTGTTTTCTCTGATCTTACGAGGCTCAGTTTTGAGGTTCTAAGGAATTTTTAAGAAAGGAAATCTTCACGAACAAGTTACCTTTTCTTTTTTCTTCAGTTTAAAAAGAAAAAAAGAAAAACCGAATTCAACTGGCCCTATGATACTTTTAGTTAGAAAACTTAATTTTATATAGGAAAGTACTGATGTTTCTGAGCCTGTATTCATCTGGTTTTGCAAAAGAGGTAAATACAAGAACAAGACCGTCAGTCGCCTCGCCGGTCGATTTGTGAATCTTCCGCTTGCTGGCGCATAACGACAAGAACCAGATCGCACAAAAATAGCCAAAGGAAACATTTTGTATATACACACATGTTTTAGATATATATTTATAAGGATAAGAAGATACACTGCTTTTATACCCGACGTAGTCTTCTTTCTATACGAAGACATTGCTCTACATTCCCTCTTAAACAGTACAAAAAAAAGTAGCTAACAGTATGTTATTGTTCTCCGCCGAAGAACTAGTGTTGTTCTTCAGTTCCAGTTATCATTTATCTTCGTTGGAGATCAACTCGAGATAAACTTGATTCAAATACACAAGATCACCGTCGCTTGATGAACATGCAATTGTTACAAGTTAACTTTAAAGGAAAATTCTAGTTGGAAAAAGGAAAATTCTAGCGAATAGCTTTAGTATATTTTAAAACATGGTTTGAAATTTTTTCTAGATGTTAGTAAAATTTGCTTTCGAGCATTTTATATTTGAAACGCGACTAATTTCCGAGAAAAAAATCAATTTATAAATATTGACATTTTGGATTATTCATGCTCGAGTCCATACGAAATTACCACATTGTCTCCACGTTAAGGTTTTTCTAAAGCCAATTATCAATCATCATCTATCGTAATTATCCACGGTACGATATACAAAGGAATAATGCAGCAATTCCCAAAAATACCACCAAAAACTTACGGCAACGACAAAAAATAACACCTAACTTATTGGATTTTTTCTTAGCAAAATAGCAACTTAGTAATGTCGCTTCCTCGGTCTATTATCTTCCCATAATTTCGATTTGGAGCACCAACATAAGACATAACGCCAATACTATTAATACGTAAATGATGCATAAAATACTAGCTGTAGCCGTCTTTGATGAATGTTAACGCTTTGGCGCGAGCTTTCAAAGCTTCATTGGTTGCGCATCATCGATAGAAGCTTCGTGGCTTTCATGCAAAGCAAGCACAAGCTCGTACTATGACGAGAAGAACTTTCGGGGCGGTAGGCGAGGGGACACCACGAAGAACTCGACGTTGCATCAGAAGCAACGTAATTTCGTTTGACACATACCGCCGTTAAACAGGACCGTGTATAATAGATTTAATGCCCCATCATCGAATTTTGTACATCTTTCCATTACGAAACTTTCTACTCTGCTTAATTTTTTTTACCGCATAATACATATTTTTAACTACTCTTTAATTTAGAATTTCATGTTCAAAATGGTTTAGATGTATCAATTTTTAATGACCCATCGTCGAATTTTGTACAGTTTTCTTTTATTTGTGCCATTAAGAAACTTTCTACTTCAGCTTTTTTTTTGCGCTATAATACGTATTTTTAACTATTCTTTAATTTAGAATTTCATCTTCAAAATGGTTTAAATGTATCCAATTTTAATGACCCATCGTCGAATTTTGTGCAGTTTTCTTTTATTTGCGCCATTAAGAAACTTTCTATTTTCAGCTTCATTTTGTTGCCTTATACTACGTATTTTTAACCACTCTTTAATTTAGATTTTCATCTTCTAAATGGTTTAAATGTATCCAATTTTAATGACCCATCGTCGAATTTTGTGCAGTTTTCTTTTATTTGCGCCATTAAGAAACTTTCCACTTTCAGCTTAATTTTTTTACGCTATAATACGTATTTTTAACAACTCTTTAATCTTGAAAATGGTTTAAATGTGTCCATTCTTTGCCAAATTCGATTTTTCTTGGTAAATTCTTCTTGGCAAACATCTAAATTTCTCTGCAGATTGCAGAAAATTTGAATAGAATCAATCCAAACCTGCTCGCAATGTTGTCTTCCACATCTGCATCAATATTATACCATCCGCGAAGTACGGTTCCGCCTCTGGAGGCCGCGCAAGACATTTCTACTAATTGCTGTTAATTGGAACGAATGGCAATGATGATGTTGGAGATGATCGACTGTGTCGTCGGCGTGTGTACACGTCTTGCGATGATGTACCAACATATGTAAGAAGTCTTCTGCAGCTTCTGAAGCAATTCCTGTACATCTAGAGAAGAGGTAGTGATCAGTCAATTTGTTTCAAGTTGAAATTTAGATGCCGTTGTAGAGTTTAATGTCGGCAAACTTATGTTCTTCAGCATCCAGTGAAGCAGGATAATGTCACTAAAATATAGTAGTTGAAGCTTATGATGTTCCTAGCTTTATTGGTAGCTATTAAGAGTTCTTCGTGGTTGATTAACTCGTTTGTAATTGTCTGAAGGTTAGATTATTTGAGGTTGGGTTTATTCACGTCTTGGAAAATCTTAAATTTGATTACTCGTCAATATTTTTGTAAGAATCGCTTACACGCAAAACAGTTTCCAAATATTTCTGATTAATTCATATCTAAACTCATATTTCACGCTTGATATCTTCATAAAATAAATTTGTCAACCGCGTTATTTCACACAAGATGTACTATTTCCTAAACTTATTTTTATATCACCGAGGTTTAACTTTCTCGTAATTTATTACTATTAGTTTCGGTTGCACAGGAAACATCTATATTAATGTAAGAATAATTTCCTTCTAAAACCACATCAACTGGCAAGATTCCAAAATATTCCGCTAATTTAACTGGCATTACTTTCAAAGTATAATCGCAAGTCGAGTGTAGAAGAACTCACGTTGCAATTAATTTGTTTATTAACGTAATGATAAAGTTCTTGCATTGCGGGTTAGCAATCTTCTAATGTCAAAAAATATAATTTTATAGGGCGTGCTGTTGCCCATATTTTAATATACGATGTCTTTTGTCGATCATAACCCTTTCACGAGAGAAATTCAATTTATACGTATCGGCGGAAAAGGGATTACCGATTTCCCTAGCCACATGTAACAGATTATCTCTTTTACAATGGATGTCCTCCCGTGTGCCAAAATACACGGCATCTAATTGTCGTTGAATTTAGGTGCGCTTAAATTGCGGGTTGTACTTACACGCCTCGAGATCGAATTACACGTTGTCCTCCTTGTTGTCCACCACCGCATGTACTTGCAACGAGCAGTAGCAGATGTATGTTCTTGTTGCACATACAAATTAACAACTATCCAGTATATTACATGTCCTCGTCAAATCCAATCTCAAGCTTTGCACGGAATAATAATACCTGGTCAATTTTTTTTTTTTGAAAAATTGTTTGCTCTTTCCTTTTGGCAGTTTAAGGTGCGCTAAAATGTAAATAATTTTAAATATGGGACACTCTGTATGAGTAGGAGTACATTGAGGCCCTAGAACGGACTCATCTATTGTATGCAACCGAGAGCTTGTGAATATAACCATAACCAAGGTCCAAGCTGACCAACAATAGAAATGAGAGCTCTTTGCCTTTGCTTTGCCTGTCCCACTTGCTCTTATATTCTGCTATATAGTCCCACGGAGGACGGATGTATAATATAATGCCTCGGTAATCCTTATTACTATATGATAATCTTATCAAGATATTGCTTGGACGGAACAACCAGGCCCCAATTGTCCATTACGCCAAATTAACATTGCCCAGTTTCCGAATTATATCAAAGTACTTCGCTTCTAGCAAAAGCGAAAATATAGTAAGATTTATTATATTTGATGAAGTCAATTTGAAGATTGACTTGTTTGGTACATTTTAAATTGATAATTTAGACACCTTACCAAGTACTTTTAAAAACTTCCAAGATTGCGCTTCCAATTCTTGAAGATTGACTTGTTTGGTACATTTTAAATTGATAATTTTGACTCCTTACCAAGTACTTTTAAAAACTTCCAAGATTGCGCTTCCAATTCTTGAAGATTGACTTGTTTGGTACATTTTAAATTGATAATTTTGACTCCTTACCAAGTACTTTTAAAAACTTCCAAGATTGCGCTTCCAATTCTTGAAGATTGACTTGTTTGGTACATTTTAAATTGATAATTTTGACTCCTTACCAAGTACTTTTAAAAACTTCCAAGATTGTGCTTTCCAGTTATTAAAGATTGACTTGTTTGGTACATTTTAAATTGATAATTTTGACACCTTACTACGTACTTTTAAAAACTTCCAAGATTGTGCTTTCCAGTTATTGAAGATTGACTTGTTTGGTACATTTTAGATTGATAATTTTGACACCTTACTACGTACTTTTAAAAACTTCCAAGATTGTGCTTTCCAGTTCTTGAAGATTGACTTGTTTGGTACATTTTAGATTGATAATTTTGACACCTTACTACGTACTTTTAAAAACTTCCAAGATTGTGCTTTCCAGTTCTTGAAGATTGACTTTTTTGGTACATTTTAAATTGATAATTTTGACAATATTTATCAAATTCTAATATATTATCACTTCTAATGACTAAAACATCTTAGAAATATTTGGAAACGGATCTAACGCACGCTGGAAAACATATGTTCGCCATCATTTCCTCTGGCTTCGACATCCACCAAATGTAATGCTAATTTACAATTTGGCATATGTGCTTGGAGGATTATATCTGCGATACTTTGGGGATCCTATACGGGTGGTGCACATGGTCTTGTGCTATACAGTCCGAGGGCATAATCGCCATGATGGCGCATGTAACCACCATCTTTAATACGGGTTGCATCTGGTCCAGTATTGTACATACACAAACTGCAGTATTCAATTGTGTCAAGCCGTAATATTGTAATTGTTACCACATTCGGGCTTCGAATGGTCCCTTTGCTTCGACTTTGGATTTATTTAGGGAGAGTATTTGGTAGACACTAATTTAATAAAGGACAATTCGAGAGAAGGTCAATTATATCGATATATCTTCTTTAGGGGTACAAAAATGTTCAATTAGTTTTAGTGATGAATTTTATTTTTATACCCTTCAAAACATCGTCTGTCTATTCTTCGGAAGTTGCTCATTAAATCTGGTTCCTTTAGCGAATGATTTTACTGATTTAATTGACGGCTCCGATATTAGGTGCGTACGTATCTAATATCTTCTTTTTCTGTCAATATAAATTCGAGACTATTACATAGATATAGATACCAGTTTGTGTGTGTATTAGTGTTCAAACAATAAGAATAAGAGGACCTCTTGCAGTGTGCCGGAGGAAGTAGGGACTCCCCTTCGTATTTGATCATTGGAGAGTGACCCTTTGTACGGGATAATAGAAAAATCAAAAGAAAAATAAGTTATAGACATGTTAAGAGGTGTATAAAAATATTTGGAATTGTAACTAAAAAGTTTGAGGTTTTACTTTAAATTTTCTGAATCGAAATTTTACATTAAACAATGAAAGCTTTAGTGATAGTCATAAACAAGAAGATCAATTTTTTAAAAAATAAACTGCCCGTTATTTCGTTTAAAATTGAACTGGTGATTTTTACTTGATGTTATTAGCGAAAGCTCCCTTGGAGCGAATTAAGCACATATCGTAATCAAACGTCTGCAAATAAACTCCAGGCGAAGAGCAAATAGTATTAACTGCGCAACGTTCAAGTGAAGTAGTATATAAGAAAACAAAGATAGTTATGATAGAAGCAGACGAAAGCTCGTCTGGAAATATATTGTTTGATTAGATATCTATGTTGCCTCTTCGAGCGCACAATGTCATAGTTTCTTCCAAGAATGTCTTAGAATCCAACAGTGTCTGCACATCGAACAACCACCAAGTTTAAATACCTCCACGACGTCTTTCTAACAGCATGAAATGTAAATATTTATTTACAATAGGTTCATTATGAGCCGACAGGAGATCGCGTTACCGACCAGAGCGCGTTCTTCTTCGTCCGTTTGACACATCCATTATGACTAACGTGTTCCGCTTGCCACGGTGTAAGGCGAATGGCATTTTATTTCGCTTCCAAAACCCATTAGGGGCTATTTATAGCAGCACCTTGATTGCGTGTATTGTCTTCCAGTCATTGGAACGGACACTCATCAGACAACTGTTCCTCGATTACAATCCGAAGAGTTAACGTGAATCGAACGTACAGCTAATAGAACTCAAGATACTGTTGGTCTTGTCGAAATTGTTATGGAAAGTGCTGTTATCTTCACGTTAAATACTCTGCGCATGTTGCGATGAAGAATCTTTTGATCGGTGTTGGAATTTCAGGTTTCTAGATATCACGAGAGAAAACGAAATAATCCCACCAAGAGGTTTTTTAAAATATCACGTAATAAATATAATTTCGTTCGTATTTAATTTCTTGGAATTATTCAAATCGTTTTGAGTGTATTATATCTACCGAAGTGGATTTCCTCCCTCATAATGTAACATCATATTTACCGAATACATTCGCACAGAATCCACTTTGCTAGTATGTTCGCTCAAGCATTACAAACTAACACATCGTTCAGCATAGGAATTACAAACTCTTTCACTTTGCCCGGTGCTTCCATGTGATATGAAGCACGCACGCGAAAGCGAAACACATTTCGAGTAAACTTTACTTTCGCGACGGGCCTAACCGTCGCAAATGCTTACCAGTCTCTTCCAGAATGATGGGCCTTGCGGTGCGTCGATATATCAGGCGCTAGGAACGACGCTTGGCGTCCTAGGCGCCGCCACGTAAGCCAGGATTATATACCTCTGCACTTCCTGCGCGCAATAAAGCTTTGGGGGTGTATGTGTGTGTGTGTGGCAACCCTCTGCATTTGCTGATGGAAAGGTGTAGAGGTTACACCGGGATGGCAAGTGGATGAGGTGTCTATTCAGCGGCGGTTCTAATTTTTTTTTGGCTTTGTATGTTTGCAGAATTTTATTCCTGCAGTGAAATTTATACAAAAAAAATACTGAGGGCTTTATATAATTTGAACATTTTGAAAAATATTATAGAATATCACCAAAATCCCGTAACTTAAAGCATTCAGGAGCATTTAACTCAATTCAGATTAAATAGAAAAGATAAAAGTGCTGTAGCCGAGCATATTTTTGACTAACTCAGGTCATCCTATCCAAATTAGTTAAATTACGTAAAAGTGTTTTGAATTATTCCGAGTTAAATGCTTATGAAAGTATATACATGCATAAATCATTAGTGAACATTTTAAAAATTTTGGACGACGACTATTTATTCACAAATGAAGTAACTAATTCTGATTTCTTCTTTTTTTTTTTTTAGGTAAGCACCAAAAATTCGCACATTCAGCATCCACTTTCGAAATATCACGTCCAAATCCAGTAAGTAAAATTTACCATAACATCAACCATACATCAATTTACATTTTGAGATTCGCTCTTGTATCACCACCCGGGTTCCTATTCCTCATCCTCCTCATCCTACCTCTTCCCTCTGTATATGCCTAGCCCTACAAGTAAGACGGAAATGGAAAGTATTGTACTATCTAGGTCTGACCTGATATTTGTCCATCGCTCCATCTCTTTTTGTAGTGCCAGACGGATGTCGAACTTTGTACAGCAGCGTGTATGTGATTATTGAACTATGAGGTAGAAATAAACGTGAAACTTTGATGTAATGTAACGTGGCTTGGATATATTATGAAAATCCACAGATGCATAGCGATGGAACATTCATGCGAATGCATAAATAAAATGGGAATTAAAAATGTCATCGCAGCCTGATTATTTTTTCATCATGTCCACCCGTAAGGGTGGGATTTAAAAATTATTATTGCGATCGCATCGGGAATGAAAATGCAATAGAGTGCATTGAGTAAGTAGTAATCGACATTTACGTTGGCCATTCATCCGCATCCAGTTTTATGATAAAAGCAAAGCCGTGTTTCGAATATTTATTTAGCGGAGGTGCAACAGCCAACATGCAAAACTCTTCGGCGAAAACGCCCGCAGCGGGACCGATAAATTCGCAGAGTTATTGACGTTTTTATCTCGCGAAAACCATGTACGTACGAATTGCCGCCAATTATATTATCGAAAATGTTCGCACCCGAATCGCTAAATTAAAGAGGTTGTTTTAATTCTAATTTATTAAATGGGCCGTTCCGTTCGTACAGATATGGCGGAAATTCTCGTATTCAAGAATGTCTGCTTTTAAAGGAAGATAACTTGTACCCGTACGGGCGTGCATGGCCACGAAACAATGCCAGATAAATCTTCCGAGAGCGCGAATACCTCACAACCGCAATACAAGCATCTAAAATCTAATTGAGGTAAACGAGCATCGTAAGTCTTATAATTGGTTCAATATTATCGTGCGGTGATTATTACTCATGGGATAACAAATATTCAAATGAAACATATCTTAAAAGGTTCTATATACCCCAGAGATGTCTTACGATGGTGTATATGAATTTACTTACACTCCAGAAATCATCTACTGATTTTCGAAAAATGTTATTTACATTATTCGGCCTATAATGTCGATAAAATTCCCCAACCACAATTGGAACCTGAGATTCTATTGACAATAAATTTAATCATATAAATCTGGCAATTGGAGATGAATTGAAGACACATCTTCGCATCGGTGTAATGTTGAGGGTAGAGTACGCGAAGGTGTAGGTGTGCCATTGCCACCAATAGCAAATTAGCAATCCTACCATTCTTGCGTTGTATGGCGTGCCAAGAGTTGAAATTGAAATCATTTACCAGATGGGTAATATAATTTTACGAAACGCTTGTAGGATCGGACAATTTATCATCCATTCTGGAGAATGGTCTTACATTATGCAAAGTGCGTTTAATGTTTATTCATGATCACCTGGCCCCAGTGAAATTACAGGTTATATCCAAGTACAAAGAAAACATCAATAACAACTAATATCATTTCATCTATGTATACGAACACGAGTATAATATGTAAGCGCACTGAACTGCTGAAGAACCCCACCATCGAGCTCCACATCCGATACAATTCCAGCGATTAGTCCATGGAGATAAGCGACATGGTTTCATCTACATGTCAAAATATTGTTGTAATTTACATGGTTATTAATGGTAAATGCAGCCAGAATTATTTTTTGAAATGCCACAGCGAAAAGGCTGGGTTGTAATCACAAATACTTCTTGTACATCACACAATTGAAGAAGAGCAACAAGGTTGTTTTGAAAAAACAAATTATATCGACGCCCAAAAGTCAACACCACATCCACTAGGATATGGTATAATTCCTTCGTTCGATTTCTCGAAGGAGTTTCCACTAGTATCTGTTTCGCTATCCGCATTTTGTCCATAAACCTGATTACTTATGCATAACAATCTCGATGGTATCAGAGACAAAGAGGTGCAGCATAAAAGCGATATTAATTACCATGACTGGCGAGTTCGTTCATTCCTCTGCGGCTGTCTGGTCTTGGGCAATATACACACCATCATTATTGCCACTATTATAGGTGTATGTGTATTTATTTCGGCTATTGTTGCGTCTTCTTCGCAGCGTGAGGAGGAATACCAACTTAAAAATTACGCACTTATTCAACCTATCGTCGTTCGTAGTGTGCACGAGAAAATATCCATTCGTGCGGATGGAAGAGAGGCGAATGAAATGTGGAATGTTCGCTACTAATGAACGAAGAAATGTATGCATGTGTTAAATTGTACAGGGTGTGGATTTTTGACCTGGTCAACACTGATTAAAAAAGAAAACTTCATCAGACCCGATTTTTTTGACTGCCGCTTTAATTTTCATTCTTCTTAGCAACGATTTTATGAATTCGATGTTAATGTAAATTTAATGCGCCTTTATTCTGGTTTTTGCCAGTGTTAAAAAATTATCTATCGCTTCACGCTGTACAAACGTAGCATTCTTTCAGGTGGATTACAATATGAATGCATTCTATATTTATACACAGACATGTTATTATATTTGAAATTTCCATCTATACATATTTTAAATATCCTCAGCTTCGTAATTAAAGCCGATATTGGCACATATTTTTATAATTCGATTTTGCGACGCTGATGAAAAATTCCATACCAACCGTGATATTCTAATTAAAAAAGTTTGCTCATTAATCCACAATGTGGTAATTAGTATATTGCTTGAAAATGTAGAGGACGATCCAATCTTTTTTTAGAATTTATCTGTAATGTAGGTGGCTGAAAAATATCTGAAAGTGCAATTTGATATCAAAGTTTGTTATTTCATGGACAAAATTTACGTGGTACTAACTTTTTTTTCGCATTCAAACAATTATTTTAAAATTTAGTTAGGAATTATTATTTTAACTGCGTACAAAGAAATTCCTGATAAATAAACCTAAATAGAAAAATATCACATTTTTAATCAAATATTCCTGATTGAATGAATCTATTTATAATAGTACATTTACACTTAATAAATACCTGTTGGCTTTCTGTTTCGAACCTACGCAAAATCAAATATTGATTTATGACGAGCTGATAACTATCTTAGTTTATGTCAATAAATCACACAAATGACGATACATAGAGAATCGTTGAAAGACAGCGAACATTTTTTAAATATTCATGAACTTTTGGTTCAGCTATAAACACATTGTTCGATGTAACAAATCCAAATTTAAAAAAAATAATGTGGTTAAAGAAAAATTTCAGTCAATTATCTTTAAGCTTTTTGCCACGCGTGGGTATATTTCACTCACAATGCAGTTCTTTCAAAAATTACTAACCGCCTGACCAAAAGGTCATTTCTTCAAAATTGCTTCGCAAACCCAAATTACTACTCGAAGCAAATAATACCAGTTGTTCAAGAGTTCCTTCTCCATGGCATATACGAAAGGCATGGAGGAAGAAATCAAATTATAATAAAATGCAAGTATTATTCCATCGATTTTCCCATTCGAAAAATAAGTGGTAGGTGTGAGCCGCAATTTTGAACGTACAAAAGATAACGATAGGCCTATTTAAGATAATGACTTCATCATGCGGAATATTTGTGTTAAATTAAGTCATTATTCGCTTAGTAACCACGAAAATGATCTTCGGCAATTACTGAAATTAAACAATTATTGGTTAACCGTGACGGGTGCGCCAGAATTTTTTTTTAATCGCCTCTAGTTTTGTCTTGTTTTAAATCCGAGCGAAAGTAACTACAATTATGTTCCAAAATTGATGATTCTGTTAGAAATATGCCAGTCGATAACATTACATACGATATTGATTGATGTGTTCCCCTTTTAAATATTGACGCTAACCGTCGCTTTTATCATCTGGATAAATATTTAAAGAATGGCAAAGTGCGATGCTCTCTCCGAAACTCGGCGTAATGTTGCTCCGCTGGGCTATGTCGATGATTAATATTAAACAAACAAAATGTCGGACAGCAGAGGATGTCTGACGCGTGCGGATCCGCAAATATCGCAGACGTCCTCCATTTGAAATGCTCATTAAACGGTCCAGTAAAATAAATTGGAAATGTGGGAGTAGTTCGAGAACAAAAATGTGTCGGTGATGTGTAAAAGAAGCCTAAAAAAAACTTGCATTGGCATAAATAAACATTTTTTTAATGGACCCTCTAAGAAATATTATTCGACCTTCTTAAAAAAAAATTGTTTATACATAATTTTATTCAACGCTAGAGGAATTTTTATTACACCCCTTAGAATTAAGGGGTTTTTCCCGAGATTTTGCTGTTTGAACAATATATGAAATGATGTATCCAAAAGAGTTTTGTAATGGTATAAAAATCTTACCGAAACAAGATTTTCTTTACGCTAATTAGGGATTTGAAAAAGATTATTTAAAGAAATCTTCACAATCTTCATCGTTCATCGATCTCGAGTTCCAATGACCTCTTCCTCTTTCTTTTGATCAGTGACGTGTGGAAGACGTCTAAAAAAAATTCCATTGGCATAAATAAAGAAAATATTCTTTTTAATAATCGACCTCTTTTATAATAGACTGTCTAAGAAATTGTATTCGACCTTCTTAAAAAAATATTTTATTCAACGCTAGAGCAATTTTTATTACACCCGTTAGAATTTAGAGGTTTTTCCCAAGATTTTGCTGTTTGAACAATATATGAAATGATGTATCCAAAGGAGTTTTTTAATGGTATAAAAATCTTACCGAAACCAGATTTTCTTTACTTCGCTAAGTAGGGATTTGAAAAAAATTATTTAAAGAAATCTTCACAATGACCTCTTCCTCCTTCTTTTGATCAGTGATGTGTAGAAGACGTCCAAAAAAATTCTATTGGCATCAATAAAGAAAATATTCTTTTTAATAATCGACCTCTTTTATAATAGACCGTCTAAGAAATTGTATTCGACCTTCTTAAAAAATTATTTTATTCAACGCTAGAGGAATTTTTATTACACCTCTTAGAATTTAGGGGTTTTCCCAAGATTTTTCTGTTTGGACAATATATCAAGAGATATATCCAGAAGAGTTTTTAATGTGGTAAAAATCTTACCGAAACAAGATTTTCTTTACTCCACTAGCTAGGGAACTAAAAAAAGTATTTAAGAGTCGATAAAATTTCGAAGGAGGTCTTTCGAAATTTTATTGACTCCCCTGAATGCCACATCGATTCTAAATCTAACTAAAACGCAATATATTAAGAAGTCTTCCAAGCCGATTTTCTTCTAGTTAACATCTTTATTTATATATCTTTTATTATATTACCCGAAATTAATTTTAAAGGGACATAAAAATGAATTGGTCAGATAATTTCACGACAAGCTCACGCATCCATGTTTAATCTAACTCGATCTATTTCGTTCGTGTTGAGCCAATCCTCGATGGTATGTTTCACCAGAATGCACTTGCACTTCCGGCCTCACGAGTGCTAGTCGCTCATTGGCTCCATGGAAATGTCTGATGATGGCAAACAATTATGTACTTTACCTTATTGTTCTTCGACATTGTAGAGGGCTTTAACGTCGGTTTGGTATTGCTCCAACAGTTGCCAGTTCTACAGTTGTATTTAATTGTATGCACTTCTCTGCGAACAATAATTATTCTGACACTGTTTCGTAATTAGCTTTTGCTCGTGAGTTGGAGCGCGTAAAGGCAAATAGTCACTGAAAGCAGGAAATAGCTGGAGAATACGTAAATCTAACGCCGCCTGAACTGGATTTGAACTTAAACAAAGACATGTGTGTGTGTGTGGGAGAGTTTTGTTATTGCAATAATCTGACATTTTAAACACAATGAATACTTTAAACTAGACCGATTCATTTAACATCTATAACTTCTATCGCCAAAATCATTCAAAAAAATCATTTTTAAATGAGTTCTTCTAGAGTGTTGTCGGTTTGATTTTACATCTACTTCGTACTTTACCTTCGCTGAAAGAACAATCAATTTTCTTTGTCCATCATCATTATCACCAATAACATCATCAATCGTTCCAGCAGCAGCTTGCGCAGAAGAAAAACCTGCCTATGCAATTTGAGGCAGACCTGATGGAATTAACCTCCGCGTAGAACCTCGATGGCTCTGAAAGAAACATGCTGTGAGGAATTGTTTGCGAAAGGTATTTTGCTTGTAATACTGATTGGTCCTTTTCGCAGTAAATATCAATTTGATTGTTTGATAAAAACTCAACAAGAATTTGAATACGCTTTACAAAAATATCTGGCAAAGCGACACGATCATACAGCTGGGGAGTGGTCAACTTGTACGCCAGCCGCCGAGGACCCGTCGAAGATATCTTCATCGCGTTTAGTTGGCGTGGCCGGCGGCTAGCTCACGGGAGGTCCCGCACCACCGCTGTTATACCAACTCTCTTGCTCCGTAGTGGATCGGAGCACTGTCCATCGCTGATTCGCACCGCACCAAGAGAACAGCTCAACAGAAACCAAGAGTATATAAAACACCACAAAAGACGGACAAGAAGTAGGTGTGTTCGCTTTAGCTGTGGCGTATAGTTCGTTACCAAGCGATTGGTGTGGTGGTACATCTTCTGTTGCGTGAGTTGTTATCTTTAGTGGTGTTGAGGATGGCGATGGACAGGCGGAACATTGGCCGTTTCGAGAAGACGGCCTGAAGAAGTTATTATGCTTGCAGAACATGTGGTTTATACCAAATACAGTGTTGTACAATATTTAGACAAGAAATTTATTTCTCAACCTAAATTTAAAATTAATATTTTCTTCGTGAAACATTTTTCGATTTTTGCTAGATTTTTATAGTTGGTTCGGTTTTTGGTTGATCTTCGAGGTTACCATCAACAATACTGAGTATGTGGCAACGATGTAAGGTTATTGTGTATAGTTTTTGCCGCTTCTTTACGTCTTACATCTGCCGTTTAGTTTACCTTCTTACTGAAACACGTTCTTTTTTTTCGTTATGCAGACGCTTAAAGATCTGGTACCCATGAAGATCTATGAAGAACTAAAACTCCAGGATAGTTACGGAAGATGTAAAACTGAACTAAATTCGTTGATATAATCCAATTCTTCTTGTGGTACCAGTTTATTTCGAAATTCTTCTTATGTTGTGTTGTTCTTTGTTCGGTTTTCTTTTTGTTCAGCTTCCTCTTGACCAGCGACTAATTGCCTTTAGACGATTAGTTGGCTTCGTTGCAGCTTGAAGATTCCGGTCTTCTGTCTGCCTTTCGGGTTTACTACCTGTGCGCCTCTTCTATCTCTATTAACAATCTTCGTCTGCATTGTCTATCTTGCAGCTATAAATTACAATTCTGGTAATAGTAGGTAGTGTGCCTTTCGATCTCGAGATGGTACCTACGCTAAGAATGGCTTCATTTATAATGATATTATTATATGGGTAGGTGTTTCTATGTTCTTGGATGTATATAATAAAAATAATTGGCCAACGGGAGGTTACCTTAATCGCTTTATCACCACCTCAAAATTTGATGTCTACATTTATGATATTTCCAAGAATATACCATAGAAGAAAACAATCTTTAAATTGTAGTTTCACTCGCGCGAATTTAATTTGATATTTACAAGTTTTATAGGAGTATGTTCTGAAGATTATCGCCGGAAATTGGAAACGAGCCCTCCCATAAATCCAGCTTCCTTTCCTCGGTGTTTTATTTACATTTGATTTGCAATTTTCTCCATTATCGAGGTAATAATTTCCTCCCATTAACAGAAAACCTACTTAAATTATCTACCAGAGAATTCCAAAGTAAAGAGTCGATTAATAAAAGCAGTGGTTCCCAAAATACCCTCAAAATTAGAGTCTTTCTAATTACCAAAGCGTGTTCATCTAAACACGTCAAGTCTCTTCAATATGAAAAAATTGCTGTTTCTAATTTATATTTTTTTCTTACGCGATTGTAAATTGAGAGTCTCTGATACATCCTCTCAGTTAAATAGAAAATGGTTGGACCCGACAATTTAGTTTGTCTGTAGGCCTTTCACATAAATAACTTAATCTTGCTAAGCCGATCGTTTGATATAAGCTATATACCAATATCTTCCCCCCCCCCGACGACCTTGGAAGATTTCCTCGGACATTTCGTCGATATGGTGGTCCGTACGAAGAATTTGCAAACAAAAACTATCGGCAATCTTTAACCGAGATGTCTCGCTAAAAACAAAACGAAGAATGTTGCTTTTTGCTTTTGGCCGCTTTATCAGTTGCGCTTGATTGAAAGACAGTTTGACATTTAATTTCTTGTAAATTTCCATTAAACATGCAGCTTGCAACTAATTGCTTCACTTGATCACTCGATCTTAATATGAGTTGCCAGAGTAATTGGTAGTCTCAGGTAGATATCAATTGCTCAACAACTTGCAGACTTCAACAGAGTTATTATAAAGCAATCACTGAAAATTATACAAGTACTTATTTCGAGTAGATACACTTCCTTTTACATACAGTGCCCTCTGTCGTATAAAAAATATCGTATTATTGTCTCCAACGAAATATAAAATATTGTGCGTCGTGCGGTGAAGGAAACACCCTGTACGACGTGTATCAAGTACGCTATGTAAGATAATAACAGTTTTTGCTTTCGTGTCTAGCTACTGATTCATTTGTCTTCTATTGTTGTTGTTGTCATTAACAATTCTTTAGATATGTAGATTTAAATTGAGATAATCGTATGTATCTTTTAATATTTACCCGAAGATTAACAAGAATTATTTAAACGTTTACAGTTAGTAGTGTGGCTGCTTTTAATATACAAATTGTATATAATTTTGATATTCATAAATCAATTTGTAGTAAAGCGATTGCTTCTTTTCGCATAGTGTGTAATTGATGTGTTGATGTAGATTGTATTTTTGCGTTTACAAGATCGTAATACATCATTCGTCACGTCATTTGCAGCAGAGAACGTGATACTTTACACGTACTTAGCCAAAACAAACTCGTTCGTTTCGATATTAATTTACAAAGTGGGCTAATTACAATCTTATAGTCATTTAATATTGACAGATTTATCTGGGATTGAATAATTATTACACGAGACTTTTGTATGACTATTTTTGAAGATACTATGTGCAGATTTGTAAAGGTACTCGTTAGTTAAAGTTAAAGAGTCCGCAATCCTAAAGATTGGATGGAAACAGCACGCCATGCCGGTCTATCCTGAGCTAATCCCTTCATCTCCCTATAGCTATTCATCTCAACGTCTTCAACTATCTGACTCACATACTCCAATCTAGGCCTACCTACCCCTCTCTTTCCCTCCACTCTACCTTCTATGATCAATTGCATAATCCCCCCATGCCTAAGAATATGCCCTACTAATCTGTCTCTCCTACGCTGTAACACTCTCCAAATACTTCTCTTCTCCCCTACTAACTCTAGTACAGCTTCATTTGTTACTTTATCTTCTCAACCAATCCTCATCATCCTCCTATAACACCACATTTCGACTGCTTGTAATCTACGCTTCTCTTCCTTTCCTATAGTCCACGCCTCACACCCGTACAGTGCTACACTCCAAACATATACCTTCAGTAATCTTTTTCTAATACCCAAGTCAATATTTGATCTTAAAATCTGTTTCTTTTCTACGAATGCCTTCCTACCCTGTGCTATCCTACACTTTATATCTACCTTGCTTCGATTATCTTTTGTGATTCTACTGCCTAAATAACAAAAATCTGACAATTCTTCGATTCTATTATCTCCTATTGTGATCCTCATTTTTATACTGCATTCCTTTTTGTCACACCTCATCACTTTAGTTTTACCTATATTTATTTTCATGTTAAAATCCCTAGACAATACTGCCTGCATACCATTCAATACTCTTTCTAAATTCTTTTCGCTTTCTTCCAATATAGCTATATCGTCGGCGAATCTCAACATATATATTTTCTCTCCCTGTACATTCACACCTACACTATACTCTTCTTTTACTTTGTTTATTGCATCTTCTATATATAGATTAAATAATAACGGTGAAAGTGTACATCCCTGCCGAACTCCCTTCCCTATTTTTGCTACCTCTTCTTCCCCCTCAATTCTAACTAAGGCAGTTTGGTGTTTATATAAATTAAAAATTATTCTCCTATCCTTATAATCTATACCCGTTTCTTTTAAAATTCTAAACATTATGTCCCAATCTACATTATCAAATGCCTTTTCTAAATCTACAAAAGCTATGCAAGTTACCTTTCCTACCCTCTTTCTTTTTCTACTACCGTTCTTAGTGCTAGAATCGCCTCCCTCGTCCCTCTGTTTTTCCTGAAACCAAACTGATCTTCTCCTAGCCTTTCCTCTACTTTATTTTCTAATCTCCTATAAATAATCTTTAACAATATCTTCGATGCATGTGATAGTAGACTAATGGTCCTATAGTTGTCACACAAATTAGTTCCTATTTTCTTCGGCATTGTTACTATTCTACTACGCTGGAAATCCTGTGGTACTTCTCCCTTCTCATATATTTTACAAACTAACCTGTATAATCGCTCCTGCATTTTTTCCCCTGCGTGTTTTATTAATTCGGCTGGTATCATATCAATCCCCGCTGCTTTGTTATTCCGTAAATCATTTAATGCTCTATGAAACTCTGACCTAAGTATGCTAGGACCAAAGTCATCCTGTTCTATCGGTTCCACATTTTCTAGCTCCTCCATGTCCTGCCTACCTTTATATAAATCTTCAAGATACTCCTTCCATCTTCTAGCTTTTTCCTTATTTTCTGTGAGTTCCTTACCCTGCTTATCACATATAATGTTACCCTTTGGTTTTACTTTAGAAAAATGTGACTTAATTTTCCTGTAGCCCAAATCTACTTTACCTCTTCTCATATCCTCCTCAATATCCTCACAATTTCCTTTTATCCACTCTTCTTTCGCTAGCTTGCATTTCCTATTAATTAAGTTCCTTAGTTCCTTATATTTTTTCTGTCCTGCTTCTGTGTTTCCAATTTTAATTTTCCTTCTTGCTTCTATCATTTCAACTATTTCTTCCGTGATCCATTCCCTCCTACCTGCCCTTTTCTTTGTGCCTAATACTTCATTTGCTGCTGTAGTTAATTAGGTACTCGTATAATAAATATATCAGAAATTACAGATTTCTTAAATGAGAAGTTGGAAATATTTTTTTATTGAAGTCCAATGTAAAAAAAATCAATTTTTAATTTTAAGTTGAATGATTTGGATATTTGCGAATAGGAAATGATTTCGGAATTTAAAATGTGCACGTAGTTTTGCTGCGTTTAACAATTTGGTAGATGGTGTCGGAAAATTGCAAATTGAAAAATGAGAAGGTTTGGATTTTTCTGTTAAACTTTTCCGAGTGTCGAATAACTGTGTATAGAATTTTCTGATAATATTTGATGCAGGAATATGCAAACGGAAGGTCGGATATTTTATTTAATATATTTAATAATAATATTTTGGTCGGAAGCAAAAACGAATTCAATTTTTTTTCAATTCAATTCAAATCTATATTTTGAGATATATATATTGATTTTGCTTTACGATTTCTGAAAAATTATATGGAAAAAATCATTTATAAACTTCAAAAATTGATTATTAACAGTCACCACCATATCAATTAATTAATAAAATACTTAACCTACCAACAATATCAAATCTAATTTCGCTAGAAATCTTTAATCTTACTTCACTCCATTTAAGCAGAAGATAATATATCACTAATGGAACAATTGCCATACATAATCTATCTTAATTTACTATTAATGATATCAGTTCTTGAATTAGATCGAAACTTACTGGAAGTAAACATAGTTTCAACAATTCTACTATATATACTGAGTGTCAAACAAATGTTTAAAAAATCATTTACCCTTTGCCAAATTTTTAACTCTTTACTCAACACCAATAAAATAATTTTTATCCTTGTTTTTTTCTATATATGAAAACTTACGAAAAAAAATTAATAGGTGACATAAAAAAATTTCAACACCAAGACAGATATTTGCTTTTAACAAGATATTGTGTTTGTCCGAAAATTTTTAACTTCTGGTATAAATTCGCGTTAAGATCGATCTGTTATTTTAAAATCACTTACCGTTTACAACGTTAAAAAGTCTTGCAGATGCAACTGAAACAATCGCATAACTTTCGTTCTGTTAGTCTGAGGAAGTTCTTGCGGGTTCCAGGCATAATGAGTATAGATTATCGTACGTTGTGTTTTCAAGGATCGTAGAGACTGCTCGGAAGTACGGGACACGGAAGGAAGGAAATAGATTACACTAAATTGCATATCTAGTATAAATAGACCTAGTTCTCTTCTGTTTCTGTGTACGAGTCGTGGAGCAACAACGTAATTATGGTATTAGATACCACGAAGTTACGTGTTGTATTATTAAGCACGTACGTATATGAAGAGAAGTTGCATATATGAAAGAAATAAATGGAATGTGTCACGGGAGAAATGAGGACTCGTACACTGAGAAAAAAGTTTTTGTTATTTGAAAGATGGTTTTTCTGTATATTTTGTTTGAAATTGGATTTATATTTCGTTTTATTTTTATTTGATTAAGTCAAATATTTGATGGCATGCTTTTCGATTTCGATCAAAAGTGTTTCCTTTTTATGTGATTTGGGATTTTTTTTTATTAACAAAATAAATTTCTCACCCATCCATTCAAATTTTCCAATTTGGGTATAGCAATTTTTTCGATTGTGCATTAAAATTTGGCCGAGTCTTAAAATTGGAAAAAAATCACAAAAAAAGCGCAACTTTGAGATTTTTTAAAAAAATAACTAACGTAGCTAATACCTCCAATATATGTGAGCATCTAATTTACACCTTTCTTAATGTGTGTTGAAAATGTTACGTCCTTACGACTCTTCTGTAAAAAAAATTCCTATTTCAAAATTTATCGTGTTTTTCTAACAATATTGCAATATTAATATTTAAGTCATGTGTGAGTATAAAATTAAAAGTTTGTAGATTAAAAAATATTTAAATTTATAGTATTATAATTAGCATCAATTAAAACATAAATTTTCAATATGATTTAAAAAAAATTCTTTAGATACCACTCTTTAAATTAGATACCACGAAATTATACCATTTTTATGTTTTTCTTTTAAATTTGTCAACATTTCTGTCCAAAGATGATTAATTTTTCACTAAGAACATTTTATGGAAATTTTTATTCCAAAATATATTTTTTTAAGAAATTTATTTTAAAAAATACTAACTTATTATCAAACACAAATACAATAAAATATTTGAGTCATATGAGGGAATAAATAAAAAATTTGTGTAGCAAAGAAAAATTAAATTTATAGTATTCTAACCTAGTACCAATTAAAACATAAATTTCTAAAATCTTTGAAAATAATTTAAAAAATATTTCTACCACTCTTTAAATTAAATACCACGAAATTATACAATTTTAATGTTTTTCTTTTAAATTTGTCAACATTTCTGTCCAAAGATGATTATTTTTTCACTAGGAACATTTTATGAATATTTTTATTCCAAAATATATTTTTTTAAGAAATTTATTTTAAAAAATACTAATTTATTATCAAACCCAAATACAATAAAATATTTGAGTCATATGAGGGAATAAATAAAAAATTTGTGGAGCAAAGAAAAATTAAATTTATAGTATTCTAACCTAGTACCAATTAAAACATAAATTTCTAAAATCTTTGAAAAAATATATATACAATATAATTCTACCACTCTTTAAATATTTACAATTTTTATGTTTTTTTTTTAACATTTAACAAAATTTCAACATTTCCGTCCAGAGATGATTAATTTTTCACTAGAAACATTTTAAGAATATTTTTTATCAAGAAATTACTAAAACAAATAGGCACGCTATAAAATCATCTATTTTATTAATTTTTTTAACAGATCCTTTGTTGTTATTAATAAAAATATTTCAAATAAATTAAAAAATTAAAAATCTCTTCTCGCTTTTATCAAATATAGAAACTTTCTTATATAATCTTTTTTTAGTGTATTCTTTTTATAGAATTGAGCTTGTTAAATATATAATATATAATACTTCCTGATATTTCAGGACTTTACATGACAAATTTAAAAGCATGAAATTATAATAAGTTCGTGAATTACATTTAAAACTGTATCGATTACATCAATCCAGTTTGAAGTGAGCTATATATAGAAGGGTTGATTATTTATGCTCCCCCTAATGACCCACGTATGAATTATTAATGCCGAAAAATAAGGATAATTGAAAATAGCAATTGTTGAAATTTCCCGAGAATTGTTAGAATTTCCGAGACCATTAACGGCGATTTAAAATTAGAAAATCGGATCATTACATTGAAAAATCGTTTCGTAAATTATCCACGACTTAATTCGTTGGCATTATTAACTGTCTTTTATAGTTCGAATGCGATTTTTCTTGTCTAGATAATTATCCACGTATTTTAATAGTTTCTTTCTTAGCGAGAAAGTAGCCGAACAGTTTAAGGATTTAATAAGTGTAAGAAGACGCTGGGTGTAGTGTATTATTTTAAATTGATGATGTTGCGGAGACATCATTTATCTTTTCTGGGACTGTTTTGTGTGGAGTAGATTTACAGAAGAGTTTATAAATGTCAAATCTTCAGACGGCAATATGAAGCAATGCGATGCACCATTTCAGAATCCTTCAGCCGTCGCGAAAATACGCGCGCGGATGATCAATTATGAGCGAAATAAATTTTCCGACTGGCGCGGTTTTTAATAATTTTTAATAAACTGTACATGAAAATAACGCGTTTAGCAATTTTAGTTTTATATTTAGTTTGTTAGTTTTTTTTTTTGACATTTCAAAATATATTTCTTCAGTGCTTTCGCGCGTTTAGCAATATTATTTATATATTTTGTTTTGTTTTTCAGGATAAATTTTTTTTAAACCAACTCTAGAAAAAAATAATTAGCTTAGCACTTTTAGTTTTGTATTTTATGGTTTAGTTAAATTTTTTTGATATTTCAAAATAAATTTCCTCTGCTTTCGCGCATTTAGCAATATTAGTTTTATATATATATTTTTAAGATTAAATTTTTTTTAAACCAAGTATAGATAAAAATAACGTGTTTAATAATTTATTTTTTAAAATTAAAAGCAAGTTTAATTTTTTCGATATTTCAAAATAAAAATTTTCAGTTCTTTTGCACGTTTAGCAATATTTGTTTTATATTTAGTTTTTTTACAGTTTAATTTTCTGATATTTAAAAATAAAATTCTTCTATGCTTTCGCACGTTATTTAGTATTATATTTATATTAGTATTTTTTTTCAAGAAAAAAATTGTTTTTAACCAACTGTAAATAAAAATAACGTGTTAGTAATTTTCTTTTTTTTTCTATAGTTTTTTACAGTTTAATTTTCTGATATTTCAAAATAAATTTCATCAGTCCTTTGGCACGTTTAGCAATATTGAGTTTTTTTTTAGGATTAAAATTTTAAACCCTACTGTAGATAAAAATAACAAGTTTAGCAATTTTAGTTTTGTGTTTAGTTCTAAAAAAAGATTAAAAACCAACTGTAGATAAAAATAACGAATTTATCAATTTCGTTTTTTTTAGTGTAAAATTTTCCGATTTTTCAAAAGAAATTTCTTCAGGTCTTTCGCACGTTTATCAATATTAGTTTTATATTGATTTTATATAAAGTTTTTCAGGATAATTTTTTTTTAATCAAACCAACTGTAGATAAAAATAACGAATTTAGCAATTTTAAATTATATTTGGTTTTTTTATCGTAAAATTTTCTTATATTTCAAAATAAATTTCGTCAGTGCTTTCGCACATTTAAAAATATTAGTTTTATATTTAATTTTTGTTTCAAGATTAAGTTTCTTTAAACGAACTGTAAATAAAATTAACGAATTCAGCAATTTTATTTTTATATTTAGTTTTTTAGGGTTAAATTTTTTGATAAATAAATTAATAAATAAATTGATAAATAAATTTCTTCAGTGCTTTCGCACATTCAGCAATAATACTTTTATTTTTCAGGATTAAATTTTTTTATACCAACTGTAAATAAAAATACCGCATTTATTAATTATAGTTTTATATTCTGTTTTTTAGAGTTAAATTTTTTGATATTTCAAAATAAATTTCTTGAATGCTTTCGCACATTTAGCAATATTAGATATTTTTCTAAACCAACTGTAGATACAAATATCGAGTTTAATTTTTCTAAGTTAAATTCTAAGACAATTTCTTGGGTGCTATCGCACGTTTAGTAATTTTAGTTTTTTCGAGATAAAATTTTTTTTTCATGTTTAAAAATAAATTGCTGGAGCAGTTCTTCGTTAAAAACGTGTCCGCAAATCCATTTGTTAAGTACACTCGCATATAAACACCTTCTCCGCAATTTCCGCTCACGAATTAAAAGTGAAAACAAATTGTAATTTATATTCGGCGCCATTCATAACAAACGTTCTATTATTATTATATCATTCGGCTAATGAAAATGGCTAGATCATTATTTTAATGGGCCCCGTTTAACCGCACCGCCACTTCCCACATTTCCCTTCGCTTCCCTTCCATTCCCTTCGTACGGTAAGGTATCCATTTCATTTAGATAAAACAATATTGTTACGGCCATGTTTTATAACCTACCAATAGAATTTATATATACCTACCTAGAAAAACGCTATGTAAATAGTGTATAATTATAATTTCGGCAACGGCGCGATTTCGATCTCTCGCCAGGATGATTTATGACAATATTTTTGTATACCGAATGTTCCTTAAAAATCGAAAAATCTCCTCAAGAGAACTTGTGCAGCAGAAATTTTTTTTTCATCGCCTTGTAATGTTTTTTAATTATTTTATTATACACATTTTTAGACCAACAGTTAAAAATAATTTATATTTTTTATAAGCAATTAATTAAGTCCACTTAAATCTAATTAGTAAGTTTCGCACATGTTAATTTTTGATTTATTCCTCACTGAACTAAATTGTTTTAGACTAAAAAGACAAACGTTTTGAAAAGATTCAATTTTGATAAAAAAAAATTGTAATTTTATCGTCGAAATGTTTTTTTTTTTTTTTTTAGATATTAGTACTTAAGAGCGATGTGCTTTTAAGCTTAGAAATCGTTGTGAAAAAATAAATATTTCGCGAACTTTATTTATTATAAACATTACATTATATTAAAAAAAATCTTTTTCTGCAAAAACATTGAATTGATAAAGGGTTGAAAAAAATCATTAAAACGGTATTTTTTTAAATATCCATTTTCAAGCATTTTTTTAACGTTTATAACAAAAAAAAATTGTATGCAACTCGTGCGAAATCACACACTACTTATGTTTATAATTTTTTATGAAATTTAACAAATTTTCCCCATCAAGAAATTTTTTTTTTTTGTTTTTCCCGACTTTCGTTCCCCCTCAGTATAAACATCAATTCTCGCTCATATTACCCCAAATTATTTTTGGTACTTTAATTATTATAAATATTTACATTTTATTATACATTATATTTAAAAAAATCTTTTGCTTTAAAAAATTGAATATTTGGTCAAATCGATGCTTATTATAAGATAAATTGCTAAAAAAAATCTTTAAAATTGTATTTTTTTAAATATCAATTTTTTAAAGTGTTTAATAAACATCCATTCTCGCTTATACTACCCCAAATTATTTTTGGTTTCGTTAATTTATTTATTATAAATATTTACATTTTATTATACATTATATTTAAAAAATCTTTTTCTTTAAAAAATTGAATATTTGGTCAAATCGATGCTTATTATAAGATAAATTGTTAAAAAAAATCTTTAAAATGGTATTTTTTAAAATATCAATTTTTTTAAGTGTTTAATAAACATCCATTCTCGCTCATACTACCCCAAATTATTTTTGGTCTCGTTACTTTATTTATTATAAATATTTACATTTTACATTTAAACAAAATTTAAACTCGTGCGAAATTGTGTTTTATGCACTAGTTATGTTATCCAGCTCGCCCTGCCATACATATCTATTAATTTTTATTTATTTATGAATTTTAACAAATTTTCCCCTTAAGAAATATTTTTTTTTTGTATTTCCCGACTTTCCCTCTCAGTATAAACATCCATTCTCGCTCGTACTGCACCCCCTAGCTTATTTTTGGTTTCGTTTCGTTTTAGTCGCTCAGAAACGTTGATACTCATCGTGGCGGCAATATATGTATAGCCTGTGCATGTCACGTGGGGGCGGCAACCCCCAACCCCAACCCCAGCCTGGATCATTCCTGTTGTACAGATAACAGGCACAGGCTACCTAATAATCGTTGTGGCGTGCATTTTCCCCCCGTACATTGTGTTTTTAGCTTATGTTTTAGATAGTGAAAACATACACGAGATTGCCGCCGAAGAAGTAAAAAAATATATATTTAGTGGTATTTAGGGATTGCTGGAGTGAAATTTTTAAAATTAAGTTAGGATTGAATAAAAAAATCTTGTATTTTCAACATAGTATGTAGTAATTGCAGCTTTTTCGGCGAGTATTTTTATGAAATATTTTTGAAACTTTTTGCTGCAAATGAAATTATTAGCCGATGATTTACATGAAACTTCCTATCGTTATTGGTTTGATTAAATGCGTGTTGATAGTCCATAATGGGATTGTCTATTCCCGCGAAAGCTACCCTTATAATATCGGAAAAACACGAATAAAGCAAAACCCTCTATTGAAGTTTACACGATATCATAACCATTAACATCCACGAAAAATCGTAGATTCTAAAAATGAACCCAACATTTTCTTTAGAAGAATTTCAACAGCTTGTAAGATAGCGGAAGTATTTTGGACGTTACAATTTTTTAAATTAGATTTTAAGCGACTTCCAGAATCACTAATTGAAAAAGATTTAGAAAGTTTGAAGAAAATGTTTTATTATGACTTCAAAAGATGTTCGTAATTCATAAACGTTTACTTTGCTTAGTTAGTAAATTTCTAATTTTTCTACCAAAAAAATTTCTACATTTTCCAAGATCTCTAGGCCTATAAGCTCCTTCCTCAGCCATTATCCTTCACAAATTTCGTACATTTTCATTTTAATATCAAATCGAAAGGTTGGCATTTTGTGGCAGTCTTCCTAATTGCGATGGTGTTAAGTTAATACACTATTCTGATACCACTGCGTGTTTTTTTGGGTCTTTTGGGGGGTCCGGACCCGCAGAACAAGGAACCATTATTGGCAAAAATCACGCCACTGCACCATTATTTCGATTTATTACTAATAACAAATTATCTCGCCGAAGAGTTGAGAATGTTTTGATAAGGATGCATTTTGTGGGTTATTTTGCAATATTTTTTAATGGGTTTCTAAAAAATTACTTTGCAGGATTATAAGAAAAATTCAAATTTTGGCTACTTACTAAAATTTTATTTGAAATTAAGTTCAAATTTTGCATTATTAAAACAAAAGATTATAAAAAGTGTATTTGGTAATTCATTTAATAAAAATTCAAGAAAAGAAATTCTTAAGATTCCTAAGGACTTTTCATCGAAAAAATTACTTTGCTGTTTATAGAAAAAGTCAAATTTTGACTACTTATTAAAATTTTATCTAAAATGAATGTGTTATTTAAAAAAATATTATAAAAAGGTGTATTGACTGAACAAAATTTCAAAAAAATTACTTAAGGTCTTTTCATCAAAGAATAATTGATCGACAGAAAAATTCATAAAATCCCTATAAAAAATTCTTCGAATTGACTTGTAATCCTTTTCTTTTTTTACAAAATTAGTTTTCCGTAAAACAAATAAAATAAAATTTCTAGTCGACCCAATTATTCCTCTTCTAGACGGTAGAAAATACCACGACTTGTAATAACAACCCCCACAATTTCTGTGTTCAATTCTTCTTATCATCTACGGGATTCAAGAAACAACTGCTCACACAAACAACCATTCTTGATCGAATTTCATATATTCTATATTTGCTTTGCACGTTACCTATAATAAACATAACATGTTTCAACTTGTGTAACAATACAACAGCGTTCTTTTGTTTTATGTTAGTACTTAGTTTATCCAATTTAAAGCAAAGCAGGCTACGTAACCATTGATTGTTGTTTCCTCAAATTCCTCAACTTTAGAGAACGAACTCTCAAATAAATTCGACACTCGTTGGATGTAGTGTCAACTTTTCATAATTTTAAATATAAATATACAGGGTATTTGATTTCGTGACATACAACCCTACGTGGTAAAATTATTCTTAAAAAATACGTGCATTATAAAATAATTAGAAATAACTTTTTCAAATTGTTGAATTGCAAAGAACGAATTCGCAAATAAATTCGACACTCGTTGGATGTAGTGTCAAATTTTCATAATTTTAAATATAAATATACAGGGTACTTTATTTCGCGACATAAAAACCAATGTGGTAAAATTATTCTTAAAAAATACCTGCATTATAAAATAATTAGAAATAACTTTTTCAAATTGTTCAATTGCAAAGAACGAATTCGCAAATAAATTCGACACTCGTTGGATGTAGTGTCAACTTTTCATAATTTTAAATATATAAATATACAGGGTATTTGATTTCGTGACATAAAAACCAATGTGGTAAAATTATTCTTAAAAAATACTAGCATTATAAAATAATTAGAAATAACTTTTTCAAATTGTTTAATTTCAAAGAACGAATTCGCAAATAAATTCGACGCTCATTGGATGTAGTGTCAAATTTTCATAATTTTAAATATAAACATACAGGGTATTTGATTGCGTGACATAAAAACCAATGTGGTAAAATTATTCTGAAAAAATACCAGCATTATAAAATAATTAGAAATAACTTTTTCAAATTGTTCAATGTCAAAGAACAAATTCGCAAATAAATTCGACGCTCGTTGGATGTAGTGTCAAATTTTCATAATTTTAAATATAAACATACAGGGTATTTGATTGCGTGACATAAAAACCAATGTGGTAAAATTATTCTGAAAAAATACCAGCATTATAAAATAATTAGAAATAACTTTTTCAAATTGTTCAATGTCAAAGAACAAATTCGCAAATAAATTCGACGCTCGTTGGATGTAGTGTCAAATTTTCATAATTTTAAATATAAACATACAGGGTATTTGATTGCGTGACATAAAAACCAATGTGGTAAAATTATTCTTAAAAAATACCAGCATTATAAAATAATTAGAAATAACTTTTTCAAATTGTTCAATTGCAAAGAACGAATTCGCAAATAAATTCGACGCTCGTTGGATGTAGTGTCAACTTTTCATAATTTTAAATATAAACATACAGGGTATTTGATCTCGTGACATAAAAACCAATGTGGTAAAATTATTCTTAAAAAATACCAGCATTATAAAATAATTAGAAATAACTTTTTCAAATTGTTCAATGTCAAAGAACAAATTCGCAAATAAATTCGACGCTCGTTGGTTGTAGTGTCAAATTTTCATAATTTTAAATATAAATATACAGGGTATTTGATTTAGCGAGATAAAAATGAATGTTACATAAAAAATGTAAAATTATTTAAAAAAATACTTACATTATAAAATAATCTGTAGAGAAGTATCTTCTAGTCTCGTTTTAACTTGAATACGTCCCTGTTTTCGCTCAGAATTTATTTATATAATTATACTATGTGATTGTGACTTTGTCACAATGCCATTGAACAATGCAGAAAACAATTCGCACCGTCGCGCTTGTCAACACAACTCTTTCAGCGAAAAGACGAATTATAAAAACCATGAACTTGTACATGTAACATAATAGTAACATATGTAAACATATTTCTTTTTGCAAATCATACACAATATTATGTACAATTTCAGCAGACATTTTGAAATGAGGATTTGAATTCGCATTGGTTTTTTTTTAAACCACTCAGGATGATAGTTTGACAAAGAATTTCCGAATCTTCTTTAAATATCATTTTTAAGGATTTATTTTTTAACATTTGATACTAATAAAGTTCCAATCTTCTTTAGCCATCCTTTTTCAGAGAATAATTTGGAAGATTATGCGGTTGCATGAAACAAAAAAGAATTGTGGAAAAACAAAAAAAAATAACTGAGAACAACCCAAAAATCTTCTTGTATAAAATTCTTTCAATTTCATAACATCGCTTTTCTGGTGTACATCTTAAACACTTACTCGTTTCCCTTGCATTGTAGTAAATAAACCTTTCCTCTAGGAGAACAGAGGTATCATCCCGTGTTTCCTCAACGTCTTAGTGGTTCGTTCGAAACAACCCGACGTAAGACCACTCTAGGGGTATTTATAGCAATTCCCCATCAGCGTTCTCGCACGTATTTCAGCCTACAAATTCTCAAGAGATGACCCCTAAAGAAAAAAAAGAAATATCGCGCTGGGAAACCAAACACGATCCGTACAAAAATAATTCCTTCGCTCAACATTCCGTTAAACAAAAGCAGCTAATAAACGTTCAAGAATTTTTTTCATTTATTGCAAAATAAAAATTTGCTCAGGAGTTTTGATTTCACAGAACTTTCTGCAGGTTTAGAAAACTAAATATTTTCTACTTTAGTCTGTTGTAACACAGAATTTTTTTAACACTTTAGTTTTTGCTCTTGTTTTTTTTCTTATATATCGAGTAAGAAAAACAACAATTATTTTACATAAGCCGTGCTTGTGTTCGAGCAGCAGTAATATAGTTATGTGCCCTGACGATGGTCAGGTCCATATCCGAAACGTGTTTAAAAAGACCTACCATTACAAGAAAAGTGTTATATCTATAGACGTCTTATTGCCCCATATAATTGGACAGGTTTTCAGTTTCGGAGTGTTAATCAAGTCGGCTATATCTTCAGCTAAATTCCTCCTCAGGTATATCTTAAAGGAAACTGCTTCGTCCGGTGTCCATCCAGTTCTTTATATCGGTATTTTCGTGTTGCTAGAAGCAGAATAAAAAGCAATCTAGTCGAGTTATTGTGTATTCTGAAGATTGGTCTTGCCTAAAATGAGTTGATTGAGTTGGTTCGGATCGCTCGAGGAACGTGATCTTAAGATGTTACGGTCAATGGAAATGTCTTAATCGACAGCAAAAAGATGACCAAACAAATTGCTGATGGTTAAGTAAAGAATGATTTTAGTTTCAGTCACTTTCTTGTGGGATAAAATTGATTAATTAAAATTTTCTTCTACTTTCATTCGCGTAATGCGATTTTATCATCTACATTGTGCCATACTTTCATATTCCACATAACACTTTATACAGGGTGTTCCGGTTGAGTGAAAAATAATAAACTTCACCCTAAAAATCGTTGAATTCGCATAAAAAAACGCGAACGCAAAAATCCGTTAATTATATTTTTACTGCAAAAAATGATTTCCCCCCCCCCCCATGCATGATTTTTTTTTGTACATACAAGTTTTTATTTGTTTATTTTTTTTAAATGTGTTGTGGTATGCACTATTACCATAATATATTCGACTACAAAATTGCTAAGCATTTACAAAGAATCCTCGTATATATTCAACTGTCCAGTTCTTTGTGCAGATGAACACTTGCACAATTTGTCCAGCTGCTACTACTGGAATTACTGGACCTGTTCCAGATTCGTAATGCTCTTTTGTTTCGCCATCTTTCGCACATATATACAAATAAAAAAACCTCCAGTGCATTATACATGGCATAAAAAAATCCTTCGGCAAACAAATTCGACACACGAAAAGAAAAGGATTTTTGTTCTTATATAGGAATTTTTTAATATATAATTGTACTCTCTTCAAGAAAAATTAAAAATTTATTATTGTTTTTATATTATGTATACAATGCATTAAACATTACCTAAAAAAATTCTTCGCAAAAAAAATGTGTCTTAAGAAGAAAATGATTTTTGTTCAAATATATGAATTTTTAAAAAATAATTGTTCTCTTGAAGAAAAATTTAAAATTAATTATTGTTTTTATATTGTGTACACAGTGCATTCAACATTACCTAAAAAAATCCTTCGCCAAAAAATTCGACACGAAAAGAAAAGGATTTTTGTTCTTATATAGGAATTTTAAAAAAATAATGATATTCTCTTGAAGAATACTTTAAAATTAATTATTGTTTTTACATTGTGTATACAGTGCATTAAACATTACCTAAAAAAATTCTTCGGCAAAAAAAAAGTGTCGTAAAAACACATTTTTGTTCAAATATATGAATTTAAAAAAAATAATTATATTCTCTTCAAGAATACTTTAAAATTAATTATTGTTTTTATATTGTGTATATAGTGCATTAATCATTACCTAAAAAAATCCTTCACCAAAAAAATTCGACATACGAAAAGAAAAGGATTTTTGTTCTTATATACGAATTTTTAGAAAATAATTATATTCTCTTCAAGAATACTTTAAAATTAATTATTGTTTTTATATTGTGTATATAGTGCATTAATCATTACCTAAAAAAATCCTTCACCAAAAAAATTCGACATACGAAAAGAAAAGGATTTTTGTTCTTATATACGAATTTTTAGAAAATAATTATATTCTCTTCAAGAATACTTTAAAATTAATTATTATTTTTATATTGTGTATACAGTGCATTAAATATTACCTAAAAAAATCCTTCGCCAAAAAAATTCGACACACAGAAAAGAAAAGGATTTTTGTTCTTATATACAAATTTTTAAAAAATAATTATATTCTCTTCAAGAATACTTTAAAATTAATTATTGTTTTTATATTGTGTATATAGTGCATTAATCATTACCTAAAAAAATCCTTCACCAAAAAAATTCGACATACGAAAAGAAAAGGATTTTTGTTCTTATATAGGAATTTTTTAATATATAATTGTACTCTCTTCAAGAAAATTTAAAAATTTATTATTGTTTTTATATTATGTATACAATGCATTAAACATTACCTAAAAAAATTCTTCGCAAAAAAAATGTGTCTTAAGAAGAAAATGATTTTTGTTCAAATATATGAATTTTTAAAAAATAATTGTTCTCTTGAAGAAAAATTAAAAATTAATTATTGTTTTTATATTGTGTACACAGTGTATTAAACATTACCTAAAAAATCCTTCGCCAAAAAAATTCGAAACGAAAAGAAAAGGATTTTTGTTCTTATATAGGAATTTAAAAAAAAATTATTATATTCTCTTGAAGAATACTTTAAAATTAATTATTGTTTTTACATTGTGTATATAGTGCATTAAACATTACCTAAAAAAATTCTTCGGCAAAAAAAAAGTGTCGTAAAAACACATTTTTGTTCAAATATATGAATTTAAAAAAAATAATTGTATTCTCTCGAAGAAAACTTTAAAATTAATTATTGTTTTCTATTTTTAGGTACGTTGCATATTTTCAATCACTTCTTTGAGGGGACCACACACAGACAATTCAAATGACCTCTCGTGTAAGTAAAATATAAGTATGTAAATCCGTCTAATAAACGAACCAGAGGAAGAATAGTTAAATATTTGGTAAAGTCCGCCGGTGTTGAAGCGTTAATTTGGTATAAGTCGAATTTATAGTTTTCGGCCATTTGAACAACCTGCGCCTCATAAATACCGAATTATCGCTTTAATTATTACATTTATTCGATCGTCAATCGCGCTTGGAATTGTTGCTGTATCGTTAAAATTAAATTGGGCTTTAATAGGACTTATTATACTTATCAGGAGCGTACCCATAAATTTATCAATGCAATTTTTCGATCAATCAATTTTTTTCGAAATTTTACTACTAACGCTCAAATCCATCAAAGATTTTCGCATGATTTCTTTTACAAAAAAAATCTATCGAGGCTTTTCGTAACGCCGCTGTTATTTCCATAGCTGCTACGTTATTTAAATATCGCTTAAATGATCGTTTTTTCGGTTCCTCTGTTCCTCGAGTCTTAAGTCTACAAACCAATATCTCGAGTCGGATGGCAATTAATATTGACTTGCGTTTATAAATCGGATAATAAAACGTCCGGCAAATGAAAAGCACAATTAAAAGACATAACGTTTCATCGAACAGTACGAGTGGATATTTTATTGCGGGACATTAAATTGTACGGTATATATATTTTACGGTTTACAGTGCCACGTAATATTCTTTCATTTTCGTGTTTGTGTTTTTACGATAAAGCCGTAAAAATTCCGAATGAAAATCATTTATTGCTGGTACGTTCGATTTGTAAAATATCACGTCGAATTTGTACCTCAGGCTGTGTTTAAAAGTCTATTTTGTCTGTATGAGGAATTTTCTCACTTTGATTTTTAGGTACAAAGCTAAATTTTTGCTCAGATGTAAATTACAGAAAATATCTTTAAAATGTTCATTAACGAATGAGATCATTTTTGCAATTTCTATTTTGATTTTATTAAATTTTATATGATTCTATTTATGCCAAAATAAACCTGATGTATTTTCAGTCAAGAAATTTAAAAAAAAAAGTTAATACAATATTTTAAATTGGAATAGTTATAATATGGTCTTAGTGAAAAATGATTCATCTTTGGATGGAGGTGTTAAAAGTAAAAAAATCTTAAAAAGTGTTAGTTAATTAAAGAGTGGTATATTTGTTGAAAAATGATTTTAGAAGATTTTAAACGTGTATGCTCCAATTGATGTCAAGTCGATTTTTCTCTTTTTTGATTAATACAATTTTAAGGGGGCTGTTTGTTGACACACCTGATGTCCACAACATTACCTACTGGTCAAATTTTTTTTTTAAAATCACAGAATGTTATATATTTTTTATTTTTAAAAATTCGGCATTGGCCATATTTCCAAACCATCAGAAATTGACTTTTAGATCAGCTAATGACACATTTTGACGGTATTAGGCAAGCAAGTTACTTTTTTTTCCACAAAAATCTCAAAATGAAGCTTCTTTTTGTGCCAAAAACTAACATACTATAAAAATAAAATTGCTTTACCCTTAATATTTAAGTTGAAATATTTTGAATGGTTAGTTAACAAATTTATCGAAAAAATCTGAAATTACAAAAGTCAAAATGCAAAATCTATTCTTTGACATAGGTTACATCAAATATTTGACCAACAGTTGTTAGACATCGCAAATTCCTCATTAACCAAGTTAAAATACTAAAAGTTAATAATAAAATGCCTTTATAAAAATATTTTTCTCAACCTCAACCCAATTTCAAAATTTCGCTCAATCATCTTCTCTTCAACTTCAAACCGAATCAAACCATCTCCGTTTTCGACACATCTTCTACATTCGTTTCAAATTTATCGGAACTTATATTCCACATAATCCCGACTATTTCGGTGTACACCATGTTAAAATCTGTAGGTACCTGGAACACAATTCGTATTGCGCATTCAGTTTGTTCATTGTTGATGTTTCTTGTCAGCGGCAAATGAAATAAATGTTTCGTGCATTAGCGCACCACACACACGCTCAGCATTCGGAGAGTGCATGTTGTTTGTGTCAGCCAGCAGCCACCACCGTCCACATAGTAAATGTCTTCTTAATTAGCTGGCGTTAGAGATCCGGGAGCTCTGTTTAATTCGATGCCGTGCCAACCGAACGATGTTATGGTGTCATCGTCGACTATCCGAACTTGCCTGCCACATTATAATATGCCTAATGAACAACGTGCATTTTCACCAGTCTTAACTAGCGTAATGTTTGTAATATGTCACTTCTGAGTAATGGCCCCCCCTATCCAAAAATGATATATCTTCTCGTCCAACGAAATAATCAAACACCAAAAAAACGAAAGCAATTTTTTGAACCATTAAAAAAAACAGTACAATTATTATGTTACAAAGAAAATATGTAATTCCAGATGGCGCCACTTATTAAACTCGACCACCCCCTTAACTTTTGTCTACATTCCACACACTGGTAGATTGATTCCACATCGAAATTGAATTTGTAATTATCACCGGGCATTTTTTTTTTAGTCTGAAATTGACAGACAATCCCTCTATTGCACTGTTGCAGATGAAGAATTCGCCGATAAATTGCGAATGGTTCTCCTTCTGTTTGTTTGGGAGTGAAATTGGCAATTCTCATTCCCATTTTTTTCCATAAGGGAATCGCTAAACCTCAGCGGGTTTGCGGATGGATGTATCGATACGAAGACAAATATTGTAGCGATTGTTAATCCGGCAATTATTTGAGGATTGATATACGAGTTTTAACACGGTTTTTTTAGTTGGCACGACAATTTTGTACTTCATTCCAAAAAGGTATTTTTTTAATGCATGATATTTCGAGGGTTGCTTTTCAATTAATATAAAATGTTAAAGATATATCTGAAATGCAAAAATTTTGGGGTGTTATTATTTTGGTTTAATTTGTTCAGAATTCTGTAAAAATATGATCCCCAAAATTGGATTAGTCATTTAAGGAAAAACTACTTTTGGAAACAATTTCTTCATACCATCTGAAGATTTATTTAACAACGATTAAACAAGTACCATTTGACAGAAAACTTATCGAACCTTCCAAGCAATTGAATCTTTCCTTCAACATCTCCTTAGTTCGGAGGTGTACTTGTTAAAACTAATTAGCTTTAGTTAGCAGAACTTTCTAGTGTCTGCCCATTAACCTCACAATGGTCATCTAAAACATCTTCTCATTACGATCTATAAGCTTTGCGTGTCCGAACGTACCAGGAATAAATCTGCATAATAAATCCTTTTGAGGAATTGATTGTTGAGTCGAGGAGAAAGTGCCGTGAAGGAAATAGCGAATGTTTTTTGGTTCTTTACTGCTAGAATAGATTGGGTGTACTCGAGGAGGAGGGTGTTGTTTATTCTAGTTCGTTCGGTTTTGATTTTTCTTCGACCAAGCAAAAGATGAGTGTACAAAAAAATGTTTAAAATAACATTAGTTTTATATGATATAATATTCCTTTGGATCATCGATAATAACCTCACCATCGAAGAGTAATCAAATTTAAAAAATATCGCAAGTGCCATTCTGTTCATCAATGTACAAATTTAACAGCAATGTATAAAAAGTGTAGTCAACTTTTGGCGTCCAAAAAAAAAAATCGAAACCAAATTTGTCACTAGAATATATTGTACGATACCAAACCTCTTCTTGTTGTATTCAATCAAGTAGTATAGTGACAGTGGCACTCTGTCGATCTGACTATAGCCTAAATCCATGTGGGAGTGACGGGTCCACGCGATTTAAGAGACTTGTCGTGGCAACGTGCATCTTGTTAGCCGCTTTAAATCCTAAGAAGATCCACTTTTACTCCTTACTTTATAGAATGGGGAACGAGGAAAATAAATGGATATGTATCATTTCTTTGAAGGAATCGATGTAAATCGGTTGATTTTTTCTTTGTTTTAGCAATTTCCAAGAAAAAAATTGATGCTGCTTTTTCTGTGTAAGCTTCAAGAGCATTTTTGTCGTTGAACGTAAGCTCATTTCGATGACAATTGGTAATTATTTTTCTCCCTCAATGCGCATATAGCGCGATTAGAGGTAGCCCTACAAATGGGTTATGTGTATGAAAATGGCAACAGCGCACACTGTGGTTTATAGCCCGACCATACGTTTCCCAATATACGTACATGCATATTGTATGTTCCTTCATTAAAAATTGAAACGGCATCTGACGCGAATTCGATTTGATCCCTCCCAGGTTCAGTTCAGCACGAATATTGTTGCAGTTTCGATTTATTTTTATGTCCTTCCGCTGGCGGTAAATACTTTTTGCCCATCTTGAAAATATCTGCTCAATGTCTCGAATTTATTTATATTTATTTACCACGCGCGCGAAAAGTTTCCTTAACATCAATAATTCGACTGGTGATTTATTCGACTTTGATTCTTTTAGAGAAACTTTGAAAAGTAATACGAACGAAACAAAGAGTATCCTCCCCCAGGGAGGGGTAGGGGGACAGTGGCGAAGTCCCCAGAAGACGTACGTCTAGAGAAATAATCCACAAAGTCTTCGGCAATATTCTTAGCGGGGGGAGGGAACCATCAGTGTCGCAAGTTAGTAGATTTACAGCGCCAAGTTCTAATACAATTTCATGAGGAATGGGCGACTCGAAGACATGGCATTACTGCGTGTTAGGGTCCTCCGAAGACACAGAACAGATAGAAGTGGACCGTTTTAAGCTCATCTTTACGAGGCCGTTATATTTATACGACTATTTACAAAATAGACCGGCAGTATGTCTATGTGTCCTTTCAGCCCTTGCTATATAGAGATAGAAAAGATGTGTTTTCATCAAGGCAAATGAAATACTTCCATCGGGGAATACGGTCGAGAAAATTCTGGATTGTGGCGACGCATTTGGTCAAGTACCAGTAAACACTTTTGTTTTAATACAACTGCCCAGCTAATTTCTCTAAAAGGTGTTGTATCTTTGACTTAATCTTCAGGGAAAATGTTACACTTGCGCGCATCTTTGTTGATTTTTCGAAATTAGTTCATGGATAATCTTTCGAGGATTCAACTTAGCAGTTTGCCTTGCCACTGGCATTCCAGAATAATACGGTAATTCCAGCAGTTTCCACCACAAATTATGACATCTATCCAGATTAATTATCCCGTCAGTCACACGGGACAATGGCACGGATATGTTGGCACGAAACCGCACTATTTATAAACAGTCATAGACGTAATATATCCCATCTGATTTAGTGGTACATCCGTGCGCGCTGTAGGTGGTTGTCTGTGCTGTATTGTACGTCCTCCATGGTCAATGGACGACACGGAGGCAGGACAAACATAGGTGGTAACGTATGTGAAATGTTTGGCATTATGGCTTTGTCCGTTCGTCCCGCCGTATTGTGCAATGTGCATGCGAGCGTGCAACTATTTGGTTATTAATTACCTCAGGAAATGGCCGCCATTTCAATATGTCCGACCGCTTACAAGTCCCGGTAGGTCAACAAAACCCTCAAGTCAACTCGCGTCAATAGTAGATTAACATTAATGTATATTTTTTCAATTTAATCCTCTTCCGTCATTTTAGCATATTTAAATTACTTTCTGATTAAACAATTCGAAAGCTAATATATCAATTGTTCGAAGGGTTACTTTAACCCCTGCGTGATAGTTTTTTTGGCCGTGCAGATGGTCGGGTATAGTGAGACCACCCTTGATCTCCAGAGATATCAAGAGATCAATTCAAGGGTGACTCCAGCCAGTTGCTGTTTTAACTAAGGACCCACTTAAAAAAAATTGAAGAGATGCGCCAAACTATCAGCTTCTATAGAGAAATACATTTTTACCACTTATCGATGTATAGTTTTACAAATAATTCGAATTTGATGTTGTTTTGGTGTTTAAAGTTGGAGTACAAAATTTCATCATCAAAATTTCAACTTGGGCAAAGTAATAATTAAAAATTGAAGATTCGTTCAAATTTTTTTTTGTTGGACATAGTTCACATCACTTTAGCAAGTAGCTGTTCTAACTAAGGACCCACTTAAAAAAAATTGAAGAGATGCGCCAAAGTATCAGCTTCAATGGAGAAATACATTTTTACCACTTATCGATGTATATTTTTACAAATAATTCGAATTTGATGTTGTTTTGGTGTTTAAAGTTGCAGTACAAAATCTCAACATCAAAATTTCAACTTGCGCAAAGTAAGAAGTAAAAACTTGAAGGTTCTTTAAAAAAAACTTTCGTTGAAGCTGGGTCACATCTCTATTGTTGAGGATTAATTATACAGTATCTGGCGATAAATTGCAGTCCACAGAATTGCTATTGGAGAAAATTATTGTTTGCTACAGTACACGAAATGAAACCAAAACCAAAAGGGGTGTTGAATGTGAAGTAATGTACGTGCGTGCAGAATTTTTATTATTGTGATAATACGCATTAGACTGGGACATTTCGTTTAATTGGATGACTTTGCGTCCCTTCGGACTTTAGGGGAACTCGTTGCCATTACAATGCTGTAATTTAAAGAATTTATATTACTATTCTGGACATGTCGCCAAACATAATTACACGCCGCAAAACACTACATACGCCAGATGTTAAATTACCGCTGTTATATATGCAGAAATTAGAAAGTTTGTTGGTGCGAACACAAGAAAGGAATTTAACAGTAATGAAAAATACGTATGGCTATTTGAGTCCCGTTCTAAAATGGTTCCATCGAATATTGAACGTTCACTTATCAATTCGAACGGCACTTTAACACTCGCTGCAGAAATAGCGCCATTCCTTATCGGTCGCTCGTTTCCTCAAACAAAGCCTCACTTTAGCCACTCGGCATTTCGGTAGTAAGAAGTCTGGAGTGGAATATATGGAAATGTCTGTAACTGAAAGTGATTGCGATGAAAGAAAAGAACTCGCCTCTCGCGGCCGTAGTGATGATGAAGTTCCTGTCTTGTATTTAACTCTTTTCTATGTGGATGTCGCATCTTCTTGAGTACACGGCCCGGAAGGAGCCGTGGAGTAGTAGCGAAGTTAGTCGCGCGAATTTTATATACAACAATGGATGATTTTTTGCCCTCCCCAATTTCAAAGAAGCGAATCGTCGGTGCTGTGCAGCTTTGTGCTCTGTACTCTCTTCGGCGCTGTAGCCGTCCATTATTCTATGAACTTTACGGGTTCATTTTCCTTTGTCAGATTGACATAGCGAGGCGTAGTTTATATATAGATACCAAATATATTTCGCGATTATACAATCGGCTAAGAAAATTCGTTTCGTGCCTTTGGTAACAAATTCGAATTTGGGAGATAAACTTTCGCGTGGATTATCTCATCTGTTGTCGCCAGCTGGCAAATATGAGTTCCGAAAGGCCATTGCGTCGCTCCAACGCGAGCTGATCGATTTTATGTAGATTATAAATTTCTTTTGTAGGGTAAATGCCAGATTTAATGACGATACCACTTTCATTATAATGCAATTACCGCGGATCTGGCTCGGGCAATCATTGGGCGCCGTATATGCAGATCCGTATGAGTGTTCCCTGTCGCCTTTTGACCACCCATCAAGAAATGCTCTTGATGAGAGCCCAACGGCCAAGTGCCATGTTTGATGTAACACATCCTTCGCTGCGTTTAGTGTTTCGACCATAGGCTCAGTTTGTAATCGCTTAAAAAATGATCCTGCCATATTTTTTTTTTATAAAATCCAAAACAGAATATTCTTCTTAATGGCGCTTTAAAAAAATGCGCATTTTAGTGCAGCGAATTCATCTTATCAAAACTTACGTCCAAAAAAATTTGAAAAATACTTGCAAAGGAAAAAATTGTTTTGTTAGAGAAGATTTTTGATATGGTTAGGAATCTTCGAGGGAATTTAGACATGGCAAAGGCGCTAAATTGAGCCTTCGAAATAATTGTAGTATTTGTAAGTTTGTGACAGATGGTATATTCTCTTCCCTTCAAAATGCTTAGTAATTTAAAATGTAAATTCGCCAATTTATTGTGACCTTTATGGTTTAACATCAAAAGGGTTAGATTTTTTTTTTTTTAATATACCTAGATAACAAAATGATGATACATTTAAAATTGGCTTAGAATGGCAATTGAGCGTAAAATTGATTTTTTGGAAATGAATTTTCGATTTGTAGAATAGATGATTCTTTGAAGGATTTAACTTTCTAAGAATGTTACACAATTAAATTGTCACCAATTAATTAATTCACTATGTGGTATTAAAAAAAATTAAAAAGTATTTTTTAATAATATTAATAAGTCGACCAACTTATTTTCCAATTTTTATCGCACCTCGTTTTTTTTTTATCAAAATTTCACAGCACCATAAATGCATGTCCAATACCATCCTGAGCGGATGATATTTTCTAGTTTTCACAGTGAAATTTCCCACTAATATTCCGGATGAAAACGTTTCGAATTTCAATATATTCTATGAATTTTATTACCTTATCTGGACGTGGCAGCTTTGGCACTGTGAAATTCTTGCAGCACTCGTCGCAATTTCACTTTGTATATAAAAATTGGTTCAAATTTCACATGATTTTTATTTCCGTTCACCTCAGCTCCGAATCAGATGTTATTCAGAATTTAATTCACAAAAATTCGCAATTTAATCGACAGATTTATTTCAAAATAATATATTTACTAATGTCGAGTTGATTTCACGAAAACGCTTTAGACGACCTGTATATAAGATGCAATATTTCGTCGATGGAAAAAAATCCTTCACTCGGGTGATACGTTACTACGTGTTTAGTTCTTCCGCTGGCCACGTGTCCAGTTATGTAGATGTTTAAATCGAAGTTTGCCGTAAAATATCGTTCGCTAGATCTTGTTTAAGGATTCTTCGAGCACCGTTACTTATTTACGACTGACTTGTATACGATTATATAGTAAGTGGGGCAAGTGGAAATGGGAGGTTGGCCCATAATTCCTCCTTTGCATCCTGAAAAATTCAATAACTACAACATCGAACGTGGCAAAATTGTACATGTAAGGAAATGACAATGTTTATTATCCGAGCAAATCGATAAAATATATACTTGGAAGAACAAAATCGGTATACGATAGATTTAAATATTGCAAATAAGTTGACTATTTATATTGCGGATGGTACTAAAACATTGATAACTTAATCACAGAGCAAAGACACTCACTCTTCGACCGCTTGGTTTATTTTTTCTTGACACAGCAGTTTCTTCTACAAAAAGCACCCGAAATCTGTTCAATTATTTGTTACTGTCGTGTGGATCCTTTTGGGATTCAACGCGCAAAAGAAATGGGAACATTTACCCCCTTCGGGGGTTATTCCATGCTACTTATAGGTACAGAATGAAAATCTTTACGTAATTTAATAAGAATATAATCATAAAATGCCCATTCGATGTGCAGAATTGTCTGTTCGTATCGCACACGCCGAGAAATTCAATCTATTTCCCAGTCTCTAACTCAATAAAAAAAGTTATCCGATGGCTCGAATGTCTTCTGCTTGTCTGTCGTATATTTTCGGGGTGGGTGGGGAAATATACGCCCTTAACGAAGTTACTCAAATTTTCATATCTGCGCTTTTTTATTGTATTCAGAATGGTACTGATGTTAACGTAAATAGCGATATGTCAAACAATATCGCTTTGGGCACAAGATTGGCAAAATATCAAAAAAATTGTTTAATCTTTAAGAGTGCCGTCATCATCTAAAACTAATTTCTGCATCAATCTATTTTTTTTTATAAAGTCTCGTGTCATATATATTTTTTTGTTGTGTATATGGTTTTACAAAATTTATATTTGAACTTTTCCATGACCGAATATCTGGCAACTAATTTAACATCCCGAATATTGTTATATATTATTAATTAAAATGACGAAGACTCGCTTCTTGGGCGCACCGAAGACTAATAAGGCCCTATACAAATTACGCTGTACGTAATTAGACATTTTGGTGGCATTTGAAAAGGGAATGCTTTAAAAGTTCAACAGAGATTAGACAGTGAGTGAAACCCCCCCCCCCCTCATTGGTTCTTACCAAATTGACAACATTAATAAAGACACAAAGAATATCTTTTTCAGCGCTTTAGCGTAAAATATACTTATATATGCTAGGATTTTTTAAACAATGGCGCAATGAGTTTTAATTTTCCTCAATCGTTTTCCGGAAATAAATGTAAATTTAATAAACAGTGTCCCAAATCAATTTCTAAGAAGAATCCCGCGAAGATGTATCGAGAAATTGTCTTTAATATAATTCGAAACATCTCGCGATATATCTTTAATTTTTTTTATCTAGAATTTTTTTTAAAGAAGATTTGAGCGGCATTGAATGAAATAAACAAGTATATAGCTTAAATTTTTTTTTTTTTAAGTAAAATCTTGCATACTAATAATACGCTTGGATTTTCTAAACAATGGCGCAATAATGAGTTTTAATTTTCCTCAATCGTTTTCCGGAAATAAATGTAAATTTAATAAACAGTGTCCCAAACCAATTTCTAAGAAGAATCCCGCGAAGATGTATCGAGAAATTGTCTTTAATATAATTCGAAACATCTCGCGATATATCTTTAATTTTTTTTATCTAGAATATTTTTTAAAGAAGATATGAGTGGCATTGAATGAAATAAACAAGTATATAGCTTAAAATTTTTTTTTTTGAAGTTAAATCCTGTATACTAATAATACGCTTGGATTTTTTAAACAATGGCGCAATAATGAGTTTTAATTTTCCTCAATCGTTTTCCGAAAATAAATGTAAATTTAATAAACAGTGTCTCAAAGCAATTTCTAAGAAGAATCCCGCGAAGATGTATCGAGAAATTGTCTTTAATATAATTCGCAACATCTCGCGATATATCTTTAATTTTTTTTATCTAGAATTTTTTTTAAAGAAGATATGAGTGGCATTGGATGAAATAAACAAGTATATAGCTTAATTTTTTATTTTTTTAAAGTAAAATCTTGCATACTAATAATACGCTTGGATTTTCTAAACAATGGCGAAATAAAGAGTTTTAATTTTCCTCAATCGTTTTCCGGAAATAAATGTAAATTTAATAAACAGTGTCTCAAACCAATTTCTAAGAAGAATCCCGCGAAGATGTATCGAGAAATTGTCTTTAATATAATTCGAAACATCTCGCGATATATCTTTAATTTTTTTTATCTAGAATTTTTTTTAAAGAAGATTTGAGCGGCATTGAATGAAATAAACAAGTATATAGCTTAAATTTTTTTTTTTTAAGTAAAATCTTGCATACTAACAATACGCTTGGATTTTCTAAACAATGGCGCAATAATGAGTTTTAATTTTCCTCAGTCGTTTTCCGGAAATAAATGTAAATTTAATAAACAGTGTCCCAAATCAATTTCTAAGAAGAATCCCGCGAAGATGTATCGAGAAATTGTCTTTAATATAATTCGAAACATCTCGCGATATATCTTTAATTTTTTTTATCTAGAATTTTTTTTAAAGAAGATATGAGTGGCATTGAATGAAATAAACAAGTATATAGCTTAAATATTTTTTTTTTGAAGTTAAATCCTGTATACTAATAATACAATCGGATTTTCTAAACAATGGCACAATAATGAGTTTTAATTTTCCTCAGTCGTTTTTCGGAAATAAATGTAAATTTAATAAACAGTGTCCCAAATCAATTTCTAAGAAGAATCCCGCCAAGATGTATCGAGAAATTGTCTTTAATATAATTCGCAACATCTCTCGATATATGTTTAATTTTTTTTATCTAGAATTTTTTTAAAAGAAGTCATGAGCTGCCTTAAATAAAATAAACAAGCATATAGCTTAAAAAATATTTTTAAAAAAGTAAAATCTCGTTTTTATAATTTTGCCTTATAAAAAAGTTTTACCATAAGAAATCTCATAAACCGTACAATAAAAAAAATATATATATTCCTCAATTACAAAACACGCTACATTTTCTACGCAATAGCAATGTTCGTATTTCTTCGTCAGGTATTTCGCATCCTCATTGACCTGTATTTTTCCCAACAACATGTCTGCATTTCAATTAAATTCCATAATTGTTGTTTCCGGGCATTTTTATTTCGCTTCATATATTTATAAGAGCGATTTGTTTCGGAAAATTGAATCTAATATTCACGGCGGAATGTTGAATATAGCTTTTCACTACTGCGGTATTTAGAAATGAAAGGAATTCGAGAATTGGGTCACGAAAACATGCGAACATGCTTCATTGCGGTAGTAAAATTTTTAATACTCATATTTGCACTTAAAGCACCTATTTTCATTACGGAATAATTTATTTTATTAAGCTAATTTGAAATATATTTTATTATAAGTACAAAAAAAATTATTACAGCTTGTTCTCTGAGCCTCCACGTAATGTTTTAATTAATTTTCATTTTTATCTTTTACATATATGCTCATATTTATCGGACCAAATCAATTTGGAAAATTGTTTTCTATTATTCTTCAAAATAATTAGTATCTTGTTGAAACGGAATGAATGAATTTTAGTCCAGTGCTTTAGCACTGAAGTTAATGATTTTTTAGCGGCAATTATCAGGGCCTAATCAGCCCATTAAGCAAATTATTAATTAAAATACACTGAAAACATTTTATCATCGCTGTTTTTCGATTGTATAATAATCAATGTGTGTTTGTTTTTAAATACTAAATAATATTTAGTGTCTGCGAATTATATCTCATCAAAATTTCTTATTACCGCTCTGCGTCTTTTGTTTTATTTAGTAACAAGGCGGAATACATTTTGCACTGGAAATTATATGATAATACAAAAGCATACTATTGTTCTGTTTTGTTTTCGTTGTGCATTTCAGAAATATTTCAGCCTTCAGAAGAGCTAATCTGAAATTGCAGCTTTCATAGCGTTTTTTACAGCTTAAAATAGAAGTAGTTATTTGATAATATATTGTAAATTAAATATACTCTTGTTTAAAAATCAAGAATGAAGTAAAATTTTTTTTTTTATTAATTCAAGTCTTTTTTTTTGTATATAACTTAAAGTGTGGTTACTAGCAATTTTGAGGTAACAATTTTTTTACGTTTAAAGAGGCGCCTTTAAAAAAATTATGGAAAAAATTTTAGGCAAAGGAATTGATCCTATTCGAGGAGCTTATGTTATTTTTTGAATTTCATTTGAATTTGTGTATTGGATTTATAGCGATTATTCTGGATGACGAGTCTATAGGCAAGCTTACATTCGATTCGTTCGAATTTGACAGATGCACAGGATGTTTGTGTGCGTGCAACGGCGTAAAGCATAAAATAAATACCGTTTATTCGCGCTTCGAAGCACACCTAGAAAAAGTGGATTTAATATTTCCTATAGAAAGCCAGCGCTCGAATCAACAACGAAAATGTTACATTAAAAATTTCAAATTGTGGATTGTAATAGCACAGAATATCACCCAAATTAATGGTTGAAGCACAAAAACATTTTGCCAACACATTTTTTCTACAGACCCATTAAGAATCGCACAATTAGTAATTCAAAAATCTTCCGACATTTTAAAATACGAAATTAAAAAATTTTTTTATGCGAATAGTAGCAACAAATACACAATTTCCCTCTTCCGCAAATCATTTATCCTGCTCAAGAAACAATATTCTGCTAACTAAAAGCAGAGGAAGAATGATTTCAATGTTTATTAATATTTATGAAGATATTATCGTGCCCTTTAATCAAAGACGTGAAAACAAACGTTGAAAATATTGAAATCGAACAAAAAAATGTATTTCGATATTGTAGCTTGAGGATAAAAAATAAATTAAATGCACATGTTGAAAATAATAAACAAAATAGCAAATTTGTTAAATTGTTTTATTAAAAACTCAATTATTCGATTTTTTAAATGTATCACCACCGTGTTAAATAATAGTATAGAATAAATAAAATAAAAATAAATTTAAATTTAACACGGAATAATTTAAGTGAACTAATTTGAGTAGGATGACCTGAGTTAGTCAAAAATATGCTCGGCTACAGCACTTTTATCTTTTCTATTTAATGTGAAATGCTCCTTAAATCTAGTTTCAGTGGGTCTACATGTTTGTCTTCTATATATACTTTAGGACAACTAGAACAAGATATTTCATAAATACCAGATTTTTTATTGAAATCAATCAAATTTTTGGGATTTCCTAGAAAATTAGCAAGACTATTATATGTTACTTAAAAATTATATCTAAACCACGTGCAATTATAGGAAAAAATGGTAATTTAACAAAAGTTTGAGTTAAAATTATTACTTTGTTCTAAACTACTAATATTTCTGATATCTGTTGTTCTTTTAAATTTTCTTAAAATGTTATTTATAATTTTATAAGATTAGCCATTTTCTATGCTATATTTCAGATATTATTTAATTCAATGTTATATTTATCATTAGATAAAGAAAAATGTAATAAGCGGTTAATGAAAACTTAAAAGCAGCATATTTATATTAACGACAATGATTTGAATCGTTCTGTATATAGCAGTCCGTATTTGTAGCTTTTCTATATATATCAAATTCCAATATATTATTATTTTTAATGACTAAAACATCTAAGAAAGATAACTGATTATTATTTTCGATTTCATAAGTAAATTTAATTGAAGGAAATTTAGAATTTAATATTTTTTATATAATCATCAATATTAGACGTTGCAGTATCAAAAATCGCAGATGTCATCTACATATCTAATCCAAACTCTAGGAAAATAAATTATATATGATTATATAAATAAATATCAATCACGATTCGTGACACAGGTGTTTTATTTGGTTTTTATCTTGTGCTACTGAAGATGGGGGCATGGCCTTCGAAATGCGCATCTGGCTACTTAATGTTTTCAGTTACGGTATTTGGGTGATATTCTATACTATTATTTAACACCGCAGTGATAATTTTTAAAAGGAAAAGTACAAAATGTGGATTTTTACGGTTCGAAATTTTTCACGAAAAATTCTGTGGTAAATAACCTCAGGTTAGGCGAAGACTAAACATTCTCCGATGCTATTCTATTGGCAATATTGTCGTTGACAACTGCTATCGCTCTATATATATGTTCCAGCGTAGTATATTGGGTGATGTGTCGTCACACATGAGTGGCTTACCGATAATCCAATTTGTATTTGGGTGCGAAAACGAAAATATTACCGGCAACAAACGAAAAATTGTATGTAAAATAAGCTGCACGCAATAGTTCAAACGTACACGTTTTTTTCTCAAAAAAAAAAAAATTGCATATATATGCGAATGGAGCCGAAAAACCGTCAGACGTCATATCGAGAAAAACTGCGCTCTCGATTTTGTAAAATGATTTCGTATGTCTATATACCGTGCGTTTGTAGATTTAGCATTGTCCAATGAATTTATTTCGTTATGAATTAATTGTTCTTCGACAGATGAATTTTTTTTATTGATAAACTACAATTATGGGAGATAATTGAATTATCTCACATAATTGACAAAAAGATAATTGATATTTTATTTTATTTTGTTACTATTATCGTTTTTAAGGGACATAAGAAAAATCGCACGGACGAAGTATTTTTGATATTATTTTAATTTATACGCCATTTAATTTTCGGGTCGCTATTTCTTCTTCAGGTATATAACACGCTTGTCAATTTATTTAATCTCGCCGTGTAGATAACAAAAAAACAAAAAAAAATTATATACACCTTTCATGGTAGAGTGAGCGATAAAAATGGTTGACGTATGTTTGGGATACAAATAATTTTCTAAACAAGAAACTAAACCTACTTTTCTATGGCAGAAGAGGGACTTTCACCCGAGTTCCAATAAACTCACTCAGCCACTCGATCAACCAGAAACTTTACGTCTGATTTCACTTGAATAATAGCTCAATACTCGCAAGTGTTAAAGTTCACGAATCGATTTCCACCGAATCTTGCCGCACAGAATGCGGAATTTACCATTCCTCCAGCTGCACATCAAACACCTGGCACGGAATAAGAAAAAAAAAATCAGTCAATAAACGGATGTTCGATTCACACGTGGAAAAAGAATTGATTGGTGACCAAATCATTATTAACCAAAAATTTGTGCACAATCTAAATATATATATTTTTTGTTGGATTAATTTACATAATCTTGTAATTCAAATTTTCAAGTTTTTTATAATTAGGGAAGAGATATATATATTTTTAACTATAACCTATTTATCGTTTTTGTTTTTAAGAACACGTTCGTGAAAAAATATATTCAAATTTAATATCTGCAAGGATTTAAAATCTTAATTTGTATGATGTGTAGACGATGTGTTAAAAGAGGTCATACTAAATGTTAGACAAAAAAAAAATTAAGATTGAAGCAACAATCTTAAGATTAAACATAAAAATCTGCAAGAAAAAAAATTAATATTGACACAAAAATTACGTCTTATATATTTCCCAATCGATAATTGTTTTCAACTATCTGCAAAATAGTTGCGAATTTGATTTCGCTTCGATCAGACAATAGCAGCAATCTTACCGAACAGTAATAGACAGATTACTTTGAGGAATCGACTGGGAATTTAGCATTTTCTCGTCAATATACGGCTTGACACGTTGGATGAACTCGTCCTTACTGTTAGATCCTTCGTATTCCCGGGCTCTGTGCTCCAATATCGCTGTATATTTGTTGCCGTGTATCTATATCCAGCAATATTGGATTCGATGTAGTCGGTATCTGTGTTCGTATGGCAGTCAAAAGAGAGGCGGAAGAATCAACGAGTCAGGAGAGAAGAAGAAGTCTGACTCGTTGCCGAGATCAAGGGTGCGATGGCGAAAATAAAGGAAATACGGCATCCGTAACCCACCGAAAAATATCACTCGATGCGTATTTCGAACACCATATACAGATATATAGCCGATTGTTCAGGACCGGTTCAATTGAAATCATTTATGGATAGTTTTAATCATTAATTCTATATTTAAAAAAATATCACTACTGACAGAGGTATTTTATTTAGTTTTATCTTGTGCTACTGAAGATGGGGGCATAGCCTTCGAAATGCGCATCTAGCTACTTATTGCTTTAAGTTACGGTATTTGGGTGATATTCTATACTATTAATTCTATAGATGGTTTATTTAAATCTTAAAATATCAACGTTATTCGAACAGTTGTTGTTTTTGTGGAAAGGTTGAATTTTTTTTTATTTTTATTTTAAATCGCCAAGAAAATTCTAAATTATTAATTTTAAAATACTTTATTTAAATCGTAAAATATCAATATCAATTTTTTTTGAAAAATGTAATCAAAAATCCTTCAAAGCTCTTCTAAATAATGAATTTAAAGATAGTTTCTTTAAATCTTAAAATATCAACGTTATTGTAACATTACTCCCTATTTTTTTTTTTGTAGAAACCCTCACTTTTTAAATTTATTTAAAAAATATTTCAAGGAGCTTCTAAATTATTAATTAAAAAGATACATTATTTAAATCGTCAAATATCAATATTGTTCTATTTTTTTTTTTGTAAAAACTTTCCATTAATTTTTCCAAAAATGTATTTAAAAATCCTTCAACGATCTTCTAAATCTAAATCAATAAATCAAAGGATATTTTAATTAAATCATCAAATATCAGTATTGTTCTAATATTATTCTCTATTCATTTTTTTTAGTAAAAACCTTCAATTTATTTTTCGAAAAATTCATTTAAAAATCCTTCAAGGATCTTTTAAATCATTAATTCAAAAGATATTTTATGTATATAATCAAATATCAATAGTTTTCTACAATTATTCTATATTAAATGTATTTTTTTTGTTTAAATCCTCAATTTTTTTTACAAAATCCTTTTTGGAATTTCATTAATTGAAAGGATATTTTGTTTAAATCATTAAATACCTATACTATTCTATATTAAATTTTATTCTTCTAGAAATCTTAATTTTTTTTTTGGAAAAATGTAAAAATCATTCAAAAACATTTCTTCAGAGGATACTTCGTTCAAATCACCAAAAAAATATCAACATGATTCTGATATTCTATGAGCGTAATTGACTTTGTAAATATGCTCAATATGTAAAATTTTCAGGCCTCTTAATCTCACACTAAAAGCTCTTACACTTTTATTTGAATTGCTATTAACTTCGGTTTATAACTTAGTTCGGCTCTGTAAAAGGCCCTGATTTTTGCACAGCAAAGCAAGGTTTGGCAGGCAGAAAATGTGTGATTGTGTGATTTTGACACTTCCGTCTAAAAACACCAATTTGCCGATAAGTTATTGCTATTTGGCCCGAGTTCGATAAATAAAATGTCATTGTGCAGATACGAAACTTAAAAAAAAAAAAAAAAAGCTGAAGATCGACACATAAAAAATATTTTGTCCATTAAAGAACATCTTATTTAATTTTCTTTAACAATTTTTTTTTGTAACTTTCTTATATCCTTATGCACTAGCATATAATTCAAAGGTTCATATAAAGCTGAAACTTTTTTCGTTTCATCTTGGTCATCATATAGCGAGGCAATCTTCTTGTAAAAAGTTCTTCGGCTTAAGACTTAAGAAGCCGGCACCGCACGTTCAAGTCATTTTGCAGAAATTACCTACACAAATAAAGTTCATTAAATGAACCGTGGATAATAATCAAGTGGTCGTCAAAGCATGTTACAATTCTATTAATTTTTGTTTTGTGTTTAATTAAAACTACTAGTTTTTTCGCTGGAAAATTTAATAGTAAAAATAATTACTTTACTACATATAAATACAAAACAAAATCGTTTAGTTAGTTAAAGAGTCCGCAATCCTAAAGATTGGTTGGAAACAGCACGCCATGCCGATCTATCCTGAGCTAATCCCTTCATCTCCCTATAGCTATTCATCTCAACGTCTTCTACTATCTGACTCACATACTCCAATCTAGGCCTACCTACCCCTCTCTTTCCCTCCACTCTACCTTCTATGATCAATTGCATAATCCCCCCATGCCTAAGAATATGCCCTACTAATCTGTCTCTCCTACGCTGTAACACTCTCCAAATACTTCTCTTCTCCCCTACTAATTCTAGTACAGCTTCATTTGTTACTTTATCTTCCCAACCAATCCTCATCATCCTCCTATAACACCACATTTCGAATGCTTGTAATCTACGCTTCTCTTCCTTTCCTATAGTCCACGCCTCACACCCGTACAGTGCTACACTCCAAACATATACCTTCAGTAATCTTTTTCTAATACCCAAGTCAATATTTGATCTTAAAATCTGTTCCTTTTCTACGAATGCCTTCCTACCCTGTGCTATCCTACACTTTATATCTACCTTGCTTCGATTATCTTTTGTGATTCTACTGCCTAAATAACAAAAATCTGACACTTCTTCGATTCTATTATCTCCTATTGAGATCCTCATTTTTCTACTGCATTCCTTTTTGTCACACCTCATCACTTTAGTTTTACATATATTTATTTTCATGTTAAAATCCCTAGTCAATACTGCCTGCATACCATTCAATACCCTTTCTAAATTCTTTTCGCTTTCCTCCAATATAGCTATATCGTCGGCGAATCTCAGCATATATATTTTCTCTCCCTGTACATTCACACCTACACTATACTCTTCTTTTACTTTGTTTATTGCATCTTCTATATATAGATTAAATAATAACGGTGAAAGTGTACATCCCTGCCGAACTCCCTTCCCTATTTTTGCTACCTCTTCTTCCCCCTCAATTCTAACTAAGGCAGTTTGGTGTTTATATAAATTAAAAATTATTCTCCTATCCTTATAATCTATACCCGTTTCTTTTAAAATTCTAAACATTATGTCCCAATCTACATTGTCAAATGCCTTTTCTAAGTCTACAAAAGCTATGCAAGTTACCTTTCCTACCCTCTTTCTTTTTTCTACTACCGTTCTTAGTGCTAGAATCGCCTCTCTCGTCCCTCTGTTTTTCCTAAAACCAAACTGATCTTCTCCTAGCCTTTCCTCTACTTTATTTTCTAATCTCCTATAAATAATCTTTAGCAATATCTTCGATACATGTGATAGTAGACTAATGGTCCTATAGTTCTCACACAAATTAGCTCCTATTTTCTTCGGCATTGTTACTATTCTACTACGCTGAAAATCCTGTGGTACTTCTCCCTTCTCATATATTTTACAAACTAACCTGTATAATCGCTCCTGAATTTTTTCCCCTGCGTGCTTTATTAATTCGGCTGGTATCATTGTAATATTAAAAATTATTTGCAAATATTCTTGTAGTACGCGCGCAATTTTTTTTGCACTAATAAAAACTGATGCCAATGAGCAGCGCTAAGAATGGCACAGCAAAAGGCAGTTGTGTATGCCTTTTGTGAGTCGCTTTGTTAAATAAAAGCTTTTAATGTATTTGCAATATTAAAAAGCTGGATTACTCTCCGAGTTTATTTTCATGAATACGAAGCCGTTATATTTTAATTGGACATGACAAACATTAATGACGATTACAAACTGCCGAAGGAGCTTTCATAGACACACTCTTTAGTACAGCGTAAAAAATAAAAACACGTTAAAAAATACGTACCATTTAGTACGATTTATGACGATAGATAAACTTTTTAGCACTTAAGTAAATCCAAAATGATTAAAAAATGGAAAATATATAATTGTGTATTTTTTTGATTTAAACATTTGATACATATATACATGTGTGTGTGTGTGTGTTTATATAACAAGTCGAAAGGGTAAAAAAAATTAAAAATTAAACTTCATTTTTGATAATCGAAAGCTTCGCCACCTATGTCTACATATATTTCTGTGAACATAGTAAAAAAAAATTATACAAAAAATGAAAATATATTTTTGTGTATTTTTTTTATTTTCATTATGATCTGATTTTATATGTCATAAGTTGAAAAGTTGAAAAAAAATTGAAAAATAAATTGTACTTTTCATTTTTGCAAATCTAAAGCTTCGCCACTATGTCTATATATATTTAAGTGGATAATTGTAAAATTTTTGTTCGAAAAATGAAAATATATATGTGTGTATTTTTTTTATATTCAAATATATAATATATATGTCACAAGTTGAAAGGGTAAAAATAATAAAATTACTTTTGATTTTTGCAAATCTAAAGCTTCGCCACTATGTCTATATATATATTTCTGTGGACAATTGTAAACATTTTAATCAAAAAATGAAAATATATATTTGTGTTTTTTTTTTTTTTATTAAGATCTGATTTATATGTCAAGTCGAAAAGGTAAAAAAAAAAAATGTACTTTTCATTTTTGCAAATCGAAAGCTTCGCCACTATGTCTATATATATTTAAGTGGATAATTGTAAAATTGTTATTCGAAAAATGAAAATATATATTTGTATAAATTTTTTTTATTCAAATATATAATATATATGTCACAAGTTGAAAGGGTAAAAATAATAAAATTACTTTTGATTTTTGCAAATCTAAAGCTTCGCCACTATGTCTATATATATATTTCTGTGGACAATTGTAAACATTTTAATCAAAAAATGAAAATATATATTTGTGTTTTTTTTTATTTTTATTAAGATCTGATTTATATGTCAAGTCGAAAAGGTAAAAAAAAAAATGTACTTTTCATTTTTGCAAATCGAAAGCTTCGCCACTATGTCTATATATATTTAAGTGGATAATTGTAAAATTGTTATTCGAAAAATGAAAATATATATTTGTATAAATTTTTTTTATTCAAATATATAATATATATGTCACAAGTTGAAAGGGTAAAAATAATAAAATTACTTTTGATTTTTGCAAATCTAAAGCTTCGCCAGTATGTATATATATATTTAAGTGGATAATTGTAAAATTTTTGTTCGAAAAATGAAAATATATATTTGTGTATTTTTTTTATTCAAATATATAATATATATGTCACAAGTCGGAAGGGTAAAAATAATAAAATTACTTTTGATTTTTGCAAATCTAAAGCTTCGCCACTATGTCTATATATATATTTCTGTGGACAATTGTAAACATTTTAATCAAAAAATGAAAATATATATTTGTGTTTTTTTTTTTTTTTATTAAGATCTGATTTATATGTCAAGTCGAAAAGGTAAAAAAAAAAAATGTACTTTTCATTTTTGCAAATCGAAAGCTTCGCCACTATGTCTATATATATTTAAGTGGATAATTGTAAAATTGTTATTCGAAAAATGAAAATATATATTTGTATAAATTTTTTTTATTCAAATATATAATATATATGTCACAAGTTGAAAGGGTAAAAATAATAAAATTACTTTTGATTTTTGCAAATCTAAAGCTTCGCCAGTATGTATATATATATTTAAGTGGATAATTGTAAAATTTTTGTTCGAAAAATGAAAATATATATTTGTGTATTTTTTTTATTCAAATATATAATATATATGTCACAAGTCGGAAGGGTAAAAAAAATAAAATGTACTTTTCATTTTTGCATATCTAAAGCTTCGCCAGTATGTCTATATATATATATATTTTTTTTTTCTGTGAACAATTTTACACATTTTAATCAAAAAATGAAAATGAAAAAAAAAATATTTGTGTAATTTTTTTTATTCAAATATCTAATATATATATATCACAAGTCGAGGGAGTGAATAAAATAAAATGTACTTTTGATTTTTGCAAATCGAAAGCTTCGCCACTATGTATGTATATATTTAAGTGGATAATTGTAAAATTTTTGTTCGAAAAATGAATATATACATATTTGTGATTTTTTTTTATTCAAATATATAATATACATGTCACAAGTCGGAAGGGTAAAAAAAATAAAATGTACTTTTCATTTTTGCATATCTAAAGCTTCGCCAGTATGTCTATATATATATATATTTTTTTTCTGTGAACAATTTCACACATTTCAATCAAAAAATGAAAATGAAAAAAATTAATATTTGTGTAATTTTTTTTATTCAAATATCTAATATATATATATCACAAGTCGAGAGAGTGAAAAAAATAAAATGTACTTTTCATTTTTGCAAATCGAAAGCTTCGCCAGTGTGTATATATATTTCTGTGGACAATTTTGTGTCATATGAGCGGGCCACCTCCATTTAGGAATCCATTAGGAAGATTCGAGTAATATTAGGGATTTGATGAATCTCTCTATCTACGGAGAGCATTAATGGACCATCTCCCCCATATTATACGCGCGTGGATATTCGCTCGTTTATATGCCATCGAGAGGCAAATGGATGCGAGACCCGAATATTTCGTGACATTTGGCGGAGGGCGCGGATTTTTTTCTTTTTTCTTTTACTACTAGCGGCACCCCCGAACTACGAGTAGATACAATAAGATGGTATTAGACGTCCCCCTGTTTTTCCCTGCTGGGAAGATACTTCGTAGACGCGAAAGTACTTTAAATAATACTTAGTCTAACAGTGATTGAAACCAAAGCAAATAAATTGAAAAAAGCTTGGTGGAAATAATGATACGTAAAATATTCTGGGTATAACGCGACTGGAATAGATTTTTTTTAAATATATATATAAGAAAAATCTCGTATTTTCTGTGTGAAATATTTTATTTTAACACATATTTTTGCCGTGGTACGTGAATATGTGTTCGACACTCGAGAGACATGACCAGTTGCAGATATTGGAAGCAATTTGGTCTGCAGAACGTGACTCGAACTTTGGGAGCTTGAGGAAAGCCTATAAATCCAATGGACATAGAACAATACTCTGTCTTCGGCAATAAATATCTCAAAAATCTTCGAGAAGGAATGTTTATATCGTTGTCTTTTGCAAAATAAATTTGTTCGATGTTTAAACGCTAATAAGCGAAACGTTTTTGAAAAGGACGAAAATTTAATATGTACTGGACCAAAATATTTTGTTAAAATTGAAAAATGAGAAAGGTATCCTATGGATTTTTTTTTGGCAAAATCTTTACACCTGTTTATGCCATTTTCTAATAGTATTCGATTCAATGATTTTGACGAGGGGCGAATATTTCAAAACGTACCAATTTTTGAATTGAGCACTCTGCCCATATTAAATTCTTCAACGGAATCAAATCTGTAATAGACCCGTCTATTTACCTGTGAACATTTTTGATTGCACTTGAAGGTAACCCAAACTGAAACTACATGGTACTTAGGGAATACCTCGTTACCATTTTCCGTTTGGTTCGGAGCTCGGACCAAAGTGGACATTCAATTACAGTGCATAAATGATATGGCCGAATTAAGGAGCGCCTATTATGACCATGCAGGGTCCTTGTAATCTCTGTAATAGTCCCGCAAATGCGATAAGATTGGACACCGGCCACTTTATGTTCCTGATAAACTATAAGTTACTGCTGCATTTCCCAAGGTGTTAGGAAAGACATACAAGTCCTCGAGTTGTTAGCTCGAACGGCATTTGTTAAAGGAATTTCGTTCTGAACTAGTAACTTGAATTTTGACGTAGAAAACTTTTGTTCATATTTGTTGGTTGAAAACTTTTCTTATGTCGAAAAGTAGATTTTTTAAATATAAATGCTTTAAAAGTACATTATAATATATCTTGTTTTTTTTTTTTTATAGGTGAGTCCAAAAACGTCCAACAACTTTCTCTAAGCGGTTCAGAAATTGGTGAGTGCAAAAAATTTAAATAATTGACAATTTCGCTTACAAACTTTGATGAAATTGAATTTATATTCTTCCGATCTCTGAAGATTTTTTAATATTTAGTAATGATACACCCGTTGGTAAATTTTGAGTTCGAATTTATTGAAAATTTACTGGTCGATGAAGTTATTTAAAAAATAGAAGCCTCTATAAAATTCAATATACTTGTTGCAAGGTTGCCACATCTCACACGTCCAATTTTCCATCTTGTATATCCTCAAATACGGACCTACCAATTTGCACCACGCAGAGAAAGATATATACATAGTGCAAATCTCTTCAATAATCATATTATGTTTGAAGCGAACATAATTGACATAGAAAGGGCCCCGGGGCCGAACCGAATGAGAGGCCTCACGCCATCAGCCATCTAGAAAATTAATATGAAAAGCACTCTTTACACGCGGCACTAAAATGTTTAATCCGAACATTTTTGCTGACGATAAAAGCTTGATAATAAGATCAGAGTGGCAAAGTAATGTTTAATGAGCTCAATTACATTCTGACTTAAAAAAAAATTATTGTTGGATTAAAGGACAAAGATAATTGCACCGTTGAATGCAATTAAACTAAGATTGCCCCTTTCATTTTATTTTCTGCTTCGTTGTCGTAAATCTATATGCAACTGATAAAACTGAAGACAATTCTTATGGCACTCTGATGTAATTAAAAAACTTTCGCCTTGTAAATGAAGTCTTTTAATTCAACCAGTTGGAGGGTTGGCTATTTCCTCGCAGCCTAGAACAGGAAAAGTTGGCCAATGGAAGAAGTGGTGCATATTAACACCCCCTTGAATGCATATAAAAAGAGGATATGGATAGAAAAAAACAAAAGACAGTTACTAACGGAGTGCCGTGATTAATAGTCGCATAATTTAAAATCAGACGGCATAATGAAGATGAAGCTAAGTTTGGTAATAGTTGTGGAGGAGCGCTATTTTTTTTGGTTCTTTGTTCTAAAGTAGTTTTCTTTTGTCTATGGAATAATATACTTGTCTATACAAGTCTTAAGTTTTATCTCCATCCTTGGCGATTATTCGAAATAAATTGTACAAAAAAAAATCGTAGTATTAAGCGAAATATATATTTTTACAGTGTGGTATTATACGGCTATGAGGCGTGGGCCAAATATACGAACCGATCATCGAATACTATCAATTTCGGCGCAACAAACTATTTATTGTCCTCGTTAAACCGGCAAATTTAATTCAAGTCCTTAAAAGGTTCAAACATCTTCTTTACACATCGTCATGAGCGATCGGTTCACGTTGTCCTCCGTAGTCCTGCAAATTGAATTTGCCCTCAGTGATTTCGTTAACGCTGCTTGCCAAGGCACATATGTGCAGCAACCTCCGTCCGCCATTCTTGTATCTCCGTAATGGCCGCAGTATAGGTGCACAATTTACGACGGACATATTCAATTTCTTTCACGCGTTCGTAAATTCCACGGACGGTGAATCCTCCTTGGACATCTTGAACCTGCATCCCTCTTCGGCCGTTCCTCCTCTCACACCACGGTGCTAGGTTTCGGTTTGGCGCAGAGGTCACGCTGTTTTTGGAGCTGTGTTTGTGCCACGTAGACATTTCGTGTTGTGTCCTCCTCTTCAAGTCCACTCTGCGTTTACCCTTGGCGATTTATTTTTGTGTATTTCGCCCAAACACGCCTTTGCCGTTTTTCAAGACTTACCTTTCCAGCTGGCATTGGTAAAATCGCTTTTGGTTTCAACAATCTGCTGGCGCTTTCTTAAAGTTCGTAATAATTTTCGTTTGTTGTAGCGAAACAAAAATCTAAAGCTACAAAATGAGTTTATTTATAAAAATGTTTGCTAGCACAAAAAATGTCGCTAGTATATACGAAATATTTCACGACATCTCGCGAGTTTTCTTTTTGGCGGGTTGGTGTAGTGTGCCGATGAACATTTTTACCGCAATATAAGCACATATACGTTATGCAAATAGGTTTTGAAAGTGTTACGAGGAAGGATTTCAACATACATAATGCCATCTGAACAAGAAGATAATAGGCCGTATATGAGACAGTTTTCCTTCTGTTTACCCCATTTTCAGTGGAGAATATGTGAAGTTGCGGTTGGCATACCTGATAATATGCATCGTGTACAGGTTGTTAACATTTTTCATACAAAATTTTCCATTTTACAATGTCGAGGTAATTTGTTTGAGTATTTAAAAAAAGATGTTGCATGCATATTTTGGTTATAAACCATTGTTGTTTGTCTTGAAAAAAAAACAAAAAACAAATGAGGTGTCCCATGAGAAGAAAAATGAAACATTTTCTACAACTAGGATATATTAAAATAAAATTATCGTACCGTTATTTCTAAATTTGATATTTTTAACGTTAGGCCAATTTTTTTATTGATATTCGACTCCCTACGATGACGTAGGTAGTATTTAACTATCTTATATGTACGGTGCGCATGTGTTATATGCGCAAACGTCCCATACACCGCTGCCATATCGAATCTAAATGCTGATTTATAAAGAAACATTAAAAAATATGTAGTTATTCCTACAATTTTTATGATTAATTTTTTTTTAAAGAAAATAATTAATGTTAAAAATAATTTATTACCTCTGCATCGGATGTGAATTTAATTTTGAACTTCTTAAGAATTTATCGTGGCAACACCAATATTTGAACACTACATTTTTTTAAATATAGGAAAGAAAAATATTAAGATTCATAGTTGTTTTTTATTATAAAAAATTGTTTGGTTGCACACGATTAAAAATATCAATTCTACTGAAAACAAATGTTGATTTTTTTTATTTAACAAAACACAGAAGCTAAATATTGGCTGGCAATAAATTTTATTCCACTTTCAGTGTCTTAAGAACTGCGAATAATTCCCGTGCGTGTTCGCCGATCGTTTTTACACCCTGTATATCTTCTGATTCAACATTAATACTACAAACACTACGTAGGCATCTAATCTTGTACAGTAAGTATTGTTTACGTTGTAATATAGTGCGGCATAGTATTATAATAATCTCTGGTAATGATTTGTCAACCACAACGCTATGTATAGGAGCAGCATGCGTTTCAATTATTCCACCTGGGTTACCATCGCTTTCCATTCCCACTATTCCATCTAATTCCAGATGGAATTATTATTGCCTGGATTGCGCCTCGGCTGCGCGGTACCACGTTTATTACCTCCTCTGTCTTGAGCCAATGCACAAATAGGATTCTGCACGGCAAATAGAATGCGAAATTGTGGATTCTGCGACGTGATGTTGGTAAAACTGGAAATTTTCTATATCCAGACTTGTGTGGTTTAATTGAATTTTTTTTTTAAGAAAACAGTCGTTTTTTTACCCTTTCCACGCGCTCTTAAGATCAACAATTTAATTTTGACGGGGACAGGTATTTTTAATTCTAAAAAATCAAGTTGTTAACGTGAGAAAGATGACAAGGAGTGCTTTCGTGCTTGCAGGACGAAAATTCGATTTTTGATGAGGATAAATATCTTTTGTTCTGATAAAGCAGGTTACTAACTTTAGAGAGCTGCATTTGTTCGTTTGCAAAAAGAACGTATTTTTGCATTGTTAATTTGGTATTTTTTTGCAAAATTGTCATTTATATACAGGGTGTGGTTTTTTTTTGGTACATAAGGTACATATAAATTTTCTGTAATAAAAAATTGATTCGTGCAATTTTAGAGAAATTTTTTAAAAACTCACAAATTGATATAATACTACGTCTTATATCTGCTATTACACCAATTTACTATAAAATTAATTATATAATTAATACAAAAACAGTATTAATTTTAATAATAAAAAATTGCACTATTTTCATCTTCAAATGTTCATTGCTTTATGGAATTTTAAATCTAAATTTAACACTCTTCAGGATCTAACTGTAGCACAAATATGAAGACACATAATAAATATTAGTCTAGCATAATTATACATTATTAAACATGTTAAATCAAATATATCTAAATGCAAATATGATATATTCCTCTATCTTCAAAATAATAAAAACATATCGATTTTTTTTTACTATTAATATCTGGTAATTTTTATTAGGAACTTCAGTAAAAGACACATGTACATATCTATTGATCCAATCCAATTTTTTTTTGTAAAAAATATCTTTGGAATAATCAATTTTTCATCATTTAAAAATGAGTCTTTATTCGAAGGACCTTTTAGGATATTGGCACGTGCGCATTATTTAAGGACTATATTATATAAATAAATCGCTGAGGAGGACGTCGTCGTTTTTTGACAGTATGTGGTGACATACGGGGGTGGGGTGGGGGGGTATGATCAAGACGCGTCAAGCCAGAAGGGGTGGTAGTCCCTCCGCTGTTGTGTTGAGGGTTGCAGATGTCCTTTGGTCCTTGTAAATAGATATATAGAATGTGTATGTTGGAGAGTTGGGATGGTCCTGACATGGCTCTTCGTATCGATGTGAATATTGCAATGTGGACGTGAAAGAGCAATTTATACTAAAAACAATTTTTTTTTTCGAGTTTATTATTTAAATTAGTTAATAATATTTGTTTGTTTGTTTAAGTAAGGAATTTGCTTTTATTTATTTTTACTTTTATTGAAATATAGGCTTTAAAGATCAGTTTGCTTTCGTCCTTGATTTATGTTTTTTTTTACAAGGAGTTTAAAAATCATAAAACTAACTGATTTTTGAAAAAATGTTTTATTTACACTATTTCGTCATTCTTAATTCTAAATTTTTGAGATTTTTTTTTGAACTAAAAAAAAAAACGTAAAAGAACTAAATATGCTTCGATGATTTTGAAAAAAATCAATATTTTAATTTGATACATCCAAATTTTTTGACCTGCTTGTCTTCAGTGTAAACTGTCGTTCAGGCAACTGCGCTCTAAGCTATAAGGACCCACTTTTCTACATTTGCATAGCGAGCAAGAATCAACTATCGATAAATCATCTAGATAGGCTATGAGATGGGTGGACTGTTGGACACTTGTTGTGACACATATAGAAAGCTCCTGCTAAAGCTCAATATCCGAATATTCAATGAAGACGACCTGTTTTCCCATTTAGAATATACTTCGTGCCGTACATGCCATAAAAATGATTTGAATTTGACGTGTAAATAATACAAGAATGAAAAAGTACCGCTGGAGCTTTTTGAAGTACATTTTTTATAAATGTTTTTTGGGGAATTATTGGAAAAAAGTAGTAGATTTTTTTGTCTACTTACTGTGTAACTGAAAATTGAGGTTGAGCTTTCGAAATGCGCACATTTAGCATATATTTTGAGTTATCAATTAAAGTAAGAATTTACTTTATTTTTTTGTGAGGTCGAATAATTTTTTTATCGCACAAATTTCAGGTGCATTTTTAACCGCACGATTTCTGCATAAGAAAAATTATTTTAGAATATATATATTGTCAATTTAAATAAAATAAAAAGCAAATGAACAAAGTACCGGAATTTTATAAAAACGGAATAATTACATTTTTTCCAACTACGATTGCAATTTTTAAAACATACACGTACAAATATATTATAGAATATATATTTTTTAATATATCCGGAAAATATTTTTCACTAAACCATTGATTTATTATAATTAGAATAATTTTTTTAACAATTTTTTTAAAACTTTTTTATAATATTTGCATTCTTTTTTTGAATGATTGAAGAAAAAATTGATTTAAAAAAAATTTACTTACTCTGTTAGTGCTAATGGAGAACGAGCTTTCGAAATGCGCATATATTTAGAGTTGTCAATCAAGTAATAATTTAATTTATTTTTTGTGAGGTCTAACAATTTTTTTTTCGCACAAATTTCAGGTCGATTTTTAACTGCACGATTTCTGCATCAAAAAAATTATTTTTGATTGTATATTAAAATGTACAGTAAATATACCCTGTATAAATACAGGGTCTTTAATTTCAATAAAATCAAAAGCAGATGACAAAGTACCGGAATTTTATAAAAACAGAATAATTAGATTTTTTGCAACTATGAATGCAATTTTTAAAACATACGTGTACAAATATATTATAGAATATATTTTTTTAATATATCCGCATATATTTGATTTGTTATAATTAGAATAAAAAATTTAACAATTATTTTTTCAACTTTTTTCATTATATTTTCCTTATTTCTTACAATAATTGAAAAATAATCTTATATTATTGAAAAAAAATAGTAGATTCTATTTATCTACATACTGTGATAGTGAAAATGGAGGATGGGCTTTCGAAATGCGCATATATAGCATATATTTTGAGTTACCAATCAAAGTAATAATTTAATTTATTTTTTGTGAGGTATAAAAATTTTTTTTCCGCACAAATTTCAGGTCCATTTTTAACGCCATGAATTTTTGATAAGAAAAGTTTTTTTTTTCTATATTTTATCCATTTAAATAAAATCAAAAGCAGATGATCAAAAACAAAAAGTGAATTTTATAAAAACTGCATAATTACATTTTTTGCTACTGCGATTGCATTTTTTAAAACATACGTACATATATATTATATAATATATTTTTTTAATATACCAATAAAAATTAAATATATGCTAGAAATGCAATATACACATAAAAATATATTTTTTGATCTATTATATTTACAACCATTTTTTTAACAATATTTTTCAACGTATCAATTGTTTTTATAATTTATGAACTTCTGCCAAATGAAATTTATCGAAAGAAAAATTAAAAATTAAAATGACCACCCTGTACATTCGAACATAACGTGACTAAGACAGATAGACGGACGTACGAAGCCGCCTTGTCAATCAAATTGACATTAGAGTGACATGTATGCATTGTATGCATTTCTATACGGATATTTTATACATACATGCACCCATAAGCCTGAAGATGTCCTCCCCACAACAGCCGAAACCTCGACATTCACTGCAACAACACAAATTACGTTCTTTTGTTGACTGGATGGATGATAATTCGAAAGTTGTATTCGAATCTTGTCGGAATAAAATTAACATAAATAGAGCACGCTATAAAAAAATTAAAAAAATTAAATAATTATTGTAGTTTTTTTCTTCTAATTATTATTTTTTCATATAGGTTATGAAAATTTGATTTGGTATTTACATAAAAATTTCTTAACGACTTTATTAATTTGAAAACAGAAGACAATGTGTTTTTAATTGGGAACCAGTTCGATTTTGAGACAATATCTTCTTATATAATAAATATATCTTTTTTACCATATATATACTAACTAGTTTGGATTTATTTAAACACGCCATATGTTGAATTATTCTTCGTAGGAAGAACACAAAGAAGATGTTAAAAGCACGATGAGATTGTGCTTTTATCTTTTAATAATCATAGACCCGCTGAATGACTTAGACAAAGATTAATATTACAATATTGTTATAATAATACATTCTATGTATAAAATAAAACCGATTTTATAGTTTAATATACAGCGTGATTAACTCGCAGCGTGAAAATCTGAAAATGGTATTTTGTTTTGGCGAAGTTGTTTAGCTAAAATTTTTTTTTCGCAATTTTTTTTAAATAAATAAATTAAGACATAAAAGCGATTGCAAAAATTACTAGCAGGAATTAATTGGATATTTTAATCACCCTGTATGCTTATATAAACTAATATTTCATCTATAATTCGTTTATTACAAAATTCGATGACTAACCCGATAATAATATGAAAATTATGATATTTCCATATTTAAAAAAATAAAAATAAATATCAACCCACTTAAATTACAATTACAAAAAAAAGAATTCACTATATAACATCGCGATTATCGAAAATTGCGTGAATATCTGCAACTTTTAGTTTCATATTTTTTTTATAGTAGAATAGAATTTATTTTGAAAAAAAAAGCATTGCGTGAATAACTCAAGAATTTCGTTATTTGAAAATCAAAACCAAACGGACTAGGACGTACCTGTATAAATGACAGTAGATCAAAACTAGATGGGTGGGATCTTAAGCTCCAACATTTCTTACAATACAATTACTATGGCTAGAAATGATGCAGCAATAAACGAATTGAATAAAACATTGTGATTTTCGAATTATTATATCTCGGGCGATAAATTTTCGATCGGATCGAATTTACTATACACCGATTCGTTATTATAATGAGCCGACGTCAGTGGATTATGAGCTCAAAATAATTCACCTGTACGGTCCAATTGTTTATTTGGCTCCGGAGAGTGTTGGAGCAAAACAAATATAATACCGATATACGAATAACTATACGAAAATGCAATCAATCATGAAACATGGATAGAAATGCACTGTATTATTCACAAGCATGACCAGCGGTACCAAAAATTGCGGTTGTTAATTCGTGCGCATCCCCCCAAATTTGTTTTTGTTGTGTTCAAACATTTTTTTTTTACGTTGCTTGGTCCAGGTTCTTGTAGTACCGATTTTTATTTGTATTGTATTATTATTCTTTTTTTTTTGAAACAGTTTGAGGACTCCTTTTGGGAATTGTGTTAAAATATGGTAGCTAGTTGTATGTGTTCGATTATAATATGTAGGGTTATAAATTTATGATTTGCCGTCCTCCAGTGGGACAGAAAGAGAGGAGGAGTTTAAAATCTGTCGCATCTGTCCACATAATTATGCTTTCCAGTCCCCTGGCATCGCCAGATGGCACCGAAACTATTCGATATAGTTCTTGCGTTTCGAAATAGAAAACTGTACGATTTGTTACGCGCATGATGGATGGGTTAAATTATAGAATATAATTGAAATGACACTGTAATTCGTAGAACTTTTTTTTGGCAGTGAAACGACCGATTTTTCTTCGTGGGATACGAAAGGCAAATGGAAAATACTTCTGTCCGCATATCAAATAGCAAATATTTTTGAAAATTGCTTTTATTAACAAATTTTGAGCCCTATATTAATTAAACGCACAATGATACGAATATTATTATATCATTGAAGTGGAAAATAAAATATTTTTTTTTAACACTTGAATATTTTTCTTCGCTGGCCAACCATGAAATAAAATTTCAAAAAAAATGTGCCTAGCCTGTCGTGAAATTCTTGTATTTCTTCAGACTGATTTTCTGTAAAAAGAAATTCTATGTTTCTTCAGTATATTAGATTTTTTTTACATTTCACACAATTAAAAGATTTTTCTAATTTTTAGAAAATGAGAATGTTTTTAGAATGTTCGTACATGTATATTTTTTTGCTATATTGTTCCTTTTGACTAAACTAAATTTTCAACAATTCAAAAAATATAATAAAAATACTTGTATTTATTTTAGAATTGTGCCTTTTTCAGTGATTGGAAATTTAAAAAATAAATAACATTTTTTTGAGAAAATATGAATAATTTAAAAATTTTCATACCGAATATTTTTTTATTGATTTTTTTAGTCTCAAAAAATTAAAGGACATGTATATCATTAAGGCTCAACGCTTTTTTAAACTGTGCAACTGAAAATTGAGGTTGAGCTTTCGAAATGCGCACATTTAGCATATATTTTGAGTTATCAATTAAAGTATTAATTTACTTTATTTTTTTATGAGGTCGAATAATTTTTTTATCGCACAAATTTCAGGTCCATTTTTAACCGCACGATTTTTCTGCATAAGAAGAAATATTTTAGAATATATATCTTGTACAGGGTCTTCAATTTAAATATATATCTTGATAAATATATGTATCACATATATCTTGAAGAATGAGCCTTAAGGCTCAACGCTTTTTTAAAGTTTCAATTCAAATTTTATATTTTTAAAATACGAGATAATATTATCAAAATTAAACTACGACATATTATTTTATTGTTCCTTGATAATTCCTGTTGTTTAAATTAAATATTCAACAATTTAAATAAAATTAATGAAAAATATTTGTATTTAATTTAGAATTGTGGCTTTTTCATTTGATCAAAGATTGGAAATTTATATTAAAAAAATAATTTTTTTCAGAAAATAAGATTTTTAAAAATATCAATCCGAATATTTTTGTATATTGTATATTTTTAGTAATAAAAAATCCTGCGGGAAGAAATTAAAGCAAAATATATCTTGAACAATGAGCCTTAAGCTCAACGCTTTTTAAAAAATTCTAATTAAAAATTTCACGCACCTCAATGCAAACAAAAAATATAATATTTTTAAACTACGTAATATTATTTGCATATAATTTTGTGAATATAATTTTTTTTTATCAAGTTGCATTTCTATAAATTTTCTAGCAAATCTAAAGTTTCAAATTTATTATATTTTTTGAAATATCTTGAACACCTCACAATTGTATAAAACCTTATATATATATATATAGATAGAGCATAAGTTTTCTTTAAAGAAAATTGCAGTCGAAATTCTACCATTTAAAATACCGTCAATCATTTCCAAACCACTTCGGTGGTGGAAGAAGAAGAAAATCGACAGACGACAATCACGAACGCAATTACATAAGAACTATATTAGTTTGGCAATGAAAGGCAGTTCGATTAGGGTACTAATATTATTACAGCCTCAATGCACCCCTATTGCTTTATCCGATTGCGTTCTTTGTGTCTGGTTTGGTATGGCGAGTGGGTGATCTGCACATGTCAATAACAACGTTCGTCACACGGAGCCTTCATCAGGATCAGGATCCGCATCCGATCCTCCTCTATATATAATTCACATTCAAATGGGCGGCAGATAAACTGGCGCAATATACATAGAGTGATCCGAAAAATGAACAGCGAACGACTCGTTCAAAATCAATAAATCATAAAAATTAAATTGAACTCATTTATTTTGTCAAAGAAATAAGTCAAATTTTAGTTATACATATTATTTATTGTACATCCTTAAATACATCTTTTTGTATTATAAGGACACAAGTCTTCACCCAACCTTACGCATTTACACAAGTTGCTTAAGTATATTCTCCTTAATGGTTAGTCCTAGACAGATTTCCTGAAAACTTTGAGTTTTTTGACTTGACCCCCTTTGAAAATAATCGATTCAATTATTAACAATTCTTGTATATTTTAGACAGTTCGTTTCTTCTGTATATTAGATAAAAAGTATAGTTTTAAAAGCGAAACTATAATCGAATAAATCCTCGTTTTTAACTGTGACGTAAAACATTCTACTTTTATTTCTCTTTCCCTATCAAATATCTTCAGAATTAATAGAATTTTATATAAAAATATTTGGTCATGTCTTTATTTAATATCTTTCTACATATACATAGAGCGTTTGAAAAATAAACATCGAACGACTCGTTCAAATCAATAAATCATCAAAAATTAAATTGAACTCATTTATTTTGTCAAAGAAATAAGTCAAATTTTAGTTATACATATTATTTATTGTACATCCTTAAATACACCTTTATGTATTATAAGGACACAAGTCTTCACCCAACCTTACGCATTTACACAAGTTGCTTAAGTATATTCTCTTTAATGGTTAGTCCTAGACAGATTTTGAAATCTTTGAATTTTTTGACATTCAAAATAATCGATTGAATTATCAACAATTCTTGTATTTTTTAGACAGTTCGTTTCTTCTGTATATTAGATAAAAAGTATAGTTTTAAAAGCGAAACTATAATCGAATAAATCCTCGTTTTTAACTGTGGCTTAAAACATTCTACTTTTATTTCTCTTTCCCTATCAAATATCTTCAGAATTAATAGAATTTTATATAAAAATATTTTGTCATGTCTTTATTTATTGTCCTTCTACATATACATAGAGCGATTGAAAAATAAACATCGAACGACTCGTTCAAATCAATAAATCATCAAAAATTAAATTGAACTCATTTATTTTGTCAAAGAAATCAGTCAAATTTTAGTTATACATATTATTTGTTGTACATCCTTAAATACATCTTTTTGTATTATAAGGACACAAGTCTTCACCCAACCTTACGCATTTACACAAGTTGCTTAAGTATATTCTCCTTAATGGTTAGTCCTAGACAGATTTCCTGAAAACTTTGAGTTTTTTGACTTGACCCCCTTTGAAAATAATCGATTCAATTATTAACAATTCTTGTATATTTTAGACAGTTCGTTTCTTCTGTATATTAGATAAAAAGTATAGTTTTAAAAGCGAAACTATAATCGAATAAATCCTCGTTTTTAACTGTGACTTAAAACATTCTACTTTTATTTCTCTTTCCCTATCAAATATCTTCAGAATTAATAGAATTTTATATATAAATATTTTGTCATGTCTTTATTTAATGTCGTTCTACATATACATAGAGCGATTGAAAAATGAACAGCGAACGACTCGTTCAAAATCAATAAATCATCAAAAATTAAATTGAACTAATTTATTTTGTCAAAGAAATCAGTCAAATTTTTGTTATACATATTATTTGTTGTGCATCCTTAAATACACCTTTTTGTATTATAAGGACACAAGTCTTCTCCCAACCTTACGCATTTACACAAGTTGCTTAAGTATATTCTCCTTAATGGTTAGTCCTAGACAGATTTCCTGAAAACTTTGAGTTTTCTGACTTGACCCCCTTTGAAAATAATCGATTCAATTATTAACAATTCTTGTATTTTTTAGACAGTTCGTTTCTTCTGTATATTAGATAAAAAATATAGTTTTAAAAGCGAAACTATAATCGAATAAATCCTCGTTTTTAACTGTGGCTTAAAACATTCTACTTTTATTTCTCTTTCCCTATCAAATATCTTCAGAATTAATAGAATTTTATATAAAAATATTTTGTCATGTCTTTATTTATTGTCCTTCTACATATACATAGAGCGATTGAAAAATAAACATCGAACGACTCGTTCAAATCAATAAATCATCAAAAATTAAATTGAACTCATTTATTTTGTCAAAGAAATCAGTCAAATTTTAGTTATACATATTATTTGTTGTACATCCTTAAATACATCTTTTTGTATTATAAGGACACAAGTCTTCACCCAACCTTACGCATTTACACAAGTTGCTTAAGTATATTCTCTTTAATGGTTAGTCCTAGACAGATTTTGAAATCTTTGAATTTTTTGACATTCAAAATAATCGATTGAATTATCAACAATTCTTGTATTTTTTAGACAGTTCGTTTCTTCTGTATATTAGATAAAAAGTATAGTTTTAAAAGCGAAACTATAATCGAATAAATCCTCGTTTTTAACTGTGGCTTAAAACATTCTACTTTTATTTCTCTTTCCCTATCAAATATCTTCAGAATTAATAGAATTTTATATAAAAATATTTTGTCATGTCTTTATTTATTGTCCTTCTACATATACATAGAGCGATTGAAAAATAAACATCGAACGACTCGTTCAAATCAATAAATCATCAAAAATTAAATTGAACTCATTTATTTTGTCAAAGAAATCAGTCAAATTTTAGTTATACATATTATTTGTTGTACATCCTTAAATACATCTTTTTGTATTATAAGGACACAAGTCTTCACCCAACCTTACGCATTTACACAAGTTGCTTAAGTATATTCTCCTTAATGGTTAGTCCTAGACAGATTTCCTGAAAACTTTGAGTTTTTTGACTTGACCCCCTTTGAAAATAATCGATTCAATTATTAACAATTCTTGTATATTTTAGACAGTTCGTTTCTTCTGTATATTAGATAAAAAGTATAGTTTTAAAAGCGAAACTATAATCGAATAAATCCTCGTTTTTAACTGTGACTTAAAACATTCTACTTTTATTTCTCTTTCCCTATCAAATATCTTCAGAATTAATAGAATTTTATATATAAATATTTTGTCATGTCTTTATTTAATGTCGTTCTACATATACATAGAGCGATTGAAAAATGAACAGCGAACGACTCGTTCAAAATCAATAAATCATCAAAAATTAAATTGAACTCATTTATTTTGTCAAAGAAATCAGTCAAATTTTTGTTATACATATTATTTGTTGTGCATCCTTAAATACACCTTTTTGTATTATAAGGACACAAGTCTTCACCCAACCTTGCGCATTTACACAAGTTGCTTAAGTATATTCTCCTTAATGGTTAGTCCTAGACAGATTTCCTGAAAACTTTGAGTTTTCTGACTTGACCCCCTTTGAAAATAATCGATTCAATTATTAACAATTCTTGTATTTTTTAGACAGTTCGTTTCTTCTGTATATTAGATAAAAAATATAGTTTTAAAAGCGAAACTATAATCGAATAAATCCTCGTTTTTAACTGTGACGTAAACATTCTACTTTTTTTTCTGTTTCCCTATCAAATATCTTCAGAATTAATAGAATTTTATATAAAAATATTTGGTCATGTCTTTATTTAATATCTTTCTACATATACATAGAGCGTTTGAAAAATAAACATCGAACGACTCGTTCAAATCAATAAATCATCAAAAATTAAATTGAACTCATTTATTTTGTCAAAGAAATAAGTCAAATTTTAGTTATACATATTATTTATTGTACATCCTTAAATACACCTTTATGTATTATAAGGACACAAGTCTTCACCCAACCTTACGCATTTACACAAGTTGCTTAAGTATATTCTCTTTAATGGTTAGTCCTAGACAGATTTTGAAATCTTTGAATTTTTTGACATTCAAAATAATCGATTGAATTATCAACAATTCTTGTATTTTTTAGACAGTTCGTTTCTTCTGTATATTAGATAAAAAGTATAGTTTTAAAAGCGAAACTATAATCGAATAAATCCTCGTTTTTAACTGTGACTTAAAACATTCTACTTTTATTTCTCTTTCCCTATCAAATATCTTCAGAATTAATAGAATTTTATATATAAATATTTTGTCATGTCTTTATTTAATGTCGTTCTACATATACATAGAGCGATTGAAAAATGAACAGCGAACGACTCGTTCAAAATCAATAAATCATCAAAAATTAAATTGAACTCATTTATTTTGTCAAAGAAATCAGTCAAATTTTTGTTATACATATTATTTGTTGTGCATCCTTAAATACACCTTTTTGTATTATAAGGACACAAGTCTTCACCCAACCTTGCGCATTTACACAAGTTGCTTAAGTATATTCTCCTTAATGGTTAGTCCTAGACAGATTTCCTGAAAACTTTGAGTTTTCTGACTTGACCCCCTTTGAAAATAATCGATTCAATTATTAACAATTCTTGTATTTTTTAGACAGTTCGTTTCTTCTGTATATTAGATAAAAAATATAGTTTTAAAAGCGAAACTATAATCGAATAAATCCTCGTTTTTAACTGTGACGTAAACATTCTACTTTTTTTTCTGTTTCCCAATCAAATATCTTCAGAATTAATAGAATTTTATATAAAAATATTTTGTCATGTCTTTATTTAATGTCGTTCTACATATACATAGAGCGATTGAAAAATGAACATCGAACGACTCGTTCAAATCAATAAATCATCAAAAATTAAATTGAACTGTTTTATTTTGTCAAGAAATAAATCAGATTTTAGTTATACATATTATTTGTTGTACATCCTTAAATACATCTTTTTGTATTATAAGGACACAAGTCTTCACCCAACCTTACGCATTTACACAAGTTGCTTAAGTATATTCTCCTTAATGGTTAGTCCTAGACAGATTTCCTGAAAACTTTGAATTTTTTGACTTGACCCCCTTTCAAAATAATCGATTGAATTATTAACAATTCTTGTATTTCTTAGACAGTTCGTTTCTTCTGTATATTAGATAAAAAGTATAGTTTTAAAAGTGAAACTATAATCGAGTAAATCTTCGTTTTTAACTGTGATATTTTTATTGCTTTTCTCCAATAAATGATGTTCCAAATTAATGGGATTTTAGATAAAAATATTTTGTCAAAAAGTTTCTTTCTACGTAGTTAATTGTAAATTAGTTTTAGGTCTTTGGGTTTGAAGAAAAATGACTTAGTTATAATACCACTTAAAATATTATCTATTTTTGTGCACCAGGTTTCGCTTGTAAGGGCATCATCAGAGTGATTCGAAAACTTACATTTAGTAGCATTTACACAAAAATTGTGAACATGTATAATACTAGACAATGATACATAGCAGGTTTTTCAAATAATACGCTTAGATTTTCTGCTTCACTCTATATATACCGCTATCTTCATTGTGGTGGTTCATCTATCGATTTTACAAATTATTGCGTTATAGAGATAATTTCCTGTGCAACCCAATCATTTCACACTGCCCCAGCGACGATAAATCCACACCCCGAACTGACAAACAAATCCATTTTTAATCGACAACCTTCGAACTGGACACCCACAAAAATCCACCTCCGAAGTATCTTCCGCCGAACTTACCCAGCCCATAAATTCATATTTCTGTATCCGGCACGGGAAAAGTTTCGAATTTCTGTATACTCGGGCGAAGAGGTAATTCCGTGGCCATCGTGCGCAGATATTAAGACCTGTGGGGGTTCTCTGCGGCTCCGCGGGGCGGCCACTCATCCAAACTCTCAACGTGTCTGAATATACATGTTATATCTTTAGTCGGAGTGTATAATAAAGATCAAAGTTAATGTGGAACTTCGTAAATGCGAACCTCAATCGAAATCAACACGATATGGGTACGTGTTCGTGTTTTACATGAATTTATGAGCGAATGAGCGGTGAAATGAAGACGTGTGCTAAGAAGTTGAGGTACAGTGTTATATCTCACGACCACCGTCTTAATATTACCTTTTACAATCATAATTCAGCAAATCATCTATAAATTCGAATATTTTTCAAAATTGGTTCTTAGAACCATTGACCCATTTTTTTTAAATCCGTGCCTAATATTAGCAAAGTTTCTTCATTCGCTCAAGCATGGCCAGCCGCAAGTCCTCCTACCATTCTATCTTGAAACTTCTGCTCCGGATGTCATTGTGCTAAGAAGTTGACGTACACAGTGTTAAATCTCACGACCACCATCTTAATATTACCTTTTCCAATCGTAATTCAACAAATCATCTATAAATTCGAACATTTTTCAAAATTGGTTCGTAGAACCATTGACCCATTTTTTTTAAATCCGCGCTTAATATTAGCAAAGTTTCTTCATTCGCTCAAGCATGGCCAGCCGCAAGTCCTCCTACCATTCTATCTTGAAACTTCTGCTCCGGATGTCATTGTGCTAAGAAGTTGACGTACAGAGTGTTAAATCTCACGACCACCATCTTAATATTACCTTTTCCAATCGTAATTCAACAAATCATCTATAAATTCGAACATTTTTCAAAATTGGTTCTTAGAACCATTGACCCATTTTTTTTATATCTGCGCCCAATCTTCGCAAAGTTTCTTCATACGCTGAAGCATGGCCAGCCGCAACTCCTCCTACCATTCCATCTTGAAACTTCTGCACCGGATGTCATTTGATCAACAGTACAAACTACTTATTACGAAACATCTTGTACACGTGGTTGGTAGCGGAGCACAAGTGTTGAATGACGAGTCTAACTTGAACGTGATCCCATAGCCAGCTATTTAATTCACGAATTTACCTAGTGGCAGTTTATATACCAGCCAGATGGTAATTAGCTGCGCCACAAAGCCAAGTTTGTTGTTCGAGATCTCATTGGCCGTATACAATCTGAGTTCGGGTGACATGTCATTGCTAGCTAGCGACACGACACGGTGTGTTCACTTTTCACCCCCGCCCACTGTATGACCGGCCGGGATCCCCATTGTACAATTGCTATTCTTATTAAATTACCTTGTGAACCATTCTCTGGTCAGGATAGAAAATAATTACGCACACCCTTTCTTCTGCTCGACTAAGCAGCAATGTCCTTCTGCTGGGGTAATTCTGTGGAAAAATATCCACGTGGCGATCTGTGAATGATTTGGTTCGTTTATTTGGAAATTTGATTTATTGTCCAAATTATTTAAAATTTTCAAATTATCTTCGCTTATCAAAAAAACCAATTACGATTTTTCACGTTACGTTAAACGAAATAAATTCCTCTTCTTGCGTCAATATATCAAGCAATCTTAAAAATTCCAAAATTATTCTTAACAAAGGTAAACAGGGTTAAAAAAAATCATCTGAAATCGAAATTTTAAAAAAAAATCTGTTTGCTAAAAAATGAATAAAATTGATTTTTTGAAAAACGATCTTTGTTGATAAATCAAAGACCTAATGAACAAATAATTTCAGACCTGTAACACATCTGCATCCAAATCAACAAATTTACCAAGAAAGGGTAAATCGGTAGAAACCAACAGAGGGTTGTCTTCTTGAACCACCCCCGGTACAAAAGCGATCGGCCTTCGGTGTCTGACTGTTGAAACAATGACGGTGCTCGGGGACTTAATTAAACTGACTCGGGGCGGTGTTTATCCAGGACCTGTCTGTCTATCTACCAGTCTCTGTATATGTGGTTGCATACGACATCGCCGCCGGTTTGAACTTGTCATTACCGTCGCTCGCTTGCGTGCGCTGAGATTTCTGTCTTGACACACTCTGATGTCGCGGCACACTCCTGTCCGCCTGGTGTGTGTTCCAGTCGAAATTAATTTATGACAAACGTTCCAGTTGGCACGCCTTGTATCGCGAATTGCAGAAATGAGACACAGTAGTAATGATCTGGAGTTGAGTTGGTTCATTTTTGATTAGTCAAAAATTGAATTTGTACGTTTTAATTGAAAAATGTTTGTGTTAAAATCGATCTACCCTACAAAATTTCTAGAGCTAAAATTGCCATTTTTTCAAATTTCGTTTCTTCGACTGGTTTCCTTCCTTGTATCGCGAATTGCAGAAATGAGGCACAGTAGTAATGATCTGGAGTTGTTGAGTTGGTTCATTTTTGATTAGTCAAAAATTGAATTTGTACGTTTTAATTGAAAAATGTTTGTGTTAAAATCGATCTACCCTACAAAATTTCTAGAGCTAAAATTGCCATTTTTTCAAATTTCGTTTCTTCGACTGGTTTCCTTCCTTGTATCGCGAATTGCAGAAATGAGGCACAGTAGTAATGATCTGGAGTTGAGTTGGTTCATTTTTGATTAGTCAAAAATTGAATTTGTACGTTTTAATTGAAAAATGTTTGTGTTAAAATCGATCTACCCTACAAAATTTCTAGAGCTAAAATTTCGATTTTTTCAAATTTCGTTCCTTCGACTGTTTTCCTTCCTTGTATCGCGAATTGCAGAAATGAGGCACAGTAGTAATGATCTGGAGTTGTTGAGTTGGTTCATTTTTGATTCGTTAAAAATTGAATTTGTACGTTTTAATTGAAAAATGTTTGTGTTAAAATCGATCTACCCTACAAAATTTCTAGAGCTAAAATTGCCATTTTTTCAAATTTCGTTTCTTCGACTGGTTTCCTTCCTTGTATCGCGAATTGCAGAAATGAGGCACAGTAGTAATGATCTGGAGTTGTTGAGTTGGTTCATTTTTGATTCGTTAAAAATTGAATTTGTACGTTTTAATTGAAAAATGTTTGTGTTAAAATCGATCTACCCTACAAAATTTCTAGAGCTAAAATTGCCATTTTTTCAAATTTCGTTTCTTCGACTGGTTTCCTTCCTTGTATCGCGAATTGCAGAAATGAGGCACAGTAGTAATGATCTGGAGTTGTTGAGTTGGTTCATTTTTGATTAGTCAAAAATTGAATTTGTACGTTTTAATTGAAAAATGTTTGTGTTAAAATCGATCTACCCTACAAAATTTCTAGAGCTAAAATTGCCATTTTTTCAAATTTCGTTTCTTCGACTGGTTTCCTTCCTTGTATCGCGAATTGCAGAAATGAGGCACAGTAGTAATGATCTGGAGTTGAGTTGGTTCATTTTTGATTCGTTAAAAATTGAATTTGTACGTTTTAATTGAAAAATGTTTGTGTTAAAATCGATCTACCCTACAAAATTTCTAGAGCTAAAATTGCCATTTTTTCAAATTTCGTTTCTTCGACTGGTTTCCTTCCTTGTATCGCGAATTGCAGAAATGAGGCACAGTAGTAATGATCTGGAGTTGTTGAGTTGGTTCATTTTTGATTAGTCAAAAATTGAATTTGTACGTTTTAATTGAAAAATGTTTGTGTTAAAATCGATCTACCCTACAAAATTTCTAGAGCTAAAATTGCCATTTTTTCAAATTTCGTTTCTTCGACTGGTTTCCTTCCTTGTATCGCGAATTGCAGAAATGAGGCACAGTAGTAATGATCTGGAGTTGTTGAGTTGGTTCATTTTTGATTAGTCAAAAATTGAATTTGTACGTTTTAATTGAAAAATGTTTGTGTTAAAATCGATCTACCCTACAAAATTTCTAGAGCTAAAATTGCCATTTTTTCAAATTTCGTTTCTTCGACTGGTTTCCTTCCTTGTATCGCGAATTGCAGAAATGAGGCACAGTAGTAATGATCTGGAGTTGAGTTGGTTCATTTTTGATTAGTCAAAAATTGAATTTGTACGTTTTAATTGAAAAATGTTTGTGTTAAAATCGATCTACCCTACAAAATTTCTAGAGCTAAAATTTCGATTTTTTCAAATTTCGTTCCTTCGACTGTTTTCCTTCCTTGTATCGCGAATTGCAGAAATGAGGCACAGTAGTAATGATCTGGAGTTGTTGAGTTGGTTCATTTTTGATTCGTTAAAAATTGAATTTGTACGTTTTAATTGAAAAATGTTTGTGTTAAAATCGATCTACCCTACAAAATTTCTAGAGCTAAAATTGCCATTTTTTCAAATTTCGTTTCTTCGACTGGTTTCCTTCCTTGTATCGCGAATTGCAGAAATGAGGCACAGTAGTAATGATCTGGAGTTGTTGAGTTGGTTCATTTTTGATTCGTTAAAAATTGAATTTGTACGTTTTAATTGAAAAATGTTTGTGTTAAAATCGATCTACCCTACAAAATTTCTAGAGCTAAAATTGCCATTTTTTCAAATTTCGTTTCTTCGACTGGTTTCCTTCCTTGTATCGCGAATTGCAGAAATGAGGCACAGTAGTAATGATCTGGAGTTGTTGAGTTGGTTCATTTTTGATTAGTCAAAAATTGAATTTGTACGTTTTAATTGAAAAATGTTTGTGTTAAAATCGATCTACCCTACAAAATTTCTAGAGCTAAAATTGCCATTTTTTCAAATTTCGTTTCTTCGACTGGTTTCCTTCCTTGTATCGCGAATTGCAGAAATGAGACACAGTAGTAATGATCTGGAGTTGAGTTGGTTCATTTTTGATTAGTCAAAAATTGAATTTGTACGTTTTAATTGAAAAATGTTTGTGTTAAAATCGATCTACCCTACAAAATTTCTAGAGCTAAAATTGCCATTTTTTCAAATTTCGTTTCTTCGACTGGTTTCCTTCCTTGTATCGCGAATTGCAGAAATGAGGCACAGTAGTAATGATCTGGAGTTGTTGAGTTGGTTCATTTTTGATTCGTTAAAAATTGAATTTGTACGTTTTAATTGAAAAATGTTTGTGTTAAAATCGATCTACCCTACAAAATTTCTAGAGCTAAAATTGCCATTTTTTCAAATTTCGTTTCTTCGACTGGTTTCCTTCCTTGTATCGCGAATTGCAGAAATGAGGCACAGTAGTAATGATCTGGAGTTGTTGAGTTGGTTCATTTTTGATTAGTCAAAAATTGAATTTGTACGTTTTAATTGAAAAATGTTTGTGTTAAAATCGATCTACCCTACAAAATTTCTAGAGCTAAAATTGCCATTTTTTCAAATTTCGTTTCTTCGACTGGTTTCCTTCCTTGTATCGCGAATTGCAGAAATGAGGCACAGTAGTAATGATCTGGAGTTGAGTTGGTTCATTTTTGATTCGTTAAAAATTGAATTTGTACGTTTTAATTGAAAAATGTTTGTGTTAAAATCGATCTACCCTACAAAATTTCTAGAGCTAAAATTGCCATTTTTTCAAATTTCGTTTCTTCGACTGGTTTCCTTCCTTGTATCGCGAATTGCAGAAATGAGGCACAGTAGTAATGATCTGGAGTTGTTGAGTTGGTTCATTTTTGATTAGTCAAAAATTGAATTTGTACGTTTTAATTGAAAAATGTTTGTGTTAAAATCGATCTACCCTACAAAATTTCTAGAGCTAAAATTGCCATTTTTTCAAATTTCGTTTCTTCGACTGGTTTCCTTCCTTGTATCGCGAATTGCAGAAATGAGGCACAGTAGTAATGATCTGGAGTTGTTGAGTTGGTTCATTTTTGATTAGTCAAAAATTGAATTTGTACGTTTTAATTGAAAAATGTTTGTGTTAAAATCGATCTACCCTACAAAATTTCTAGAGCTAAAATTGCCATTTTTTCAAATTTCGTTTCTTCGACTGGTTTCCTTCCTTGTATCGCGAATTGCAGAAATGAGGCACAGTAGTAATGATCTGGAGTTGAGTTGGTTCATTTTTGATTAGTCAAAAATTGAATTTGTACGTTTTAATTGAAAAATGTTTGTGTTAAAATCGATCTACCCTACAAAATTTCTAGAGCTAAAATTTCGATTTTTTCAAATTTCGTTCCTTCGACTGTTTTCCTTCCTTGTATCGCGAATTGCAGAAATGAGGCACAGTAGTAATGATCTGGAGTTGTTGAGTTGGTTCATTTTTGATTCGTTAAAAATTGAATTTGTACGTTTTAATTGAAAAATGTTTGTGTTAAAATCGATCTACCCTACAAAATTTCTAGAGCTAAAATTGCCATTTTTTCAAATTTCGTTTCTTCGACTGGTTTCCTTCCTTGTATCGCGAATTGCAGAAATGAGGCACAGTAGTAATGATCTGGAGTTGTTGAGTTGGTTCATTTTTGATTCGTTAAAAATTGAATTTGTACGTTTTAATTGAAAAATGTTTGTGTTAAAATCGATCTACCCTACAAAATTTCTAGAGCTAAAATTGCCATTTTTTCAAATTTCGTTTCTTCGACTGGTTTCCTTCCTTGTATCGCGAATTGCAGAAATGAGGCACAGTAGTAATGATCTGGAGTTGTTGAGTTGGTTCATTTTTGATTAGTCAAAAATTGAATTTGTACGTTTTAATTGAAAAATGTTTGTGTTAAAATCGATCTACCCTACAAAATTTCTAGAGCTAAAATTGCCATTTTTTCAAATTTCGTTTCTTCGACTGGTTTCCTTCCTTGTATCGCGAATTGCAGAAATGAGACACAGTAGTAATGATCTGGAGTTGAGTTGGTTCATTTTTGATTAGTCAAAAATTGAATTTGTACGTTTTAATTGAAAAATGTTTGTGTTAAAATCGATCTACCCTACAAAATTTCTAGAGCTAAAATTGCCATTTTTTCAAATTTCGTTTCTTCGACTGGTTTCCTTCCTTGTATCGCGAATTGCAGAAATGAGGCACAGTAGTAATGATCTGGAGTTGAGTTGGTTCATTTTTGATTAGTCAAAAATTGAATTTGTACGTTTTAATTGAAAAATGTTTGTGTTAAAATCGATCTACCCTACAAAATTTCTAGAGCTAAAATTTCGATTTTTTCAAATTTCGTTCCTTCGACTGTTTTCCTTCCTTGTATCGCGAATTGCAGAAATGAGGCACAGTAGTAATGATCTGGAGTTGTTGAGTTGGTTCATTTTTGATTCGTTAAAAATTGAATTTGTACGTTTTAATTGAAAAATGTTTGTGTTAAAATCGATCTACCCTACAAAATTTCTAGAGCTAAAATTGCCATTTTTTCAAATTTCGTTTCTTCGACTGGTTTCCTTCCTTGTATCGCGAATTGCAGAAATGAGGCACAGTAGTAATGATCTGGAGTTGTTGAGTTGGTTCATTTTTGATTCGTTAAAAATTGAATTTGTACGTTTTAATTGAAAAATGTTTGTGTTAAAATCGATCTACCCTACAAAATTTCTAGAGCTAAAATTGCCATTTTTTCAAATTTCGTTTCTTCGACTGGTTTCCTTCCTTGTATCGCGAATTGCAGAAATGAGGCACAGTAGTAATGATCTGGAGTTGTTGAGTTGGTTCATTTTTGATTAGTCAAAAATTGAATTTGTACGTTTTAATTGAAAAATGTTTGTGTTAAAATCGATCTACCCTACAAAATTTCTAGAGCTAAAATTGCCATTTTTTCAAATTTCGTTTCTTCGACTGGTTTCCTTCCTTGTATCGCGAATTGCAGAAATGAGGCACAGTAGTAATGATCTGGAGTTGAGTTGGTTCATTTTTGATTAGTCAAAAATTGAATTTGTACGTTTTAATTGAAAAATGTTTGTGTTAAAATCGATCTACCCTACAAAATTTCTAGAGCTAAAATTTCGATTTTTTCAAATTTCGTTCCTTCGACTGTTTTCCTTCCTTGTATCGCGAATTGCAGAAATGAGGCACAGTAGTAATGATCTGGAGTTGTTGAGTTGGTTCATTTTTGATTCGTTAAAAATTGAATTTGTACGTTTTAATTGAAAAATGTTTGTGTTAAAATCGATCTACCCTACAAAATTTCTAGAGCTAAAATTGCCATTTTTTCAAATTTCGTTTCTTCGACTGGTTTCCTTCCTTGTATCGCGAATTGCAGAAATGAGGCACAGTAGTAATGATCTGGAGTTGAGTTGGTTCATTTTTGATTAGTCAAAAATTGAATTTGTACGTTTTAATTGAAAAATATTTGTGTTAAAATCGATCTACCCTACAAAATTTCTAGAGCTAAAATTGCCATTTTTTCAAATTTCGTTCCTTCGACTGTTTTCCTTCCTTGTATCGCGAATTGCAGAAATGAGGCACAGTAGTAATGATCTGGAGTTGAGTTGGTTCATTTTTGATTAGTCAAAAATTGAATTTGTACGTTTTAATTGCAAAATATTTGTGTTAAAATCGATCTACCCTACAAAATTTCAAGAGCTAAAATTGCCATTTTTTCAAATTTCGTTCCTTCGACTGTTTTGTTTAATATAAATGGTCTATATTGTCTTAAAAAATTTTTGCTACTTTTTTCAGTTGTTGAACAAATCTTCGATTGCAGATAATGATAAATTAAAAAATATATACACCCGGAGGAATTTACTCTTGATTCTTACATTTGAAAAAGTGCCTTATCACGAAATACAAAATAAAATACCGTACTTTTCATAATATATAAATCAAACTGCACAGCGTGCACTTCTTATTGCATTACATTAAACTATACAATAATTAGCTTATTGTTGATGATACATTTAGGTAGCGTGACTTTATGCCATTAGTACGTTTCGTTATTCTAGCAGTCCATCTTCCAGTTAGTTAACTCTGCTCACTTCTTGCCAGTGCCAGGAAAATACATACATTCGCTTTGCTGCTACTTGCGTTACAATAGTTGATTGCAAATTGCTGCGCTTTTTCTCATGCCTATATTTACTGGTCGAGACATTCAATTCTAGTTTTATTCTCGCAGGAAATACGTTGTTATTAAAGTAAAGAAGAAATAAACAGACAGTTCATTAGAAGCGATTATCTATATGGAAGTTGCTTGTTAATATGTGTTAAAAACAGTTTGAAGTTGTTTGCTTTTGGCCGTCCAGTAAAATTTTTGATAATGAACATTTTCTTAAGCAATATATAAAAAATATTTTCAATTTCAAATATTAATCAATAAAAATATGCACAAATCGAATTATCGCCGCAAATACGTGATTTTTTTTAATTTTCTTCTTTTTACTACGTGATTATAAACAGGGCTAGTGCGTTTAATTTTAATTTGTTTTTCGCAATTAACGACTGGATAGATAAATAAATTAATATCATTGACAAAGGTAATATTTAATTGAGTGTTTGCATGTAAATTATTTTGATTTGTTTAAATTGGTAATTGCGTGTGGATTTAGTGCATCATTAAACCAATATACAGCCAGCTCCAAAAATCCTACGTAAAATTAATTTATCAATTATATTTGCGCGATGCATTCTTTTGCAGCATAATAAAAAAACAACATTTTTTCGAATAATAACTTCAAATGCCTAAAAAAAAATATTGTCCAAATTTTGTTTGATTGATGTAAAATTATCAGCTCAAACTGTTTCGGCAATTTTTATATAAATATTCTATTGTGGATATACGATTTATTTACCATACTTTCGGAGACTCTCTATATTGTGTTTTTTTGCTTATATATGGCAAATACAAATCAAAATATACGATACAAATAAACGTGTTCCTATTTAAATTTCGTTTTTGTTGGACTGATTGGTTTTTGAGGGTTTTATGATATTGTTCCCTATCAAAGTTTGGTACGTATGTATTTTTCAATCCCGTGTTGATAGAAAGAACTTATCTCATCAAAAACTGCTGATCCACGGGATTTCATATCCATTGAACTTTTCAACAAACTGCAGCACCCAAACACAAAAAAAGTGCGTTCGCTTTTTCCCTCAGCGATCGCAACAGAAAAAAAAAATTGTTAATACACAAGCCATTTCAAAATAACATATTACAAACTAAAAGAAATCCTCCTCCATTAAAAATATATATTTTTATTATATACCCCCCGAAAAAAATTATTTCTATATCGTCACTTACATAGAATCCAAACCTTCCATTGTCATCAAACCGATTATTGTATTAGAGATGTGCGTGTTCGTCAAATTTAAATCCTCTGTATAATTTCCCAGGAGGATGCCAGCCGGGACGTGATTATATGATTTCTGTATTTCGTTCTTTGCTGTATACGTCTTGAACATACAAAACATCCCTGGTGTATGTATGGGGATGAAAGTAATTTTCCATAAGCCACCCCCTGATCTAAGACAGAAACATTGAAGTTATATAATATTTTGATTGAACTTATGTAGTAGAGGGATTGTAAAACATGATCCTTGAAGATTTTTTGAGCTCGATTGAATTTTGCAAGGATTTAATTTTGTTTTACCGAAATAAAATAATTGTTTAGTTAGAACAAAATGTTTTTGTTTAATATTACCAATAAGTTTATGGACATTTGTATCTACATCATTTCAATTTTTGTGGGATTGTGGGATTTAGATGATCCTTAAAGATTTTTTGAGCTTGATTGAATTTTGCAAGCATTTGATTTTGTTTTAGCGAAATAAAAAATAGTTTATTTAGACCAAAATGTTTTTTTATATTACCAAAAAGTTTATGGACATTTGTTTCTTCATTATTTCAATTTTTGTGGGATTTAGATGATCCTTAAGGATTTTTGGAGCTCGATTGAATTTTGCAAGCTTTTAATTTTGTTTTAGCGATATAAAAAAATTGTTTAGTTAGACCAAAATGTTTTTTTTTTAAATTACCAAACAGTTTATGAACATTTGTTTCTTCATTATTTCAATTTTTGTGGGATTTAGATGATCCTTAAGGATTTTTGGAGCTCGATTGAATTTTGCAAGCATTTAATTTTGTTTTAGCGATATAAAAAAATTGTTTAGTAAGACCAAAATGTTTTTTTTTTTAATTACCAAACAGTTTATGGACATTTGTTTCTTCATCATTTCAATTTTTGTGGGATTGTGGGATTTAGATGATCCTTAAAGATTTTTTGAGCTTGATTGAATTTTGCAAGCATTTGATTTTGTTTTAGCGAAATAAAAAAATTGTTTATTTAGACCGAAATGTTTTTTTATATTACCAAAAAGTTTATGGACATTTGTTTCTTCATTATTTCAATTTTTGTGGGATTTAGATGATCCTTAAGGATTTTTGGAGCTCGATTGAATTTTGCAAGCTTTTAATTTTGTTTTAGCGAAATAAAAAAATTGTTTAGTTAGACCAAAATGTTTTTTTTTTAATATTACCAAACAGTTTATGAACATTTGTTTCATCATTTCAATTTTTCTGAGATTGTGAGATTTAGATGATACTTAAAGATTTTTTGAACCGCGATTGAATTTTGTAAGGATACATATTTTTTTTTACTCGAACAAAAGAATTACAAAAAAATTACAAAAAATACAAAAAGTTCATTTACATTTGTTTCTTCATAATTTAAATTTTTGTGGGATTGTGAGTTTTAGATGAACCTTAACGATTTTTTGAAGCGCGATTGAATTTGACAATGATTTAATTTTTTTTTGGGATCTTAAAAAATTGTTAAGTTAGACCACCATTTCATTTATATTATTAAAAGTTTATTTACATTTGTTTCTTCATCATTTCAATTTTTGTGGGATTGTCAGTTTTAGAGGATCCTTAACGATTTATTGAAGCGCGATTAAATTTTACAAGGATTTTTTTTTTATCGAAATAAAAAAATTGTTTAGTTAGACCACCATTTTTTTAACATTCAAAAAAATTTATGTAGATTTGCTTATTCGTCATTTCAATTTTTGTGGGATTGTCAGTTTTGGAGGATCCTTAACGATTTATTGAAGCGTGATTGAATTTTACAATGATTTAATTTTTTTATTACTCGAATAAAAAAGTTGTTAAGTTGGACCAACCATTTTTTTAATTATTACCAAAAAGTTTATGGACATTTGTTTCGTCATCATTTCAAGTTTTGTGGGATTGTGAGTTTTAGATGATCCTTAAAGATTTTTTGAGCTCGATTGAATTTTGCAAGCATTTAATTTTGTTTTAGCGAAATAAAAAAATTGTTTATCTAGACCAAAATGATTTTTTATATTATCAAAAAGTTTATGGACATTTGTTTCTTCATCATTTCAATTTTTGTGAGTTTTAGATGATCCCTTAAGGATGTTTTGAAGCTCGATTCAATTTGGCAAGGATTTAATTTTTTTAACGAAATAAAAAAAGTAGAAGTTTGTCCTTTCAAGTTGTTCGTTTTTGGGCATAGTTTTTATGCAGCAAAGTTTTTGATACATTCTACATGAAATTTTTTTTAAGCAATGTATTTGAAAAAATATTATGAAAAATAGGAACAAATATGAAAATATTTTTTTATTGTAATCTCAGCATTTATCTGGAACTAAATTTAACACGAGCATTTTATTTCGCCATTTAATTCGAGTTCATCGACACGTAAACCATTCTAAGATGACACTATACATGGTAGGGAAAACTTAATTATTATGATATTATACTGTCGTAAAAGTTTTACTATTTGCCGGGATATTAAAATAACTGACTTATCCCTTTGTTTCTTGTCAGTGCGTGAATGTTCGTTGAAGTTTAAATCAACGTCTTTATGTCCGTGGACATAAAGACGTTCGCTGTTCTTTGATCTGTTGATGAAAAGTACTATAAGCTTCGAAAAGAAACGAAATTAACGATCTGGGCTCACGAGAATTTGGTTTTTCGAAAATTTTGTTTTTCGAAAATTTATGGATCTTTCATGAAGATATCTTATATTTTATATTTAAAAAATGTTCTTGTGTATATATATTTTTAATTTAACTCAACAATTCATTTTTTTTTAAACAGCACACATTTAACCAAGAATATTTGATATCTTTCAAAATATTTGTGTAATGTAATTTAATTTGTATATGCCTATATTTGATCTCAACATTCTTCGTAAGTCTTTTTCTGGACGTGTTGTTTCATGTGCTATATCTCCATACGATATATGAACTTCTTAAGATACTGTAATATTTTTAATATGTTAATTTTATGCCAGTAATAAAAAAATAACTTTCATCATTTCATTAAACAACTCGCTTAAAACAAGATAAAATTCTGCATGGCCCATTTTTTTTTTGTAAATTATATTTCTTGATTTCATTCTTCTTTTAGTGTTCAACATTAGTCAGAATTAGCTTGGTAATCGCAGAAAATATTCTACATTAGTTAATTGCGATTTATCGATTCTCGATTAGTAGAAATTTATTACTTAGTCATATCGTGACTACGATTGTCGATAAAATCGATCAAAATTCTGCATTAGGATGATGGAATCGAATTAATTAAAAATATCCCATCCTCGTATAAAACAAAAAAAATTTCAACCATTTTTTAAAAATCAAACTATAACGGTTAATCCACAATCTTGATTTTGTTCAATTCAAATTTACAGCTCGATTAATCTTGCATAAATTGATTCTTCTTCATAAATTTGGATTACAAAAGTCTACTTTATCAATCCAATAAATTACCACGGCGTTAATTAACAGTTTCACGCAATTAACACGCCCATCTGAAGAGCACAATATAAGCAAATTATCCAACGAGTTAGAGTAAAGTCTAAGAAGAGAACGGCCATCATTGCGAGGGTGTAAACAATGGATCTGTTTGCTAACTAAATAGCTGTAAACACATACTGGGGCAAAAGTTAGATTTCACCCTCTTTTAAAAAAAGGGGATCTTGCTAAAAACGTCTTTGAGAAACATGATTGTTTTATGGACCATTAGATGTGTTTAAAGTAAAGGGTTGCGATTTTTCTTTTAAGGGTGACATTTGAAATGTTGTCGTGAGCGTGAATTAAATGAAAATGGCTCAATTTATAAATGTAAATTAATTTTTTTTTCAAAAAGATTCTATGTAAATAATTTTTTATTTTGTTTGAAAATGTCAAGTTTTATCCATACGACGTTTGTAATAAATTCACATTTAAAATCCCTCGAAATTGCTAAATACTGCACATAATAAATAGTTTTTAAGTGCAGCAATCAGCCATTGATAATAGTCCGTTTATATTTTTTTAAACCCGATCGTACGCGAGAAATTAATATAAACGTGTCTTTGTGCGGAGCTTAGAAATTTCGGGTTTGCCGCAACAAAACTAAACGGAGCATGGGCCAGTTCGATATAAATTACGAAATTTCATAACCCTCGCGCATATTACCATAAATACGAAGCTGCACGAGTCCTTGGAGGGCCATTTAGAGCTAATATAGGAGCTTCGAAAATAAACCGGGAATTATTTCGCTGTATACGTTAGTTCGAATTATTTCGAAAACAAATCACTTTTGATTCATTACAAAAAAAAATTTTCGTTCGATTTATTTTTTGATAAATAAATAAATTTGTTTCGACAAATTTGATAAGTAAATATTTTTTTTTTATTCATTCATTAACCCGGGCATAATTTAAACGGGAATATTTTACATGCTCCCACGAAATCGTATACATTTTTATTACCTTTTTCATTTGCACTCGTTTTTACGGTCTGTAATTAAAAATCACATATCTAGTCTAGTATATTATTTCCGCAAACCGTGACTATAGACTCGCAGAATTAATATTTGCAACAATTCCAAACCCCAGAGCTAGAATAATTGTTTTCCTACCAACAAACGGAATGATATATGCGGCAATTTCAAACAAATTTGCATGAAAATTCACTGCGGAATAATGGGCACTTATAGCAACTGTTATATATATTTTTTTTGCATCGAAGGATATATTTTTTATTAAAGCCTGTCTTTGATGGATTTAACTTATTGGTCGTAATTTTTTTCGGTCATGTATTCATACATTTTCGTCCATTATTTTGAATCGCATTTTTTTTTTATGTAATTGCTTACGCATATTACAAATTTAAAACACCCTGTATATAAATTTTTATCATTAAAATAATACAATTATAAACAATCGATTTTTTTCCACCCTACAAAGAGCTGTTTTCAATTTACCACTCTTCAGTATTGACCAATCTTCGAAATTCTTCGAGTTCTAGTTGTCTTTGGGCATAACACCCCGAAGACGCCATACCCATAACACACTCCCCCTAGAATGCACTGCTATATTCAATATATGGAATTCTTGGATCACTTTGCATGGTGGAGCCAACGTTACATGAGGGTGCGAATATCTCGGACAGTCCAAGATATTTGCGGATATTCTCGCCACCCTCTTTAATTTCCTTTCCTTCCTGAAGAAAGGGATGGCTTTTCACCCTTCTAAGAGTTTTTTTTCTTATATGCACACATAGGGATGCAAACAAGACAAGATATGTAAGTTGTGCTGTAAGTAAAGTGGATAGAAATTCAATGCTATTTTTAGGGGAGGTTTTTTTTTTTTATGTTCAGAATGTGTTTTAACGGAAGATATTGATTTTTTTTTACGACAGTTTGCGCCTGTTTTTTTAAGAAGAAAAAAAAACGATTTTTTTCATTTAATTTAATTTTGTTTGCCTTGAAAATTATCAAGAGGCATTTTGAATAAATAAAATCGCCTTCCCTGGTTTATTACCTGGATAGAAGGTAATAAGGGCTTATTTATTATTTAATTCTCAATTATTTCACCCTTAGCTTGCTTGCGAAGGGCTCGCCAAGTTATAATATTATTTTTAATATTTAATAAAAGTGAAGGGTTGGAAATATAACTATAACTAATCATATATAAAAAAAAAATATTTATAATCGTTTGAAAAAATTGATAACGGCAAAAATATGCGCTGGAATTAACAGAAGAAAAATTTCATGTTTTTGTTTTATTTTGAAATTGAAAAAACACTGAAATTTTTAATTTTCTTTTCAATTTTTTATCATATATAAAAAAATTCGAAATATATGCACTCAATCGAAAATCAACATAGCAAAATATTTAAAAAAATTTCAATATTTTTCCTATTGCTTTATAGCTTTATAGCTATATAGCTATATAGCTGCCAACCTTTTTGGCAGCATAAATATTTCAGTAGTAAAGCAGGATTTATTTTATTTTTCTCTGAATTTTCTGTCTTTCTGTAAGAAAAATAGCGAATGCAAGAGTTTTACATTTGCTGACTTACGATACTTTTTGACAAGGGCTCAAAAATAGAGAAAATATAGTTTCTATCAAGATCAATAAGAAAATAAATCGTTTCTGTAAAGAGCTTTTAAAGACTATGATTAAATTTTAAATAAAATGTACAAAGCCTGAGCGTACCGACTACAAAAACTCGAACCAATCAGTCTGCCATATATTTCTTCCTTAACATTCATTTCTTTCGCCAAGAAATCCCATAAAAACAACGATATCGCTATCATAGAACAATAAGAATGGCTGCAGATCATAACACGTCCAACTGACGGCCATGATTCAACAGTGACATGTTACGCCTAGCGGCGGATAGGTGAACTAAATCCTATACGAAGAAGTATACATGTACGATTTTCGAAATAAGTTAAGGCTACCGTTTTTATACATTTTTCGATAGATACGCCCATTTTGTTGAGCCTTAACTTTTTTCTTGTGCTACTTAATATAAATAATATTGTATACAGGTCGTTTTATAAAAACACTTTAAAAAACAATTTATAAGCAATTTCCTTGTGAAATCTTTTTTAATTGTGATGTAAAATTTCGATTTTTTTTCGCGAATTTTTTTCTTTGAATATACGCAACTAGTTGATTTTCAAAATAAGTTAAGGCTACCGTTTTTATGCATTTTTCGATAGATACGTTCATTTTGTTGAGCCTTAACTTTTTTCTTGTGCTACTTAATATAAATAATATTGTATACAGGTCGTTTCATAAAAACACTTTAACAAACAATTTATAAGCAATGTCCTTGTGAAATATTTTTTAATTGTGATGTAAAATTACGACTCTTTTCTGCGAATTTTTTTCTTTGAATATACGCAACTAGTTGATTTTCGAAATAAGTTAAGGCTACCGTTTTTATGCATTTTTCGATAGATACATTCATTTTGTTGAGACTTAACTTTTTTCTTGTGCTACTTGATATAAATAATACTGTATACAGGTCGTCTCATAAAAAAACGTTAAAAAATGATTTATAAGCAATTTCCTTGTGAAATCTTTTTTAATTGTGCTGTAAAATTACGATATTTTTCCACGAATTTTTTTCTTTGAATATACGCAACTAGTTGATTTTCGAAATAAGTTAAGGCTACCGTTTTTATGCATTTTTCGATAGATACGTTCATTTTGTTGAGCCTAAACATTTTTTTTTGTGCCACTTAATATAAATAATATTGTATACAGGTCCTTTCATAAAAACACTTTAAAAAACAATTTATAAGCAATTTCTTTGTGAAATCTTTTTTAATTGTGATGTAAAATTACGACTCTTTTCTGCGAATTTTTTTCTTTGAATATACGCAACTAGTTAATTTTCGAAATAAGTTAAGGCTACCGTTTTTATGCATTTTTCGATAGATACGTTCATTTTGTTGAGCCTAAACATTTTTTTTTGTGCCACTTAATATAAATAATATTGTATACAGGTCATTTCATAAAAACACTTTAAAAAACAATTTATAAGCAATGTCCTTGTGAAATATTTTTTAATTGTGATGTAAAATTTCGATTTTTTTTCGCGATTTTTTTTCTTTGAATATACGCAACTAGTTGATTTTCTAAATAAGTTAAGGCTACCGTTTTCAGGAGATACGTTTAATTTGTTGAACCTTAACAATTTTTTTTTTGTGCTACTTAATTTATATTATATATCATTTTCCGAGCAAATTTATTGCAAATAGTGAGTGATATTATGCAACCACCTCGGCACAACACACATTCTAAAATCTATAAATCCTTAATAGGAAAGCAAGGGCGAGCAATGTGGCGAGAATCGTTTTGGGTTCGATGTCAAAATGGGGTGGTGGCGCGATCCCCAAGAGAAATACCCAAACGGGGGGCGGTTATGGGGTGTGCCAAGCCCTCGCTTTACGATTTATTGTCTATAAAATATTTACGTATACCGCTACGAAAAGCTGTCTGTTTGTGCCGCGCGAAGACACGTGACAGTCCTCCTTCTAAGGAAGATGTGCGATTATCTTATCCAGAAAAATACGGGCGAATTTGTTTTTATATTGTGAAAATTATATTACCCGCAGAATTAATAAAACACGCAGGCGGTAAAGATTTAGGATCAATTATACAGGCTAGTTGGTAAAATGTATGAGAAGGGATTTTAAGATAGTGAAAATTGTTGTAGTATAGAAGGATGTATGAAGAAGAAAAATAACAACGTTCTAACATTTTCAAAATTATTTATTAAAAGAAAAATGTTGTTTCGAAGTAGTGTGCGTGTTAGTAGTGGTATTATACGGCTGCGAGACATGGACAATAAGAAATATCGATAGTAGCACGCTAAAAGTATTTGAAATGTGGTGCTATAGGCAAATAGAATCCACTTTTTTGTCGCTTGTAAATACAAATTTTTGTAATGGAGTTAGAAGAAAAATTTGAAAATTATTCAGCAAATAAAAAAATACTTATTGAACGTTTTTTGATTAGATGAGGTATAATGTTCTACAGCTGTGAGGCGTGGACAATAAGAAATATCGATAGTAGGCGGCTAAAAGTATTTGAAATGTGGTGCTATAGCAAATAGAATTCACTTTTCTATCGCTTGTAAGTAAAAAACGTTGTAAGAGAGGAAGGTGTTAGAAGAACTTTTTTTTTGACAATTTGAAAATTACTGATTAAATAGAAAAATACTTATTGAACGTACATTTAGATGAGGTATAATATTCTACAGCTGTGAGCCGTGGGCAATAAGAAATGTCGATAGTAGAAGTCTAAAAGTATTTGAAATGTGGTGCTATAGCAAATAGAATTCACTTTTTTATCGCTTGTAAGTAAAAAACGTTGTAAGAGAGGAAGGTGTTAGAAGAACTTTTTTTTTGACAATTTGAAAATGACTCATTAAATAGAAAAATACTTATTGAACGTACATTTAGATGAGGTATAATATTCTACAGTTGTGAGGCGTGGACAATAAGAAATGTCGATAGTAGGCGGCTAAAAGTATTTGAAATGTGGTGCTATAGCAAATAGAATTCACTTTTTTATCGCTTGTAAGTAAAAAACGTTGTAAGAGAGGAAGGTGTTAGAAGAACTTTTTTTTTGACAATTTGAAAATGACTCATTAAATAGAAAAATACTTATTGAACGTACATTTAGATGAGGTATAATATTCTACAGTTGTGAGGCGTGGACAATAAGAAATGTCGATAGTAGGCGGCTAAAAGTATTTGAAATGTGGTGCTATAGCAAATAGAATTCACTTTTTTATCGCTTGTAAGTAAAAAACGTTGTAAGAGAGGAAGGTGTTAGAAGAACTTTTTTTTTGACAATTTGAAAATTACTCATTAAATAGAAAAATACTTATTGAACGTACATTTAGATGAGGTATAATATTCTACAGCTGTGAGCCGTGGACAATAAGAAATGTCGATAGTAGAAGTCTAAAAGTATTTGAAATGTGGTGTTATAGGTAAATAGAATCCACTTTTTTGTCGCTTGTAAATACAAATTTTTGTAATGGAGTTAGAAGAAAAATTTGAAAATCACTCAGTAAATAGAAAAATACTTATTGAACGTACATATAGATGAGGTATATTATTGTATAGCTGTGAGGCGTAGACAATAAGACATTTCTGAAATAAATTATTTGAAAGTATATGGGACATTTAAAAGATCGTGTTTGGGCGAACAAATTAAATAATGAAAAAGGGAAATAAAATCTACAGATAGCTACTTATTAATTTTTGATTTTGGTATTTGAAAGAAAATCAATTTGTGACTGCAGGATTTTTTTTTAAATAATTTATCAATTAACATCAAAATCGGGACAATTTTCGAAATCGGCCAACGATTTTATTCTTGAATTTAGTAGAATTTTCCACCACGTAGCAAATTCTTATCAATATTCAATCGTTTCCGAGTACAGCCCTAGTTTATTCCAACAGGAATCCCCAGTTCTATTTTTATATCTCCAGAAAACACCAACTTGGACTATAGTAGTTTTATACAGAGTTTAGTTTTTTTTTGCATCGATTTATCCACTAAAAAAATTTTTTCTCTTGAAACCTCGGGACCATTTCGTCCGTTAAAAAAAAAACATTTCAAAAATCCGTTTATAACCCCAAAATTACGCCTCTTTTTGTTCTACAACTTAAACCAACATTTCGTATAGATTCTTACAGAAGAGGACAATTCGCGTTAGATTTTATGGATTCACAAGGTGAGGAAGTGTTTTTTTCCCTTTTGCCTTTTTCTGCACCCTAAAATTCAGCCCTGATGCTTCTATCAATTCTATATATATTCCTCTATAGCTATAGAATTGACGCGAAAATTGGTACGAATGCCAGCTCGACTGACATTGATTTCTGCACGTCAAGACTTTATATAGATTGCACGAGATGGACGTTGAGGAATCAATGTCTTGAAGGAAGTGAAAATGATGTTGCAGATACAAATGTTTTATGGATGTATTTTGGGGGAAGATTGTGCGAATAAATTTTGTTTCGTTGAAGATTTTTTTGTTCAAAAAGTTGGAATAAAAAATAATATGATGCGAGCTCGAGCAACTAAAATACGATTACAATGGCTCAAAATTCGGCAATCATTCCGAATCATTGTTCACCGCAACGGTGGATTCCCTATCCGCCTATGCGAAGAGTTTAATGTTTTATTGCGTCAATTGCGATTCTATCCAGAGGAAATACAACAGAGCGGAATATTAACATTCTCTAATCTGCTCCCGCAGCATTAATTCCCTTTGAAAAAGCGTTCGCGAAGCCGCCCTCGTATTCCACAGGAATATATCAGTTTAAATTTGGAGTGGCATTGGTTTGTGCGTTTCGTACGTTTCTGCATTCGGGGAATCTTCAGATATGCAATCGGGAAATGCAGGACCGAAATCACATGCCACGTTTTGCCAATTCTTTTCACATGCGTTTTTGATTTTTTTTTTAAACACAATTTGACGATGTAACTTTATATGACTTATGATATTTTTGCAAAAGCGAAAATATCATATCAAAAATATCAAAAATATCAAAATATCAAAAAGTAAACGGATGCTTACTTTGCCAAAATAAAAGCTACTTAATAAAATTCTGATTTTATAGTAATCATTCGATTTAGATTTAAAAAAAATTTAAATAAAAAAAATCTTATTAAATGAAGAACCCGAAGCAAAAATTTTTTAAACGATTTTTTTATATAATTTTTTTATTGTTTTTAATCATTTTTTAAACATTTTTTAAACAATTTGATGATATATCACTTATAAGCGGCTCATGATTTTTTTTTCTTTTAATTTGACAATTATTTTAAAAACAACTTACTTAATAATACTATTTTAATTTCTATACTAGAGAAGTAATCGCTATAAATTAAAAAATGCAAACTTTCAATTTTTCTTTTCTTCTAAGCAAACAAGTTTTTGTACGATTTTTTAAATCATTTTTTAAATCATTTTTTAATGTTTTTAAACAATTTGATGATATATCACTTATAAGCTGTCCATGATTTTTTTCTTTTAATTTGACAATTATTTAAAAAACAATTTACTTAATAATACAATCTTAATTTCCATCCTACAGGAATTATACAATATAAATTTTAAAAAATCCAAAATTTCAATTTTTTATACGATTTTTTTAATGTTTTTAAACAATTTGATGATATATCACTTATAAGCGTCTCATGATTTTTTTTCTTTTAATTTAACAATTACTTAAAAAACAACTTACTTAATACAATTTTAATTTCCATCCTAAAGGAAAGTAATCGCTATAAATTCAAAAAAAATCCAAACTTTCAATTTTTCTTTTCTTCTAAGCAAACATATCTTTTATACGATTTTAAAACTATTTTTTAATGTTTTTAAATACTTTTTTAAATAATTCGATGATCTATCACTTATAAACAGCTCATTATTATTTTTTATTTATTTGAAAATTATTAAAAAACAACTTACTAAATAATACAATCTTAATTTCCATCCTAAAAGAATTAATCAATATAAAATTTAAAAAATCCAAAATTTCAATTTTTCGGTTCTTCTAAGCAAATATATCTTATAATTTTTTTATTAAATTTTTTTAATGTTTTTAAACAATTTGACGATATATTACTTTACCATATAAGCGGTCCATGTTTTTTTTTCTTTTAATTTGGCAATTATTTAAAAAACAACTTAATAATACAATTTTTATTTCCTCCTAAAGCAAGTACGCAATAAATTAAAAAAAAATCAAAATTTCAATTTTTCGTTTCCAACAAATTATAATAAATCAAAAACCTAAAACAATCTCCAAAAAAAAAAAACATTCAAAACCTCCAAAAAAAAATCATGAACTCATAAATCATTTTCCAATACTTCTCTGACAAATTTTCACATATAAACTAATAAGACCGCTGCTCCTCATTTCTTCTTATTTCTTGTTCTTCCATTGATTGTGTGCCACAGTCCCAGTGCCTCCATGTCCCGTAACATCTTCCACAACGGCCTACACACCACCGACTTAAACTCAATAAAAAAATTTAATATGCATAGCGCGGTTTCTCTTCGGCATAAGCAGATGAATTGTACTTGCGTTTGCATGTCGAGTTGTATATTTTCTTTTCCGCTGGAAAAATGACAGAGGAAACCGCAAAAGGAATATTAAAATTATTGTATAACGTGATATTTACCAGGAAGCTTCAGTATTTCAGAAATTGAGAAGAATATTAAAAGACGAAATCTTAAAAGAAGATTTAAAAAATATTTATTCGACTATTTTTATATGATATAAATTGACTTGTGAAATTACATATATTTTCCTTATTTAATTCAATGACGTTCAAAAAAAATTCTTCTTGACCATATACCGAAACCATCTATTGAATAGGACATTGGTAAATTTTTTTTTGTTGACAAAATTTATGGGTACCTTAACCTTTTCCAAACACGTTTGCAGGTAAAAAATATTTTTATTGATAGTATTAATGGAAAATATCGTATCATTGTTTTGGTGGTAGGTTTACGTTCGAAGCTCGAATATACAAACTAAGGGTTGAAATATTGATGTCCTGAATAAGAAGGGGACGTTGGTAACAATTCTTAACTATAGCTGGGGATCAAAACGTCATGCGATGTATCGTGTTCGACCTACGCACCGCTCGTTAGGCCATATAATATGGATGTTATCGAGCAAATAGAATTTTTCTAGTTGGTGTTCTCGGTGTAACAGTTAACCTGAACATGGATTATTCATAAAAGTGACTTCGAAAAAAGCCTCGGTGGAACATAGAGGGAGCTAATCGGCATGCGCTATCAATATTTTTAAATGCAACAAAGAAATTGTATAGAATATCACCAAAATACAGTAACTTCAAGCATTAAGTAGCCAGATGCGCATTTCGAAGGCTATGCCCCCATCTGCAGTAGCGCAAGATAAAAACTAAATAAAATACCTTTGTTACGAATCGTGATTGATATGCTATTAAATAAATAAGTCAACATGACAGAAATATTTCAAAAATGGCATATAATATCATCTATAAATCTTTTAAAACAATATAAATTGATAACTAACAAGTAACAACAATAAACATTGGTTTATTAAAAAATATTTTTTGTCTTAAAAAATACAGTTTTAGTCCGCGAAGCACGAAAATGTCTAAAAACGCTTGTATTCGTTGAAAGTGATCGTTTTTAGGCGTTTCCAGCTCTCTGACGTTAATAAATTTATTTTCAGACATAAAAAATATTTTTTTATCGTGAAAAATACAGTTTTAGTCCGCAAAGTACGAAAATGTCTAAAAACGCTTGTATTCGTTGAAAGTGATCGTTTTTAGACGTTTCCAGCTCTCTGACGTTAATAAATTCTTTTTCAGAGATAAAAAATATTTTTTTATCGTGAAAAATACAGTTTTAGTCCGCGATTTATATGCCATTTTTGAAATACTTCTGTCATGTTGACGTATTTATTTAATAGTATATCAATCACGATTCGTGACACATGTATTTTATTTAGTAGTGAAGATGGGGGCATAGCCTTCGAAATGCGCATCTGGCTACTTAATGCTTTAAGTTACGCGGTATTTGGGTGATATTCTATACTATTATTTAACACCGTAGTGATAAATTTTACAACAAAGAAATGGTTAAATATTTTCTTTATATTCTGAAAAGTGTGTTAAGAAAACGGAAGAATGTTAAGAAACCATACTTTTTTAAATTTATTTTATTTCGCCTTGGCTGAAACTGTTAAGATACGAAAATGGCTTTTATAATTTGGACATAACATTTACATTTTAGCGCAAAGTTCAGATTTAATTACAGATTAACCTGCTGGTGGAAGGAAAGTATTTAAATTTGCTACCTGTAAGGTAAATTTAAGAAAAATGAAGGTAAATTTTGTGAAACTCGACTATGTAATATAAACTTTAAACCTAATAAATTATTATACGCTAGTTTTATTAACTTCAATCAAAAGTTCGTACGATTTTCTATGTTTAATTTTTTTTTTACTTTAGAAGATAATTTAATTTCCTTTAAAAAAAAATAAAAATTCATTTAACATTTAACTCAGCCAATTAAATAATAAAAAGAATAAAAATTTGGCACTAGCAACGATTGTTTTCTGGTTATATTATATTATATAAAATGAACTATAAAGCTAATAAATTATTACACATTAAAGGTAACTTGCATAGCTTTTGTAGATTTAGAAAAGGCATTTGATAATGTAGATTGGGACATAATGTTTAGAATTTTAAAAGAAACGGGTATAGATTATAAGGATAGGAGAATAATTTTTAATTTATATAAACACCAAACTGCCTTAGTTAGAATTGAGGGGGAAGAAGAGGTAGCAAAAATAGGGAAGGGAGTTCGGCAGGGATGTACACTCTCACCGTTATTATTTAATCTATATATAGAAGATGCAATAAACAAAGTAAAAGAAGAGTATAGTGTAGGTGTGAATGTACAGGGAGAGAAAATATATATGTTGAGATTCGCCGACGATATAGCTATATTGGAAGAAAGCGAAAAGAATTTAGAAAGGGTATTGAATGGTATGCAGGCAGTATTGACTAGGGATTTTAACATGAAAATAAATATAGGTAAAACTAAAGTGATGAGGTGTGACAAAAAGGAATGCAGTAGAAAAATGAGGATCACAATAGGAGATAATAGAATCGAAGAAGTGTCAGATTTTTGTTATTTAGGCAGTAGAATCACAAAAGATAATCGAAGCAAGGTAGATATAAAGTGTAGGATAGCACAGGGTAGGAAGGCATTCGTAGAAAAGGAACAGATTTTAAGATCAAATATTGACTTGGGTATTAGAAAAAGATTACTGAAGGTATATGTTTGGAGTGTAGCACTGTACGGGTGTGAGGCGTGGACTATAGGAAAGGAAGAGAAGCGTAGATTACAAGCATTCGAAATGTGGTGTTATAGGAGGATGATGAGGATCGGTTGGGAAGATAAAGTAACAAATGAAGCTGTACTAGAGTTAGTAGGGGAGAAGAGAAGTATCTGGAGAGTGTTACAGCGTAGGAGAGACAGATTAGTAGGGCATATTCTTAGGCATGGGGGGATTATGCAATTGATCATAGAAGGTAGAGTGGAGGGAAAGAGAGGGGTAGGTAGGCCTAGATTGGAGTATGTGAGTCAGATAGTTGAAGACGTTGAGATGAATAGCTATAGGGAGATGAAGGGATTAGCTCAGGATAGATCGGCATGGCGTGCTGTTTCCAACCAATCTTTAGGATTGCGGACTCTTTAACTAACTAGTTTTATTAACTTCAATAAAAAGATTGTACGATTTTCCATGTTTAAATTATTTTTTTTACTTTAGAAGATAATTTAATTTCCTTTTAAAAATAAAATTGATTCATTTAACATTTAACTCGACCAATTTAATAATTTAAAAAAAAATCTTTGGCACTAGCAACGATTGTTTTTTGGTTATATTATACTATATAAAATGAACTTTAAAGCTAATAAATTATTACACGCTAGTTTTATTAACTTCAATGAAAAGTTTGTACGATTTTCTATGTTTTATATATTTTCTTACGTTAGAAGATAATTTAGTTTCCTTTTAAAAATAAAATTGATTCATTTAGCATTTAACTCGACCAATTTAATAATTTAAAAAGAAAAATTTGGCACTAGCAACGATTGTTTTCTGGATGTCCATAACGCTAAGAAAAAGCCCCCCAAAAAATCCAATCCTATTCTTGAAATAATCGGGGAAATCAGATATCATATTGACAGAAAGGCTTTCCACGCGCATCTTCCACTAAATCTCTTCCGTACGAATCGCTTTTTCTTTCTTTGTTGAGCCGATTCTGGTCGCAATGTTACAAAACGTGTGTATAACAGTGTTCGATGGGCTTCTTTCGCAATTTGCGAATACCTTATACACTATACGAAGGACCAAATCTTGTACTATACGCTCATATGAGCTTTTGGTTCAATGTGCAGTAGGACACACGAGGTATGTCACTCCAGTGCCGTACCACGTGGAAAATCAATTTAGATAATCAAAAATTTATTTTAATTGAATCGCTCTATAATTACTTATTCTTTGGTTGGATTAGTTGGCAAAAAAAAAATTTTAAATGGAAAAAATGCGACATTATATTATGTCCTCCATTTTCATATAAAATTTGCAAAATTCGATTTTTAAATCGAATTTTAAAGCATGTTTGTTAATAAAGTCGACAATTTTGCGAAGACAATTTTTTGTTTGTGAATCCCAATTGATTAAAACTTCTGTACGATATGCCGCTGTATGTAACCGACATGTATACGGTACGTCACTGTTTGAAAGGGGTCTTCGCGGGAATTTATTGCATTTTACTCACTCAACACTCAGATTTCCTCGGCTCAGATATTTTCAATACGCCTCCTACGTTCGCGTCGGAAGTTTGATCTTGTATATATACAGGAGCTTAGAGCGGAACAAGAATGATCCGCTGCCGCATCACGAATGGCTGTGGCAATGGGGAACATTCGGGATACGGGAAGAACTGGGTATATAGCTTGTAACTGCCGCTCCCGAAGAGATAAGGAAATTTATTGCTTGGACCCGAACGAAGCTCCGGCAGAAAGAAAGAATCTTAGCGTTCTTTGATCGCAGACAGTGTCTTCTCCACCCAGCTCGAGCTAAAGGGCTCATGAATTTTGATTGTTAAAAAAAATTTTTTTTGTCGCGAAACTAAATATTATATATACTACGTATTATGTCCATTTTAGTTCGGGATGTTAAATATTTAAATTTGTGTAATAGCAGAGAGATATTGATTTAATAGTGGGCGGATGTAGATTGGGTGGGTTATTTTTTTATTTTTTTTTATATCGTTAAAGTTTATTGTAGAAATTTTTTTTTTTTGAAACGGTTGAGGGAGATGGGTTATTTTTTCAGGCATGGGGTATTATGCAATTAATTATAGAAGGTAGAGTAGAGGGAAAGGAAGGCGTAGATAGGTATGTGCGTGAGATAGTGGAGGACGTGTGGGATGAAGAGCTATATAGAGAAATGAAACATTTAGTTCAATCCTTAGAAATAATTTAGAAAATTCTTCATTTAAAAACCGATAAATTAAAAATTTGATTAATTCTACATGTCTTTCGTGCCTTAAAATATCGCATCTCTAATTTTTACATATATACAGCAATAATTTTTTTTTTAATAATACAGAATTATAATGCACTATACAAAATTTAGCCCGCAAGAATTTTTTTTACTATTTTCGTAGAAATTTCAAAAATCCTGTAAAAAATAATAATACTGCATCAATACTAATTAAAAAAAAAAATCAATTCATATACATAGTTGACTTTTCCAACAAAAACAATTTCTACAACTCATGTACATTGTGAATATCTCTTCTAAATTTTTTTTTGTAAGCCACACTTTTCGTTACGTTAAAATACCACATCTCCAATATCCCAAGCACCCATCATTACATTTATACCAAACAATCTCATATTTCAATATAAAAGAATTTAGATATAAACTTGTGTGTTTATATTACAAACGAAATCAAAACATTGGCTAGATATCTTGAAACTGTGATCTTATCATATCTCCTACCGAACATTCCTCCTACCGCAATTGTTCCGAATATTCACGTATTTATCTTAAACGTGATTATCCTACGCATTAATTGGCACAGTTCGTCATTTACCCTTAACGCCGTATATAAAAGTGCACAGTTCGTTGAATATCCCACTCGTCATTTATCTTAAACGTGGAATCTCTACGAGTATTGGCAACGTTGCACGGCAACCTGACCGGAAAGGTACATGTCTGAAGTTAGACGATAGTTCGCTGTAGCGAGACGCATACAGTCAAGTCTTTCACCAATATCGAATCTGAGCAACGTTACAAATAATCGTAGAGATTCCACGTTTAGGATAAATAACAAGTAGGATATTTGACGAACTATGCGTGCACTTTAGGATATTTGATGTTTCGGATAAATGACGAATAGGATACTTGAGCGTTAGGATAAACGACGGAGCGAATTACGTTTACGGTAAATTTGCATATTTTGAGGAATGAGGGTTTTTAGGCCTTTTTAGGGTGGAAACGTGAACACTGAATTGAAAAAACCAGGCGGAAACAATCACTTGAATAGAATTTTTTTGTTCAAAAAACTGTAAAAAAAGCTGCTAAGCAAAAAATTAAGCCAAACAAGTTACCTTTTTTCCACAGGGACCATGAATATTCGTCCCGTCCCCCGTTCATAGCCTCCAAACACCCACTGACCTTTGACACGATGACCTCTGTGGTACTTTCGACGGCCAAATTTGCTCTCATCGATTTCGACCACTTTATCTTTGCCGCTTCGATTTTTTTTGGTTTTTATGGTTTTTGGACCTTCCTGGACACAGAAAAATTAACGCCGGATTTTTAGGAATTTTTACCGTAAACCACATTTTACCCCTTTTTTCCACAGGGACCATGAATATTCGTCCCGTCCCCCGTTCATAGCCTCCAAACACCCACTGACCTTTGACACGATGACCTCTGTGGTACTTTCGACGGCCAAATTTGCTCTCATCGATTTCGACCACTTTATCTTTGCCGCTTCGATTTTTTTTGGTTTTTATGGTTTTTGGACCTTCCTGGACACAGAAAAATTAACGCCGGATTTTTAGGAATTTTTACCGTAAACCACATTTTACCCCTTTTTTCCACAGGGACCATGAATATTCGTCCCGTCCCCCGTTCATAGCCTCCAAACACCCACTGACCTTTGACACGATGACTTCTGTGGTACTTTCGACGGCCAAATTTGCTCTCATCGATTTCGACCACTTTATCTTTGCCGCCTCGATTTTTTTTTGTTTTTATGGTTTTTGGACCTTCCTGGACACAGAAAAATTAACGCCGGATTTTTAGGAATTTTTACCGTAAACCACATTTTACCCTAAACGACGAACTGTGCCGGACGGACGGCTATTTAATGAAGCGTAGGATAATCGACGTTTAGGACAAATGCCTAATAGGATACCTGAATGTTAGGAACAATGGCGGTAGGAGGAACGGCGAGTAGGGCGAATAGTCGGTAGAATATATGGTGTGTTTCGGTTGAAAGTATAGTTTAATCTTCAGCGGTGACTCTAACATAAACGTACACCGGTGTTAAGTGATAAGAAGACCAGTCCATCATCGACGGTCGTGCCATTGTCTAGTTAATATTCGCGCGAGCCATAGCATTGTCTTCAACGAGCAATTAGTTGAGTATTAATAATAAAATCGGTCAGTTCAATGATGAACTAGTGCGTAATTGTTTTTTAAAATCAATTGCTTTATTTAATTTGAACTCTTTTGCGTCAATGTGTTTGTTCAATTCACGGTCCGGAAGATCGTTTTCGTTTCCGAAAATGTCTCTTCGGGAGTGGAATTCGAACTCAGTGCAATAAGAACGTTTTGTAGATTTGGAAAAATCGCGTCGTCCTTTTTTAACGACCTTATTTCAATGGTGAGTAACTGCAAAAGATATATTGTTAAATGGATAGTTTGGTTTGACAAGAACGCAATTTTTAGAAGAAAAAAAAATTGGTGATTAACTAGTGGCGTAATTTGTTTAACATAAACAATCGAGTCGTCGGTTTTTAATTGTTTTGTTTTAATTATGAATCTGCAAAGCGTTTAAATTTAAAGAGAAATTGAAGTTTGAGACTTTTTTATTTCTCTATTTTCGGTATTTTAATGTCCGACTAGTTTGGAAAAACGAAAATTTCAATAAGTCAATTCGATAAATTAATTATTTAAATATCTAATTCAAAAATATAATTTAACATTTTTTTAAACCGAACTTATTCTTGTATAAAAAATCGACAGCATTACAGTTTTTTATTTATTCTTCATTTAACAAAGTAATAATCAAAAATTTACAATAATTTTATTATGTACTTAAAATTTGAAAATTTATTTATATTGGGAATCCATTTAGTTTTTAAAGGAGGAAGATCTTTTTGCACAAATGCGTGTTATTAAAAAACATTACCTAATTATGAAATATTATTTAACTTCGTACGCAATAAAATAGTTATTCGTCATTTCATATAGACGTTATATACTAAAAAAAAATCTAGAATTTTTTACAACATTTCACAGTTTGTAGCAATTAAAAAATATGAAATTTCGCTCAATATTATTTCGTACAAAAATTCTGGGAAAAAAGCTGATTTTTACATATCCTAAATGATCAAAAATACTATCTCTAAGCTAAAACACAAAAATCTTGCATCATAAAAACTTTTAAAAAATCGCAAAATTAATATAATAAATTTAACTGAATTTCTACTAAAGCGTTGTACAAACCATATAATTAAAACCGTAATATTAGGCAAAAAATACTATCTCTCTAAGCTAAAACACAAAAATCTTGTATCATAAAAACTTTTTAAAAATCGCGACATTATTATAAAAAATTTAACTGAATTTCTACTAAAGCGTTATACAAATCATATAATTGAAACCGTCATATTAATATTAGGCAAAAAATACTATCTCTCTAAGCTAAAACACAAAAATCGTGTATCATAAAAACTTTAAAAAAATCGCAACATTAATATAATAAATTTAACTGAATTTCTACTAAAGCGTTGTACAAACCATATAATTAAAACCGTAATATTAGGCAAAAAATACTATCTCTCTAAGCTAAAACACAAAAATCTTGTATCATAAAAACTTTTTAAAAATCGCGACATTATTATAAAAAATTTAACTGAATTTCTACTAAAGCGTTATACAAATCATATAATTGAAACCGTCATATTAATATTAGGCAAAAAATACTATCTCTCTAAGCTAAAACACAAAAATCGTGTATCATAAAAACTTTAAAAAAATCGCAACATTAATATAATAAATTTAACTGAATTTCTACTAAAGCGTTGTACAAACCATATAATTGAAACCGTCATATTAGGCAAAAAATACGATCTCTCTAAGCTAAAACACAAAAATCTTGTATCATAAAAACTTTTTAAAAATCGCGACATTATAATAAAAAATTTAACTGAATTTCTACTAAAGCGTTATACAAATCATATAATTGAAACTGTCATATTAATATTAGGCAAAAAATACTATCTCTCTAAGCTAAAACACAAAAATCTTGTATCATAAAAACTTTTTAAAAATCGCAACATTAATATAATAAATTTAATTGAATTTCTACTAAAGCGTTGTACAAACCATATAATTGAAACCGTCATATTAGGCAAAAAATACTACCTCTAAGTTAAAACACAAAAATCTTGTATTATAAAAACTTTTTAAAAATCGTAACATTATTATAAAAAATTTAACTGAATTTCTACTAAAGCGTTGTACAAATCATATAATTGAAACCGTCATATTAGGCATTACAGAATCATGTACATTTTACGAACGCCTCTAACTCGCTATTTTAGGACATAGTTATTGTGGCAAATTTATACCAACCGTTTCGTAGTTTAACACATCTTCGGTTACAGACAATGAGCCTGCAACAGCAACCGATTTACATCTTCATAAACATTTATACTTCTTAAATTCAAATATTGTAACGTAGGAATATTTACTGTTTTTCCACACTTTGTATTTTTTTTTTGGTCCATCAAAGTTCTGCAAGGATAAACGCAAATATTAATTAATCCCTGCAAAATGAATTAAATTATAACAACAAGTTATCGCGAAATAATCGAATATTGGTACAGCCTCGACGAAAGGAGGTAAAAGATATTGTCTATGTCTTCAGCAACACTATTCCATCGTGTTTCTCTGCGCGACCATTTTCCTCCTTTACAGAGCTCTGTAATGTTATTTAAGGGAATGGACAATTTCAGACTGAAATTAATTAAGTTCATCACGCTGGTATAGCTATATATTCCCTATACATGCAACAGCCAGCGTTGCCAGAGTTTTATATCTTAGAGTTTTCGGTTAATTGCACTATAAAATGCGGCAATATAATTGAAATTGACAATTGCGTTTATAGTCCGCTCTAGAACAATGACAGAACCGGTTTTATGTTGAAAAAAAAATTCTACCGGGATAATTTATTGGTTTAATAAATTCGCGAAAATTTTGAGGTGTAGAATTATTTCTTTGAAATTTTAAACTGATTTTTTAACAAAAATGTATACAGCGGTTTTAGAAGACACAATAAGTTTAAATTTAGATTTAGGTTGATTAAACAATTGCTTTCGCTTCAGAAAATTTTAATACAAAAAAATAATTGGTATAATAAATTCGCGAAAATTTGGAGTTGTAGAATAATTTTTTTGAAATTTTAAATTGATTTTTTAACAAAAATGTAAACAGCGGTTTTAGAAGACACAATAAGCTTAAATTTAGATTTGGGTTGATTAAACAATTGCTTTCGCTTCAGAAAAATTTTAATACAAAAAAATAAATGGTATAATAAATTCGCGAAAATTTTTAGTTGTAGAATTATTTTTTTGAAATTTTAAATTGATTTTTTAACAAAAATGTAAACAGCGGCTTTAGAAGACACAATAAGCTCAAATTTAGATTTGGGTTGATTAAACAATTGCTTTCGCTTCAGAAAATTTTAATACAAAAAAATAATTGGTTATACATAAATTCGCGAAAATTTGGAGTTGTAGAATTATTTTTTTGAAATTTTAAATTGTTTTTTTAACAAAAATGTAAACAGCGGTTTTAGATGACACAATAAGCTCAAATTTAGATTTGGGTTGATTAAACAATTGCTTTCGCTTCAGAAAATTTTAATACAAAAAAATAATTGGTATAATAAATTCGCGAAAATTTGGAGTTGTAGAATTATTTTTTTGAAATTTTAAATTGATTTTTCAACAAAAATGTAAACAGCGGTTTTAGAAGACACAAGAAGGTTCAATTTAGATTTGAGTTGATTAAAAAATTTCTTTGGCTTCAGAAAATTTTAATACAAAAAATCAATTGCCTTAATAAATTTGCGACAATTTGGAGTAGTAGAATTTTTTTTTTCGTATTTTTCAAAAAATGTAAAGAACAGTTTTGGCAGACACAAGAAGCTTAAATTTCGATTTGGGTTTATTAAACAATTTTTTCGATTCGAAAAATTTTATACAAAAAAAAAAGCGGTGATAAAGTCGCCATACGGTTCTGCTGGCGATATTTATTATGATTTTCATTATTTTCGCTCGTGTTTGGTTCGAGTGCAATTATAGAAATGTCGTTTCTGGATTCGGGAAATGTTCGTGTCGTTAACATTTCGCTTCCACAGCCCTAAAATGACTCAATTTATATTTATGGAGCATTCCATCATATATATATCCCAGCGGCGATTAATCAGCCGGTAAAATTATAATTAACGATTGTATCAAATGAATATGGTAGATATTATTTTGTGTTTGTAAATGCAGCTGATACGCGCAAGGATTTGCAGAAACAATTAAATCTGCTTATTTAAGGCTTTATTGACAACACATTGGCGTTCTCCCTAATTTTTTCCATAATTTTTTGTCGCCGTAAAAAAATTTCTTGTTTGTATACAAATAATTTCAGTCTTATTATATACAAATTTTTAATAATACATTTTTTTTGCCTGAAAACGAACGATTTATAATTTCAAAATTTTCATTAATACAGAAAAAATGGTAACGAAGAAAAATGTATTTACAAAAAAAAGCATTTTTTCTTTTCTTAAAACGACCGATTTATAATTTTCCAAATTTTCATTAATACAGAAAAAAAAATGTATTTACAAAAAAAACATGTTTCTTCTTGTGAAAACCAAAGATTTATAATTTCCAAATTTTCATTAATATAGAGAGAAAAAAAAAGTATTTACAAAAAATACCGAAGAAGTCTGCAAATAAATTTTATATAATACAGAAAATAGGCCTTTAATATATTTGAGCTCGTGTGAAATATTCCTACAAATTTTCTTTTCAAAAATCTTCCTCCTGCTTATATTTAAGATGGTCGTCCATATTCAATGCGAAAGATGTTAAAATATAAATTAACAAGTCTTTCAAATGGGCAGAGCTGAAGAAGAAGTGCCAGTGCAGGAAAAGCTAAAAAGCTAATAACAATAATATAATCGAGTTGAAACTTTAGATCGAGCAAATTTAGAACAATTTTATTCTGAAAAGTTCGCCCATTTGCATATAACATCTGATACAGGGTGATACAAATTTTTAAAATTGTTAAACTAACATTTTTTTTAGCCAACAATTTTTTTTTATATATAAATTTACTTAGACGGAATTTTTGGAGCAATGAAAAATTTGATTATTGTGTAATTAAAAAATGATTTTTATAAGTAAATTCAATGGCAATTTTTTATAGAAAACATTATGTGTCCCAAATTCTTCTTTTCCGTGTTTTTTTCGTCATTTCCTTCTTCGAATCTTTTCACATTTTCGGTTTCTTTTTAAGACCACACCGTATAAAGTCGTTTCTACATCTCCGGCAAATAGAACAGTCATTTTCTCGCAACGATGTAAAATATTCCTTCTTTCTTGTTAGTGCTGCAGCAAACGGCAACGTTTCGCCCATTCGCTTGCGCATAATCAGGTAAAAATGGCCAACTTCAAAGTAGCCGCCAACTTCTAACAACATCTCCCGCAATATACTATTATTTAGAGATTACTTGTGTTTTCTATACGAACGTGCAGCTAATTTTCTTTGTTGCGATTTTTTTTCTTCGAATTTTTCTTCACGAAAAAACTTTTAATTGGCGTTTATTTTACCCACAATAGATACGGAAAACTCTAAAATAAACGCAGACGTATAAGTAATTGTTTCTTTTACCTTCAATCAAAAAAAATCTTTGAATAGTATTTTTTTTATATTAAAATACACTAATATTTTTTTTTACAAAAAAATTATTTAGAAATATAACTATCTATACGTGGATTTATATATAAAATACATTGGGGTACGTACGTTAATATTCGTTTATACAAGAACAATATTGGATAATACATAATAGTTAACATTACAAAGCCATGAATAAGCAATATACGTTGCATATTTCAGTGTGTCCTGAATAATAGTCCTGAAGCTATAACGATATCCTTTCCCAATAAAATAGACGCGTTAGATTTGTTCGATATACAAACGCTTATATTATATATAATAAAACGTCAATCACTTTTAAATGCGTCGATCACACCGTATATATTTTTTATATATGTTCAGTTAACGGACTAATGTTTTTATTTGAATATTTTTATATGGTGCCATTTGAATGTGTCAATTTTACGCTGATTTGAATCGAATAAAAATATCGTATTTTCATTCATTTGGAAAAACGTGTAGTCTATTAAAGAGGAAATGATTTGATTATAGCTAAAGTTAAAATTAAATTAAATTGATTTGATTCGGTGGATAGTTCTGATTTTTTTTTAAAATAAAATCCCGCAATAATTTATTTATTGCACTTCATAAAAAAATTCTGGTACATCAGAAAGTCTATAAAAAATTGTTTGGCACGCCTTTTTAAAAAATAATTCGCCAACACTGAAACAACCATTTCTTGTAGATATAAAAAAAAAATCTGCGGCTTAATTTTTCATTTATTAATTATAATTTTAAATTGAATTTGAACAGGAAGTAAATCGTAAATATCCCGTAATATTGAATTTTATTTGATTCATTGAAGAAATGACTTTACGTCAATACGGACATGTTTGGGCGTCAATTTAGGGTACCTCGTCAGATTTGCAGACGAAACTCGTCACCATCTGTTCAATAAACGGTAAATGACGTATTTCGTGACGGTATAAAGCAGTATAAAGAAGCATTACTTTAGAAACGAAACCACCTGATGCCCCCTCTTAACGGTTATATACAAAATGTTGAAAATAAAATCGTTCCGAAGACAAAATTTTTGTTTCACCAACTAAAAAATTACATTCGGTCAGTAATGGGAATTTTAAAAATTATTTGGGTGATATTCTATACTAGTAATGGAAATAATTCAATATTTTGTTCATAGTAAAAAAAAGTGTTTGGGCGATATTCTATATTTAAAAAATAAAAATAACTTTTTAAATAATTTTAATAATAATTAGTGCCTTGTTTAAATAACGATCCTGTATATTGCTGTATACAGGGAAATGTTTTATTTTCTGAATTTTATGACTTGTTCTAACTTTATAAATTCAATCCTGTTTTTTTATTGTTGAAAATATAAATTATTTTTTTCATCCATTCTCAGTATTTAAAAAAAATAATATTATTTACTATAGTTTTCTTATTTTTGATTTAAAAGAAAATTTCTCGTGCAACGAAACATTTTTACATAGCGTTTCAAATTTTCTCAATAAAATATTCTGTTATATTCAGTAATTTTTAAAATTCACCTTCGCAATGTTCATTTTTGTATTCTAATATCTTTTAATTTTTTTTTAACGATATGTTTATAAAATCATTCAAAAATCAAACATGGTAAAAAATAAATTCAATTTTTTTCGTGAAAATATAAATAATGCTTTTCATCCATTTTCACCATTTTTTTTTAAATAAAAAGTTTCTGACCAAGATTTTTGATTCTTCATTAAAAAAAAAATTCTCGTGCAATGAGACATTTATAAATATCGTTTCAAAGTTTCTTAGAAATTTTCTCATAAAAAAATTCTGTTATATTCAGTAATTTATAAAAAATCACCTTCGCAATTTAAGTTTCCATATTCTAATTTCCTTTAAATTTTTTTTGTACGATATGTTAATAAAATCGTTCAAAAATCAAACATGGTAAAAAATAAATTCATTTTTTTTCCTGAAAATATAAATAATGCTTTTCATCAATTTTCACCATTTTCTTAAATAAAAACTTTCTGAACAAGATTTTTTATTCTTCATTAAAAAAAAAATTCTCATGTAATGAGACTGCAAATTTTGATTCAAATTTGTTGATTCAAAATTCGAAAATCAAAAAATCAAACATCGTAATTTTCTTTCATTTTTTTTTGGCGAAAAATAAAAATAAAAATAATAAATAAAAATAATGTAATAGTAATGAAAAATTCTTTTCGTCAATTTTTACTTAAATAATCAACTTTTTGATCATAGATTTTAATTCTTCATTTTTTAGAAATAAAAAATTTAAATTAAAAATCAAATATTATTGCTTATTTTAATAAAAAAAAATTCACAATATTTCAATATTTTTCAAAAATTCTCGTGCAGAATTTTCATTTCCATAATCCAATTGCATCTGAATTTTACATGACCTATCTGTTTATTGTACTGTTGAGTACTCAGCCCTAACGAAACGTTTCTGATGTATCCTAAAATGACTACATACTATAAAATTCTATATACACTCGACAGTTGACAAGATGGCGGAATGACTCCATATTGAAATTGTAAAATACTATTCGCACGCTTTATTTTTATAAAAAAAAAAACATTTTATTATGCGAAATATAAAGTAAACTCCTTCGAAAATATTTCATTTTCAATATACTGAGTCATCAATTTTTAATGCTTCTTTTGATGTATATACAGGATAATGCATTTTAGTGACAGATGCGCAATTTATTGAAATTCTAATGATTTTTTAAAAATAAATTAAAATATACAAAACTTGCAAATAAATTAACATCCTATATATACAGATACATCGTAATTACGTAAATTTTCATAAATACTCTTCACCGGGTAATTACAATTAAATAAAAAACTTTCCCGATAAAAAATTATGTTTTTTAATTATCTCGTTCAGCTTTCGTTCGTTATAATGATAATTAAAAGTTACTATTTTAATACGCTGTAGATGAAATATTTTATAAAAAAATTCTGCGGAAATGGAAATATGACGATTTTTTTTTGCGAGCGCTTTTTGTCAAAAATTACCGAATTAGATGGCGTAAGGTAAATTCCGTCATTTTGGGAGTTCTTTTATTAAACGCGTAACAGATGGTTAAAATGGAAAGTTACTGTATAGGTTTTTCAGTTTTTTTTCGTTGCCCTTGCGTAGATGTTGCATATATTATCATATTTACTAAAGGAAGTTATGTACACTACATTTGGCAAAAGTATACAGAGTTTTCAATACAATTTCAAGTTAAAAAAAAATATTTCAATAAAAATATCTAGGTGAAATTCCAGTTTATGTCCAAATATTTTTTGTCCGTATTATAATATTTAAAAAAAATATGTTTATTAGTGCGTGCAAATAAAAACGTAACAAAACATATATTTTACGTAAAAAAAAAATCCTACAGAACGTTCATTTTTATGTACACACACATGAAACATCTTGGAAATTTTGGACACATGTAAAAGTGTCCCCTATCATTTTTAGGGAGAGGCTCCCCTAATGTAAAGTAGTTTGCTATATTCATATAGGCGGGTCCGTAAGACAAGAAAATTTCTAAATTTCGGTCCATTCGTTTATGCAACAGCTTGTCTGTTTATACTAAATGCTATAAAAATTTTATGCGCACATGTTACCATTGCATTGTACCGAAAATACGAATTGAAGAACAAACGATTTCTGCCACCGCTGAAGCAGATTTTAGTACAATTAAAATGGATTTATTTCGAACGCATGTTCAATCGAAGACTGTTTTTAAATCAGTGTATTTTGCTGCGTAAATATTTTTTTGCAAATTTTCTTCTTCATTACGGTGATCGTCATTTTATTGTCTTTCCTAAACGTCAAATTTAACACAAAAATATATTCGCGACTCGCGAATAAAAATATAAATACGAGCGTATAAAATTTTTGATGCACACGAACGTGCGAAATTTACTGTATTACCCACTCTTTTTAATAATGCAAACAAAGACATCACATTTCCAGAAATCCGGCGACATTCCCATACTTTTTACGACAGTGGGGATACGGGGAACAATATACTAAGCCTGTATTATTTATTTGCCAGTATATTTTGGACAGTATTTAGAAATATGGCTCTCAGATCTTTGCATATTCTCTATCTAAGTCATCGTTTATTAAGATCGTTTATCTTGTCAACCAAAGCGTGGGTTAAAAAATTTTTTTTTGTTGTATGAAGTCCTTAAAGTGGAATTTACTCTTGAGGGATATTATTTTTACGATTATTGATTTATTACAAAAGGAAATCTTTCTTTTATCCACCGTATATATTACTTTGCCAGTAATATATACGCTGTGTATATTTAAAAAATGCGCAAATTTTTTTTGGATGATTTCTGCCATTTCGAATTTTAAAATTCGATTTTGGAATTTTTTTAGCTCCAATTTTTTTTTTAATACCCTTTTCTACACGTCTAAAATTAAAAATTCGAGATTAGAAACATTGCAGTACTCAAAACTCATTTTTACCCAAAATCAATACTTATTTCAGTATAATATTAATTTGATATCAAAAAATATATATATTAATAACTTTTTTTTTAATTATATATAAAAAAAATTCATAATTCAAAATAATTGTGCTGTATTATATTAAAAAACAGAATACTCATTTAAAGTAAAATTTACTTGTTTAAAAGTAAAATTTCGTACTTGGTAAATTTTTAATACCAAAAAATATTTTGTTTGTCTAAAATCTAATTTTGAGTGTAATATAAATATCAATCTTTCAAAAAAAATCCCACGTAGATGTATAATTGCAGTCTTTCGCCAAAAAAAAAATTTTGCCCTTAAATTTACAATTATTTATGTTGTATAATATCCTACAATGGTAAATACACTCCTGGAGGAATATTATCGCCTTTTTAGAACATAAAATGGAATTATTTAAAGCTGCGTATTTTTTTGCCGGTTTAAAACTACAATTTCAGTGTTTGAAAAAATTCAGTGCTCCAAACTGATTTTCAAAAAAATTGTTTTTGTAAAAAAAAGCAGAAATATATTAACAATTGCCAACCCACAGATAAAAAAAAAATCTTTTTCTTCATTAAACAATTTTTTTTTGTATACACCAACAAAAGTGCCTCCATATTCATTGCGGGTTCGCAACTATATTTATCATAGTCTGTTCTTCATTCGTTCAATAGTCTTCGCGTTCCTATATGCGACTGGGAGGACCTCTATACTCGCAAAGAGAAAAGAGAGTATTATCCCGAATCCAATTCATGACTAGGAATAAAAGCCAATGGCTCGGCAATAGCTCGAGATGGCGAGTTACTCTTGACGTCACCATTGTTGTTTTTCTTCTCGTGTATATAGACCAACTATATCGCCTTATGGCCAAGAAGGTCCTTGCGTAAAGACGATTTTCTTATTCTTTCTTGTACACTCGGTTTGTTACTTGCTCTAGAGTGAATGGTCCAATCTATTTTCCTCGGTCGGCTATAAAGGAAAATTATGGATCTATTTAATATATTAACTTAACCGATTTATTGTTTAACATCAATCTACTGCATTTTTTTTTAAATCTATAAATCTTGATTTGCTTGCCTTTTTTTACGCAAAATTTACATTTCCTTAAACTATATACAATTTTTTTTTTGAAAAAAAAATTGTATTTCACTCGGACTAAAACTGCTTTGGCAACTCATCTGCATATATCGAACGACGAACTACTCAAATTTTCTTTTTACTCTCATTTTGATTCAACGCGCGCAATTTGTTCTTCAAATGGTGCAAATTACCGTCGAAGAACTACACTGAAAATTCGTCGTTCTCCCAAGAGCTCTAATTACGTCACAATTCAGCTGCTTCAGCTCGAAATAATAAAGTAATAAAAGGAAATTAAACTGCTTCAGTGCAAAATGTAAGCGGTTATGAATATTGCACAATATTACAGTGTAGCGTTGACTTTTCCATGGTCTATTTGGCAAATATAGCGTACAATTGATATTGTTGCTATATACCGAGTGATTGCGTTTTCTTCGAGATTTTATTTCTGAATTTTAAGCTATTTTCATCTACCAGGAATTTTTTTAATATTAGAAAAATACATTTCGACTACTTTTATAATTAAGCGCATTCAAATTAGAAACTTAGATTATAAACTTTTCACTATCACCCTGTATAATTTATAATGCAATACCATGAGCTGCATTTAGTGTGGAAACATTTTCCTTCGTTAGATTCTATTTCTAGCTGCAATAGTAATTCTAGTATGGTGTAGAAATGTATTTATGCTAATTTCAATCGCATAGCTGAAGGATAATTAGTTTGCGCTGGCCAACTTCTGGACATGTATTCATTTTGACGCAGGCTCATGCTTTCACATATGCTAAAATACACTACTAATATTATTACGGTAATAACATAGTTTTGCTAATTTTAGTTTTTGCGTATTTTTTTAACGAAATTGTCGGCAAAAAATGTTTAATAGCAAATTTGGTGTTGTTCTCAAACAAATTCCGGTTATGGAGGATATTTTTTTTTATAAATTAATATTTTTAGTAATTTTTAAGAAATACATATTCATTTTTAGTTATTACTAAAAATTTGCAAATTACTGCTTCGTTATTAATATTCAAGGCTTTATGGAAGGACAAGGCACTGAAGATATCGTAAACAAAAATGCAGCATCTTGTCTGAAAAATGTTTTATAGAATTATATATTTAAAAAACTCTATTTGTGAACATTACAATCGAATTTTATATTTTATTATATTAAATATCAAACATTTAAATAAATAAACAAATTGCAGCAATTCGAAAAAAAAATGCATTGGAAGTTTCTCATGCGATTTTTTTTATGAAATAAATTATTTAAAAAAAAGTCATGACCGCAGCAATTCATTTTTTTTTCCATAAATTATATATATATTTTTATATATAATTTTGAAGAAATATATTCATTTTTTTAACTATAAGCTAAATTTTACCCATTACTACTTTCTTATTAATATCCAAGGCTTTATCAAAGGACTATACAGTGTCTTAAAAAAAAATAATAGAGAATTGTATATTTAAGAAAACACTCAGTTTTATGTAAATTATATTGAATTGAATTATTTAAAAAAATTCACGACTTTGCAGCAATTCAAAAATTTATTTTTTCATACATTATATATATATTTATATAATTTTGAAGAAATATAATCATTTTTTGAACTATAAGCAAAATTTTAGCCCATTACTACTTTTTTATTAATATCACAGGCTTTATGGAAGGACAAAGCACTGAAGACATGATAAGCAAAATTGCAGTATCTCTGAAAAAATATATAGAATTGTATATTTTAAAAAACACTCAGTTTTATGTAAATTATAATTGAATTGTACTTTTAAAATTATAATTTGAAGTAATATATTAATTTTTGAACTGTAAGCAAAGTTTTACCCATTACTACTTTTTTATTAATATCCCAGGCTTTATGGAAGGTCGTAGCACTGAAGATATGATAAGCTAAAAAGCAGTATTTTAATACCAAAAATAATAATATTGAATTGTATTTAAAAAAAAAACTATTTTAACGTGAAAATTTTCTTAAATAAAAATTAAACACTACACCTTTTCTCACTTTAAATCAATACGGAAGACAAAAACACATATATGTCGCAATTTTCTCATGCGATTTAGCTATCCATTAGCAATCCACATCATAACATAATTACACTATACATGGTTGCCAGTGTTTTCTCCCCGACCCTTTCGTCCGACGTGACATTCCCCGCGCGTGGAAACATTCACGCAACACATCACACGTTTCTACTTATGTTTAGATATGCTACCAGCAATGCACGCGTGTATATTCAGTGCGGGCGCAGCGGGACACGTACACATGTGGCTATTGTAATTATTTTGCCTAAATTGTTTAGTGCAAACGATAAACCCTACACAGAGAAAACACAACGCAAATCCATCGCGGACATTCCCCTGAAGAAACTCGAAATTATTATTAACTAGCGTTATTTAGATTGTACAAAACACGCACTATAGAATTAAAAATCGTAATAGTTGTCTAATTACTTGAAAAACTATTTTTTTCATGATAAGGTGGGACACGATAACGGGCTGCTTATTTATTCTGGTTTGTACCATTTTTTTTTTATTACTACTCTGCATGAAAAAGTAATAGAGATATTTGCATTAAATGTGTATTAGAAATAATGTTGCCTACGTAACTGAATATTCCAGACTTCAGCAGTTAAATGGCCACTTCCTATGAAGGGAAATTACCCAAAATTACAGAGATTAATGCTATCGGATATGCCACGTTTGACCATCGAGTTTTTAAAGCAATTTGTACAAAATGTTGCGTTTTATTTGCCCTTTAGAAATGTAAATTTTTTCACAAGTAATTCTACGCTTGAAAAAACATATAGCATTTAGAATTTTCCAAAAAATCATATACTGTCAAATAAAAAATATCTATCAATTATATAATTTTTGACAATTTTTGTAAAATATGACATTTTAACATTTGACGAATCAATTCTGTCTTTTTTGACATATCCATCAATTTTAACATATATGTATGTCAATTTTGACAATTTTTTATTTTTGTAACAAATAATTCAGTAGTCAATAGTATATCAAAATGTCAAAAAAAATTGAAATTGTAATTTTGAAATTTGAAAAATTTGAAGAAAAAAAATGAAATTTTGAAATCAAGAAATTGTCAAAAAAATCGTGTGGAATTCTCTAAAAATATTCTTTATATATAATTCAGAAGTCAGATCAAATTCAGATCAAAAATTGTCAAAAAAAAATTCTGCGAAATTCTCTAAAAATATTTTTATTCTAAAAATATATTTTATTCTATTTAAAAAATATATTTTATTCTATTTAAAAATATATTTTATTCTATTTAAAAATATATTTTCAATATAAAAACTATTTAGAATAAATCCGTACCTTGGTATAAAAATGGCCAATGTCCAATATTATAATGTGCCGGAAAATGGAAAATGGAATTTTTAAATTTTAAACATTTTCGTAATGTTTTCGCATTTTCATAAAATTATATAACAAATAGCATAAAATTTTTTTATAATAGTTTTTTTGTTTTAATTATTCATGTTATTTGGTGAATTAGCAGTGTAAAATATTTTTTTTTGTTTTTTAAAAATTTGTTTGAATTTTCATGCACATTAGCTCCACATTTTGGACATTGGCCGTTTTTGTTCCAAGGTACAGATTTAATTTGTGTAAAAAAAAATTTGTTTGACAAATTATTTTTATATAGTTTTTAGTTTTATAATTTTACTAGAAAAAAAGTTTCTGCGTAAAAAATTAAAGGTTTTAACGTAATTTTTTATCAATTAATCGTTTGGTTTTTGTAAAAATTAATTTTGATTAAAATTATAATAGTTTTCCAGGTCCTTAATCGATTAATATATCAATATTAAATTTGTGTAAAAAAAAATTCTAAATTATATTAGAAAAAAAAATTTTGACAAATTATCTTTATATACTATTTATTTTTGTCATTTTATTAATAGAAAAATGTCTGCGTAAAATAATTGAAGGATATTAAAGCATTTTTTAAATCAATTAATCGTTTGGTTTTTGTGAAACCAAACGAACAAATTTGTGAAAGTTTTTTCGCATTTTCATAAAATTATATAACAAATTGCATAAAATGGTTTTTAAAGTTTTTTTGTTTTAATTATTCGTGTTATTTGGTGAATTAACAGTGTAAAATATTTTCTTTTGTTTTTTTAAAATTTTTCTGAATTTTCATACACATTGGCTCCATATTTTGGACATTTTTGTTCCAAGGTACAGAAATAATATACAGAATTTTCATACACGCTTGATTTTTTAGAATGAGTTTTTTTTTAGAATGATTCTTCGTTTATGAAAAAAATAATACGCTTTTCTTATATCAAAATATAAAATTAAAAAAAAAATTGCTTACAAACCACTAGTGATTTTTTTCTAAATCCACTACAATTTGCATAAAATCAAACATTACGTATTGGGTACTTATGTAGTGTATTTTTGTTCGATTTTATCAAATATTTACGAAGGATGTATCATAATGGATGCAAATAGCAAATAGTATGTTGGGAAGTATGCCGTGAAAACGTGACAACGTGGCTGTAGCATGTGACAGGGCAACTTGACATCAATGGATGGCGTGTCAACGTGACACTCTGTATACAATATCTGTGTAGTTTGTCGGTAGACTGGTAATTGAGCTCTAAAGTATGGGTGATTTTCTTTTGTGCTTGTTGTCGTCGGATAAATGGATTGGTTGAGGAATTATGTGGATGGTAGTGAGTAGGGTTAAAATTTTTTTTAGGGTACTAGAAAAAGTGGGTTTTGGAAAAAGAACTCGGGTTTTAGGAAGAAGAAGAACCATGGATTTAGAATTTGTTATTTATCAATAAAAACTCGGGTTTTAGAAAGAAAAGCCCGAGTTTCTATAAATTCGGGTTTTGTAAAGAGTTAATTGAATTTTAGTAAGAAGAACTCGGGATTTTAAAGAAAGACCTCGAGTTTTATGAATTTTAGATAGAAGATTTCGGGCTTTAGAAGAAGTTCGAGTTTTAGACAGAAGCACCTGAGTTTAGAATAGAAGAATACGCTTTTTGAAAAAAAAAAAAAAAAAAAAACCTTTTGGTTGTAAAAAAACGAATTTTGATGTTATAAATAAATACCGCGGTTTTGGAAAAAAACAATCCAGGTTTTAGAAAAATGTTCAAAAAGTCGCACTAGTTTTTTTGAAGTTTTCGGCGTTTTATAAGTTATGATTTAAATTTGTTTCCGGGATAATATTTTTTGGCGAAATTATTTATTACTTGCGTCCTTGCAAAAGTTTTTTTTTTGGAATTGAAACGATTGAAATTTTGGCCAAAATGTACCAATCAAATTTACCAGAAATGGAAGCCACTTTATTATTGATTAAAAAATATTTTTCTTTTATTAATGCAATAATTTTCTTATTAAAAAAATAATAGTTTGTAACTGGCAAAATAATAAGAATATTTTATTATTTTGAATAATATAAAATATTACAAAACAATTTATTATAGTTACAAAAAAATCAACTTTTTTTAGAGATATATAAATATATTCTGAATGAACTATTAGTTATTTTTGTAGTTTTTGTGGAATTAAAAAAGATTGAAAATTTGGCCAAAATATACCAATTAAATTTACCGGAATTGGGAGCCACTTTTTAATTGATTAGAAAATATTTTACTTATATTAATACAATGATTTCCTTATTAAAAAAAAATAATAGCTTGTAACTTGAAAAAATAATAAGTATATTTTATTATTTCGAATAATATAAAATATTATTTTTAAACATTTTTAAACAAAACAATTTATTATAGTTACAAAAAAATCAATGTTTTTTCGACATAAAGTCTCAATGAACTAATAGTTATTTTTGTAGTTTTTGTGGAATTAAAAAAGATTAAAAATTTGACCAAAATATACCAATTAAATTTACCAGAAATGGGAACTAGTTTATAATTGATTCAAAAATATTTTTCTCATATTAATACAACGATTTCTTCATACAAAAAATAATAACTTGCAACTTGAAAAAAGAATAACTATATTTTATTATTTCGAATAATATAAAATATTACAAAAGAATTTATTATACGTACAAAAAAATCTATCTTTTTTAGACCTAAAGTCTCAATGAACTAATAGTTTTTGTGGAATTAAAAAAGATTAAAAATTTGGCCAAAATATACGAATTAAATTTACCAGAAATGGGAACTAGTTTATAACTGATTAAAAAATATTTTTCTTATATTAATACAACGATTTCTTCATACAAAAAATAATAACTCGCAACTTGAAAAAATAATAACTATATTTTATTATTTCGAATAATATAAAATATTACAAAACAATTTATTATAGTTACAAAAAAAACCAAATCTTTTTTAGACCTAAAGTCTCAATGAACTAGTAGTTTTTGTGGAATTAAAAAAGATTAAAAATTTGGCCAAAATATACCAATTAAATTTACCAGAAGTGGGAACTGGTTTATAATTGATTAAAAAATATTTTTCTTATATTAATACAACGATTTCTTGATACAAAAAATAATAACTGGCAACTTGAAAAAATAATAACTATATTTTATTATTTCGAATAATATAAAATATTACAAAAGAATTTATTATAGTTACAAAAAAATCAATCTTTTTTTAGACAGATACACATAAAGTTTCAATGAACTAATCAGTTTTTTTATCACCCTGTATACAGCCAGTGCTGCCAAAAATACATTTTTAGAGTTAAATATACTTACTTCTCATTTACTGTGCGAAAAAAAATTCTCAATAATTTAAAATTTGACGGTCACTAATTAAAATGATGAATTAGGTTAAATCAGTAACGTGAGCGCTCACGTTCGCTTTCCCTGTCGAATATGAACGTTGTCACCCACAATACGAACTGAACACCATTTATAATAATACCGTATATAGTTTTCCCGGTGAGATTAAGTCGAGCGTGACAATGTATAAACTCGCGATTTGCCGCCATAATTTTGCATATCATTTACATTAATATTTTTCGCCGCATTCCTCCGCCGCTAGGGGGCGCGCGCGCGCGCTCCACTTACCACTCCACAGCTTGATGTATTAATTTCAATTGAAATTAAGATTCAACAGCGTTTTTGAAATGCACATATTATATGCCATTTTAATTAATAAAACTCGATAATAAATATTTATACTTTTTCATAAAAGAACAAATCGCATATAATAACCGCTTTTTTTTGTCAGAAACTAAATAAAGAATTTTTTTAGCAACGGAAATTTTTGGTGCTTGAATCGGGTCTTTAAATATGTTATGGAAGATTTTTTTTAGGTAGCTTATAAAGTAGCAAATATATTGCTGTAATGAATGTGACTTTAATACAGAGCTTTATTTTATCGTAAATCATAATTATAATGTCGGAATACAACATCGAACAAAACACGCACCGACCTCCCTAAGATAAGCAGTTCTTGCTATAACAGGTGACTACAATAAAGCAAAAGCAATTCATACTAACAGAAAACAATTTTTTATTTTAATACAGCCCGGAATTTTAGATATAAACACTCGCTACCTGCAAAATGTATTAGCTAATAAAATTATATTTTGATTTGAGTGTAGTTAATTGGCGAATTTAGTTGTGAATTTTTGACTTGTTTGTTGAACACCTGGTATGTCTTAAGGTGATCATAACGCAAACAAGCGGCTATAACATATAGCTTTCGTAATCGTATGTGAATAATTTATTTTGTTCTACCGGCATTGACAACTGCCAAATAATAGCTTTCGTGGAAAAGCAAAAGCCTGTCATTTGATATGCTGAAAATTTTTCAACTGAAAATTTTTAATCGAACTCTATAAAATGATTTTTGTGTAGTGAGTAAATTTCTTTTTGTTTAAAAAATCGGCGTGATTTAAAAAAAAACTTGCAAAATAAAAGGGAAATAAAGTAATTAGATTTTCTTTAAGGTACAAGGCTCGCAAATAGCGCTTAAAAAAATTAATATCTGTTCAAAGGGTTATTTTTTTTTTAAATAATGATACATGCAAATTTATTTGGAAGTGTTTAGCCTTTTTTTTTTGGTAATTTATTTACATATTTCAAATAGTATTGTAAAATAAATCCGACTGTATATTTTCTAGTAATAAATTTTGAGGATTTTTTTTGAAATTTGCAACAAATAATATAATATTGCTTTCATGATTATATTATTTGCTTGATCTTTAATTTTGCGCAAATTTTTATAATATAATTAAAGAAATGTCTGCGCGCTCAAATTGTTTCATTTATTCAAAGTATATGACGAAATATTTTTCGCTCAATTTTTTATGCCATAACAATTTATAGATATGAAACCACAATTTTAAAATTATATCTCTAATTAGATCCACAATACAATTTATTGTTTAATTTGTTTAATGCATTTATTTTTATGTAATTGAAATGTTCGTACGTTCCATAATGATTCAAATCATAAAGAAATTTTTATTTTGTAAACCCTGTATACGAAAATCCATAGCAAAAAAAATTCCACTACAATTATCGATGCTTATGTAAAAACTACTCTCAAACAAAATAAAATATTCAACAAATTGCAGAACTAAATCGGACACACCACTAATTTAACATCCCTCCGCAATATTCCTGCGCAGATTTTATTAAATCATGTATCAGAATACCCAGTTTTAAAGTAGAAGAATTATTTATACTATCCACCATTCATTTGTATAACTATATCCTTTTAGAGCAAATGAAGAAGTAATAATTTCTAATGCGGCATGTGAGCTGCAGTCATGCCACTTAGATAACTTAATTCCAATTGAAGAGGACAACGGTCATACGGCATCGTCCTTTATGTAAACTAGTTTTATGTTCCCTTATAATATTCGCTGCAGGTATAACTAAACTACTGGAGAAACTGATGGTAATTTGAATATTTATGCTCAGTTCTTCTATAATTGCGCCCCTTTAGAATTCAGGCGACTATAATACCATTTTTATACCACAGGGTCAGTAGAAAATGTGTTCGAAAGTAACGGGCAGAATATTGATCCTTGCGGTACTCTCAATTCGTAATAATACGTACGAATTTTTGAAGAAAATAACTCTTTGCTAAATATCAAATTTTGTTAAGAATTTCGTTTTTGATTTTTAATTTATGTCGAATTAACTTTATAATTTTTGTTCTTTAGGAATAAAATTATAATGACTCATATATTTTTCTGTTTGTAATCAAAAAAATATTATTCAAAGACAAGCGTACATTTTTATAAAAATTAACAAAGAACTTCAAACATTCAATTTTTTTTTATATAAAACTACCAACTATAGAATTATACTTTTTTATTTTAACCATCAATTTTTTTATAATTTGTGCTTCATCTTGAATCTTTAATATATTTTTTAAAGATATTTTTAAAGATTTTTAAACATTTTAAAAATTACTTTTTGTTGAAAACATATCAACTTTGATTGGAAATTTAGTTTTTCATTTTTATTTTATGTCGAATTTATCTTAAGAATTTTTATTGTTCAGAAATAAAATTATAATGACTCATATATTTTTCTGCTTGTAATCAAAAAAATATTATTCAAAGACAAGCGTACATTTTTATAAAAATTAACAAAGAACTTCAAGCATTTTCTAAATAATTCAATTTTTTTTATATAAAGCTACCAACTATAGAATTATACTTTTTTATTTTAACCATCAATTTTTTTATAATTTCTGCTTCATCTTGAATCTTTAATATATTTTTTAAAGATATTTTTAAAGATTTTTAAACATTTTAAAAATTACTTTTTGTTGAAAACATATCAACTTTGATTAGAAATTTAGTTTTTCATTTTTATTTTATGTCGAATTTATCTTAAGAATTTTTATTGTTCAGAAATAAAATTATAATGACTCATATAATTTTCTGCTTGTAATCAAAAAAATATTATTCAAAGACAAGCGTACATTTTTATAAAAATTAACAAAGAACTTCAAGCATTTTCTAAATAATTCAATTTTTTTTATATAAAGCTACCAACTATAGAATTATACATTTTTATTTTAAGCATCAATTTTTTTATAATTTCTGCTTCATCTTGAATCTTTAATATATTTTTTTAAAGATTTTTAAACATTTTAAAAATTACTTTTTGTTGAAAACATATCAACTTTAATTAGAAATTTAGTTTTTCATTTTTATTTTATGTCGAATTTATCTTAAGAATTTTTATTGCTCAGAAATAAAATTATAATGACTCATAAATTTCTCTGCTTGTATTTAAAAAAATATTATTCAAAGACAAGCGTACATTTTTATAAAAATTAACAAAGAACTTCAAACATTTTCTAAATAATTCAATTTTTTTTATATAAAGCTACCAACTATAGAATTATACTTTTTTATTTTAACCATCAATTTTTTTATAATTTCTGCTTCATCTTGAATCTTTAATATATTTTTTAAAGATATTTTTAAAGATTTTTAAACATTTTAAAAATTACTTTTTGTTGAAAACATCAACTTTGATGAAAAATTTAGTTTTTCATTTTTATTTATGTCGAATTTATCTTAAGAATTTTTATTCTTTATAATTAAAATTATAATGACTCATAATTTTCTCTGCTTGTATTTAAAAAATTATTATTCAAAGACAAGCGTACATTTTTATAAAAATTAACAAAGAACTTCAAACATTTTCTAAATAATTCAATTTTTTTTTTATACAGCTACCAACTATAGAATTATACTTTTTAATTTTAACCATCAATTTTTTTATAATTTCTGCTTCATATTGAAACTTTAATATATTTTTTAAAGATATTTTTAAAGATTTTAAAAATTACTCTTTGTTGAAAACGAATCAACTTTGATTTGGAATTTAGTTTTTGATTTTTAATATATTTCGAATTTAACTTTCGAATTTTTGTTGTTTAGAAATAAAATTGTAATGACTCATAAATTTCTCTGCTTGTATTTAAAAAATTATTATTCAAAGACAAGCGTACCTTTTTTTATAAAAATTAACAAAGAACTTCAAAAAATTTTCTAAATAATTCTAATTTATGATCCTGAAACTACCAACTATAAATTTATAGTTTTTTGTATTGTCCGTTATTTTTTTTTTACATTTTTTGCTTCATTCTGAATCTTTAATATATTTATTATAGATATTTTTAAAGATTTTTAAATTTTTAAATTACGTTTTGTTGAAAACGTTATCAACTTTGATTAAAATTTAGTTTTTGATTTTTATTTTATTTCAAATTTAATTTTAGAATTTTTGTTATTTTGAAATAAAATTATAACGACTCATAAATTTCTCCGTTTGTAATAAAAAAAATATTATTCAAAGGCAAACGTACATTTTCATAAAAATCAACAAAGAACTTCAAAAAATTTCTAAATAATTCAAATTTCTGCTCTATCCTGTGTCTTAAAATTGGCCTTATATAACAACTTCCCGTGTTGTATAATAAATATAAATATATTCAAGAATCGTTCGGTAGAAGATAAATATATTTTGCGCAGATTTAGCGAGTTATCGTATTTATATTTAATATCCAGTTAAGTCATAATAAGTTAAAACAAGAACGCGAAAAGAGTTCTTTAACGACTTTATAATGGGTACTATAAAAGTAAATAGTTGCAAATTATACGCTGGAACTTGAATGGATATTTACATCGATTTAAAAGATGCAAAGTTTGAATTTGCGTTGAAAGAAATGTCGTTTGTAAAATAAAATGATGCAAAAATAAATTGACAAAAAAAAAGTGGTTAAATTAAACTAGGTACTTTTAAGGCGGAAAGAAGTAAATCAAGTTTTAAAAATTAATTCGTTTCAGCTAGTTGAATGAGTTTAAAAAAATCATTATCAGATGATACATTAAAAAAATTATAATAATGTAAATTTTTTTTGAAGAATATCATTTTTTGATAAAAAAAATTCCCCATTTTTTATAAATAATTTAAAAAATCAACTAAAAATGTTATTTGTCTTATAATATAATTAAGAGATAAGACGGTTAAAATTGTTTTAAAAAAATCGTTGTCTTAAATATTCTGTTACATTTTATCTTAATTTTTTTTTTGTAGGAATACAAGTATATTAGCAGACATTTTGTATAAATGAAGTGGAGCTTTGAGCTGTTTTTTATCGTAAAAGCGAATATAGTGTTAGTTAGTGTTCACGCACAGCCGCTGAAGTAACATTAAACAAAACATTACTGGAGGTAGTTATGAATGTTTTAATTAAAATGCGCGTGTCTTTTTTTTTACATTCAGATAGAGAACTTGTAATATACAAAAGACTTAAGCATATCCATTTTTTCTGAAAGAAATGTTTGACTTAAGAATTTTTTTTATAAAAAAACGCCATGAAGATTTATTTTTTAAATATATATTAGGAACGGTCTAGATTAGGTCATGAGTTAAAAATAAAATGAAAAATCGTACGTTTTGATTAAAATTTCATCAAATACTTGACGAAAAGTAGAAAATGTATGATAAATGTTAGTCTTTAGTACAAAAGTTTGTTGTACAAAATAATGAATGTAATTACTAAAAGAGCCGACGAATAGATAATATGAAGATATTCGATGAAAAAAAAATTTTTTTTGGTACAAAATTCTAGTGAAATCACAGAAAAAAACACTTTCTCAATTTTTCAAAAATTCACCAAGTAAGTTCAGTTCATCAATTATTTCATGGTGTATTTTTGGGGAAGGCTGTATGGCGAGTAGTTCTAGAATTGTACAGTGCAGCATATATACAATCCAAGAAATTGCAGGAAATATAGGAAATATTTGGTAGCTGGTAATAAAGAGCTAGTGGAGGTAGAATTAGAATTGCTATCGCACTGAAATAACTACGTTTTTCTTATACACGGAAAACTAGAGGAAAATATCCTAGCGTGTTGCATGAAACTCAATTTAAAACGGTTTGTGAGTTGCTCAAAAGAAAAATATTACATATTTCGCAGTAAAATAGAAAATAAAACAAAATTATTGGATACAATTTTGTTACTCGATTTTTGGACTACCGTGTATATATATTTTTAGAAAAAATCTAAATTTATATTTTATAGAACGTTCTATAAAATGACTCGAATCATTTATCATATTTTTCTTATTATTTATTCGTTTCATCAACGCACACGTTGGTCAAAAGAATTTCGTGTGAGTCATGGCGTCTAATATGGCGACCGACGTTCCGTTCCGGGTGTCACTTTGACGGACGTCGGGACGCCGGTCGGTCTAAGACCGACGCTCCTCGAGGTAGCCACGCGGAAACTGTTGATAACGGTCTTCCGCGTACAGGGTGCACGATATTGGCAGAAAAAAGATTTTTTTTTATATGCAAATGCGAAAGTAAAAATTTTTTAGGCACAATTTATTTATAGGATTTTATGTCAAGTGCTGAAAAGGATTTTTTTTGTATGAAAAGGCGAAAGTTTAAATTTTTGAGCTACAATTTATGTATAGGAATTTGTGTAAAGTGCTGAAAAAGATTCTTTTTTAATGAAAATGCGAAAGTTAAAATTTTTGTGGTACAATTTATGTATATGAATTTGTGTAAAGTGCTGAAACTTATTTTTTAATTTGAAAATGCGAAAGTTAAAATTTTTATGGTACAATTGATGTATAAGATTTTGTGTAAAGTGTTGAAAAATATTTTTTTTATATGAAAATGCGATAGTTAAAATTTTTTACGGTACAATTTATGTATAGAATTTTGTATAAAGTGCTGAAAAATATTTTTTTTATATGAAAATGCGAATGTTAAATTTTTTGAGGTACAAATTTATGTATAGGATTTTGTGTAAAGTGCTGAAAAAGATTTTTTTTTCAATATATATATGAAAAAAAAAGTTTTTTTAATGAAAAAGATTTCTATAAAAAATACAAACGTATTTATTTTTATAAAATATGTATACGCGGGGTTTTATATCAAGTATTTTATAAAAAATACAAAAATGTATACAGGCCTCATGAAAAATAAATTCAAAATAATTCAAATTTTTTTTCAAACAATTTTTTTTTTTTGTTAAATATATAGGAGTTCGTGTAAAGTATAGAAAATGATTTTTTTATTGAAAAATACAAAAATGATATTTATAACAAAATACAAAAGTAAGAATATTGTATACGAATTGTAAAGTATTAAAAAAAATATTTTATAAATAAAAAATTGATTGTGTTGTTATAAAATATATGCTGGTTTATACAAAGTACAAAACACGATTTTTTATTTAAAAAATTACGAAAATAATTATTTTTGTTTTAAAATATATATACAAATCTCAGAAAACGATTTTTTGTAGATAAAAACACAAAAATAAATTTTTTTACTATAAAAATTTCTATACGAGCTTCATGAAATGTACAGAAAACTATTTTATATAGAAAATACAAAAGGAAAAATTGGCTATAATTTTTTTTTATGAAACTTTAATCTTTCTCATTATACAAAAAATTCTACGATTAAAATTAATTAAAATGAAAACTATTAAAATTCTACGATTAAAATTAATTAAAATGAAAACGATTAAATAATATTTTTTTTAGATAAGGCAAAGTGCCTTATTTAAAAAAAAACTACCCTTTAGATGTTTTTAATTGTCTTTCATACCAAAATGCTCATTACCCCCACACCCACACAAACATTATTTTTCACACCCCTTCATACCTTCCCTTAATACGTATTTGAACAATTTTCCTTCATTCTACGAAAATATATTTCACGAAACTTCCACTGACCATTCAACGATATTTTATGTACATCTCCGAATCACCCTGATGATATCTACCCAACCGAAACTCACACAAATAGATTCAAATCATCCCTTCACTCAATGTCACAACATTCACTTCAAATTTAAACTTCAACAAAAGCCTCAAGTTTCGAACGTGTTTAGAACTTCGGTTTATAGTTTTGATTAAATTATTTCGAATTCGCAGAAATATAGCAAAATTTTAGACTCGAAATTCTTGATATTGCGACACGATAATACAGTTTAGTCGCTTTATACCATGTGAACGAATCGATTTAAATTCGCGGCGCATTTTCCGCTTTTCCCCGATGGAAAAGTCCCGTGGAAAATCGGCTTTATTGGTTTCGATTTTAAGCTTCGTGTGGAAGTCGACAGCGCCTCGCATAATTATTGCAGATATTCCCGCAAATAAATCAAGCGGAGGATATTATTGCAATCGAAAGGCTAATAATAATGTGACCGGAACGACGCCACAACTACCGCAAACGACGCTAAAGCCACGTACTGGCGTTGCTCAACAGTGGCGTAGCCCACAGCTTATTTACCAATGAAATAATCAATTTCTTAAAATCTAAACAACGATATTAATTTTTATAAAATGGTCAATTCACAATAATAATTATCTTACTGAATTATATATATATATATATAATTTTTAATTTTTATAGAGAACATAATATATATCTTGAAAATATATATTTAGCAATTTTTTTCTCGGGAAATTTTTTACCTTTTTTAAATTGAAAGAAAATTTCCTACTAATCGCAATTTTCCGTTCTGAAAACTTTTATCATTTTAGAAGAAATACTAATCACAATCAACAATTTTCCATTTTTTTATGTAAATTTGAAATTACATTTTATTGCCACAAAAAAAATTTTTCATCCATTTGTCAATTTTCCAATCAATTCTTCATAATTATATATTTAGTAATTTATTGGGGAAATTTTAATCTGCAAAAATTCCAAAAGAAATTGTTAAGCACAATTTTTCATTTTATGAAATATTCTAAAATTGAAAGAAAATTTTATTGAATGAAAAAACACAATTTTTCATTTTATAAATTATTTGACTCGATAATTATATATTTAACAATTTTTTGGAAAAAAATAATCACAAAAATTCCACACAAAAAACAGGTTTTTCATTCTAATGTAAAATTTTCTTCTTATGTTATCAGAAAAATTGTTTTCTAATCACAGTTTTTTATTTTATAAGAATTTGTTATTAAAAAGTAATTTTTCTTGATATTGGCAATTTAATTGGATAATTTTATTTAATGTTTATATATACACAAAATAATTTTATTTTTAAATTTTTATAAAGAAAATAATATATATTTTGAAAATATATCTTTAGCAATTTTATTTCTCACGAAAACTTGGACGAAAATTTCTTACTAATCGCAATTTTTCGTTCTAATGAAACTTGTTTCATTTTAGGAGAAATTCTAATCACAATCAACAATTTTCCATTTTATGTAAATTTGAAATTACATTTTATTGCCCAAAAAAAAATTATTTTTGATCCAAATCTAAATTTTCCAATCAATTCTTTATAATATATAATAAAGCATTTTTTTTGGGAAAATGTATTCTTAAAAAAATCCAAGAAGAATTGCTAATCACAATTTTTCATTTTATGAAATATTCTAAAATTGAATGAAAATCTTAAATTTTTATAATAATTTCTAATTAGAACACAATTTTTTTATTTTATTGATTATTTAATTCAATAATTACATATTTAACAATTTTTTGGAAAAATTTTATGTTAAAAATTGCACACAAAAAAAAACAATTCATTCTAATCCGAAAGTTTCTTTTTATGTGATCAAAAAAAAAGATTTCTAATCACAATTTTTCGTTATATAAGAATTTATTATTAAAAAAATATTATTCATTTTATTGACAATTTAAATTGATAATTATATCATACATTTTTTTTTTGCATCATATGTTCAAAAATTCAAAGAAAAAATACTAAACGCATCTTTCATTATAATGTTATCAAAAATTTTCATTTTATGAAAAATTCTATAAACAACTCTGCGTTTTACGAAAATTTGTAAATGAAAAATTTTTTTTTTTTTAATTATTTAATAATTATTTTCGTAAATTCCAAAAAAAAATTGTGATAGCAATTTTACATTCTAATAACAATTTTGCATTATACAACAATTTTTTATTTTCGAATTTTTGTAATTTTATTAATTAGAATGAACTTTTTTTCATAAAATTAATAAAATTAATAATAGTGAATACGACTTAAAAAAAATTAAAAAAATGCGAATAATTATATGATTAAAAAATACAAAAATCAGTATCTTCTAAGGCATGTCGCAATTGTCGCAATTTTTAAAATATATATCTGATATTAGATACGCCACTGTACCCATACTAGTACTGCCCTCTGGTGGCGAAATTAATGAAAAAAATTGCGAAATATATGGCCTGGCGTAATACGAAAGGAACTACTGTAATTCTAGTGTTCATATACATATCAGAAAATATAGGGCTGAATGTTAATACACGAGAACAATAGGTATATGTGTGTGATACCCTTTATACATAAAAAAAAATGAAGATGGGGAAAATGGTTCACTATATTAATTTTTAAATTATTTTCTAGCATGGCATTCATTTTTCTTTTGATGTTATCAAAAATTTGGATCCAAATCGCTTCTTTGCCCGTTCTTCGTAAATTAATCGATTAAATTGAAATATTTTCGCGAAATTCACTAGCAAGAATGCTCATCTTTATTTTTGTGCACGGGAACGGCCATTAGATTGCATTGTGGTAAACCGCCCATTATAAATATATACTACAAAATATATAACGTATATCATTCTGAGCATATGATTTTGGGCTGGGCTAAACCCGGCCTGCGTACGTTCCAACGCCTGCCACGATCACCCAACAATGCACCACGTGACCGGGCCAAATATACCGTTTCGTCCTGGAACCGACATTAAGAGAAATATATTGTTCCGAATATGCAATCGCAAAATTTCGCTACAAATTGGTCTTATTGAATTGCTGAGTTGAAATAGTCGCAAAATCTAACGAAGAAAAAATTGTTTTTTAATCTAAATGTACAGTTAAATTTACAATCAGCTAATTGATAATAAGAAATAAATAGAAACTGCACATTCATCTTATTTTAAAAAAAAATTCGATGGCTTAAGTTTTATTGTATAATTAATTATGACTTAGGATTAAGTTTTTGCACATTGCCCGTTGGCTTTGCGCCACCATATTAAGAGCAGCTGATTATTTACGCCACTTCTTCATAATGGTAGAAATGTACTTCATCACGGTCACGTGATGGTAAATGGAATACGAAACCAATTCGCTTACTCATTAGTTAGGAAAATTGCTAACGGTGTGTCTAGACAATAAAATAGGCCCGGACTAACTTAAACGCTCATTTTAAAGATATAATTTTTTTTTGAGAATTTTATTATGTATAATTTCGAACGGGTTGATAAAATTTACTTAACCAAATTTGATTGAAATAACGCAAAAGTACCGACTTGATTTTTTATTTTTATTTTCAATTTTATTTGAAAAATCTGACTTGATTTTTTATATTTTTCACACGAAATTTCTTTTAAATTATTATTTTTACTTAAGTGTGCACTAATCAAACCAATATTACTAAAATAATAATAATAAATTAAAAAATAAGTAAGAACAGCCTAAGTTTTTCAATACCGATTGAAAAAATGACTATCATTTGAAATAATTTTTATTTTTTTTGAAAAATTACATCGAATATTCTTGCTGTGTAAAGAATAAAAAATAAAAATTTCTGTAACATCTTATTGAGCACTTTTTGATCAATTAGTCATCTAACTAAAGAAAATCTCCAAACAAAATTTTGCCCAAGGCTTTTTCTTTTAAGCTGCCCAATAGTTGATTGTCCAAATTCTAATTGTACATAATATACAATGACCATTTAGAATTGAGTTCTTCTGCCTGTTTGTGAGTGCCATATGCAATTGATGGATTTATTCGCTTAGACAATTTGCAATTAAATAAATCGAGCTAAAGTGACGAAATTACTTCACTTGACGATGCGTTGAATTAATTAATTAATTAATGCGGTATTCTCTTTCTAGCCTCGAAAATATAGGAAATAAATATATATCGTTCGTTCGTTTATATGAATTTTAATTTGTAGTGATTTTGTTGCAATTGTAGGCAACAAAACAAAATTATTTTAAAAAAAAAAGATGGCAGTTTAAAATATTTTTTTTTTATGTTGCCAATATACAGATTAAATTAAATTAAATTAAATTAAATTAAATTAAATTAAATTAAATTAAATTAAATTAAATTAAATTAAATTAAATTAAATTAAATTAAATTAAATTAAATTAAATTAAATTAAATTAAATTAAATTAAATTAAATTAAATTAAATTAAATTAAATTAAATTAAATTAAATTAAATTAATAGAAATTAAATTAATAGAAATTAAATTAATAGAAATTAAATTAATAGAAATTAAATTAATAGAAATTAAATTAATAGAAATTAAATTAATAGAAATTAAATTAATAGAAATTAAATTAATAGAAATTAAATTAATAGAAATTAAATTAATAGAAATTAAATTAATAGAAATTAAATTAATAGAAATTAAATTAATAGAAATTAAATTAATAGAAATTAAATTAATAGAAATTAAATTAATAGAAATTAAATTAATAGAAATTAAATTAATAGAAATTAAATTAATAGAAATTAAATTAATAGAAATTAAATTAATAGAAATTAAATTAATAGAAATTAAATTAATAGAAATTAAATTAATAGAAATTAAATTAATAGAAATTAAATTAATAGAAATTAATAGAAATTAAACCTGTAACAATAGCATAAATATTATGTTCCACCTTTTATTGACCCTATTATGTATTATGTATTAGTTATACTTACTTAGTGTAAATTGTATAAGTATGCATTTTATAAATAAAAGAAATCTGAATCTGAATCTGATTAATAGAAATTAATAGAAATTAATAGAAATTTTTAATAGAAAAGTTAGCTCTGAAATTATGAACAAACTTGAAGATGATTTATATCAAAGTCACTCTTGTTTCGGGGTGTAAAATATGCAAACTTTTAAGTGAAATTTAGAGAAACTATCGGGTTGAGATATGTGTAAAGTTTCGGGATGTAACGTGCTGTAAATATTATATAGTCTTATCTTGGAGAATATAAATTTTGCAAAGCGCGAATTTAAAATACGTTCGCTACAAGTAAAAAATTGTAGGCAACGCTGGCAATTTTTTATCGACAGGCAGGAAATTTATCGATAAACATTTATATAAAATTTGTCATGTCAAATTAAAAATATCTATCTTAAAACCATTAAATTCCAAAAATTATTTTCTGTAATAATAAAATTCAAACGACGACTTCCTATTTTATTTTTATTTGAACTACGAAAAAAAATAAAAAAAATTATTCATACGCGCTATAAATCTGGTTTTGTTATTAAAAAAAAATTTCGATATGACTATACAAATAAATTTGCTCAATATGCTTGAAAATATAAAAATAGATTTCCATTAATGATTGTTATTTTGTAACCAGCGGAAATACTAATGACAGAATCATGTTATATAGTAAACATCATAAATAATTTAAATATAAAATTAATGGGGCTTTTATATTATTGCTGTAAATTACGGAAAATATTGGAAATAATAAAATATAGAAGAATTCGTAAAATATTGCATGATATAAACTGGCAGAATGTTCATTTAAAAATATGAATATAAATTAAACAACAATAAAATTTGTAAAAATGCAATTTTTCTTCGTGAAAATATTTGTTTTTCTAAATATATTAATTCAATAAAAAGGCTTGCTCTTAGAAAATGTTTTTTATATATGGATGGTCGTACCTTTTGAAATATATATTTTTTCAATTATATTTTGATTGAATGAGACATTTTCTAATTCTGCTCAAGATTCTAAAAGTGCAAATAATTTTGCATTAAGCCTTTGAAGATATCGTCAAAAAAATGAAAAATTCAATAATGAGGATTTAAATTTTGTTTGGCAAAATTTTCACATTCTAATCAAATTTAATCGACGAATTTAGAATCTGTAAGTGATTTTGATTATTTCAAACATACAAATCTTTGGCATGAGCACATTTTCATATGGAGGTCCAATTTAAAAAATTCCAAATTTATTTTCGCTTGGCAAAAACATTATTTAAAAAAAATCTCTTTTTACAGATCACGTGCGCGAATTTACCTGCGGACTCCAATATTACCGAACGTTCCACTTGGATTCGAAAAGAGATGCTTTATACGTCGGAGCAATGTAAGTACTTCACCATAGTGAAAATTCGAAACTTCGAATTTCCGACTTATCATATTTTTTTTGTTGCAAGTTAATTACTATAAATAAAGCCAGGCCGAATATGAATTTCGGCCTTACTTTATATTTTGTGATGTCATCCGTCCAATATAAATACAATTTTAATTCACGGCTAAAGAAGCGGAAATTATACAGGGTGATCAAATATCTGGTTTTGTTAAATAATAAATTCTGACGTTATTTTCATTCGAAAAAATCAACAAGAATTTAATTAGGTAACAAAAATTTTTAGTTTCGATTTTTGAAATCGCAAAAAAACATTGCCTATTCGAAGAACCGTGCGATTGTTAATAAACTCGATGCAAAATGTGTTTTTTGCAAAAAAAAATGGGTCTCCCTGTTCAATAATTGTATGCCATATAAAAAACAGGTTAGTTTGTAAAATATATGAGAAGGGAGAAGTACCACAAGATTTTCAGCGTAGTAGAATAGTAACAATGCCGAAGAAAATAGGAGCTAATTTGTGTGAGAACTATAGGACCATTAGTCTACTATCACATGCATCGAAGATATTGTTAAAGATTATTTATAGGAGATTAGAAAATAAAGTAGAGGAAAGGCTAGGAGAAGATCAGTTTGGTTTTAGGAAAAACAGAGGGACGAGAGAGGCGATTCTAGCACTAAGAACGGTAGTAGAAAAAAGAAATAGGGTAGGAAAGGTAACTTGCATAGCTTTTGTAGATTTAGAAAAGGCATTTGATAATGTAGATTGGGACATAATGTTTAGAATTTTAAAAGAAACGGGTATAGATTATAAGGATAGGAGAATAATTTTTAATTTATATAAACACCAAACTGCCTTAGTTAGAATTGAGGGGGAAGAAGAGGTAGCAAAAATAGGGAAGGGAGTTCGGCAGGGATGTACACTCTCACCGTTATTATTTAATCTATATATAGAAGATGCAATAAACAAAGTAAAAGAAGAGTATAGTGTAGGTGTGAATGTACAGGGAGAGAAAATATATATGTTGAGATTCGCCGACGATATAGCTATATTAGAAGAAAGCGAAAAGAATTTAGAAAGGGTATTGAATGGTATGCAGGCAGTATTGACTAGGGATTTTAACATGAAAATAAATATAGGTAAAACTAAAGTGATGAGGTGTGACAAAAAGGAATGCAGTAGAAAAATGAAGATCTCAATAGGAGATAATAGAATCGAAGAAGTGTCAGATTTTTGTTATTTAGGCAGTAGAATCACAAAAGATAATCGAAGCAAAGTAGATATAAAGTGTAGGATAGCACAGGGTAGGAAGGCATTCGTAGAAAAAGAACAGATTTTAAGATCAAATATTGACTTGGGTATTAGAAAAAGATTACTGAAGGTATATGTTTGGAGTGTAGCACTGTACGGGTGTGAGGCGTGGACTATAGGAAAGGAAGAGAAGCGTAGATTACAAGCATTAGAAATGTGGTGTTATAGGAGGATGATGAGGATTGGTTGGGAAGATAAAGTAACAAATGAAGCTGTACTAGAGTTAGTAGGGGAGAAGAGAAGTATCTGGAGAGTGTTACAGCGTAGGAGAGACAGATTAGTAGGGCATATTCTTAGGCATGGGGGGATTATGCAATTGATCATAGAAGGTAGAGTGGAGGGAAAGAGAGGGGTAGGTAGGCCTAGATTGGAGTATGTGAGTCAGATAGTTGAAGACGTTGAGATGAATAGCTATAGGGAGATGAAGGGATTAGCTCAGGATAGATCGGCATGGCGTGCTGTTTCCAACCAATCTTTAGGATTGCGGACTGTTTAACTAATATAAAAAAAAAATTGCCTCACATTATTACTCAAATTTTGACAAGTCAACGGACAGAGGGACGTGTAGAGGCTCTTTCTCTGTATATATTTATAAAATTAATCCGAAGCCATAAGAGTGGACAGAATTATTATTAACCTTCCGATATACGAACATTTTGAAGCATATGGTTGACGATGTTAAAAGAGTTTTGTTCGACAGGCCAGTACGTATATAGAAATTATTATTTCCGGTATGTCTGAAGAGAATATGAAGGGATGGATATGTGAGTTTGTGCAAAGAAACAGGCCTTGGTAAATTAGTAATTTTTTTTATAGAAGATGGTAGAATTTTTTTTTGTATGGTTCAGGAAAAAGAGATTTTAAAATGAAAAGTAATTTTATAAAAATCGAAAATTTTAACTTTTGAATTGCATTTTTGTTGAATTTTAGTGAACTAAACAACCTTGTTATAAATTAAACAAAAAATACGCTACTTATGTAAAAAAAAAGTTTTGGTTTCTTATTTTTATTTTGCGCAGACATTTAACGTTTATTCACAATTACATGTTAGTTTAATATTATTTATTTTAGAAATGCTGTGTCATTTTAAAATTTACTTGGGACATAGGGCAGTCTGTGTTTGTATAAAATTTCATGGTGGAATCGGTTTTAATTATAAATAGTAATTTCGGTTTAATTTGGGAATAATTCCAGTTGGTTGCCAGAACTGGAATTATATTTAAACTTTGGTTACTCAATTTGAGTAGAAATTCGGATGTTTTAGGATTTAGTGGTTTCGCTGATATTTGCTGATTTTTGTAAAAAATAAAAATTCTGAAAAAATCTTAGTTAGATTAATTTAGATTAATGCGAGATCTAGAAAAAAGATTGGATTTTTAATTTGACCTTTTTATGTTGCAATAATCAAAATTGAAAAGAAAATGTTTTTTTTAGCAGCTTTCTAATGATTTTATTTGAATTAAAATTTCTTAATTTAAATTATAGAATTTTATATTTAAGTTAAAAATCTTATTTTTTTTAAAAGATGGTTAAAACAATTTTAAAAGAAAATTTTATATATATACTTTTCGCAATATTTTAATTTAAATTATAGAATTTTATCTTTAAGTTAAAAAGCTTATTGCATTTTTTATTTTTTAAAAGACAAGGGGATAAAGAAATATCAAAAGAAAAAAATATATATGCTTTTTCTAAATATTTTCAGGTAGTTGTATATAAACTTTGGAATGATATTAAAAGACCATTGAGTGCAAATAATCAAAATTTGAAAAAAACGCATTTTCTAAAAAAAATCAGCATCGTGAAAAAAATTTAGAAAATATTTGAATCAGAACTAGGTTTAATTATTCTTCTGTAGTAGTTTAGTTAGATTTTTTATATTAAAAATTTTATCATAGAAAAACCAAACGAAATGCAAAAAAGAAATTTTGATAATATTCGTATATCTGTATAGAGATATATAAAATTTTCGAACCAAATATTTTATTAATTAATTAATCGCAAAGCTGAAAATAATAAAGAAATCCACTGCAGTTTAATTTTTGCGTTCGTAACATTTTGTGGTTAACAAAAAAAAAACGCAAAATTTGTTGCATGTTCATTTGTAATTCCCAAAATAATGAGTTAATTGAAAAAAATATCTAAAATAATCAAGAATATTTCAAGAACTAAAATTAAACTCAAGAAGTTTAATTATTCGTTTATAGTATTTTAGCTAGACTTTTTATTTAAAAAAATTTATGATATCAAAAATCAAAACAAGGTTCTAAAGAAAAAATATTTTGATAATATTCATAATTTTGTATATAGATATATAAAATTTTTAGAACTAAATATTTATTTAATTAATTAATGGCAAAGCTGAAAATAATTTGTAACTTTTTGTGTTTAACAAAAAAAAAACGCGAAATTTCTTCCATGTTCATTTGGAATACTCAAAATAATGAGTTAATTGAAAAAAATATCTAAAATAATTCAAGAATATTTCAAGAACTAAAATTAAACTCAAGAAGTTAAATTATTTGTTTATAGTATTTTAGTTTTATTTAAAAAAATGTATTATACAAAATTCAAAACAAAATTCTAAAGAAAAAATATTTTGATAATATTCATATTTGATAATATAAATTTTTAGAACTAAATATTTAATTAATTAATGAATGGCAAAGCTGAAAATAATTTGTAATGTTTGTGTTTAACAAAAAAAACCGCGAAATCTCTTGCATTTTCATTTATAATTCGCAAAATAACGAGTACATCATTCACGTAGCTTTTTATCACAATTAGTCTTCGATATTCTCCAACAGTGCATAAAAATGATGTCTACTTCGAACTGTACCATCGTTCTTCTGGCGTACCATTCCCATTCCGTGGGGGTGGTAGCAGAGGGTAGTTTTTGATAAATGACTCGCGTCGCGGGGTTGATATCGTGTTAATTAATCTGTTTGCTGCCGCACTTTATGAACTATGATTGATAATCAGCTGTAGTCTGCACAGCAAAACGCCGTGCTCGAGCACAACATCGCAATGCTTTTATTCCGCCGTAATTGGGGGCTCTTTCGGCGCTCATTCTCCACCGCTATTATTACATATTAGTTCAAACGATTTTACGTGTTGCGTTGTCACAAAAATAACCCCCGTAATTTTACGGATGAGTCCACAAGAATTTTTTTCTTCACCGACATTTTATCGTGAAAAAATTACTTGGTCCTAAATAATTTTTATTCGCAAAATAAACTAGCATCGATTAGTCAAAAATTAATATTCTCAAAAATAAAAAAATCAATTACTAATCTGAAAGAAAGCAAAAAAAAAACTCCGACCACAATTTTCTTTTTTCGCAATTTCTTTATCATCTACAAACGCAACCTTCCTCAAGACATGCCCCCCATCTGCATCTGTTCCTCAACAACAACATCTTCTTCGTTCTTCATCTTAATGTTAAACGCAGTTTAGTTCGATCGACATAAATCAACAGTGAACCGGAGGAGTGTACTTCAGATGGTGAAAATCAATGCGTCGTATGAATTTCATTTCGAAGTAAATACAGTTCGGGCTGGGGATGTTGTTATCGTTGATCTATGGAGGCTTGTGTAATAGTTAGGGTGTCCCGTTTAAGGGTGTTTTACCCCCTGTTTAGCGATTGTAACTGAAATAAAGTAGTTACGAATCGAATTGTTTGTATACTGGCGGTATATTTTGTCGTGGGTAAATGTCCGTTTAGAAAAAGGGCGGAGAAGCCCTTCTCTGATTTTAGTAGCTTTTTTGACAGACATAATAGTATTTTTTTTAAATATATTTTTATAAACGATAATTATAAATTGTCTTTTTTATGACAACAAATGAATTAATAATTTTGGTCCTTTAAATTCGTGCTTTCATTTTCGTGATTTTACGTCGCAACTTCTTTTGAAAATATTTGCAATTTTAGTGTACGACAATTATGTAAGGTTTAAGGTTTATAATACAATAATTTCCCTAATTCTATTAGGGCTTTAGTTATGGCAAAGGGAAAATGTAATTGGACTTTACACTGAATACTGTTTTGCCTTATAATTAATTATTAAATCATGGCATTACATTTTACGTATTAGTTTGCATTTGCAAGTTGCGAGTCCACTTATCTACAGGGTGGATAAAAAAAAAACTATTTTCGCTCGTTTTACGCTTATTATTAATTTTTTACTATTAAGATATTAAGTATTAAATGCGTAAATTGTTTTTACAGTCGTATAACGATCTTGTTTTGTTTTGTGAAATGTTTCACTGTGTATAACTTTACTATATCGTTATTTTGCTATATTTCCCAGACAAACCCATAGAGATTAGTTTTACATATAGAGAAGTTAGAAACATTAATTATAAACACATGTGTAAACTTCCTAGTTGAATATACAGTACGTTGCGCTTGGAAAATTAGCGCAAAAATAATTGTAAAGTTTCAAATATTTTCGTAGTCATTTGGAATATTCTGAATATTATTAAATTAACTATTTGTTTATTTTTATTTCGCAGTGTGCAATAAAATTTAATTATTCAAATGTCGATAATTTTTTTTAACGTTTTAAAAATAAATGTACATGAATTTTTAACAAATTCTACCATCTAATAAATCTGTGCTAATTTTTAATTATTTTTTTAATTAAATATTTCTATATTATTTCCAGTTCAACGAAACTGTACAAAAATTCATTTTGCATTTCTACACAAAAAAAAAATCGTCCTCTTATTATTTTAATTTTATATATATTAATTTTCCACCAAACTGTTGTATTTTAAAACTTATATTTTCTTCCACTGCAGAAAAAAAAAACACTGTCCACAGATTTTCATACAACCTTTTTGCAACCCTTACGTGCGTATATAATAACTCAAGATAAGGGTTGTTCACTTCACTACACAATACTTGTTGGTATACATATATACAAAGTGTCCCCAAACAAATATTCGAAGCACTTCTTCCAAATCATATTTTGAAGAAAAAAAATTTTTATACGAAAAATCTTTCCTTAATATTTTTTTTTAAATATCTCCTTCACTATAAATGAACCAAAAAATTAAACTTTGGTCTAGGAATTTAAACACGAATATTTTTTAATGTCGTCTTTACAGTTTCTTTTAAAATCACGTTTAGTTTAGTCCGTACCCTGTACATCTCTTAACGTATTCTTAAATATTTTTTACTACAAAATTACTTCGTTATTAACTGAACAAAAAAATAAAATTTTGGTCTAGGAATTTATACACGAATATTTTTTAATGTCGTCTTTACAGTTTCTTTTAAAATCACGTTTAGTTTAGTCCACACCCTGTACATCTCTTAAGGTATTCTTAAATGTTTTTTACTACAAAATTACTTCGTTATTAACTGAACAAAAAAATAAAATTTTGGTCTAGGAATTTATACACGAATATTTTTTAATGTCGTCTTTACAGTTTCTTTTAAAATCACGTTTAGTTTAGTCCGTACCCTGTACATCTCTTAACGTATTCTTAAATATTTTTTACTACAAAATTACTTCGTTATTAACTGAACAAAAAAATAAAACTTTGGTCTAGGAATTTATACACGAATATTTTTTAATGTCGTCTTTACAGTTTCTTTTAAAATCACGTTTAGTTTAGTCCACACCCTGTACATCTCTTAACGTATTCTTAAATATTATTAACTATAAAATTACTTCGTCATTAACTGACCAAAAAAATAAAACTTTGGTCTAGGAATTTATTCACGAATATTTTTTAATGTCGTCTTTACAGTTTCTTTTAAAATCACGTTTAGTTTAGTCCGTACCCTGTACATCTCTTAACGTATTCTTAAATATTTTTTACTACAAAATTACTTCGTTATTAACTGAACAAAAAAATAAAATTTTGGTCTAGGAATTTATACACGAATATTTTTTAATGTCGTCTTTACAGTTTCTTTTAAAATCACGTTTAGTTTAGTCCGCACCCTGTACATCTCTTAACGTATTCTTAAATATTATTAACTATAAAATTACTTCGTCATTAACTGACCAAAAAAATAAAACTTTGGTCTAGGAATTTATTCACGAATATTTTTTAATGTCGTCTTTACAGTTTCTTTTAAAATCACGTTTAGTTTAGTCCACACCCTGTACATCTCTTAATGTATTCTTAAATATTATTGACTATAAAATTACTTCGTTATTAACTGAACAAAAAAATAAAACTTTGGTCTAGGAATTTATACACGAATATTTTTTAATGTCGTCTTTACAGTTTCTTTTAAAATCACGTTTAGTTTAGTCCACACCCTGTACATCTCTTAACGTATTCTTAAATATTATTAACTATAAAATTACTTCGTCATTAACTGACCAAAAAAATAAAACTTTGGTCTAGGAATTTATTCACGAATATTTTTTAATGTCGTCTTTACAGTTTCTTTTAAAATCACGTTTAGTTTAGTCCGTACCCTGTACATCTCTTAACGTATTCTTAAATATTTTTTACTACAAAATTACTTCGTTATTAACTGAACAAAAAAATAAAATTTTGGTCTAGGAATTTATACACGAATATTTTTTAATGTCGTCTTTACAGTTTCTTTTAAAATCACGTTTAGTTTAGTCCGTACCCTGTACATCTCTTAACGTATTCTTAAATATTTTTTACTACAAAATTACTTCGTTATTAACTGAACAAAAAAATAAAATTTTGGTCTAGGAATTTATACACGAATATTTTTTAATGTCGTCTTTACAGTTTCTTTTAAAATCACGTTTAGTTTAGTCCGCACCCTGTACATCTCTTAACGTATTCTTAAATATTATTAACTATAAAATTACTTCGTCATTAACTGACCAAAAAAATAAAACTTTGGTCTAGGAATTTATTCACGAATATTTTTTAATGTCGTCTTTACAGTTTCTTTTAAAGTCACGTTTAGTTTAGTCCACACCCTGTACATCTCTTAATGTATTCTTAAATATTATTGACTATAAAATTACTTCGTTATTAACTGAACAAAAAAATAAAACTTTGGTCTAGGAATTTATACACGAATATTTTTTAATGTCGTCTTTACAGTTTCTTTTAAAATCACGTTTAGTTTAGTCCACACCCTGTACATCTCTTAACATATTCTTAAATATTATTAACTATAAAATTACTTCGTCATTAACTGACCAAAAAAATAAAACTTTGGTCTAGGAATTTATTCACGAATATTTTTTAATGTCGTCTTTACAGTTTCTTTTAAAATCACGTTTAGTTTAGTCCACACCCTGTACATCTCTTAATGTATTCTTAAATATTATTGACTATAAAATTACTTCGTTATTAACTGAACAAAAAAATAAAATTTTGGTCTAGGAAATTAAACGCGAATATTTTTTAATGTCGTCTTTACTGTTTCTTTTAAAATCACGTTTAGTTTAGTCCGCACCCTGTATATCTCTTAACGTACATTTTAATTCATAAAGAGGCCGTCGTTCGCTATTGTTTGCGTTCCAGAGGTGTGAAACGCGTGGTTCAGTCACACCACACCAGCATTGTCTTTGCAGACATCCTGGCAAAGGACTATTGTCCAAGGACCCTTCCATACGCGCTTATATAAGGACCTCATTTATTTGCTCTTATATTATGTATACGCAAAGGCTTTACTCACTATCGAGATGCTAAAGACAACTGCAATTGGCACTTCTATGGTCCAAATTCGGCAACATCGCATTTATGCAGAACTAAATTTATTTGCCATAATTTAAAAAATAATATTTTTTAAGTCCAAATTTGTCAACATCGCATTTATGCAGAACGCATTATTTTGCATTGAACAAAAGTTTTATTTTTTTGTTAACTAAGATTATTTCATCTCTTTGTTTCTAAAATTTAACGAAAACCAAATTTTCCGAAAATTGATCATCTGCCATTGTTGTTGTCTCAAATTCATGTTGTGTGAAGACATTTTCATTGACGAGCTCATCTCATTTCCTGTTACGATGATATCCTCCTTTTTGTTAGGTCCTTTTGAATGGCTATATAGCGATAGTCTTCATTCCAGCATATAGTGTGACAGACGGGACAGCCTGGGATATGTAGGATAATCTGAATATGTTTCGGGAATATATACGCATTTGACGTATAATAGCGAATTTAGACAAAAGTAAATGATTTAATCGAGTCGATTAACAGGATTGCTCTGGATGAGTTATAATTAAGCTTTCTTTTTGATGATTTTGTAGTTTTAAGACGGTGTTTGTGATTTTTTGGTATGTTCAAAAATACCATGAGCTAAAAAATTTTTTTAAATAAAAATTGCTTCTTCCTTCAAATGTGTGAATAAAAATCAAATATAAAACGCACAAAAAAATAGGTTATATATCAAAAAAAAAATCTAAAACATATTTATTTACAAAAAAAATAAGTAACGTTTTGTTACCCTTTTTTACCCATTTTTTTACCTAATTTTACCTTTTTTTTATTGAAAAAAAATATATTAAAACAAAAACTATTCATACCATCTGCAAAAAAAGAACGATATTTTCGCAACATTTATATATGTACTTTCGCATTGAATTTTGGCTACTTTCCGAAGCGGTACTAGATTACCGGTTCGGTTTTCTGTTTATAAGCAAATATTCACTTATACAGATGTATGACGGATGATACCACGATATGACACGTTTTGTGCAGAGTTCAAAATATGATTGATTAGTCTGGGCAAAAAAAAAAATGAAAGACCAAATACAACTGGGAAAATATTTATGTAAATAAATATGGCGAGTGGATTTAAAAAAACTGAATATCTTAAATTTTTTTATAAATAAACACAAATTATGCAATAAAAATTTGAAATCAAAATTTTTTTGTCGAGACTTCAAAATATCATCCTGTGGATACGCGTTGAAATTATTTGTAATATTTTATACATGAAGAATTACGCTATAAAAATATGGAAAAGTCGAAAAGTTCGAAAACTACAAATCCTCAGAAAAAAAAGTAATAAAATTTGTAAAGGGCATACCATCAATTTTTGAAACATACATTCTGATAATTGCAATATTTATGTAAATAAATATGGCGAGTGGATTTAAAAAAACTGAATATCTCATTTTTTTTATAAATAAACAAAAATTATGCAAGAAAATTTTGAAATCAAAATTTTTTTGTAGACTTCAAAATATCATCCTGTGGATACGCGTTGAAATTATTTGTAATATTTTATACATGAAGAATTTCGCTATATAAAAAAAGGAAAAGTCGAAAATTTCGAAAAACTACAAATCCTCAGAAAGAAAGTAATAAAATTTGTAAAGGGCATACCATCAATTTTTGAAACATACATTCTGATAATTGCAATATTTATGTAAATAAATATGGCGAGTGGATTTAAAAAAACTGAATATCTCAATTTTTTTTATAAATAAACAAAAATTATGCAAGAAAATTTTGAAATCAATTTTTTTTTGTAGACTTCAAAATATCACCCTGTGGATACGCGTTGAAATTATTTGTAATATTTTATACATGAAGAATTTCGCTATAAAAATATGGAAAAGTCGAAAATTTCGAAAAACTACAAATCCTCAGAAAGAAAGTAATAAAATTTGTAAAGGGCATACCGTCAATTTTTGAAACATACATTCTGATAATTGCAATATTTATGTAAATAAATATGGCGAGTGGTTTAAAAAAACTGAATATCTCAATTTTTTTTATAAATAAACAAAAATTATGCAAGAAAATTTTGAAATCAATTTTTTTTGTAGAGACTTCAAAATATCACCCTGTGTATACGCGTTGAAATTATTTGTAATATTTTATACATGAAGAATTACGCTATAAAAATATGGAAAAGTTGAAAATTTCGAAAAACTACAAATCCTCAGAAAAAAAGTAATAAAATTTGTTAAGGGCATACCGTCAATTTTTGAAACATAAATTCTGATAATTGCAATATTTATGTAAATAAATATGGCGAGTGGATTTAAAAAAACTGAATATCTCAATTTTTTTTATAAATAAACAAAAATTATGCAAGAAAATTTTGAAATCAAATTTTTTTTGTAGACTTCAAAATATCTTCTGTGGATACGCGTTGAAATTATTTGTAATATTTTATACATGAAGAATTTCGCTATATAAAAAAAGGAAAAGTCGAAAATTTCGAAAACTACAACTCGGAAAAAAAGTAATAAAATTTGTTAAGGGTATACCGTCAATTTTTGAAACATACATTCTGATAATTGCAACATTTATGTAAATAAATATGGCGAGTGGATTTAAAAAAACTGAATATCTCAATTTTTTTTATAAATAAACAAAAATTATGCATGAAAATTTTGAAATCAAAATTTTTTTGTAGAGACTTCAAAATATCACCCTGTGGATACGCGTTGAAATTATTTGTAATATTTTATACATGAAGAATTACGCTATAAAAATATGGAAAAGTTGAAAATTTCGAAAAACTACAAATCCTCAGAAAGAAAGTAATAAAATTTGTTAAGGGCATACCGTCAATTTTTGAAACATAAATTCTGATAATTGCAATATTTATGTAAATAAATATGGCGAGTGGATTTAAAAAAACTGAATATCTCAATTTTTTTTATAAATAAACAAAAATTATGCAAGAAAATTTTGAAATCAAAATTTTTTTGTAGACTTCAAAATATCATCCTGTGGATACGCGTTGAAATTATTTGTAATATTTTATACATGAAGAATTTCGCTATATAAAAAAAGGAAAAGTCGAAAATTTCGAAAACTACAACTCGGAAAAAAAGTAATAAAATTTGTTAAGGGTATACCGTCAATTTTTGAAACATACATTCTGATAATTGCAACATTTATGTAAATAAATATGGCGAGTGGATTTAAAAAAACTGAATATCTCAATTTTTTTTATAAATAAACAAAAATTATGCATGAAAATTTTGAAATCAAAATTTTTTTGTAGAGACTTCAAAATATCACCCTGTGGATACGCGTTGAAATTATTTGTAATATTTTATACATGAAGAATTACGCTATAAAAATATGGAAAAGTTGAAAATTTCGAAAAACTACAAATCCTCAGAAAGAAAGTAATAAAATTTGTTAAGGGCATACCGTCAATTTTTGAAACATAAATTCTGATAATTGCAATATTTATGTAAATAAATATGGCGAGTGGTTTAAAAAAAGTGAATATCGCTAATGTTTTTATAAATAAACAAAAATTATGCAAGAAAATTTTGAAATCTATTTTATTTTCTAGAGACGCCTCAAAATATCATACGGTGGAGACGCGTTAAAATTATTCTTACGGCTAATTTTTTTAATGAAATCAGTTCCTTATCTGCCCTTATATTTTCTCGTGGTCTGGCACTTAATTCTATTACGCAGCCGGAGTATAATACACCAAAAAATAAATAAATTTGCATATAAATTAACACCGCAGACACTACAGCCGTTGCTGAGCTCACAACGGCATTCTCTTTGTCTGTTGTGACAAGTTAATTGAATTAAAATCATAATCTAGATGAGCGAAAAAGAAGCCAATTTGTCTGTTACGTACTACACTACTACTATTAAATAACTTACCAAAAAAAAAAAAACACCCCGTCAAGCCAAGAATTTAACATACAACAACGCTCTTCATGTCAAAAAACAACTTGAGCACATTCGTGATTGCGTTTTATCGGCGTATTGTATGTGACGCATTGTCAAAACGGGGGTTGGTTTTTAGGGGTCGGTGGGGTGCTGCGGAACCATTCGGCCACCCTTATCTGACATCTTAAATAACTAAACCGTGGCGATATATACGCTGTATTTGGACAGACATCTGATAAAACGGTTATGAATGAGCATAAGCATTGTGCTCGGATATTTTTTTAACCGAACCTGAACGACACAAAGCCAGAAAAAATATACCGGGCGTATGAATAAAATTAGAACGCAACTTCAATTATTAAACAAATATTGATTTTAGTTCACTTATGATAAATAGTTGGTAGAAAATTATTTTAACATGTCATGCCAAAATAATTTCTTGCTAAACCATTTTTCTGCGAGAAAATAATTTTAGATATCTTGAAAAATATATATAAAATTTTAATGCCGAATAATTTCACGCTTGACCATTTTTTCTACAGTAAAAGCATTTTAGATTACTTAATGACTTTTAATTTAATTTTGTTTTATTTTAGTATTAATATCTATAATGCATTCGAGCTTTATATCTCGATTTTTTTTCGCGTCTTGTAGTTTTGTACGTTTATTAAAGCTATTAAGATTAAGCTTAGTGTAATCAAAGTTCCAATCGGTAATTAACAAGTTCTTTGGTATTTCCAAACGTAATATTTTATACTTGACCAATTACGCTACAAAAATATGGAAAAGTCGAAAATTTCAAAAAACGTAATGAAATTTGTTAAGGGGATACTGTCAATTTTTAAACATACATCCTCTTATTGTGTTTTTTTCTTTCTAAAAAATGTGATATCGCCTTAAATAATTTGTTAAACTCTCGCAATTTTTCTTGAAAAAAAAATATATGTATTAGTATCTATACAAAGATATTTATGAAAATTTTGTTTCGAATGCTTCGTAAGCTACCACCAATTTATCGTAACATCCCGATAAAATAAAAAAACAGCAGTTCTTTAGCTATACCACTCTATTGTTGAAAAAAACGCGAGTTTCTATATTCGATCCATTAAAACTTCCTAGAAATGTACGCTAGAAATCTATTTGGAACGAACAATTATGCCTAGTTAGTTACGCGGCTATTATTAGAGAATATAAAAAGAATAAATAAAGAGCGCTCGGTATAACGTTAAATATAGAAGTGGACCATTGAAATGATAACTTGTTATAAATATAAATAATATATTAGCCGTTTTTTTCTACGTAAATTAGCAGAAATTGTCAAATTTTATTATATAATTTAATATAATAATTGATTCATAAAATTCTATTAAGGCTGCAGTTTGGTATATATTTTTTTTTCATTAAAAACATGGCTTTTTTTGGTTAAGAATTTTTATTTATGAAAAATCGTTAGGACTTCCTATTTTTTACATACATCAAGTTAGATAATGACGTATTTGCAAAGTATTAGATGTTTTAGTTTCGTTTTTAAAAATTCAGCTTTGTCAAATTTTTGTTCTACTTTAAGACTACCAAAAAAAATACAAATCATGGAAAAAATCCCATTTAACATTAAAATATATTTTCTCATACACGTAAATAATTTTTTTAATAGACACAAAAATATTTTATCAATTATTAATATATCAAAAATATTCTAAAAAACATTCATATTGTCGAAACGCTTTAAATATTTAAAAACCATTTTAAACATAAAACTAAACAATTCTGTTAACAAATATTGTTTTAAAACGATTTTTTTACCATTACTAAAAAAAATATATTGTATGTAAAAAAAATCAGAAATAGTCAATTTTTATTACATAATTTTATATTTTAATCATAAAATTGCGTCAAGGCTGCATTTTGATGTTTTATTTTTTTGTATAAGAAGCATGGCTTATTTGTGTCGAGAATTTTTTTTACAAAAAAAATCCTAAGGACTCTATATTTTTAACATACATAAAGAATGTTTCAAATTAGATATTAACATATTTGGGGGGGTAATAGCTATTTTAGATTCGTTTTTAAGAAATCTCAAATATTGAGTTTCTTTTTTGTCAAAAAAAAATTGTTCCACTTTGAGATTGTGCTAAAAATTTGCAAACCATCGAAAAAATCCCATTTAAGATTAAAATATATTTTCTCATACACGTAAATAATTTTTTTAATAGACACAAAAATATTTTATCAACTGCCTCTTTAATTATTAATATATAAAAAATCTTCTAAAAAAACACTCATATTGTCGAAACGCTTTAAATATTAAAAAACCATTTTAAACTAAAACTAAACAATTTTGTTAACAAATATTGTTTTAAAACGATTTTTTTACCATTACTAAAAAAAAATATATTGTATGTAAAAAAAATCAGAAATCGTCAATTTTTATTACATAATTTAATATTTTAATCATAAAATTGCGTCAAGGCTGCATTTTGATATGTTTTATTTTTTTGTATAAGATGGCTTATTTGTGTCAACAATTTTTTTTACGAAAAAAATCCTAAGGACTTCATATTTTTAACATACATCAAATTAGATATTAACATATTTGGGGGGGGGGGGTAATTGCTATTTTAGATTCGTTTTTAAGAAATCTCAAATATTGAGCTTCTTTTTTGTCCAAAAAAATGTGTTCTCTTTCTAGATGTGCCAAAAATTTACAAACCATCTAAAAAATCCCATTTAACATGAAAATATATTTTCTCATACCGTAAATAATTTTTTTAATAGACACAAAAATTTTATCCTTAATTATTAATATATGGAAAATCTTCTAACAAACCAATAATATTGCCGAAACGCCTTAAATATAAAAAAATACATATTAAACATAAAACTAAACAATTCTTTTAACAAAATTTCTTTTCATGCAAATTTTTTAGCATTACAAAAAAAAAATCAGTCTTTATACTAGTCTTATCCTATAGCAACATTATCGCTGAAATTTACACTGTAATCGTGTAGTTTCGAAAGAGTATATACTCTGCAGATTATTTGCGAAAATAATCGAATTTCCAGGTTGGCCAACATCGTTGGCACTTTGTGTTGGTCACTCACAGCTCAGTGACCAATCACAGCTCATGTACGGAATTACAAAGATAGCTTTTACTATTTAGTCTATTGAATTTCTATCGAACACAATGCAGCAGCCATGTATCTGGGTAATCGAATATTACCAATATAATCGAACTTTGTTATATTGATAGCGGATTATATTTACGATTTTTTTTTTTGTTCGCTTTTGTTGAGGTTGTTTTATCAGGATTTATATATAGCGAAAATACAGCTTTAAAACAAATATATTTCATGTTTTATAAAAGTATTTTTTTAAGGGGGTGGTTGTGAGATTGTTTGAAAATAAAATAATTTTTCTGTTGAAAAAGTTCAAAATCTTACAAAATAAATAAATAGTATAAATACAGATATTGAAATATGCTAAGAAAAATATATTTTATTTACAGTTTATTTTTAGACTAAGAAATAATAAAAAAATCATAATTTTTTGGAGTATTTTTCAACATTTCGTGCTATTTATTTGTAAATATTCGCTCAAACGAATTTTTTATTGCAAAAAAAAACTCTTAATTCTATATTTGATCGGTTAAGGCGTTAAAATATTAATTTTAAAAATATACAATTTCTAAATCAAGAATTATTTTTAAACATGGCGCTGTAATATAATTTTTACTTCTAAGCTGTTCTAAATATTGTAATTTAAATATTAAAGCTTCCAGAAAAAGTTCTAACGACGTATTAAAATCTGGCAAGTTCTGAAAATGAAAAAATGGATGAGTTTTCACAATTTCATTTTTGAAAAATTTCTTGGCTCAAAATATACGAAGTCTCTTATATATATAATTCATATATAAAACTGCAGCCTTAATTAATATCAAATTAATTATATAAACTAGCACTTTAAAAATTAAAAATATCTAATCAACTTAATATACATTCAATTAATTTATAATGAAAAAAATTATTATTTCAGCGCATTTAATCTATAAGCTGTTACGATACGAAATTTGAAAAAAAAAAAAAAAAGAAGGATTCTGAAGGAATCTGAAGGACTTTACTCGTTGCAAACAGCTGTTATAATTCGTTATGCAGCAACACAAAGGCCCGAACAAATAACGAAATAAAACCAAGTCCGGCACATATGTGCAAATTTGCAGGATCTATTGTCACAAATAATCTTAGTTTTACCGGCGTCCCCTATAACATGTCACACGACACAATCGCGATGGTGTTTCGTGTCAACGTTTGTTCGTTCATTGCAGGATAGTTGCATTTTATGGGCGAGGGGGTGAATAACCACCCCCCATTCGCCGTACCCTATCGTACATGAGCGAACGTATATTAGGCGCATACGGACAATTCGCAATACAACGTGTTTATGCTCACGCGTATTCAATTACACCGCGCTTTTGTAGATAATCCACTTAGTTTTGTACAATCCGGTAAAATCCGGAAAATGACGCACATTTCATGTTGTACAATAAATACGTTATTCTGTATATGTGTGTATGTGTGTGAGCTCTCTCGCTTTATACTGGGAATAAATTATTTGGCACGCAACTTAAACGCTTCGTACAAACCATTTTTAATCCGACTTTGTGTTCATTTTGTTGCATATACACCAGATCGTGCAACAATCGACAATAACTCAACAAAATATTTTTTAACATCATTTGCAATTTTTTTTCATCAAATATATCCTGCGTGTGATCCAAAATTACTAACCACCAAATTAAAAATTTCCCATAATTTAAAATTGTTTATTAAATTTATGCGCGCCTGTATATAATTTTTTTTTCAAAACATTCATTTTTTTTCACCAAATATATTTCCCACATGATCCAAACTGACTAAGAACCAAATTAAGAATTCTCTTAAATTAAAATTATTTATTAAATATATGCACAACCCCGTATATCAAATTTTTTTTTTCAAAAACGTTTAAAATTTTTCTTCGCCGAAATTTAAAATTTCTTTTAATTTGAGATGGTTTTTTAAAATATATGCACGTCCCCGTATATAAAAAAAAAATTGATCCAAGATGACTAACCACCAAATTAAAAATTTCTCTTAAATCAAGATTGTTTATTAAAATATATGGACGAAATTTTTGCACCAAAAACATGATCCAAAATGACTAACCACCAAATTAAAAAATTCTCTCAATTCAAGATTGTTTATTAAAATATATGGACGAAATGTTTGCACCAAGAACATGATCCAAAATGACTAACCACCAAATTAAAAAATTCTCTTAAATCAAGATTGTTTATTAAAATATATGGACGGAATTTTGCACCAAAAACACTATCCAAAATTAGTAACCACCAAATTAAAAAATTCTCTTAATTCAAGATTGTTTATTAAAATATATGGACGAAATGTTTGCACCAAGAACATGATCCAAAATGACTAACCACCAAATTAAAAAAATCTCTTAAATCAAGATTGTTTATTAAAATATATGGACGGAATTTTGCACCAAAAACACGATCCAAAATGAGTAACCACCAAATTAAAAATTTCTCTTAATTCAAGATTGTTTATTAAAATATATGGACGAAATGTTTGCACCAAGAACACGATCCAAAATGACTAACCACCAAATTAAAAAAATCGCTTAATTCAAGATTGTTTATTAAAATTTACGCACGCCACCGTGTATATAAACTTGTAGGATTTAACACCAACATGTTGTTTATAGTTAATTCTTTTGCATATCTGGCATTCAAACAATTATCCGCGACCCGCTCGGTGCTTTTGTGTATATAAATTAAGATTAAATGCTCATGCTCCAGACCTTCGGACAAATTAATAACACTGTTCTTAATTAGGAATTAATTCGTTTAGCTTTTACCATGCCAGCGTAATCTGCGAACTGTTAAATCTCACCCGGTGTTATTTCGTAGCGAACGCGATTTTTTTTTGAAACGAAGAATTAGTTTATAAAAAACAAACTGGTAGCGTAAAATATTGTTACTTTTGTCGTTGGAAAAATCGAATGAAGAAAATTTACGATCTTCGATCTCGATCTGTAAGCGATATTTCTGCCGTCGATAAAAAGTCACTGGCACTAGGAATTTAAAAAAAAATCGATTATCAGCGCGAACACATATTACACCGAGTGGCTCGAGAAATCTAAGCGCATTAAATAAATGTTTGTCCGCTGGAATCTCTGCGCGTAACCTCAAAGCCCGCAATACGTTTTACCTGTGCGCTCCTCCGGTTGTATATATTCCAAGCAACTTCAAAGGAATTGAACAATATAACTACAGCCCCTTTGGCTCCGTGTTGGTTTGAACTACCCAGCAGCTGCATGGTACGCTGACAAGACATTCCACCACTTTCCAGCTGGGAAGAAGGGGCTCCTTTACAAATTTAACGATATTAATTATAACGCTCAAATTGACGCGCCTTTGAAACACTTAATTGGAGACATTAAATTTTATTCCCCAATTTCGCTGGCACATGTCCTTTTCTATTTTTCCAAATATTTTTGACTCTAACTACAAAAGCGGTGTTTTTACCGTAAGCACAAAATTACAATAGTATAATCTAATTTTTTTTTAATACTTCAGGTCACTTTTTCGTCGATTCTATTAAGTTTTTTTGGTAATCCGACGATATGGCATTTAACGATATTAATTATTACGTGCCTTTGGAACACTTAATTGGGGACATTAAAATTTATTCCCCAATTTCGCTCGCAGATATCCTTTTCTGTTTTTCCAAATATTTTTGACTCGGTAACTACAAAAGCAGCGCTTTTACCGTAAGCGAAAATTTACAACAGCACAATCTTAAAATCGAAAGATTTAAAAAATATATCTTCAGGTCACTTTTTCGTCGATTCTGTCAGATTTTTGTTAATCCGACGATATGGCGTACAACTCAATTATTTGTCGATCAGTTTCGGATGGAGGCTTTTCACTAAAGCTGAACTTTAGACAACACAATATAAGGGATGATGTTGTATATCAAGGGGATGATGCCACATCAGAGGCTGCCGTAGTTTAAGGCAAAGGTAAACTAGGTGCGTCCCCGGAATATAATCAATATCAAATGCAGAGATACCTAAAATGTTTACAGAAGCAAATATTTGAATTGCAAATCCTATTTTTGAAGTGAAACTTCTATAGGCGCGGTAGGGCAAATTGGCCTGAATGTCACGCAAAGTGAAACGCTTCCGTCACGAAAAGTGAAACACGCTACGCGCATGCGCCGCGTGTACTATGTGTATACGTGGCATAAGGCAACCAGTAGACGCTTGCGCATTTTCTTAATCTTTTAGCTAACAATTTCCATTGTGCGAAAAGTGAAATGGAGAAAAAGACAAGTACCGACAGAGTGCGAGCCTTTAGAGAACGGAAGAAAGCGAATAAACCGCCAAGAAAAGTACCAACAAGTACCTTGAAAAGAAGTAGAGAGTATCGAGCCAGGCAAAGGGCGTTAAAGAAACACGGTGGACAACATAACCTTCCAAGGACCTCAAATACACTGGATGAATCGATACCGTCGTTAAGTGAGGACACAGTGAGTGGTATAGAGAATTTGAATGCCACTGATTCAGGCGTGCCATCTACACGTGAAGATACACGCGGTATGAGAGATCAACGAAATGAATCTGATGCAGCTGAGCGAGCCTTCGACAAATAGAAATGCACCCACCAGTGCATCATACACAAGTTTCACTTCCACCGCGCGAGAGTCTCACGCATATATATTTTTTTATTGCTAAGTTTTCGATCCATTTTTTTTTACAAATTTAAATCAACGTTGAAATTTAGAACATTCCAAAGACACTTCGTGTTAAATCATCGATCATACCTTCAGTATATCCACCCAGATAAACAGAAACCGCAAGTATGTGAAGCATCCCCCTGCTCATCCCTTGGCAGAAGAGGTTACCACCTCAACCACCACCACCGAAGACACCACCAGCCGATCGGTAAACCTAATATCATCCACCATTCGTTGAGTATATATAACGTAATAGTATTTAGATGATGGGCCTAAAGGGCCGTAGGAATGCTTTGAGGTGGGATGGATGTTGTGCTGTTTGCTCGGTCTATGGCTGAGTATAACGATATAAATAACCCCTAAAGAGTATAAGGGTTGGATGGCACCGAGCTGAAATCTATTAGTAACTCGATCCAAGAGTTTTAGTTTGGCGGCGAAGCTTTTTAATTAAGTGGAAATATAATATGGTTCGATTTAATGTTTCTATGAATAATATTTGGGATTGTTATTGGAGGTGTTAGAAGAATGTTTAAGGTTAGAAGAGGAGGTGGTTACATAGATCAAGTGAAGAATTAAAAAAATTTTGAGAGACAAAAGTTTAATTGGTTCAAATTTAAAAAAAAACGATTTTGTTGTTTTGAAAATATGTACTGGTCAAAGTGTAAAAGAAGATACAAAATCAAATCTTATCGTAAAAAAATAAAAATTTTTTTTGGAGGTGGACATGGTAAAATAGGTGATGGTAAAATAGATGAAGTGAAGAATTTTATAACATTTGTAACGTTTGACAGGCATAAGTTTAATCGATTCAGATTTTCAATAAAATCAATTTTTATTTTGGAAATATAATATGGAAAAATCAAATTTTTAGTTAAAGAGTCCGCAATCCTAAATATTGGTTGGAAACAGCACGCCATGCCGATCTATCCTGAGCTAATCCCTTCATCTCCCTATAGCTATTCATCTCAATGTCTTCAACTATCTGACTCACATACTCCAATTTAGGCCTACCTACCCCTCTCTTTCCCTCCACTCCACCTTCTATGATCAATTGCATAATCCCCCCATGCCTAAGAATATGCCCTACTAATCTGTCTCTCCTACGCTGTAACACTCTCCAGGTACTTCTCTTCTCCACTACTAACTCTAGTACAGCTTCATTTGTTACTTTATCTTCCCAACCAATCCTCATCATCCTCCTATAACACCACATTTCAAGTGCTTCTAATCTACGCTTCTCTTCCTTTCCTATAGTCCACGCCTCACACCCGTACAGTGCTACACTCCAAACATATACCTTCAGTAATCTTTTTCTAATACCCAAGTCAATATTTGATCTTAAAATCTGTTCTTTTTCTACGAATGCCTTCCTACCCTGTGCTATCCTACACTTTATATCCACCTTGCTTCGATTATCTTTTGTGATTCTACTGCCTAAATAACAAAAATCTGACACTTCTTCGATTCTATTATCTCCTATTGTGATCCTCATTTTTCTACTGCATTCCTTTTTGTCACACCTCATCACTTTAGTTTTACCTATATTTATTTTCATGTTAAAATCCCTAGTCAATACTGCCTGCATACCATTCAATACCCTTTCTAAATTCTTTTCGCTTTCTTCCAATATAGCTATATTGTCGGCGAATCTCAGCATATATATTTTCTCTCCCTGTACATTCACACCTACACTATACTCTTCTTTTACTTTGTTTATTGCATCTTCTATATATAGATTAAATAATAACGGTGAGAGTGTACATCCCTGCCGAACTCCCTTCCCTATTTTTGCTACCTCTTCTTCCCCCTCAATTCTAACTAAGGCAGTTTGGTGTTTATATAAATTAAAAATTATTCTCCTATCCTTATAATCTATACCCGTTTCTTTTAAAATTCTAAACATTATGTCCCAATCTACATTATCAAATGCAATCATATACATTATCAAATTTTAGCAAAATAAAATTTTAAAGGTTTGTGCATGTCCTAAGCAGCTGTAAATGCAATTTTTTTTAAATTACTAATTATGAAAATTATTGAAATTGGTGAAACTGCCATTTTCAAATATTATTTTTGTTCACAGAAACTTTAAAATTCTTTAAAGTTACTCTTCAAGCATAAAATATTTACTCATTCAATAATAAAATTACAAAGGTAATCGAAATATAGATTTGATTATTATTGGAGATGTTTAGTGGTGAGGTGTTAAAAGAATGTTTCAGGTTAGAACAGGAGATGAGTAAATAGACGAAGTGAAGAATTTTAGAATTATAAAAAGCGTTTGAGAGACAAAAGTTGATAATTTGAGTGAAATGGATTTTCGTTGTTTTGAAAAAAATATGCACTTAAAAAAGATACAAAATCAAATTTTTGCGTAAAAAATAACAAATTTTTTGAAGGTTTGTGCATGACATATATAAACAATTTTTTTTTTAATTACAATTTATGAAATTGGTTAACTGCTATTTTCAAATATTATTATTATTCACTTTAGCGATAGCTAAAGGCATAAATTCTTCAAGTTATCCTTCAATCAACAAATGTTTACTCATTAAAAAATAAAATTACAAAGGGTAATTGAAATATATCTAAAAATTCTATTAAAGATTTTTATTCCAAAAATACAAAATTTTACATTTGTGTTAATTTTTCAATAAAATATTGGGGATAGCCATTCAAACAAAAAAATTAAGCTAAAAACGTACATTCTCATTTTTTTAGCAATTTTTAGCAAAAATAATTTAATTTTGACTATTTAAGAAATAAAATTACAAAGGACAATCGAAATAAACTCTTTCATTCTGATAAGAAACAAACAAATTTTCTAAATATGCAAAAATAAATATTTTCAATAAATATCTCTACAAACAATCATTTGAATTTTGTATAAATACGTTATTTATCAAATATTAAATTGAAAATATAATCTATGATAATACCTGGAGCACTTTTCAATTTCCACGCGCAATATCTGATAAAATAAAATTTCGCGCTATTAAATTTTATTATATCGAATCTGCAATATCGAATCATGTTGATATCGCACCTTTGCTTTGAAATTTTCCTCCTGCACTTTTAATGGGCAATAATATTCCCGATATCGGTTAGATAGTCTCCTTAATACATACCTGTATGGAATATATTAAAAAAAATTTCCAAATTACAATTTTTTTTTTAAGTAAACTACTCGATGAAAATGTTCATTTATAGAAAAAAATATTGCAGTTTACCTTCTCATTTTTAATGAAATAAATAAATAAATAATCTTTTCACGAATGAAATTTCTTCTAGCCAACCCTTTCGAAAGCTATTTAATTCTTCGTAAACGCAGTTACTTTTAGCGGGAACAATTTTACGATACGCGGGCTTTAAAATACACCGTTATTTCTTTTTCTGTTGCATTTCTCCAGTAGTTAATGGCTGCTCTTAAGACATATACCTTCACCCGTGTAAATGGTATTTTAAAAAGTGCCATTAAACAGACCATATGTATTTTATACTAACAGCAAGATGGATCATAAACAACTTCAATGACGCGTTATATAAATATTAATGATGATTTTTTTTTAATACATTTCATTTCGCGTTTAGTTTTTCTCACCTTATGATTTTTTTTTTAACAAGCTTTCTTTTGTCGCTTTTATAATTGGAAAACTAATAATTAGTAACATTTTTGTCAACTACATTTGTGTTTGTAAACATTTTCCGGGGAATAATTTCTAGTATTTTGAAAACGATGTCGTTTGGCTTTTGTAGCCTTACGCGTTCGCCAACATTAATTGAAAAATTAGAAAAATGACGGGCGAGCAGGGTGGTTTATCCACGTAATGGGGTGCAATGTCCACTTGTCCAATTTCTAATGAGTTTTTCGCGAAGAGAATGGCGAGTGGAAAGCAACAGCGTGTTGTATGAATGAAGGCATTAGCGTTGCTCTTCAACGGGAAATGTTATGGTCTTTATAACTCATTAATGCAAATACACCGTTCTTAACGAACCGAAGACATATTACGCGATAGTATTTCGTAGTTGTACAGGGCCATACAAAGGAAAATGTATTGTTTTGTTCATTTTTCATTTTTCATTTGTTCATTTAACTTTAGGGGTGTGTATATATTTTATTTTAAATTATTTCAATTTTATTTTTATACGCTGTATATTTTTTTTACGTAAAAAGTTTTGAAAATGCCTCCCACCACGATTTCATATTACAAAAACTCTTATAAATGGAAAAATATATCTAAAAATCATTAAATGTTTGCCCAATTAATAAGAGAAAATAAATATGGAGAAGATTAATATGATAGAATTTTCAGATTAAATCTAAAAATGGGATTTTTTGAAGTTATGGCTTAATATGGTTATAAAATTATATATTTTTTACTTTTTTATTGAAAACATCTATTTAACGATGTTTTGAATTAGAAACTACCAAATTTGGGCAATATATTCAATTTAAATTCCATTTTATGTTTAAATATATATTATAGCTCTCGAAAATTTTTTTTTCAAAATATTTGGAAATCTTCGCGGTCTCATGGATTTTTTTTTTTTTTTTTACAATTAAATAGGGTGATTTTTTAAGCTAGATTAAAAAAATAATAATGAGCGCTTAGAATATGCAATTTTTTAAATTATATTGATTATCAAAACAAAATGAAGAAATTTGTACTAAAAATTAAAATACAAACTATATACTAAAAAAAATAAATAGAATTTTATAATATATTTCACGGATTAAGGTAACTATATATTTTCATATATTTCATAATATTTTTTATATGAAAATTTAATTTAGTAGCGTTAATAAAATCAATCTTTCGTAAAAAGGATAATTGTTCTGAAATTTTGCTGGTTTTTTGAGGAAATCAATTTTTTTTAGGGAAATCCATTTTTTTTTTTTTGTTATTTGAAAATATGTCAAATTAAATCTACAATATATAGTAGCAATTTTGAAAAATTTTGAAAAAACGTCAATATTTTTTGTACTCAACAAAATTTAATACTCCATAAAAGTAAAGTTATTGATTTTGGTTATCTTCATTCAAAAAATGTTTCAAAATGAATTGAAGAAAATTGTACTAAAAATAAAGATATATATTTACAAACTAAATACGAAAAAAAATTAAAATAATTTTATAATATATTTTACGGAATATGGTAACTATATTTTCATATATTTCATAATTTTTTTTTATGAAAATTTAATTTAGTAGCCTTAATAAAATCAATCTTTCGTAAAAAGGATAATTGTCCTGAAATTTTGCTGGTTTTTTTAAGGAAATCAATTTTTTTTTGTTAATTGAAAAAATGCCAAATCAAATCTACAATATATAGTAGCAATTTTGACAATTTTACAAAAATATCCACATTTTTTTCTACCAAAAAAAAATTAATACTTCATAAAAGTAAAATTTTCTGTTTTTTTTAACTCTCTTATTATTCTCCATTTTTAATGGACATCTTGCAGGACTTCTATAAATACAAGAACTCTCATATTTTACAATTTACGAATTAAAAGTTCCTCTAACAAACCATCCCCCGTCGAACCGAAAACCACCCTGTATAGCCATAGCCAGCTCTGAACCTTTCCCTCGAAACATCATTCCATTACAAAAAAAAAAACCGAAATAAAAACCAGCTCTGAGCGACACTCGACGATTTCCAGAGCAAATTTGCTGGCATTTTCTCGTTTCTTTTCCAACCATCTACATATATATCACCCTCACTAGGCGCTACTTTTCGGGGGACGTAATTACCGACAGCAAATGCTAATTGCACCGCCTAACGCTGGCAACACTGTCGCCACAACACCCTGCTCCAACCCCAACCACCCCTAAATCGGAATTAATATCAATCTGTGCCAAAAATAAACACATCGAAAATAAGAGCAAAATCGAAAATCTTCTTTAAAAGCATTTAGATGATCTAATTTGATATATCAAAAAAATATATATATAGGAAATAGATTATAAATTTTTCCGTTATGTTGTGATATAAAATACTAGGGAAGAGAAATAAGAAGTACAATGTTTTATAGCACAGTTAAAAACGAGGATTTATTCGAGTGTAGTTTCGCTTATTAAGATTAATATATTAACAAAAAATCTGGTGGTATTGCATCGAAAAAATTAAATATTTCAACGGTGGATAAACCAACGTATTTATTTTTCAGGTGGTATGTATTAATATTTGAAGATGTGGTGGTTTAGCATTAGATAGATTGAACATTTTAATTTATAATTTTTGTATTTTTTTGACTTGTGTTGGTATTCCATTGACGGTGCGATATAAACGCTCACTTCAATACAAAGGGATAAAATGCTATAATAATCTGCAAGATGCAATGAAATGTATATCAAAATTTGTACATTTTAAAAGAAATCGTAACACATTATCCAGTCGAAAATATTTTCTATTCTCTACAAGAATACTTGAAAATATAAATTAATATAATTTTTGTCTATCTTTAATACTCAACTGCAAGAAATCTGTTATATTGTATTGTATTATAATTTATAATTGAAGAGTCTGCAGCAACAAGAAAGTATATGGAATTTTGTAAATTTTTACACGAGACAATAAAATATAAATAACTTTTTTATGGTAGCAGAAAACTTTATACACTTTTACACATTTTCGGGACAAATTAATCTAAAAAAAGGCGGATTTAATTCCATATAAAAAATAATAATTCTGCAGATGCCTTTTTGTACCTACTGCACATATACAGCCTTATTGCGTCAAATAATGTGTAAAATATTCCTTCACCCAAAGATATGGCTGGTACATACCGTTTTCTTGCACCAACCATATTATTTGCATATAATAACGCACATAACTCATTTTTGTCAAAAATGCAGATACCTCCCCTTGTTACTTCAATTTTAAACGGTAACGATTTAAACCGGTGATATTTCATTGCATGTTTTTTAAATTTATTTTATATTGGCCTCATTGTACTATTAATATAGATTTTTTTTAAAATTTTCTTTGTATAAATAATCCGTGATACTTTATAGCTGATATATTTCAATGTACTATTTGTATATTTTTCAGTGTGTGTCAAATTATAAAAAATATGTAATGCATAGACACCGATTGGTAAAAATAAATATATCTATCTATTACGCATTATCACAAGAAACAAGAGTCGAATAAATCCTCGTTTTTAACTTTGATATAAAATATTGTACTTCGATTTCTCTTCTCCAATAAAATATTAATGGAATCTTATATAAAAATATTTTGTCATGTCTTTATTTAATGTCTTTTTACATATACATAGAGCGATTGAAAAATGAACATCGAACGACTCGTTAAAAAATCAGTAAATCATCAAAAATTAAATTGAACTCTTTTATTTTGTCAAGAAATAAATCAAATTTTAGTTATACATATTATTTGTTGTGCATCCTTAAATACATCTTTTTGTATTATAAGGACACAAGTCTTCATCCAACCTTACGCATTTACACAAGTTGTTTAAGTATATTCTCTTTAATGGTTAGTCCTAAGACAGCTTTCCTTAAATTTTTAATTTTTTGAATTGACCCCCTTTCAAAATAATCGATTGAATTATCAACAATTCTTGAATTTTTTAGACAGCGCTTTTCTTCTGTATGTTAGATAAAAAGTATAGTTTTAAAAGCGAAACTATAGTCGAATAAATCCTCGTTTTTAACTGTGATATAAAACATTGTACTTTTTTTTTTCTCCAATAAAATATCTTCAGAATTAATGGAATTTTATATTAAAATATGTTGTCATGACATTATTTAATGTCTTTCTACATATATATAGAGCAATTGAAAAATGAACATCGAACGACTCGTTCAAAATCAATAAATCATCAAAAAGTAAATTGAACTCTTTTATTTTGTCAAGAAATAAATCAAATTTTAGTTATACATATTATTTGTTGTGCATCCTTAAATACATCTTTTTGTATTATAAGCACACAAGTCTTCACCCAACCTTACGCATTTACACAATTTGTTTAAGTATATTCTATTTAATGGTTAGTCCTGGACAGATTTCCTGAAAACTTTAAATTTTTTGACTTAATCCCCTTTCAAAATAATCGATTCAATTATCAACAATTCTTGAATTTTTTAGACAGCGCTTTTCTTCTGTATATTAGATAAAAAGTATAGTTTTAAAAGCGAAACTATAATCGAATAAATCATCGTTTTTAACTGTGACGTAAAACATTCTACTTTTATTTCTCTTTCCCAATCAAATATCTTCAGAATTAATAGAATTTTATATAAAAATATTTTATCGTGTCTTTATTTAATGTCTTTCTACATATATATAGAGCGATTGAAAAATGAACATCGAACGACTCGTTAAAAAATCAGTAACACATCAAAAATTAAATTGATCTCTTTCATTTTGTCAAGAAATCAGTCAAATTTTAGTTATACTTATTATTTGTTTTACATCCTTAAATACATCTTTTTGTATTATAAGGACACAAGTCTTCATCCAACCTTACGCATTTACACAAGTTGTTTAAGTATATTCTCTTTAATGGTTAGTCCTAAGACAGCTTTCCTTAAATTTTTAATTTTTTGAATTGACCCCCTTTCAAAATAATCGATTGAATTATCAACAATTCTTGAATTTTTTAGACAGCGCTTTTCTTCTGTATGTTAGATAAAAAGTATAGTTTTAAAAGCGAAACTATAGTCGAATAAATCCTCGTTTTTAACTGTGATATAAAACATTGTACTTTTTTTTTTCTCCAATAAAATATCTTCAGAATTAATGGAATTTTATATTAAAATATGTTGTCATGACATTATTTAATGTCTTTCTACATATATATAGAGCAATTGAAAAATGAACATCGAACGACTCGTTCAAAATCAATAAATCATCAAAAAGTAAATTGAACTCTTTTATTTTGTCAAGAAATAAATCAAATTTTAGTTATACATATTATTTGTTGTGCATCCTTAAATACATCTTTTTGTATTATAAGCACACAAGTCTTCACCCAACCTTACGCATTTACACAATTTGTTTAAGTATATTCTATTTAATGGTTAGTCCTGGACAGATTTCCTGAAAACTTTAAATTTTTTGACTTAACCCCCTTTCAAAATAATCGATTCAATTATCAACAATTCTTGAATTTTTTAGACAGCGCTTTTCTTCTGTATATTAGATAAAAAGTATAGTTTTAAAAGCGAAACTATAATCGAATAAATCATCGTTTTTAACTGTGACGTAAAACATTCTACTTTTATTTCTCTTTCCCAATCAAATATCTTCAGAATTAATAGAATTTTATATAAAAATATTTTATCGTGTCTTTATTTAATGTCTTTCTACATATATATAGAGCGATTGAAAAATGAACATCGAACGACTCGTTAAAAAATCAGTAACACATCAAAAATTAAATTGAACTCTTTCATTTTGTCAAGAAATCAGTCAAATTTTAGTTATACATATTATTTGTTGTACATCCTTAAATACACCATTTTGTATTATAAGGACACAAGTCTTCACCCAACCTTACGCATTCACATTCACACAAGTTTTTCCTGAAAAACTTGTGTGAATGTTCAAAAACTTCAGTTGAGATTTCCTGAAAACTTTTAATTTTTTCACTTAAACCTGTTTTAAAATATTCGATTGAACTATCAACAATTCTTGAATTTTTTAGACAGTACTTTTCTTGTGTATATTAGATAAAAAGTATAGTTTTAAAAGCGAAACTATAGTCGAATAAATCCTCTTTTTTAACCATAATATAAAACATTGTATTTTTGATTTCTCTTCCTTAAAATTTAGAAAATGAAGTATCAAGTGTTTGCTTTTTTTGTCACTTGTTTCGCCAAAATCAGCTTTCTCGGCAAGTTTCGTTAGACCGAAGTTCCCGAGCACTATTATCATTACCAATTATTAATAAGCGTCTCCTCCCTGTACGTGGCCGTTGAAATCTTCTTCTCCTAACAACCAGGTGGTTCGTCCTGCCTCGTTAATAATTTATCACTTCCGCGAAATGTAACGATGATCCTGCAGATCCTGTCCCTACAACCGACGGTATATTAGCAAGAAGACCACGCGTATTTAGTTTGGAGGTACCTGAAGCGCAAGCATCCACGTAAGATTACCCAGTCTGGTCACGTGAGGTGGCGGTCTCCATGTTTGCGGCCATGTTTGCGTTAATTGTATTTCGGGAAAGCGTGCGGTGGAAACTGGAAATGCACGGCGTCCCCTCGCCCAGGGGCAAGAAACTGTTTGCTGGGTGCATAGGTGCAGTTTTAGGGGAGCCTCAAATCCGGAAATCTATCCCGAGTCAAAAGAAATTACTTGTAAGGACTCGCTTGTACAAAACAATATGGTTTTTTTCTTTCGTATGCAACAGATTTTTTATTATAACTCAAATCGAATTTTACGCTATATTGTAACCCTTAATTAAATAGAAACGGGAAAGATTTAATCACCACTTTTGCGATGGAAAAAAATCTTCACTATTATTAGCATACATCCAGTATATAATTAACCTCAATTCAAAGACTATAATAAACGTTCAATTTCAGCACCGTACCATTTATGCAAAGAAATATATAACACTAGACCAATCTAGGTTAAGACTAAACCTCAATCCGATAGAAAATTGAAAAAATTAATTAATTTTCAGTACATTATTAAATCAGCTGATAGATTTTTTTTATACATAAATAAACGAACAATTTTTTTTTCAAAAATTTTTATGGCACTATATGTAGTACTTTATTCAATTTTGCTTGCAAAAAAAAATTTCAAGTTAGTGTTCTACATTATAAATTCTTTGGTGAAAAACTGCGTCCGGTGCTGGGTAATCCTTACATTCATAGATTTCCATTGGTGATAAATTATTTACGCTGAGCACGAGAAGGCAACAGAAACGGGCTTCTATTGCAAGTTCCAAGCTGTTTGGACGTAAAACGTAAACGTAGACGGTCTAGGATTATAAAAGGACGAGTTCAGGAGCTCGGTCGAGATATCGTTAATTATTGTGGCACCCCAGGAACGCCCCAGGAGCTAAACTAACCCCCCACCCCACCCCCCACCCCCCGTAAAGCTACCCTTCTAGATGCACTCGGAAACGTTCCAAAGAAACTCTTCGAAAGCCTTCGGCTAGCAGAAGAGTTATGTTTTGTAGAAATAAAAAGGGAAAAGTTGATTTTTTTTCTCTGTATAATTTTTTTTTTAAATTGATGGGTCACGAATATTTTATATTTTGCTTTTTATTTAATGAATACATTTCCAGAATTTCAGATTTTTTTTTTTTAAATATTATAAATCTTTTTTTTTTAAATTTATTAATTTTTAATTATTCTCATTTAGCGGTGCAATCGATTTTCCATATTTTAATTTGTTTTCACGAACTAAATCATTCTTTACGTTATAATTAAATTAATTTTTAATTATGAATTTTTAAGTAGAATACGAATATATATATATATATATATATATATATATAATGTCAGAAATAGAAATATTATTTTTAAAAATTTCAAGTAAAAATTTATAAAATGTCTTTAAAAAATGTCTTATATTAAAAAAAGTACGTACGAGAAATTGCAAAAAATTTTTTTTGTAAAAAAATACTATTTTTTTACATTAGTAGTACAAATTCTATAACTTAAAAAATTCTTTATTTCACAATAAATTTTCGAAAAAAAATTACTACTATCTGCTTTTGTTTCTTTGACGGGGATTCGAACCCAAATAAGCAAATAAATTACAAATCCAAAACTAAACCTTCATATGTTCTTATAATGCAATTTCCTTGATCAATATTTTTTTTATAAATTTTTTTTGTTATTGCCACACAGGTAACTTTATCTTCGACGTGTCCATACTGTTAATATTTCCGTATCTATTTCTCGATTACCAACCGAGAAAATGAAAGAATATGCGCTGACAAAATATCTCGCAGTTGATTGCTAATCGAATTTGTTAAATGGGATTCTAGATTGCAAAAACCAATCTGCAAAAAAATGTCTTATATCGTTAATTAAAAACTGTTTTCTGGATCTAATTTTCGCTCAAAACTGCTTGCAAAAAAATCGTGTCGATTCAACCAAACGACATTCTTCGGCGAATTTAAATTCGATTTGTTTCTAATATTCTTGCGAATTGAATTGGGTTCGAATAAACCACTGTTGCACGCCGCAATAATTATTTTAACGAATCAGAATCGAGCTCACCAGACCTCTTAATTAAACAAAGGGCCCCGCACGATAAAGATTACTTTATCTGTTGTGCGGACTCATTACATGGACGTGTCACATGCAGAATAGTAGACAACCAGCCGTGCACATATGTACGTTCGGTCGCGTGCTCCTATATATAGTCGACTGTGTTTTCCGCGCGAATTCGTACTTGTTTATGCTTAAAAGTTTCCGACCAGTGAACCATGAGCCCACCCTAAACCAACTGCAAATTCTGCACGAAGTGTGCGAGCTTAAATAATTCGGCTGGCGTTTAAAGTTTGGACCTTTTGGAAGAGTTGTTTAAATATTGCGTTCTAAGTTAAAAATATACGTAACAAGGATATTGTGTGACTGAAAAGTAGTTTATATTTGCACGAGGTCAAAGGACCTCTTTGAGCGTGAACGTAATTCGTTTTTAATAGGGTCTGGCAGTAATATAAAATGATTTCGTCTATTTTAACGTAGACCCTAATGATTTAAAATGACTAATAATTTTCTCGTAACAAATTGTGGGACGTCTATATTTGTCTATTTCTCTACGATGAGTATTTCCGCTTTTACGTTTATTGTGTTCGTTTCCAAGAAGCTTTATTACAATTTGTACAATGGAAAGAATGCATTTGTTTGTTGTATAAGGCTGTTGTGCAAACAGATTTGTTAAATTTAGCGTAACGACAAAATTGTGGGCATTATTACTATAATAAACGTACTTTAAAACCTTACAGTACCTCATGTGAGATAGACATGAGTTTTTTATGTTTAATTTTATCGTCGATCTAATGATAAATGAACGAATTAAATCGTTCTTTAACTTATAATTCAATCCATTTTTTAATTGTGAATTTTTCAGTATAAATCAAATTTTGTATTTTCCATTTGGATTTTTTTTTTTGCAAATTAGTGAAATTGATTTACATAAACGGCTGAAGTAGAAATGTTATTTTTCATAACAAAAATAGTTGACAAAATCCTGTATATTAATTTTTTAGTACTTGAAATTTTTTTTTTAAATTATTTAAAAAAATGTCTTTTATTAAATAAATTTCGTACTAGAAATTGCACAAAAAATTAATTTTTGTAAATAATATACTGTTAATTTATCTTACATTAGTAGTATAAATTATATACTTAAAAATTAATTTTTATTTGTGAATTTTTCAATATAATGCAATTTAGAATTTTATTAAATCATTCTTAACCTTATAATTCAATCCATTTTTTAATTGTGGATTTTTCAGTATAATGCAATTTTGTATTTTCCATTTGGAATTTTTTTTTGCAAATTAGTGAAATACATAAACGGCTGAAGTAGAAATATTATTTTTTATAACAAAAATAGTTGACAAAATCGAGTATATTAATTTTTTAGTACTATGAAATCACTTTAATTCTTTATTTCACAATCAAATATCCCCCCAAAAAAAATTACTACTAAGCAAACTATCTTTATTTTCTGCAAATTTTTACAAATTAGAAGTGTAAGTGAATAAACGATAGAAGTAGATATACTATTCTTATATAATTATTTTTTATAAGAAAAAAATTGTTAAAAAATACCAAAAAGGCCAATTTATGATAATTGAACGAATTAAATCATTCTTTACTTTATAATTATAATATTTTATAATTATATTATAATATAATTAATAATTATAATATAATATAAAAATATAATTAATATTATAATATTAAAATTAATTTTTAATTGTTAATTTTTAAGTATAATACAATTTTGAATTTTTCATTTGGTAGATTTTTGCAAATTATAGTGAAATAGAAAAACGGCTGAAGTAGAATTATTATTTTTTATAACAAAAATAGTTGCCAAAATGTAGTTAGTCCTTTTTAAAAATTTTAAGTTAAATTTTATAAAATGACTTAAAAAAATGTCATATATAAAATAAATTTCGTACTAGTAAATGCAAAAAAAAACATTTTTTTGTTAAAAAATATACTCTTAAATTTTTACATCAATAGTACAAATTATATACTAAAAAACTCCTGTATTAAATTACGTTATTTCACAAAAAATATATCCTAAAAAAAAATTACTACTAAGCAAACTATCTTCATTTTCTGCAAATTTTTGCAAATTGCAAATGTAATTAAATAAACGACAGAAGTCGAACTGTTATTATATAATTATTATGTCTTATGTCTTATATAATTATTTTTTATTAGAAAAAAATATGTTGAAAATACCAAAAGGCCAATTTAAAAGCTCATCGATATATCCATATTTTTTATGCTTTTCAAAAAATTTAAATAAATCAATGATTTAATTTATAATACCACAATATACTTTTTTTAATGATATATTAAATCTTGTACAGTATTAAAAAAAAAAATTTAACAGGACATCCTCATCCTCATTCTTTCACTTCAACATCAATCTTAAATAAATATTTCTTTTCTTATCAAAAACTATCAAAAAATTATTGCACAATAACGTTCCAATTTTTATTATAATATTATGTATAAATATATTAAAAAAAATATCTTCATTTTTGTTACCTAACGAAAAATTAATTCCATAAAACCATCAAACAAAATCCAATTTTAAACGGTCCGCACGATTTTCATTCTTTACCTTTTTCATCGCCCTTTTGGGTCCGATGGGGGGGCACGTTAGGGGGCAAAATGCTCGCTACGTTGGCAACGTTACTAATTACCCCAATTTAAGGGTGAGTTAGCTATGATTACATACGACATCCACAGCAACTAGCTGAAAACAAGCTACAATTCTTTTGTTTCGTACAATTCGCTATTCTATTCTTGCATCACTATCTAACTTAGCTAAAGCAAAGAAAATTCATGTAAAATGGGCTTATGTAGAATAGATAATAAACAAATTAAATTGGAGTATTAATCCAACATTACTAAGAAGTTTACGGCAGTGTTAATAAAATTAGTAGATCGGTCGATTGGTTTTTTATGTAAATTGGTACAATTAAATTGAAATATACCAACGTAAAGCCAATGAAAGTAAAAATAGTTCTGTCCATGATTAAATGGAACATGGAGTAAAGGTTTAATACAAAAAAAATGTCGCTGCGAAAAAAAACTGTTTATTTCGAATTATTGTAAATTTTGATTGTCGCTGCATTTCGTTGGTAATTGAAAATTTGGCGAATGAAATATGAAAATACACTTTCCAAATAGACCGGCTGGTGGTGTAGTTTATTTGTCCTGACGCTTGCGTCGTTATTTCCTGGGAAAAAAACGAGTGGCTGTTCATTTCGATTACTGCGAATCGCAATTTATGTAATTTAATTCCGAACTTTGGACTTGCCCCGCGCGAAAAATGCATTTGCACCGTGACTGTGACGCTTTTTCAATTCGCATATGTCACGTGGAAATGATGGCTCGTGTTACAGAATGATTTATTCGACTGTTTCAGCATTTACGGATCTGGCAGTATTCTTTTAGAATAGAATTTTTAGAGACGTCTCTACGATTTGTTGAAAAGTTATGTGTTTTTCGTATTCGTATTTATTTTCTATATATGTGATAAAATTTTTAGAAATAAAACATTAAAAGAATTATTTAGGCATGTGTTAAAAATATTTTTAATATTGTTTGCAGTGCTTTTTTAAAAAAATATTGACTCTAATTATGTTTATTTTTTATATATATTTATATATATTTTATATATTTTTTTTATAACCGATTTTTAGTGAATAACTGAAATAAAGAAATATTTCATCATTAAAACCACCCAAATATATTTTTTTTAATTTTTAGAGTTTTTTTTTAAATTTTTTAAAATCGCGTATTCCTGTTTATTCATATAATCGTAAAATTAAAAAAAAAAGTACTTAGAAGTATTTCAACATTAAAATGGCCAAAAATAAATTTAAAAAATGTTTTTAGAGACGTCTCTTTATTTTGATGAAAAAAAAATCAATATGATTATAGAAATATATATATGATAATTAAATATACCAAAAAAATTTGCTTTCAAATTTTTATACTAACAATAATTTTAAAAAATTTAAATGCGTCCGACAATTTTTTTTTATACTTCAAAATTAACAATTTATTTTCTATAACCCTATTTTATTGAATTCTTGGAGAAGTTTTTCATCATTAAAACGTCCGAAAATATTTTTTTACGGGTTTTTTCTACAATATTTATAAAAAAAGTCACTTATATCAAGTAAAACATAATTTAAAAAAAAATCAGGGGCGTCTCCACCATTTTTGTAAAACAATTTTAATCGAAAATGACTATGGAAGTATTTCATCATAAGAGAACTAATGATAATAAAAAATATATATTTTTAAAGTTTCTTTATTGTGTTTGTAAAAAAAATATTGCCTGATAAATAGATATGATGATTTATTTAATTATTAAGGTACTAAAAATTATTTACAAAAATTCTAGACGTTGTAAATTTTTTTTTATTTAATACTAGTATGAAAGCATTTCACCATAAAAAGTACTAAATATTTTTTTAAATCAGTGGCGCCTCCGCAATTTTTTTACAAAAATTAATACCATTATATATATTTCATATATTCGACAAAATTTTAATGACGTATTTTTGGTTTGGAAGCATTAAGACAACTGAAAATAATTTATATATATTTTTTAAAGTCGCCTTTATGATATTTCAAAAAAATGGCTTTATAACCGATCAAATTTTAACGTTTAAAAAATCAGGGGCTCGTTACACGATAACACAATTATTTTCTAGCGAATTTGGCAGCCATTGTAATCAGAGCCGCCATTGTATCGGCACTCAATAGTTATAATTTGCATATGGACAACGAATACTATTTCCATTATCGTCCATTGTTGCCATATCTCGTGCGCTCCGAATATGTTATGTCCAAATTAAATTGCTTCATTTTCAGTTCCCCCACTAACTGCTCCTGTAATTTTAAATTAATTCGCCAACGGGACAATAGTCACCAATTTTGTATAAAAAAAAATTGGGGAATAAAATGAATGTATATGTAATTTTTTTTGATGACTAATGATTTGTTCTTTTTTTTCAGGTAAGTTTCAAAATCGTTTATAACAAAACAACGTTATTGGGTTGGGTAAGCGAACAAAAAAGTGTTACGAAAAATTGATGCCTATGGAAAAAGAAATTCTTCAGCTTTATTAATTTCTATACAGCACTCAATTAATTTCTATTTTAATTTATAATGATTTTATTCAGCGTAAATATTTCCACAGTCGCTATAAACTTTTTCCTTTCGTGGGTTTTTCGTAATTAAACCGTGTTATTTCTCAATGTTCAGCGATGTGTTTAACGCTAATTAAATAATTTTCGCGGAGCTGCTGAAGAACATCTCTTCTAACGTACACTCAGCAGTTTAATCCTCCAACGGCACAACCAGAAACCCCCAAAATGTACCGTCAAAAGTTTTCTAAATTCTTCGACACATTTTTATCAAAATTTAAATTTTGCGTAGACTAAATAAACGGTTTCTACTTAACATTTTGATTGCCCCTGTTTTAAATACAGGTGCGGATTATTTCCATAGCGTTATTCGGTTGTTCTTGTACATCGGTCTACCGTGTCGCAAAATTCGGAATTCTCTCAACCCTTTACGCCAACGATCACGGCCTTATGTACCCTTATATATCTACTATTACAAACGCTGAGAGGGTGCAATTTCCTATCTAAACTCTTCGTAATTCAGCCCCAAATACGTCTACAGTATCGTCCGAATAAAACTAATCTAAACTTTCCGCAAATTCGTAAATTTCTCTTCAAACAGTTCGAAAAGAAATTGAATAAAAATAGGAAATTGCCTTCTAAAAATTTTTAATGCGAATACTATTTAATGAAAAAAATCTAATGTATTTGTGATGATATTTTCATAAAAATTCGCCAACGTTTTGTTTATTTAATAATTTTTATGCTAAGAATATTTCGAAACAGTAAAACGTCACCTACGAAAAATTTATTTTCAAAAAACCAAAATTTCAATCACCCTGTATTTCGTTTTCTGTAGAAATCTCTATTCGCGATTTAATATGACTAGATATCTGTATGTCTACAATATTTGTTAGAAAGGACGAGACTCTAAGAATAGGGCTAAACTATAAGACTGGTTAGAAAAGGGTTTACGATTTGTGCTGTGTCACTTAAATCTTTACAAAGAGCAAATGGAACTAAAATTGTAAATTCGTTTTGTAATGATGATAAAACATAATTTAGTTTTAGATGATGATTATATTCGGTTTTCTCAATGACGTTTTAATTTTTATTTATCAAAAAATGAAACGATTTTTTTTTTTTTTAATGGAAAATATTTGTAAAATACAAGATTTTTTACATAATTTTTTTTTATCGACTTCTATTTATTTATTTTTTAACGTCTTGTTTGATTCTGTCTTGAATCGCATATATATAATTTTCCATTGTTGTATTTCTCGTTTTTCCGCCGATTTTCCGTCTTTCTTTGCCATTCCTCGGGGATAAGTACAATCTACCTGAAGTCTGGCTGTTATTACCCTCATTAATTTTTATTATATGCCAGTGAAAAAAGTAATTATGAAAGTAAATACGCACATAACGAAAATTGGGAGTGTAGAAGGTAGAATAGAAACCATATGTAGAATTCTTCAGGAGGGGTAGTAAAATAATTTATAGAAATATTTATTTCTATATAGCTAACAATGCGCATTTTATTAAGGCTGTTTAGTTTAGTTTAATTTTACGTGGTACTAAAAAAATTTTTTCGTGAAAAACCTTGGATGATTGTTTGCGAAGGAAAAATTGACGTGTACTTAAAATAAGCGCTCGCTGAAGGTCGGGCTTTGTTAAATCTAAATCTACGGGGTGTTATTTTCAGTGTAATTACGGTAATGACGTTATAAATATAAAAGTTCTGGGTTTTCCGGTCATACACAATACCAACTAGGGGAAAAATAATGTTACCATAATAAGAATAACTGGAATAGCTAGACAAGGGTAGTAGTTAATTTTTTTTTTGACTACTCAGGGACTTGCGAAAATACCATATTTTTTATTATGAAAACAAATAAATTTTGTTGTACTTTGTAGGCAACTAGCTACATTTATTTTATAAACAAATTTCGAGCGAACAAAAAAAAAAAATTAACTCTAATGCGTAACCACTCTGCGTATTAAAAAAAAATTTTTTTTAATCAATATCGATTCTCTTCTGAAATTGTATTTTTTTTCCCGCCAGTTTGATTTTAATCAATAAAATTACATAAACAATCTTATCGGAATTACAAAAAATACATATCGCATTTTCCACATTTCTTTTAAATAATAATTTAAAAACACAGAAATTTTATCCACTTTAAAATTCATATTTTTTATAATTTTGTATCGATTTAAATAATAACTGCCAAAAAAATAACATAAAAAAGTGGAATGGTTGTTTATAAATTAATTTTTGTCGAATGAGCATAAAAATCTTCGACTGAATTTTTTTTAAGTTGCACAAAGGACGTGTTAAAAAACACTATTTTTTCCTACTCCAGCGAGATAGAAAAGCTGAAGATATAAAATATTATATTAATTTTCGAAGATAAAAACAAATCGTTTTTATTATGGAATAAAAAACTTGAAATAAAACGAAATGAATGAAAGTCTATTTAATTTTCATTGATTTTTTTAAATATCCAATCTACAAAATATCAAAAGTTACTTTACTTTGGTAATTATGCAACAAATTAATTTGTTTTCTTTCAAATTCATTTTTTAAAAACGAAAATAAAAATGGTTTCTTGCCTTATTTTCAAATTATTATAAACAGGTTCATTAAAAAAATAGATATTAGTTTTGTTTAAATATTCTTCGGCAAAGTAAGATTTTTTTTATACGCAACTTTTATCAAATTCATGTTGAAAAAAATCATTCAAAAATGGAAATTTAAAAAAGTACCTTGCCCGCCATATTTTTTAACAAAAACTACAATTAATTAAAAGCATTTATTAAAACCAGATTTTTTTTTATTGCTGCAACTTTTATAGTTATATTTCTTCTTGTACATCCCATTTCCTCATCAATCGGCCGATTTGAAAATAGCAAGCAAGCACAACTTTCCGTCCGTCAGCGTGCCACCCCTTTATCTAGCAGCCTTTAACTATCCACCCTCGTCAATATCACTCGCCCTGTCCCTCTGCAACTTGCATCCCTCCGTGTCTTCTCGTTGTGTTCACACCATGGCCACGGTTGCGGTTCGATTGCGTACGTAAGCAATGAATCGTATGATTCACACACCAGAGCTTTGTGTAAAAGTTTTTCCACTGGCTTTTTAAAGCGCTCCGCTTTCGCCTTTCCCATTTCGCGCGCTCCGCTCCGCTTTATGCGCAATAATTGGAAAATTTAAAAGGTATAAGGGACTTTCAGTGGGATATCCATTAATCTTGCAGCAGTGTGTGTGTGTGTGTGTGTTTTGTACAAAGAGGAAATAGTGTTTCGATGTTATGTGCAACTAGATAATGATGATGGCGTAGTGCATTTTTAGGTTTTATTTAGTTGCGATGGATCGTTAATCGAAATATTTTGAAGGGGTCGTTTTTTTTGTTAGAAAATCAAAGAACGAGATACTTGTAATTTTAGATTTTTCAATTGTTTAAAAGTACAAAAGTTTCGCATTTTTTTAAGCTTTATTCCAGATTATTTGAAGAAAAGAATTTAAATTATGGCGAGAAATTAAAAAAAAATATATATTTTTTCATATTAAGATTTCATATTTCATTTTAAGATTTTTTTTTCAAAAAACGTTTTTTTCTTCTAAAAAAAAGAAAATCAAACAAAAGAACTAGTTACTTAGGCTACAATATTACACAATTTTTAATTATTTCAAACTAGAAAAATTTCGCAATTTTTTATTAACTTTATGCCAGAATATTTTGAAGAGAAGAATTTAAATTATGGCGAAAAAAATTTAAAATATTCAAGAAATATTAATTTAAAAAAAAAAAACCTTTTTTTTGTAAGAAAAGAAAAATCAAACTAAAGCACTAGTTACTCAAGCTAAAATTTCCAATTTTTCAAAGTAGAATTTTTTTTTATTTTATTCGGAAATATTTGAAGAGAAGAATTTAAAAATGGCGAAGAAAATCAAAAATATTCAAGAAATATATATATTTTTTTAAAGTTTTTTTTTGTGACAAAAGAAAAATCAAACTAAAGAAGGCTAAAATTTCCAATTTTTCAAACTAGAAATTTCTTTAAAACTTTATTCCGGAATATTTGCAGAGAAGAATTTAAATTATGGCGAAAAAAATGAAAAATATTCAAGAAATGTTAATTTTTTTTTCAAAAAGAACGTTTTTTGGTATGAAAAGAAAAATCAAACTAAAGAACTGGTTATTCAGGCTAAAAATTTCCAATTTTTTCAAAGTAGAAATTTTTCGCAAATTTTTATTAACTTTATGCCAGAATATTTGAACAGAAGAAAAAAAAAGAAGAAAGAGAAGAAAAAGAAATAGAATGGTGTTAAAACATAAAACAAAAAATAAAAAATCAAAAAGTAGTTATAGTAGTTCTAATCTAAATTCTTTATAATTTTTTTATCAGTTTCCAAAAAATTAGAAAATGTTAAATATGCCTGAAAAAATCGAATAATACTGAAGAGTTGTAATACTCGATACATTTATTTTTATTTTTTCATCATCAAACAAAATATATATTTTTTTGTAGAATTTATTCTAGAATACAATAATAGAAGCATTTGAAATCTGGTGCTATAATGTTGATGAAAATTGGTTAACTAGACGAAATCTCGAAAACAAAATAAAATAATTTTACAAATAGCTGCAGATATATTTTTTGTTAATTTTTTATAAATACTACTTTTCTGCCGAGTAGTTCCGTTCAACCCTCATTTTTTTATAATCCAATTTACGCCTAACAACTAATTTTTAAACACACCTGTCCCGAAATCACCTATCCACAGACAAATTCACATTAAGTTACGAACCACCGGTTTTTATGTGTTCATATATCAAACAGGCCTACTATAAAAATTCCCTACGTCACCCCTGAAGACGCAGTGAAGCGTCCAAAGCAGGGTAGCCAACAATACACATGTTCCAACAAAAATAATGTATTTTTTTACTCGAGTTGATATTTTTATACACAAGTTTTTTGAATTTATTCTATAAATTTAATTATATAAAACGAAATTTAAATTAAACCACTTAACCACATAAAGTTCAATCTAAAATGACCTAAAACACAATATATTTGATTATCAAGTATACTCTTACGTTTTTTCGCTTGAAAAACTCGGCAACGTTGTAAATTTTCGTACCTATCAAAACAATGTATTTTTTACTCGAATTGATATTTATACACACAATTTTTTTCATAAATTTACCCTATATAAAGCGAAATATAAAATAAACCACTTAACCACATATAGTTCAATCTAAAATCAACTAAAACACAAGATGTTTGATTATCAAGTACACTATTTCGTTTTTTTTATTGAAAAACTCGACAACGCTGTATATTTTCCTACCTATCAAAACAATGTATTTTTTTACGCGTTTTGATATTTTTATACACAAAAGTTTTTTGAATTTATTATATTAATTTAGTTATATAAAGCGAAATTAAATTAAACCACTTAACCACATAAAGTTTAATCTAAAATGAACTAAAACACAAGATGTTTGATTATCAAGTGCACTATTGCGTTTTTTTGCTTGAAAAACCGGCAACGCTGTATATTTTCCTACCTATCAAAACAATGTATTTTTTTACGCGTTTTGATATTTTTATACACAAAAGTTTTTTGAATTTATTATATTAATTTAGTTATATAAAGCGAAATTAAATTAAACCACTTAACCACATAAAGTTTAATATAAAATGAACTAAAACACAAGATGTTTGATTATCAAGTGCACTATTGCATTTTTTTGCTTGAAAAACCGGAAACGCTGTATATTTTCCTACCTATCAAAACAATGTATTTTTTACTCGATTTGATATTTTTATACACAAAAGTTTTTTGAATTTATTATATAAATTTAGTTATATAAAGCGAAATAAAATTAACCACTTAACCACATAAAGTCCAATCTAAAATGAGCTAAAACACAAGATGTTTGATTATCAAGTGCACTATTGCGTTTTTTTGCTTGAAAAACCGGCAACGCTGTATATTTTCCTACCTATCAAAACAATGTATTTTTTTACGCGTTTTGATATTTTTATACACAAAAGTTTTTTGAATTTATTATATTAATTTAGTTCTATAAAGCGAAATTAAATTAAACCACTTAACCACATAAAGTTTAATATAAAATGAACTAAAACACAAGATGTTTGATTATCAAGTGCACTATTGCATTTTTTTGCTTGAAAAACCGGAAACGCTGTATATTTTCCTACCTATCAAAACAATGTATTTTTTACTCGATTTGATATTTTTATACACAAAAGTTTTTTGAATTTATTATATTAATTTAGTTATATAAAGCGAAATTAAATTAAACCACTTAACCACATAAAGTTTAATATAAAATGAACTAAAACACAAGATGTTTGATTATCAAGTGCACTATTGCATTTTTTTGCTTGAAAAACCGGAAACGCTGTATATTTTCCTACCTATCAAAACAATGTATTTTTTACTCGATTTGATATTTTTATACACAAAAGTTTTTTGAATTTATTATATTAATTTAGTTATATAAAGCGAAATTAAATTAAACCACTTAACCACATAAAGTTTAATATAAAATGAACTAAAACACAAGATGTTTGATTATCAAGTGCACTATTGCATTTTTTTGCTTGAAAAACCGGAAACGCTGTATATTTTCCTACCTATCAAAACAATGTATTTTTTACTCGATTTGATATTTTTATACACAAAAGTTTTTTGAATTTATTATATTAATTTAGTTATATAAAGCGAAATTAAATTAAACCACTTAACCACATAAAGTTTAATATATAAAATGAACTAAAACACAAGATGTTTGATTATCAAGTGCACTATTGCATTTTTTTGCTTGAAAAACCGGAAACGCTGTATATTTTCCTACCTATCAAAACAATGTATTTTTTACTCGATTTGATATTTTTATACACAAAAGTTTTTTGAATTTATTATATAAATTTAGTTATATAAAGCGAAATAAAATTAACCACTTAACCACATAAAGTCCAATCTAAAATGAGCTAAAACACAAGATGTTTGATTATCAAGTGCACTATTGCGTTTTTTTGCTTGAAAAACCGGCAACGCTGTATATTTTCCTACCTATCAAAACAATGTATTTTTTTACGCGTTTTGATATTTTTATACACAAAAGTTTTTTGAATTTATTATATTAATTTAGTTCTATAAAGCGAAATTAAATTAAACCACTTAACCACATAAAGTTTAATATAAAATGAACTAAAACACAAGATGTTTGATTATCAAGTGCACTATTGCATTTTTTTGCTTGAAAAACCGGAAACGCTGTATATTTTCCTACCTATCAAAACAATGTATTTTTTACTCGATTTGATATTTTTATACACAAAAGTTTTTTGAATTTATTATATTAATTTAGTTATATAAAGCGAAATTAAATTAAACCACTTAACCACATAAAGTTTAATATAAAATGAACTAAAACACAAGATGTTTGATTATCAAGTGCACTATTGCATTTTTTTGCTTGAAAAACCGGAAACGCTGTATATTTTCCTACCTATCAAAACAATGTATTTTTTACTCGATTTGATATTTTTATACACAAAAGTTTTTTGAATTTATTATATTAATTTAGTTATATAAAGCGAAATTAAATTAAACCACTTAACCACATAAAGTTTAATATAAAATGAACTAAAACACAAGATGTTTGATTATCAAGTGCACTATTGCATTTTTTTGCTTGAAAAACCGGAAACGCTGTATATTTTCCTACCTATCAAAACAATGTATTTTTTACTCGATTTGATATTTTTATACACAAAAGTTTTTTGAATTTATTATATTAATTTAGTTATATAAAGCGAAATTAAATTAAACCACTTAACCACATAAAGTTTAATATATAAAATGAACTAAAACACAAGATGTTTGATTATCAAGTGCACTATTGCATTTTTTTGCTTGAAAAACCGGAAACGCTGTATATTTTCCTACCTATCAAAACAATGTATTTTTTACTCGATTTGATATTTTTATACACAAAAGTTTTTTGAATTTATTATATAAATTTAGTTATATAAAGCGAAATAAAATTAACCACTTAACCACATAAAGTCCAATCTAAAATGAGCTAAAACACAAGATGTTTGATTATCAAGTACACTATTGCGTTTTTTTGATTGAAAAACTCGACAACGCTGTATATTTTCCTACCTATCAAAGCAATGTATTTTTGTACTCGAGTTGATATTTTTATACACAAAATTTTTCGAATTTATTTTATAAATTTAGCTATATAAAGTGAAATTTAAATTAAACCACTTAACCACATAAAGTCCAATCTAAAATGAGCTAAAACACAAGATGTTTGATTATCAAGTACACTATGCGTTTTTTTGCTTGAAAAACCGGCAACGCTGTATATTTTCCTACCTATCAAAGCAATGTATTTTTGTACTCGAGTTGATATTTTTATACACAAAATTTTTCGAATTTATTTTATAAATTTAGCAATATAAAGTAAAATTGAAATTAAACCACCTAACTACATAAAGTTCAATGACCTAAAACACAAGATTTTTGTTTATGAAGTACACTCTTGCTATTTTTCGCTTGTAAAACTCGGCAACGCTGTATATTTTCCTATCTATCCAAACAATGTATTTTTATACTGGAGTGGGGATATTTTTATACACAGACTTTTTCGAATTTATTTTATAAATTTAGTTATATAAAGTGAAATTTAAATTAAACCACTTAACCATATAAAGTTCAATCTAAAATAAATTAAAACACAAGATATTTGATTATCAAGTATTGTCTTGCGTTTTTTTCGCTTGAAAAACTCGGCAACGTTGTACATTTTCTACTTATCATATGCACAACTTTATAGCAAGCCCTGTACCGGCAGAAGTAGTAATTGTAACTTACCATACATCCTTTGTGGGGTACCCAAGGTATGGAGGGGACCTGAAATATGTGAGAGTGGATAAGCTACAGTACGCCCTGTAATTACAAACCATTTACATGCTGAAAATGTTTTCAACATGCTGAAACTGAAAGTTTTTGACATGTATAAAGGTACACTAAGGTTACGCTGAAAAAGGTACAGCCAACATGTGAATTTTAATATTTCTTGGATTTGTAGTTGTTTTTAATGAAAAAAATATATTGAAAATGATAAAATTCTAAAAAAAAAATGTGGGTAATCCCTGGTGACAAAATAACATATCCAAAAAAAAATTGGACCACTTTCTAAAACCACTCAATTTTTCTCTTGACTGGCTATCTTTCTTCATATTGGTTTAACACCAGTTTATCTATCGGACAGTCACTCTGCGTTCTTTTATGAACCCAATATAAATAGCCGTCATTAAGACCAATGATACGAAACAAATTTTATGGCTCAATCATGGTGTGGCTTGATAAAACCATGGACTATATAGATATAAACTCAAAATGGGACTGACACTTACATTATTAGAAATAAGTTGATAGAAGCAGCTAATGAGCTACATTAAAACGAAGCCGCCGTTAAGAGGAATTTTAAATCTTAACTATATTTCATGTCATTGTTATTTTTTAAAATTCCTTTATTGAATTTTCTGTTTAAAAATTCTAACTTGCGCTCGATCAAATCAAATTGTTATATACACCTAGAAAATATCTCAATCTTCGTTATTAGCGCGAATATTCTCCGCGGATTAATGAGACGAAATTCTTGAAGTTCCGCATTTTTTAATTACACCCAGCGAGTGTTAATTGCAGAATATTAATAGCCCTGTACACGCGCGAGACAATACAGGTGAAACTTTGAATATTAACGGCACAGGTCGAAAAAAGCAATTAAAAATAATTGCCGCTCTTGAAAATAATAAGGCGACCTTACAAGATATTAAAAAAAAAATCGAAGAATGGCCGTGATCTGCGAAATTGTTTCGCACATGGCTTTATGAGGAATATTTTTGTAAATATCAGCGTGAAAATCGTCTTCTTCGCACGTATATTTCCAGCAAACGAAATAATGCGATATTGATATTGTTCGATGAGTTACTTTACACTGTTGGCACGCATACTTTCGTACACAACATATTCTTCGGCAAATATATGCCGAAGGGATTCGAAGTACGCCACTACACGGCCGCTTCCCAGTTGTATAGATGAATATATGCGCACATATCGAGTTAAAACTAATGCCCTTCTTCACCGTCGCTGCAAAAGACATACAGGCAGTCGATAACATTCTATGCAGATCCAGACAAAATATTCTTCAAAAATTGTACAAATGATTGTAAAATTCTGTTAAAACAACATAAATTCTAAACTCGATAGATAAAATAATAAGGATCCTTGTACTGAGACTTGAGGAACACCTTTGCGATTCATTTTCCAAAACATTGTGAGGTAAAACAATTTTTTGTACAAGACAAATTATATTTGCTTTTTAGTTAACACCAGCGCAAAAATATAAACTCGAAACATTTCTTTGCAATATTTTTGTTGGCTTTGCTGAAGAACAACTATTAGCATAATATTAAAATTTCACAAACTCTTACAAAAGACATACAGGCAGTCGATAACATTCTATGCAGATCCAGAAAAAATATTCTTCAAAAATTGTACAAATGATTGTAAAATTCTGTTAAAACAACGTAAATTCTAAACTCGATACATAAAATAATAAGGATCGTTGTGCTGAGACTTGAGGAACACCTTTACGATTAATTTTCCAAAACATTCTGAGGTAAAATGATTTTTTGTACAAGACAAATTATATTTGCTTTTTAGTTAACACCAGCGCAAAAATATAAACTCGAAACATTTCTTTGTAATATTTTTGTTGGCTTTGCTGAAGAACAACTATTAGCATAATATTGAAATTTGACGAACTCTTACAAAAGACATACAGGCATTCGATAACATTCTATGCAGATCCAGACAAAATATTCTTCAAAAATTGTACAAATGATTGTAAAATTCTGTTAAAACAACATAAATTCTAAAATCGATAGATAAAATAATAAGGATCCTCGTACTGAGACTTGAGGAACACCTTTGCGATTCATTTTCCAAAACATTGTGAGGTAAAAGAATTTTTTGTGCAAGACAAATTATATTTGCTTTTTAGTTAACACCAGCGCAAAAATATAAACTCGAAACATTTCTTTGCAATATTTTTGTTGGCTTTGCTGAAGAACAACTATTAGCATAATATTGAAATTTGACGAACTCTTACAAAAGACATACAGGCAGTCGATAACATTCTATGCAGATCCAGACAAAATATTCTTCAAAAATTGTACAAATGATTGTAAAATTCTGTTAAAACAACGTAAATTCTAAACTCGATAGATAAAATAATAAGGATCCTTGTACTGAGACTTGAGGAACACCTTTGCGATTAATTTTCCAAAACATTCTGAGGTAAAACGATTTTTTGCACAAGACAAATTATATTTGCTTTTTAGTTAGCACCAGCGTAAAAATATAAGCTCGAAACATTTCTTCACAATATTGTTATTGGCTTTGCTGAAGAACAACTATCAGCCTAGTATTGAAACTTGACGAACCTCTGACCCTAAAATTCAACCTAACCCTCTCGAAATATTTTCTACAAATTTCTAACGATTTATTGCAGCACCAACACTTGACAATAGCAAAATTCAATTTTTATTTTGCTCGGTACCATTTCTTCAGTTATGGTAAACAGCATTTCATATGATGGTAGATATGCCCACTTATATTTTCATATATGCATATCGTATGCACCCGTGCGTGGGGGGGGGGGGGCGAAGAGCTCAAATTGATCCACGATGAGGATGGCATCAACTGAACATTGTACGCATCCTGAAGGAATATAATATAGAATAGGAGATCTGCGGAACGTGCTTCAACAGCGAGAAACACGATATCTTGATGTTTTCCTATAATGCCATCGAAAGATGTGGAAGTAAAAGTAAGATGACTCCCTCAACCCATCTGGGGGGGTTCAGTATCACTTTCTCGCCTATAGCAAACATTTGCAGGATTCGAACTTAAAAATTGCAGATCAATAATGAATATGTTTGCACGTTAACAGTTCTTTGGATTATTATCGTTCCCACAACTATTCAACGATCACGAATAGATATTGTCCATCTCGAAACGTAGCCAAGTCAATCGTTGATTTCCACTCGGTTAATTTGCAATCCAGATTAAACCCGTTTAATACATTCGAATGTTCATTCAAACCAGACCCAAATCAAATTATCATATATCACTCAACGAGCAAAGAGATAACATACTATACACTATACCAGCCAACCGAAATTCGCCCATAAGAAGGTCATCCGAGTGTTAACGAGACATGCACACACACACACACACACACACATTATGCGCTGAAAAGGATGTGCGGATTCGAAATTGTGTTTCTGCAACTGCGAATTTGACTTGGAATTTAATGAGTTTAAGTTGGAGTTATGATTGACATGGGATGGTTGGATGAAGAATGATATCTTCTGCTCCAGTTGACAACTAACGGGGTACTTTGCGATGTGTGTGTTAATTGGGTACACGACGTTTTTATTTAAAAACAAATAAAGTAAACTTTTGTATGATATTTTCAGCAAATTTTTTTTTTTTGTAAAGTTTTGTTAAAATAAAAATTTCGTGATTGCTTTTTGAACATTTTAAATAAGTAAATGCAATTTTAATAAAATTCTGGTGAAATAAATAAGATATTAGAAAAGTAACTAACCTATTGATGAAATTTTAATAAAATAAATTAAACAAAATTAATATTTTTGTTGAAATAAAAATTTCGTGATTGCTTTTTGAACATTTTAAATAAGTAAATGCAATTTTAATAAAATTCTGGTGAAATAAATAAGATATTAGAAAAGTAACTAACCTATTGATGAAATTTTAATAAAATAAATTAAACAAAATTAATATTTTTGTTGAAATAAAAATTTCGTGATTGCTTTTTGAACATTTTAAATAAGTAAATGCAATTTTAATAAAATTCTGGTGAAATAAATAAGATTTTAGAAAAGTAACTAACCTATTGATGAAATTTTAATAAAATAAATTAAACAAAATTAATATTTTTGTTAAAATAAAAATTTCGTGATTGCTTTTTGAACATTTTAAATAAGTAAATGCAATTTTAATAAAATTCTGGTGAAATAAATAAGATATTAGAAAAGTAACTAACCTATTGATGAAATTTTAATAAAATAAATTAAACAAAATTAATATTTTTGTTGAAATAAAAATTTCGTGATTGCTTTTTGAACATTTTAAATAAGTAAATGCAATTTTAATAAAATTCTGATGAAATAAATAACATTTTGGAAAAGTAACTGACCTGCTTATGAAATTTTATTAAAATGATTTTTTTTAAAATAATATTTTTGTTGAAATAAAAATTTCGTGATTGCTTTTTGGTATTTTGTAAATAAATAAATACAATTTTAATAAAATTCTTGCAAAATAAACAACATTTTAGAAAAGTAACCCCCCTGTTTATGAATTTTTAGTAAAATAAATTTTAAAATAATAATATTTTTGTTGAAATAAAAATTTCGTGATTGCTTTTTGGTATTTTTAAATAAATAAATACAATTTTAATAAAATTCTTCCAAAACAAACAACATTTTAGAAAAGTAATTAACCTGTTTATGAAATTTTAGTGAAATAAGTGAAAAAAATATATATTTTTGTTGAAATAAAAATTTCGTGATTATTTTTGTAAATTTTAATTATATAAATACAATTTTTTTGATCAAATTTATATGAAATTTTAGTAAAACAAATCAAATTTGTAAAAAAAAAAATTTTCAATAGAAAATTTCGTGACTCCTTCGAAATTAATAATGGCGTCGGTCATCCACACCAAATACTACCTACGTCATCATATGGAATTACATTGAGTCATATATTATGCAAATTGCCTAAATTTAAAAAATAAACCGTTACATATTTCTCTGATGAAATGCATTTTTAAATTTACGCCGTTTGGGAAATTTCGATTTTTGGTCGATTTCGGACAAAATTAAAAAAGTGTTTAAAACACTCTGAAATTAATAAAAATAGTCATAGAAATCATTTTAAGGTTCATTCGAAAAAAGTTGGAAAAACCGCCAAAAAAGTGCAAGGGTACCCAATTTTTTGAGTCTTATCTTGAAAGAATAAAAATGCAGAAAACACAACGCTATATTTTGACATTTATATGACGTCGGCTCAAATCTCAACCGTTTAATTCTTCGTATGTTTCGTTTCCACCATCGTTTTTTTTCTCTCTTCGAGAAACAAGAAAATTCATATATGTTGCGCTGCCACAACAAACATACAAGAAGTCATGTTACAAAATTCAGCGAGATATGTTCCATATCAAATCACATTATATTCGAGCAAAATAACATTAACAATATGAATGTCAGCTGGCGCGTTGTTTTGTAATTTATCAAAGTGATGGTGAATGCTGAAGACATTATTAAAATTAGGGTACGAAAAGATGACAAAAATACATGTTTTATATCTTTCTGTTAAGTCTATAGTTGAGACTTAAAAAAATATATATATATATAAAAAAAAACGCTGGATATCGTTTGTACGATTTAACAGCAGACCTAATCCATTTCAACAACGAAACCATCTCATTCTCTCCTGATCATAACCTCGTTATCCTTCCGTAATTTCGTCAATAACTACAGCGAGTGCTTCATCATGAATACACTATTCAGAGGCGGCAAAGAAAAATGATTATCGAATAGACAAAGATCGAGCCGGTGGTGATAATGATTCGGCACTTTGTCTCGCCATTGCTGCGCTGTCGTGGCGAAGATAATATAATTCGCACTGAGATGGTAGAGATGCTGCGTGGTGCAGGAAAGGACGAACGGGGTCCATTAGCATGCGCATCATGTCAGAGGGAAAACGGAGATCCTCTCCTAACTGTTAACAGACTGTCTAAGTATATTACCAAAGAGCTGGGATAGAAACGCTCGATGGAGGAGGGTTTAGGTATATGTGGAGTCGTTGCAGATTCAATGAATTTCAAGTTATGAGTTAATTAAAATGAATGATTGACCTGACGTCATTTTTTTGAGTGCCCGCGTCCTCGGCCTGGGTGGGAATTTGAAAATGCTCCATTTGTCAAGATAATTTTGGATAATATCGATGCCTTCCATTTTGTCAAAAAAAGAAAACGTTTTCGAACTTTTTTACACCATATTAAACTCCATTGTTAAATTCTGCAAACTAAATCATCTACCACAATTACCATCAAACAAAAGCTAAATAAATACCTTCTTGTAGTTTCAAGGAGTTTCAAAATATAAGTTAGTTTTAAAAAATTATGAAACAATTAAACATTGACCTGATTGACTCATTTTTTTTGAGTTCCTGAATTCTTGGTCTAGATAAGAATTTAAAATTTGTCAAGATAATTTTGTTTGGTTTGGATTCTATCGGCGTTTTTCAACAGCCCAAGACATGTTAAGTTAAAGAGTCCGCAATCCTAAAGATTGGTTGGAAACAGCACGCCATGCCGATCTATCCTGAGCTAATCCCTTCATCTCCCTATAGCTATTCATCTCAACGTCTTCAACTATCTGACTCACATACTCCAATCTAGGCCTACCTACCCCTCTCTTTCCCTCCACTCTACCTTCTATGATCAATTGCATAATCCCCCCATGCCTAAGAATATGCCCTACTAATCTGTCTCTCCTACGCTGTAACACTCTCCAGATACTTCTCTTCTCCCCTACTAACTCTAGTACAGCTTCATTTGTTACTTTATCTTCCCAACCAATCCTCATCATCCTCCTATAACACCACATTTCAAGTGCTTCTAATCTACGCTTCTCTTCCTTTCCTATAGTCCACGCCTCACACCCGTACAGTGCTACACTCCAAACATATACCTTCAGTAATCTTTTTCTAATACCCAAGTCAATATTTGATCTTAAAATCTGTTCTTTTTCTACGAATGCCTTCCTACCCTGTGCTATCCTACACTTTATATCTACCTTGCTTCGATTATCTTTTGTGATTCTACTGCCTAAATAACAAAAATCTGACACTTCTTCGATTCTATTATCTCCTATTGTGATCCTCATTTTTCTACTGCATTCCTTTTTGTCACACCTCATCACTTTAGTTTTACCTATATTTATTTTCATGTTAAAATCCCTAGTCAATACTGCCTGCATACCATTCAATACCCTTTCTAAATTCTTTTCGCTTTCTTCCAATATAGCTATATCGTCGGCGAATCTCAGCATATATATTTTCTCTCCCTGTACATTCACACCTACACTATACTCTTCTTTTACTTTGTTTATTGCATCTTCTATATATAGATTAAATAATAACGGTGAAAGTGTATATCCCTGCCGAACTCCCTTCCCTATTTTTGCTACCTCTTCTTCCCCCTCAATTCTAACTAAGTATATATATATGAAGAAAAAGAAATCGTTTTCGAATTTTCTTAAGCCACATTAAACGCGCTTATTAAATTCTGCAAACTAACTCATCTGCCACAATTACCATCAAACAAAATCTAAATAAATACCTTCTTGTGGTTTCAACGAATTTTAAAATATAAGTTATTTAAAAAAAAATTATGAAACAATTAAACATTGACCTGATTGACTCAATTTTTGAGTTCCTGAATTCTTGGTCTAGATAAGAATTTAAAATTTGTCAAGATAATTTCGTTTGGTTTGGATTCTATCGGCGTTTTTCAGCAGCCCAAGAAATGAAGAAAAAGAAATCGTTTTCGAATTTTGTTAAGCAACATTAAACGCGCTTATTAAATTCTGCAAACTAAATCATTTACCACAATTGCCATTAAACAACAACTAAATACCTCGTCGCGTCTTGTCATGGCACTCGGCACTATTGCAACCTTCTTGCATCCAGGACGAGCGAAGTGCTTCTCACCGCAAAGATAAGCAGTCTATCTATCCCTTCACCAGTACATGTACAAGACGTGGCAATATTCGTGTTGTGTCTCGCTGAGCTTCTTCATCCCATACATGCAACTCCAATTTATGGGAAGTTTATTCCATTACAGCAATATCTACGCCACTGTACTCTGACGTCGAAGCAACAGCCTGGTATATTAAAGAAGAAGTGTTGTAAAGTAGGATTTGTTTTTGGCACGACTTGATTTAGTTCAAAGCAACTATCGGAAAAATATCTTGAAATTTTTTTATGACGATTTTTTTCAAGTTGTTGATCAAAAGACGAAAATGGAAAAAGTTCCAATTGCAGACGCAATTTTATAGCTCCTCTGTATCGTCGAGTGTATTCGAGAATTAAATGAAATCGGCGGAGGAAGTTCAACTGTTGCAATTCTCTTGTACCTAAGTCGAGAGAAACTCCGCCGAAGAGAAAATACCTTCAAATTCGGGCTGTGAGCATCACGTCACATCGTATGATGCGTTTTGTGTCTTATGTGTGCCGCCACCAGCTATTATCGTAAATGTAACACTTGCAGAATGTACGAGTTGTGGTTTTGGTTAAACTTAAATGCAACTCGAAGTTCTCGAGTTGCGCGTATCAATTTTGAACAGAATATGACTAAATTAAACAGACATTCCCAGAATATTCGACATAATAAATTTCCTATTCAAAGAGTTTGTATTTGCTGCATGCTCTTGCATCTGTAACTCTTGGCTACATTAAATTTGACAAAATTTGAATGGCTCATTTAAAGTTTAAACCGACGCGGCTAGATTTTACGCTACGATGAGAATGGTGATGTCTTAATTCCGATCTGCCGGCACGTTCAAACGGATATAGAAACTAGCAATTATAATCCCAATTTCACGCTCGAGTATGAAAAGATGGTCTTTGTTTTCGTGTTCTGGCTTCACGCCAACGCAGTGGCCAGAAGGTAAACTCAAAGCCCGATTTGAACACGACCTGCACACTCATCATAATATCTCTTCAACCGCTGGAAGAATCTAGTGAGCTTTCGCGTGTGCACAGAATCTGTTCTCATCCAGCTCGAACAACGTTGGACAACTTTCTGTAAATAAACTGTAATTTGCTCTTCGGAGCGGCCGTATTACTTTACACGGAAGAAAAACACGAGCTTCGCTCGAGTGCTGACTGTACGGGTTTCCTTTTTCGCGCCGCACCTAATTCCTGCTCTTCGTACGTTTGACCTAATCTCCTTCAGGACTACCACAAGCGGTATATAGAGAAGATCTTAACCAAGAACGTCTCGGGAGAGCTATATAACATCGAAAGCGAGAGATCGCAGCCAGAGCTCTTATCCCAAGCACGCAAGAGCGTCCAGCTTTTCTATATCGTCTGTGCGGTTTTTGGTATATCGGGTCCGATTCTAATTTATTGCTTGATTTCGGGAACGGCCGGCGTTTCAGACAAGTCCTGGAGTGGTGACTGGGGCTCCGAGGGTGCCCCGCACATACCCACATTAAATCACATGTGGATTGTTGTTGGTTCGATGGCACCGTGTACAAATACGAGGGCTAAATACACAGAAGAAAGATGTAATTAACGATGGACAGCGAGAGGAATATATGTACGAAACGATTATTCAAAGAGCGAATTGGATTTATAGCGCACACGCTTGGTATCGTCGTTGCGCTGCGAATGTCGTTGATTTGTTGGCTCTGAAGTTTTTTGAACCCATTTGAGAAAAAAAATGGATTTTGTCAATCGATTTTTGGAAAAAAACAACCTTGGGAAGCGTTCTATACCTAAATAATTACGAATTAATTTCAAAAGTGCCTTATTAAAAAAAAAAAAAACTGAAGACTAAACAACATTCCTGAAATTATCTTTTGCTAAATATAATGGTAAATTTTTTATGGATTTACCAAATTTATTCTTTGTCCTACTGAATTTTCTATATAGTTGTAAACCATGCACTTTCGTCAAAAATATTAAATTTAAAAAAAGTGTGTGATTCAATTTTATAAAACATCAAAAATCATTTTAAAAATTATCACTACGGTGTTAATATATATATTATCTGTACTATCAAAAATCATGTAGATCTTTTTTTTGGAATGATAAAATAATTTTTTTAAATCTCCAAGTCTTGTAAGAATTTTTTTTCAAATTTTTTTATCCTTTCTATTAGTTAAATAATAATATTTTATAATATATATATTTTTTTGTATGTTGAAAATTTAATTTATTATGAAAAATAAAATGAAAATACGGCCTTCTAAAAAATTAAATTTTCCGTATCAGAATTAAGTGAAGAAAATCATTAAAATGAATTTATTAAGATCAAAGTTTTTATTATAGACTTTTATTATTTTAGTATAGACAATTATTTTGTCACATAAATTTATAATTAAAAAATTGTTGTTTTCTAACGAAAAAAATGCTTAAAAAAAAAACGTAACAAAGCGTGAGTAAATATAGCTTTTATGGAAAATAAAGTTGTCAAATTTTCAAAAAAAGTAAAAAATCATGACAAGAAAATATTTTAAAAATACTCTCCTAAATATTTTAACTTATCGATTATGTTGTTTTTTTGTATTTGATTATATTTAATATAAAAATCAAGTTAAATCATTTTTTTAAATGATAAAACAAAATATTTAAATTTCTAATTCTTGTAAGAATATTTTTTTCAAACATTTTAAAACTTTCCATTAATTAAATGATGAATTTTATAATGTAATTATTTTTTTTATGTATGATGAAAATTTAATTTATTACGAAAAAAAAAGCGCTTCTAAAAAATTTAATTTTCGCTGACAGATTAATTAAAATCATTAATACATCAAAGTTTTTTATTATTTTATTATAGACAATTATATTATCACATAAATTTATAATTAAAAAATTGTTGTTTTCTAATGAAAAAAACGCTTTCATAAAAATGGAAAAAAAAAAACTTAACAAAGCGTGAGTAAATAGCTTTTATGAAAAATTAAGTTAAGTCAAATTTTCCATGTGTAAAAAATCATTAAAAATTATCTAAATATTTAAACTTATCGATTATGTTTTTTTTGTATATTTAATTAATTTTACATAGTTAATAAAAAAATAAATAAAAAATACTATATCTGACTTAAAATCAACTAAAATCAGAAACAAATCTGTAAATCAAGTGATTATTATCCCTCAACGCTCGAAATATAAAATTCTATAGATCTGTACCTTGGAATAAAAAGTGCCAATGTCCAAAATATGTAGCCAATGTGCATGAAAATGGAAAAACTTTAAAAAAAAATATTTTACACTGTTAATTCGCCAAATAACATGAATAATTAAAACAAAAAAAAACTTCGAAAAACAATTTTATGAAAATTGTTCTATAATTTTGCGAAAATATTTCAAAATTTAGAAACTCCATTTTCCATTTTCCGGCACATTATATAATATTGGTCATCGGCCATTTTTGTATCATGGTACAGAGATAAAAACGCACAATTGCCAGCATATCTACAATCCTATTTTAGGACCTTCTCTGGGTCATATATCACATTGCTCGGGTCTGATATATATTTGGCGAAGTGTTTAGAATGTTGGAAGCATTATCAGAAGCCATCCGCATGGTGGAATTCAGTGGCCACTTTATAATATATCATATTGCCGATTAGAACTCGTTAGAGATGCTCTTTGATGCGATTAAACACGAAGAACACTTTGCAAAGAAAACAAAGACAAAAACAATTTGTTAGTGTGAAATGTGCTGATATAGTGGAAGATTTAAATAAGAAAAGCAATTTTGTTTGCTAGTTCGAACAATTTCCTATCTGCCGAGCAGAAAAAAATGGCGCGATTTTTTTTTGGTAATGTCTTCAAACGCATCTCTACGAAAAATCCGCATATATTCTACAGTGAAAAGACACATTCGTCCGGAAGTAATGTTTTCAAAATAGCGGCGTTTAGTTATTTCCCCCCATTTCCGAAGTGTGCGCATCCCCGAAAACTCGCGCAGACATACAAAGCACTGTTGCCAGGATATGCCGTGTGTGTACAAATTTCGGGGAAAGTCCGTCGGTGTTGGTGATAGTGAGAATTTCACGTATGCGCTGCTCGAAAAAGAAACCAGTATTGTATCCAGTCGAATTTATTGTTCGCGTTATCTGGCGCGTGAGGATGAATGAAAAATGATCCCCACCCACCGAAGGGGATGAAATATTGAATCGTGTGTGTTGAGAATTTTATTGTGGCCTTAAAAATCTGGAAGTTTTGTTTGTTTTAAAATCGCAAATTTATTTGTACTTCAGGTTAAATGTAATATTATTCCGATCCTGATTTTCAACCCCTTACGCGAAGCAATAATAAATGGTTTCTCTTCAGCAACGCACGCATATTATGATTTAACCCCCCCCACGCACATTGTCATCTATTCTGGCTTTGTTGTTGGTGAAATCCTTGAAAATGGCTCGACTTTTTCAATTTAGTCAGCATTGTTTACGTTCATCATTTACACTGAAGTTAATTGCCGCACAAACAAACTCAGCTCAGGAGGCAAGAATTGATATCGCAAGCGCTTTTTTTTCTGCATATCTTTTCATAGGTCATTCCCCCCCCCCCCCCCCCCATTTACATATGTAATAAATAAATGTTGTAGCGAGTTGAAAAATTCGGTTTTATTTGTTGACTAATTTTCAGAAATGAAAACAATGGTTTGTTTCTTGCAGCAAAATTCTTCATATATATTTCTACGTGAAGAATTTTTTTTGCTGTATCATTTTAAAAAATTCACGCTTCTGTTGAGGTATATATCAAATTTCGTTTATTATTCGTAGTTTGCTTTATTTGTGGATTAATTTTCAGAAAAAAACAATCGTTTTGTACATCAAAATTCTTGATATACATTTATACCTCAGGAAATTAATTTTGGTGTGTAAAAAAAATTTTTTTTGGTGTTAAAAAAAATGCAAAGGTATATATAGAAAATTTCGTTTATTATTCGTAGTTTGTTTTATTTGTTGACTAATTTTCAGAAAAAAACCATCGTTTTGTACCTCAAAATTCTTGATATACATTTATACACCAAGACATTTTTTTTGGTGTGTAAACAAAATTTTTTCTTCATGTTCAAAAAAAATTCAAAGGTGTATTATAAAATTTCGTTTATTATTCGTAGTTCGTTTTATTTGTTGACTTATTAAAAAAAAAACCAATCGCTTCTTACATCAAAATTCTTGATACGTCAAGAATAATTTTTTGGTGTGTAAATAGTTATTTAAAAAAAAGGCACAGGTATATATAAAATTTCATTTATTATTCGTAGTTCGTTTTATTTGTTGACTAATTTTCAGAAAAAAACAATCGTTTTGTACATCAAAATTCTTGATATACATTTATACACCAAGACATTTTTTTTGGTGTGTAAAAAAATTTTTTTTTGGTGTTAAAAATAAATACAATGGTATATATAAAATTTCGTTTATTATTCGTAGTTCGTTTTATTTGTTGACTAATTTAAAAAAAAAAAACGATCGTTTCTTACATCAAAATTCTTGATATATATTTATACGTCAAGAATTATTTTTTTGTGTGTAAATAGTTATAAAAAAAAAATGCATAGGAATATAGAAAAATTCGTTTATTATTCGTAGTTCGTTTTATTTGTTGACTTATTAAAAAAAAAAAAACCAATCGCTTCCTACATCAAAATTCTTGATATATATTTATACGTCAAGAATTATTTTTTTGTGTGTAAATAGTTATAAAAAAAAAATGCATAGGAATATAGACAACTTCGTTTATTATTCGTAGTTCGTTTTATTTGTTGACTTATTAAAAAAAAAAAAACCAATCGCTTCTTACATCAAAATTCTTGATATATATTTATACGTCAAGAAATTTTATTTGTTGACTAATTTTGTTTGACTTTTACTCTTATATGTTTTATTTACTGACTAATTTTCAGAAAAAAACAATCGTTTTGTATATCAAAAATTTTGATGTATAAAAAATAATTGAAAAAAATATATATACGCTTCTGCTGAGGTATATATAAAATTTCGTTTATAATATAATATATAATATAAAATCGTTTTGTATATCAAAAATTTTGATGGATAAAAAATAATTGAAAAAATATATATATACGCTTCTGCTGAGGTATATATAAAATTTCGTTTATAATATAATATATAATATAAAATCGTTTTGTATATCAAAAATTTTGATGTATAAAAAATAATTGAAAAAAATATATATACGCTTCTGCTGAGGTATATATAAAATTTCGTTTATAATATAATATATAATATAAAATCGTTTTGTATATCAAAAAATTTGACGTATAAAAAATAATTGAAAAAATATATATATACGCTTCTGCTGAGGTATATATAAAATTTCAACTTGAAAAAATTTCTTCGATTCGCCTGTTGATAATTGCATCCCTGAAGCTAAATATAATACAATATTAGCGTGGGATCCGAAGTATTGGTCAGATATAACGTCCAGCGGCTATATTATCAAATCCAGCAGCGTTTATTACAAAGCCGTTGTAGATATTCTGTCGTACAACAAAGCGATTTGCATTACATCTGTTCGGTGTACAATGCACATTACATGGCCAATGTTTGCCGTATTTAACGTAGAATTATTATTATGAATTACAAGGCATATATAGCTATGTTAATTCCGTCGACGTTGTTATAATCAAAGTATTATTCACTGCTCTGTGTGTTGACAAATACAGATGTGAAAATTAATTGGCGCTGTTGATGTGAAAATCACATTACCGTCATTTGTAATGTACGAAAATCGAAATTTTTAAAAATATATCCCTTTGATGAATGTCTCGTGAAGGTAGCTGGTCGAATTTTTCACGAAGAGCATTCCGATCGAATATTTTAATATGGATGTTAATTTTGCCAACCATATGTAATATTTAATTATATTCAATTGACGCATTCAGCTGTGGCATTTCAGTTTTCAGCTGTTCGGCGTTTGTACTCGAAACGAATTTATAATTAAATGAAAATTTGCATATATTGGATTTAATATTATCATATTAATGGATTTTATGACGCATATTGGTTTTTACAAAGGCCTCGTTAATTATTTGCGAAATGAGCTATTATTTCGTTTAGTAAATGTCAAAAATTGTAATTAACTTCAATGTTGGTTGAAATCTCGCTCATAATACGGTTCGTTTTATTTGTAGTGAATAAAATGGGAATTACTATTGTTTATTTCAAACAATTTTTAATGCATAAATCTAAAAGTTGGAAAAAAAATAGAAAGGCCTTAAATTTTAATTCAAACCTTTTATTTATACATTATTATTTAATTTTACTGATGCATTAGTTATTGTTTATTCAAAACCATTTTTTTCATCCAACAAATTTAAATAATTAAAAGCAGCATATAGAAAGCATAGTTTATTACAAACTCAATCTTTTATCAAAAAAAAATTTCAAAAAAGCTTTTCAAATAATTAAACCATGTGAGAATTACGTTTTATAAATGATTTTTGTGTTTGATTCGTAAATTTTTACTTATTTTTAATACAAAAAATTAAAATAATTCAAAGCAGCATATAAAAAACATAGTTTATTGCAAAATCAATCTGTTTATAAAAAAAAATTCAAAAAAGCTTTTCAAAAAATTAAACCATGTGAGAAATACGTTTTATAAATGATTTTTGTGCGTTTGATTCGTAATTTTTTACAGATTTTTAATACAATAATTTAAATAATTCAAAGCAGCGTATAGAAGACATAGTTTATTGCAAAATCAATCTTTTTATCAAAAAAAAAATCAAAAAAACCTTTCAAAAAATTAAACCATGTGAGAAATACGTTTTATAAATGATTTTTGTGCGTTTGATTCGTAATTTTTTACATATTTTTAATACAAAAATTTAAATAATTCAAAGCAGCGTATAGAAAACATAGTTTATTGCAAACTCAATATTTTTTATTAAAAAAAAATCAAAAAAGCTTTTCAAAAAATTAACCCATGTGAGAATATTTATTAAATTCGTAAATTTTTAGTTGATATTTTGCAGTTTTTGAACTATTGTTTGCTTCGTAAAATCAAAAGTAAAATATTTCAAAAACTGCTTTAAAAAAAATTAATTAAAGTACGTGAGAAATAATATTTATAGACTTATTGTAAAATTTACTTGTAAATTTAGAATAAGAATTTTTTTTATATTAAAAATAACATTTTTAGAACAAAATGGTGAAATCTAAAATAACTCAAAACAGATTTTTTACAGAAAAAATCCTTTATTTATTTCGACACAAAAAAAAGCCTTTAATCACATCACATGAAAATTATTATTTTTAAATTCTTTTTTTCGTGTGTGTAATCCGGAAATTTTTAGTTGTTATTTTGGGCCATCCAGACTATATTTAATGTATAAAATAACTCTAAAAAAATTACAGAAGTCACCTGAAAACTAATACTAAAAAATTTCTTTCGCGTATTTAATTCGTAAATCCTAAAGCTGATATTTCGGACGATCCAGGGACTAAATATATTTACTGATTAGCTAATCCGGAATATTTGGAACTATCCCAGCACGGTCCTAGATCAATAGCAAATCGGGAAGTAGCATTTCTGGCTGGACGAGCATGTCTGTACAAACAAATATGATAAACGGATGTTATTTCGGAGCTAATCGTCGCTGTTTCTGCAACAGAACCACGGATCGTGGTTGAGCTCTGATACACGCAGCTGTGTAAGCGGAACTGCCGAAAGCACCCCAAAGCTTCCCAGTAAGCTCCTTCATATGTTAGAGGACAGCAGACAATGCGGGCCCGCTCTTCCTCGACCCGCACAGATTATTATAATCTCTGCCGCGGCTATTGTCAAGTTTTTGCCCGAAATATCTCAATATATATAACCCGTACATTCAATGGGACATATACCGAGTGTTCCCAGTAAAAACCAACACAATCGCAACACAAAATCTCTGTCTTAAACCAAGATGAAATTTCGTTTCTCTATTCAATTTTCATTTACGATTTTTTTAATGTAATATGCTGAGGATTGGGTAGGTAGACAAATGAAAAATAATGATGTGTTAATAACAGAAAAGGTGCTATATTTTTTAAGCAAAATACTATGCTAATAATATATTTTTTTGGCAAATTAAATCTATTAAACCAAAATGAAATTTCGCTTCTCTATTCAATTTTCATTTACGAATTTTTTAATGTAATATGCTGAGGATTGGGTAGGTAGACAAATGAAAAATAATGATGTGTTAATAACAGAAAAGGTATTGCATTTTTTAAGAAAAATACTAGCTAATATATATTTTTTTGGCAAATAAAATCTCTTAAACCAAAATGAAATTTCGTTTCTCTATTCAATTTTCATTTACTAATTTTTAATGTAATATGCTGAGGATTGGGTAGGTAGACAAATGAAAAATAATGATGTGTTAATAACAGAAAAGGTGTTGCATTTTCTAAGAAAAATACTAGCTAATAAATTTTTTTTTGGCAAATAAAATCTCTTAAACCAAAATGAAATTTCGTTTCTCTATTCAATTTTCATTTACTAATTTTTTAACGTAATATGCTGAGGATTGGGCAGGTAGACAAATGAAAACTAATGATTTGTTAATAACAGAAAAGATGTTATATTTTTTAAGAAAAATACTATGCTAATAATTTTTTTTTTGCCAAATGAAATCTATTAAACCAAAATGAAATTTCGTTTCTCTATTCAATTTTCATTTACGAATTTTTTAACGTAATATGCTGAGGATTGGGCAGGTAGACAAATGAAAAATTATGATTTGTTAATAACAGAAAAGGTGTTGCATTTTTTAAGAAAAATACTAGCTAATAATTTTTTTTTGGGCAAATAAAATCTCTTAAACCAAAATGAAATTTCGCTTCTCTATTCAATTTTCATTTACGAATTTTTTAATGTAATATGCTGAGGATTGGGTAGGTAGACAAATGAAAAATAATGATGTGTTAATAACAGAAAAGGTGTTGCATTTTTTAAGAAAAATACTATGGTAATAATTTTGTTTTTGGAAAATCTTTCACTTTAAGTAGTAATTTTCAGACATATTATGTAATTAATTGGAAAAGGTGGAGCAAAGGGAAAGACCGTTGTACATAAAACTAGATTTACAAAATTTCAAATTAAATTCGTTCCTTCAAGGAACCACCAACTTTTTAAAACGTCCAAAAACTTCTGTTACAGTCTACATTTTCTTTGATCACTTTGCAATTATCTTGTTGACGTGTTGATTAGTACAAGCTTCTGCCGTAGCATGGCGCCACCGCAAGAGTATTAAGAGCGGACATCGTCGACAAGAAACGCCAATGTAGACCTTCGCACCGACAAGGGACAAGTTGCTCTTGTTACTTAATTCTATTTACATCATAATGTGTAGATTATTATGTTCCGATGCTCAAGAGCCCCAAAGATGAATTTGCGATGGAGGATGGATTAATCGGTGATTAAATAAACATCTGTAACGAAATCTGAGTGAAATTGTAGCCGAAGTAAATTGAGTGGACGCTAATGCGTTTAGATTTTTTTTGGGGGGGGATTTATCGAATAGAGCGATCAAACATTTTTTTGGTTTTACAAATGTAAAAGAGACCGAAATTTGTATTGCGTTTATAAATCTATAAGGCATTTTTTTTACGATTCTTTGTTACCAATTACAATTTAAACAATTCACGTTGATGTGATAAACTTTTTATAATTTATCGAATAGAGCGACCAAAAAAAAATCAATATCAATAAGTTAATGGTTCTATAAATTCAAAAAAAGCAGTTTTCTATGATTTTTGTCACCAATTAAATTATAATCGAATCAAATTGAGTGAAGACTAGTGATATATAGACCCTTTTGTTTTTTTTTTTTGAATAGAGCGACCAAATTTTTTTTTGGTTTTACAAATGTAAAAGAGACCGAAATTTGTATTGCGTTTATAAATCTATAAGGCATTTTTTTTTTACGATTCTTTGTCACCAATTACAATTTAAACAATTCACGTTGATGTGATAAACTTTTTATAATTTATCGAATAGAGCGACCAAAAAAAAATCAATACCAAGAAGTTAATGGTTTATAAATTCAAAAAAGCAGTTTTCTATGATTTTTGTCACCAATTAAATTATAATCGAATCAAATTGAATGAAGACTAGTAATATATAGACTCTTTTGTTTTTTAATCGAATAGAGCGACCAAAATTTCAATAAATTTTGGTTTTATAAATCTTCAAAATAGTTTTTCATGATTCTCTTTACTGAAGAAAATTATTATGAAATCCAATTGAATGGACACCTTAAAATTTACATATTTGTGATTTATCGAATGGAGTTACCAAAATTTTCGAACTTTGATAAATCATTATTTAAATAATTTATGTGAATCCGAAATGCAGTTTTTCATTCACGATTCTTTGTCGGTCGAGTATAATTTCTCTCCGCCATACATTTTCCCGTCGTCTTCGGATAGATAAATAAATAAATAATACAGTTGTCTCATACAAAGTGAACTAATGTCATTGTCGGTCGTCATGAATCATTGCCTCCAGCTACTTGGGTAGTGGTTTTCTCGCAGAGACGCTAAGATGTTTTTGCCTGTCACCCCCCCATGGGAGATTATCCCCCATATATATAGATGGGGAAGCCCCGTACGCAGTATTCTGCATTTGGTGCATAGAGCACGGAATGTCTTCGGATAGTAAAATGCTGTAAATCATGTAGCTAAAGATGCGTATTACGGGCGAATATGTATTTGGATGGAGAGCAGAAAGAAGTAGAGGATTGTAGGGAACTCATGCTTATAGAAATTGCCATGGTAGATGTTGTGTTCGGTAAATGAGGGATGAGAAATCTGGTAATGGACTTGGGTTGAGATAGTTGTTTGGTAAAGTGAAATTGGGAGTTGGATAAAGCAATTTGATGGAAAACATTGATTTTTATATCGATTTTTAAATTTGATATTGAAGGATATAGCAGCGAATTTTTTTTTATAAAATATTTCTACACGCATTTTGATTTTTAACTATATTAATCTAGCGAAATATTATCACAAAATCTCTCAAACATTTTATTTAATTTATTTAATCTAATGATGAAAATTTTCTGTAAATATCATTATCACGACACAAATAAAAATCAGAAAGAAATTAAGAAAAAAAGAAATTTGAAGAAAAAATCGAGTTTTACATCGATTTTTTAATTTATATTTACAGATATAGCAGCCAGAATTTTTTTTATAAAATATTTCAACACGCATTTTAATTTTTAACTATATTAAACAATTTATTTAATTTATTTAAGCAATTTATTTAATTTTTCTAGTGATGAAATTTTTCTGTAAATATCATTATTACGACACAAATAAAAAAAATCATGAAGAACATAAAGGAATAAAGAAATTTGAAGAAAAATTTGATTTTTATATGGATTTTTTAATTTAATATTGAAAGATATAGCAGCCAAATTTTTTTTATAAAATATTTCAACGTATTTTGATTTTTAACTATATTAATCTAGCGAAATATTATCACAAATTCTCTCAAACATTTTATTTAATTTATTTAATTTTTCTAGTGATGAAAATTTTCCGTAAATATAATTATACAAATCACAAAACGATAAAAAATAAAAATTCCAAAAAAATACAACATACTGCTCTTTACCTTCAAAAAATTTATCTACGAACCAACTGATGACTCTTTTCCGGCATGGGGCAGTTCTTCGCATCGCCGCCATCTCGCCTGAAGAACATATACACATCTTCCTATAAGCGTTCTGAACTTCTACATACACGTCTTCAGTTGTGTATGTTTTGTCCATAAGCCGCCAGTAACTTGTGATAATAAATAGTGCCATTAATGCTACAGTATATTACAGATTGCTTTCAGTGAAAGCAAAAACTGTATTCTGCCCTGTCCTCTTTTTACAGAAAAACTAACTGTGTGACAGTTGAAAAAGTTCATTTATTATCAAGTCGAAGATGTTTGCTTGCTTGTTTGTTACTTCGAGGTTCGTAAGAATTAATTGACTACGTGATGAGCAGAAGCTTTTTTTTTGGAAAATGTTAAAATACTCTAAATGATTTTTTTTTGTAATTTGTAATTTTATTGGGTTAATCACAATTCTATATTTTTATATGGTGATAAATTGTTTTTAAAAAATCGTAGTTACGTCGCAAATTTTTTTAAAATAAAAATATAGTTAGAAAAATATAAATACTAATTAAATCAGTTGAAAAAGTTCATTTATTATCAACTCAAAGATGTTTGCTTGCTTTTTTGTTACTTCGAGGTTCGTAAGTATTAATTGACTACGTGATGAGCAGAAGCTTTTTTTTTGGAAAATGTTAAAATACTCTAAATGATTTTTTTTTTGTAATTTGTAATTTTATTGGGTTAATCACAATTCTATATTTTTATATGGTGATAAATTGTTTTTAAAAAATCGTAGTTACGTCGCAAATTTTTTTTAAATAAAAATATAGTTATAAAAATATAAATACTAATTAAATCAGTTGAAAAAGTTCATTTATTGTCAACTCAAAGATGTTTGCTTGCTTGTTTGTTACTTCGAGGTTCGTAAGAATTAATTGACTATGTGATGAGCAGACGCTTTTTTTTTTGGAAAATGTTAAAATACTCTAAATGATTTTTTTTTACGATTATTTGTTCACATTATATTACTACGAAGTTTTTAAAAATAAACATATGGTTATAAAAATATAAATATTAATTAAATCATCAGCAATATGTTATTATTAAAAGAGCCGAAGATTGCGTCAAAGAAAACCTCGAATTTAACACACCAATGTGGCATTTCCAGCTGCGATGTTAAGGATAATAATATTATCTCGCAAGGACGATGTCCCATCATGACGTATTAATGACATTATGTATATGCAACGCAACATACACATATCCCGCTGTAAATCCAATTTCTCATCTGTAATTAGTGAACTCGGTACCAATTAATACGAAGGTGGCGATGCTATTACATCTACCACACACTGAAGATGTTATCTCCAAACCAACGCTTCATGGATGCTTCGTGCTGGCAACCCTTCTAACATACAGGGTGCGCTACTGGATGACGAAACATCTTCAATCAACAATACAATTTTTTTATAGATTGAAAAAAACAAAATTCGTAATTGATCTAAAAAAAAATTGTCAAATTTTGGGTTGAACAAAATTTTTTTATTGTCTAATTCCGTGTTCACTCGGTAAATTTACTGCCTGAGATATATATGGTTTATGTACACGATATTAAATTTCATGCAAGAGAAGAACCCTGCTGACGAGCTGAAGAGGTAAATCAGTGTACCAGAGGCTATCGTATCCGCACAACAAACACGCAATGGGATGTGATGGTAAACTTGCTGCGCAAATTCAAATCGAGTTAACATTTATCGTTTTACTGTTCGTTTACATAAACCGTGTAGTATTCGGTGTTCAATTTTATCTCTTGAAATGCGAAATAAATCATCGTTGCGTTTCGCGCGAAGAGTTTAAACGCTATCAATAAGACGGATAAATAATCCACAACCTAGGCAAACAAATCAAAGAAGTGAACACGTACGTGGGGACGTCCTGTTGTCCTCTGGGCCGATAAAGAACAATTTCAATGTCCCACTGAAATCCATTTCTAATTTCCTGCCGGAATTCTCCCAGAGAAGCTTGGCACGGAATTGTCTCGCTCACTAAAAACGTTTCCTCCTCTTGTGCCGTTCGGTTCGTGCCATACCGTGGGGGTTATCTTCAGATATAGAGCCGAGTGAACTCGGGCTGGGTTAGGGTCGTTACCAAACAAAGATATGTCTTAAGCCGGAAACACAAACGCATTAAAATATGTTCCACGCTCGATTAGCACGGACAAAATATTATGTTACGTGTACATAATATGAACTGGTTTATATTTGGTATCGTTAAGGGATGGTTTCAATAAAACCCGATTGTTTTTCTTAAAATTCTTTCCATTTTAAATTTATCAGTCGTTTTGTTGTAGCGTTAGTCGTTTTTTACGTATCGTTCAAAAACATGAAATGAGAATTTTCACGTTTTCAAAAATGAGTGTATGATTTTTCTAATCGTTTTTGATTCATTGATTTGGAATAGGTAAAGTGGTTTTGATACGAGATGAATATTTCTTAAGATATCAATTTTTGCAACGAGCAGTTTTAAATATTTTATATGGACGTCTCTTGTGAAAATTTTTAATTTTATGTTCATGTGTTAAAATAATTGAGTGATGCATTTTCCAGTAGAAAATTATCTCGGAATTTTAGTGGCTTTATTATGGGTTTAATAAAATCGAAAATAAAAAATTGAAAAATCCCTGTTTGAATAGTTTTAGTAAAATTTTCACGTTTTCAAAAACGATTTTTCTAATTGTTTTTGATTCGTCGATTTAGATTCGGTAAGTGGTTTTGATAGTAGATGAATATTTCTTAAGATATCAATTTTTGAAACGAGCAGTTTTAAATATTTTATATGGACGTCTCTTGTGAAAATTTTTAATTTTATGTTCATGTGTTAAAATAATTGAGTGATGCATTTTCCAGTAGAAAATTATCTCGGAATTTTAGTGGCTTTATTATGGGTTTAATAAAATCGAAAATAAAAAATTGAAAAATCCCTGTTTGAATAGTTTTAGTAAAATTTTCACGTTTTCAAAAACGATTTTTCTAATTGTTTTTGATTCGTCGATTTAGATTCGGTAAGTGGTTTTGATAGGAGATGAATATTTCTTAATATATCAATTTTTGAAACCAGCAGTTTTAAATATTTTATATGGACGTCTCTTGTGAAAATTTTTAATTTTATTTTCATGTGATAAAATAATTGAGTGATGCATTTTCCAGTAGAAAATTATCTCGGAATTTTAGTGGCTTTATTATGGGTTTAATAAAATCGAAAATAAAAAATTGAAAAATCCCTGTTTGAATAGTTTTAGTAAAATTTTCACGTTTTCAAAAACGATTTTTCTAATAGTTTTTGATTCGTCGATTTAGATTCGGTAAGTGGTTTTGATAGGAGATGAATATTTCTTAAGATATCAATTTTTGAAATGAGCAGTTTTAAATATTTTATATGGACGTCTCTTGTGAAAATTTTTAATTTTATTTTCATGTGATAAAATAATTGAGTGATGCATTTTCCAGTAGAAAATTATCTCGGAATTTTAGTGGCTTTATTATGGGTTTAATAAAATTGAAGAATGAAACATGTACCTGGAATTTTGTTGGTATAATTTTCTTATTTTCTAATAGTTTTTTGATCCAAGAATTTAGACTAACCAAGTCGTTTTTTCCAACCAAATTTTCAAAGTGAGCTGTTAGAATATATATGTTAAATTTTTCAATATTAACTTCGCAAAATAAAATGATAGAGTCGGACATTTTTTAATACGAACTGAATTCAGATTCCTAAATTTGCACGTAATTTTATTCCGTAAAAAGAAATTATTTATTTTAGGGGTTTTAAATGTGCTACGTTTAGTTGAGAGCTTTTTATTTTTTAACTAATACCTCAGTAATAATCCTTGATTACCACAATCTTCTAATTACGTTTACAAAAAACCGCCAGGTAATTTTTCATCATGTCTCCTCAAGACAAAAAAAATAAATCTATTACGAAACAACATCTTCTTCGAAAATATCATATCACTACTCCAATATCCGTTGAGCAGTCTTCCAGATAAACTATAGTCTAATTGAACATAAACACAATCCACATCTATTCACCGAACCAACATCATGATGCATTGTTTCGTTCTGATCCAAACATTGTCCGAAGGTGGCCCCGTGGCGGTAATTACCACCCACTCGATGTGACGATCTTCCCACATATGCATCATGGTCTGATCAAGCGCAAGGACCAACCTGTCTTTGTCCCTGCTCTTGTTGTGGGGGGGCCACTGGTCACCCTGTCAACCCGCCCCCAGTACATCTTGATTAATTACATCACACTGTTATATTAATTACTATCTGCGGCATTATATTATTACGTCATCATGCGCCGCGCTTAGAGTAGAGTTGTGTTGGGACATTTTTTTACATAATATGAGTTTTTTTTAAATTTTATTAGTATAAATACTTGCGCTGATTTTTTTAATTATAAGAAACAATATTTTACAACTGTTACGTTTTTTTTTTGTGCATAAAGAAATTAATTTTCAATTATCGTGAAACAAATATTTTCAAAAATAAAAATTTATTTGTAATTTACAGAAAAAATAATGCATCAAATTGAATTGTTTACATTTTTTAGAGTAATTGAGCAATGAAAAATTTATAAACCATAAGGACTTGCTGCATTTTCTACCGCAATTCCAGGATGTATGCCAGGATCATTAGCTTAAGACCTGCTATTGCAGAATGCAGTAAATATTTCGCGGTTAATGCATTTTTGTGCATAAGAAAAAAAATTCTTTTAACAAAATACTTAATTAAATTACTTTCGTTTTTTTGACCATTTTTTGAAGTTTAAAATTTATTATGATATGGTTTAAATTAAAGTAGAATTATAAATTTTATCGTTTTAACAATTTTTTTTTTTTGTTTAATAAACAACAATTACACGTTTTCTTTTATAATACAAACAACATTTTTTTGTCATTAATTTTACTATAATATATATATTTTTTGCTTTTCTTTTGAAGCACCACATTAACAGAAAAATTCGTGAAAAAAAATTCTTTTTGTTTTTCTTTTGAAGCACGACATTAAAATCATAAAAATTCGTGAAATTTTTTCTATTTGTTCTTCTTTTGAAGCACCATTAATATCACAAAAATTCATGGAAAAAAATTTTTTTTTCTTCGTTTAAAGCACCACATTAACATCAGAAAAATTCGTGAAAAAAAATTCTTTTTAGTTTTCTTTGAAACACGACATTAAAATCATAAAAATTCGTGAAATTTTTTCTATTTGTTCTTCCTTTGAAGCACCATATTAACATCACAAAAATTCGTGAAAAAAAAAAATTGTTTTCCTTATTTGAAGCACCACATTAACATCAGAAAAACTCGTGAAAAAAATTCTTTTTGTTTTTCTTTTGAAGCACCACATTAACATTCGTGAAAAAAATTGTTCGAAACAATACATTGTTACAAAAAAAAACCGCACGGATGCCCATCTTTATTGGCAACGTTTCGTGTCTTTTCCGTACGGCATCATCAGTGTTTTGTAACGAAAATTGTCTAATCATGATCGAGTAATAACGACGAACACGTATGACATTGAAATAACTGCTTTTTGTACGTTTTTCCAAACATATAGCAGCTGTATGGGGCGCTGTGATTAATAACATAGACAAAAAGGAAAATTATACAAATTAAAATAATTAAAAACGTTTAATTTAAATTTCGCTAGAAGAGGTTAATTATAAAAAAAATCGCACTTTTCTAGTATTAATTAATTTTCAATTAACATAAACCTCGAAATAAAACATTTTCTTATTAGATTATCACTTAAATACTGAACGTATTTCGGAGATTAATTGTGGAAAAATCTGTCGTTCTGTTCTTTTTCCGCGCGAACTTCAGCCGTGAACTAATGTGGAAACTTTTGATGCGGAATGATTGCCGGAAAGCCTAGAAATGCAGTTATCTATTATCAGTATGCGTCAGTATGTCTACATCAGATATTTTTCCGACAGAAAAATGCGCGCCGTCCACTTTTTCTTCTCCTTACAGCAAATTCCTTGCAGCAAATTTCCCTGGAGTGTGTAGAGAATAATAACGGTTTTTTCTTCTTCTTCTTTTTCTATATGTATGTGTTAGAGAGAATATATTTAACGGTTTTTAGAAGACATATTTATCTTACTGTCAGATGTCACTTCCTGTTGCGGAACGAGCTGCGTGTATGTATAGACTTGTCCTTCGATAAAGTTCGCTTTTGCGATCCTTCACCATCATGCATCTATTCCGGTCGAGGGATGCTGATATTTTTCTCTATTTCGAGGTCGTAAATTGTATTTATACTGCTGTTATGATTAGTACGGAGTACAATCAATAATCCTTACAGAAATCCTCGAAACATAACTGAAATAAACAGCAAAGGAATTGTTTGCTAAAAAAAAATCTTGAAACTTATTCATCCTCTTCTATATATTGCGATAAAACAAAACAGCACTCATGCGATCTTTCGGACAAGCTATTTTCTCGTGTCCACGTTTAATATCTTCCAGAAGAGATAAACAGTGGAATTGTCTTTTACAACAGACATTTCAGGCGCCAGCTAACTCTATCGCTACTTCTTCCACCGAACCAAAGAACTAATAGGATTAGACTTTTATGGACAGTATCATCTGTTGTACTTTGTTTACAAGACAAGTTTCATATGTTCAGGATTTACTTGGAAACATACAGGGTATTGTACTACGATTAAAAAAATATATTTTTTAATGCACTCCAACTATTCGATTATTTCGATGGTGCATGTTTGGCTTGTATACACGATGCAAGAACTAATGATTCCCTTTTCGGTTGCGACTGATAAGCGGGTGATTGATGACGTCTCTTTGCGCGAGGAGGAGGAGGAGGAGGTATTTGGAAGAATGGTGCCGCCAGCTCTATCTATCGACACATAACGAAACTTTCCCGGTCCATGGAGGTGCTGTATGAACTAACCGCCGCTTTGGCTGAAGAAATGTCACAACCAGCGGCTAATAGTTTCGCTATATTGTGCAAAAGCAAATTCAAGTTTCTATTAAACGATATGTTGGAGTGATATATTGCCGATTTTTTTTATTTACTTCTTAGCTTTTTGTATTGAAAGGAAAAATGGGTTTGATTGTTCAATGAGTGATTGAAATTTGAAATGAATAAATAATTTTTATGTATTCAATTTTTTTTGAAATTAAATTTTATTTTGCTTCTACTTTCATCCAATATATATATATATACCTCGACAGGATTTATACGATTTTTTTTGTAATAGAAATTTGATTATTTTGTAGTTGTATAAAATTAATTTTTATCAATATCTAATCATGAATAAATAATTTTTGTTTATTAATTTTTTTGAAATTTAAAACATTTTTTTGCTTCTACTTTCATCCAAAAAATATATACAACTCTACACGATTTTACGATTTTTTTTTGTGTTAGAAATTGATTAATTTGTAGTTGTATAAAATTAATTTTTATCAATATCTAATTATGAATAAATAATTTTTGTTTATTCATTTTTTTGAAATTTAAAACATTTTTTTGCTTCTACTTTCATCCAAAAATATATATACAACTCTACAGGATTTATACGATTTTTTTTGTAATAGAAATTGATTAATTTGTAGTTGTATAAAATTAATTTTTATCAATATATAAACATTAATAAACAATTTTTGTTTATTAATTTTTTTTGAAATTTAAAACATTTTTTTGCTTCTACTTTCATCAAAAAAATATATATACAACTCTACAGGATTTTACGAATTTTTTGTAATAGAAATTGATTAATTTGTAGTTGTATAAAATTCATTTTTATCAATATCTAAACATCAATAATTAATTTTTGTGTATAAAAATTTTTTTTTTGCGTCAACTTGCATCCAATATATATATATATACAACTCTACAGGATTTATGAGATTTTTTTGTAATAAAAATTGATTAATTTGTAGTTGTATAAAATAAACAAATAATTTTTGTATATTAAATATTTTTAAATTAAAACTTTTATTGAAAAAATATACAACTACAGAAATTTTTACGATTCTTTTAGTAATAAAACTTGATAAATTTGTAGTTATATAAAATTAACTTTTATCAATAGCTAAATATTTGTCATTTATATCATCAATATTAAATCCTTTTTTTGCCATTTTAAAGACTTTTATCTTAAAATTTAAAAATATGATTAAATATCTCTTAAATGTTAATTAATATTTTAATATAGCGGCAATGCCTTAAATATTTTATTTTTAACCACTCTAAAGTTTTCTAACGCTGAAATTTAAAAATTTTTGCAATTCATAAATTTGTAAACGTATAAAATTGATTTTTATCATTTTTTATCAATATATAAACTTTTCTACCATTTTAAATACTTATCTCAAAATTTATATTACTGCAGCTTTTTCTAAAGCTTTCTAAAGATTACAAAATGTATTAATATCGTAGAGATGCTTTATATAATTTATTTTTAGAAAAAAATTTGTATTATGCATCAATTTAATAAAAAATATATATTCGGGGAATTATATATATATATACACATACATACAATTCTACTATTTTTACGATTTTTTAAAAATAAAAATGGATTAAATTGTAGTTCTATAAAATTATTTTTTTTCACTATCTAAATATTAATAAATAATTTTTGTGTATTAAATTTTTTTGAAATTTAAAGCATTTTTTCGCTACTTTCATTCAAAAAATATATACAACTGTACAGGATCGTACGATTTTTTTTGCAATATATATTACGAAAAAATCAAAAAAATGGGAAATTTTATGTGGTCTCGAATTCTACATAAAAACATGTTCAAAAAATTTAATTCACTAATCCAAATTTCGTATTTTCTTTACAGGGATCGCGTTTATCGACTCAACCTGAGCAACGTGAACCAGTCCAGCTGTGAGGTAAGTTTCGCACCATACATCCCGTATTATTTATAACAAAATCTGGGTCCATCCAGGACGGCGAACGAAATATAATATATACACCATCGCGTCCCTCCTCAGCACAAGTAAACTTAAACAGCTCTTATTTTACATTAGCTTCCTGTTCCGCATCGGGACAGAATGGTTATTACCTCGGCATCTCCTGCAGAAAAAGCCATCTTAAAGTACACCCCATGCAATATTAAGGCAGATTTACGAACGTCAGTATCATTAAATATTAAACACATTTAACGGAAAGATGATGAACCATGTTACCTTTCTTTTTTATTCTGAAAGACATGTTACAATGCGCCTACGATATTCCAGACGTATCAAATGTACGCTAAAATTTTTTTAATACATTAATACAAATTTTCAAAAAATCCACCCTAAAAAAAAATTACTGATATTTTAAAATGTGACCAATTTTTCGCGTTTTAAGGCCATCGATTTGTTGCAAATATTGCAGATTTTCATTAATTAATTTAATCAAAATTTTCAGTTTTCAACATTAATTTCTACTATTTTCAGCTTTGAAATATTTTCTCAAGTTGATATTAGTTACTAAAATGCCAGCCTACAATTTTTCCAGCGTACCAACAGGCCAATTTCCGGTCTCATCCTGGTTACATATCTCGCGTAATATCTTTTCGGTGGTAAATTTAAAGTCATAAATTCGTGAACACCCCTCGGTGTCTAATAATAATAATAACACGAGGACGACGCTCATTATGTGCCAGATGTTGTCGCCACTGTTGCACGGAATGTGAGGATGTTGTGACTAGATTTCGTAGTGATTAGAAGAGCATAGATTTATAATGAACTGTTTAAGAAAGTATTTCGGGAATTTTGAACAAGTTTAAGACATATTTCATGCTGTCGGTGCGGTTTTAGAAAAAATAAATCTCGGATATTTTGATGTGAACGGAAATAGCCATCGTGTTTGTGCTATGTCTCACAATGTGTTGCTCAAATTTTTTGATATACAATATACAAAAAATTTAATTATTATTTTTTTGAGATTTTTAATTTTTTGAGGTTTTTTACGAACCATATTGATCTTGCCGCATTTTATACTATATTTCAGGGATTTATGCAAGGATTATTAGCTTAAGATATACTACTTCAGAATGCAGTAAAAAAAAATTTGAGGTTTTTAAAAAAGTATATGCCCAAATTAAATAATTGTCGTTTTTTGATATTTTTTTAAACGTGTAAATTTAAATACCATGGAAAATGGATTTTTTTAAATATAAATGAGTATAAAAATTTTCAATTCGTCGTAAAATTAATTTTTTGCAGTTTAAGATTTTATTTTAATTTTTTTTTAGAAACACTTACATTTAAAGCCTTTTTCCATCGACCCTATGAAACTAAATAATTTTTTAACATAATATTTATAGTTAATTTTGAAAAAAAATACATTTTCTCTACAATTTCAGCATTTTTTTGCTTTTTTCAAATTCCGAAGCACAACTTTTTCAGTTTTCTCATTCAGGTTGAAATATTTAGTTATTCTCAAATGGTATTGGTATTGCTTAAATTTTTGATATGTCTAACAAAATATATATTTCCATTTAAAAAAAAAAATTTAAATAACTGTTTTTTTTTTATAAAAATTGATGATATAAAATCATTTAAATTTTTATGAACCATATTGATCTTGCCGCATTTTATACTATATATCAGCGATTTATGCAAGGATCATTAGCTTAAGACATACTATTTCAGAATGCAGTAAAAAAATTATTGAAAATTTTTTTATTGAAAAATTTGAGGTTTTTAAAAAAGTATATGCCTAAATTAAATAATTATCGTTTTTTGATATTTTTTTAAACGTGTAAATTTAATTACCATTGAAAATTGAATTTAAAAAATAGAAATGAGTATAAAAATGTTCAATTCGTCGTAAAAATCAATTTTTGCACTTTAATAATTAATTTTTAATTTTTTTTGGAAACACTAATTTATATTGCCAATGATTTAAAGCCTTTTGCCACCTACTCTGATAAAACTAAATCATTTTTTAACATAATATAAAAATTTGGAGAAAAAAAACGTTTTCTCAAGAACTTCAGCATATTTTTGCTTTTTTTAAATTCTGAAGCACAACTTTTTCAGTTTTCTCATTCAGGTTGAAATATTTAGTTATTCTCAAATGGTATTGGTCTTGCTTAAATTTTTGATATGAAGACTAAGAAAATATATAATTCCTTTCCTAAAAAAAAATTTTAGCAACGGTTTTTATAAAAATTGATGATATAAAATCATTAAAATATTTATGAACCATATTGATCTTGCCGCATTTTATACTATACATCAGCGATTTATGCAAGGATCATTAGCTTAAGACATACTATTTCAGAATGCAGTAAAAAAAATATTGAAATTTTTTTTACTGAAAAATTTGAGGTTTTTAAAAAAGTATCATTTTTTGAGAAAAAAATCATTTTTTCAAATTAATTTCCTCAAAAACGTTTGCATATATATATTTTTATTTCTAAAGCACAACCTTTTCAGTTTTCTCATTTAAATATTCTTCTACATTGGCGTACGATAAAATTTCGACCCTAATAAAAAACCAAGCAAATTATGGAACGTCGAAATAATTTTTTTCCCACTTCACTTCTGCTCATGTAAACATCACAAACATTTGAAACAATTCTCGCTAGATGTCAAATCGAGTCTAAACCCCACGAGTCTAAACAAAAGCAAAATTCATTGAATCGCACTCACGTTTTTTTACCCACACTTCGTGTTCCTCTTTTTTTCATCATACTTTTTTTCTGCACATTTTTCATGCTACTTTTTTTTTCGCATAGTGCTATTTCTTGCAAATAAACTCATACATGTGCGTGTGTGCGTGTCCCCCATCGTCCCACCTAACTGACAACTCAACCACCAACTGATATGATAGAAGATTGGCGGCCCAAATGGTACCGTTGAACATTTGCCCGGAATTGAGAATTCATAACTAGATTTGCGGCAAAGTTGCGGCGATATTCCCTGGGAAGGATGTCATATTATTGATTAAAGTTTGAACTGGGGTGTCACGGGGTATGTGTAGGGTGATCTTATGGGCGTGGATTACAGCTGACACTGTCATTTATCTGTCAAATTCACGTTTTCCCGAAACAGCGAGATACGCGATTAATTTTTAAAATAATCAATGAATCGAAAATCATTTACCAAATATTATCTGCAATTTATTGTTGGAAAATATAATACTAAAAAATACTTCCTCTATCAAAATTGACGAAAACGATTTATATTGACAAATAATCGATAATTTCCCAACCATTCCCAAATAAATCCCGAGTTATCTGAGAATATAAATGATCATTGCTGGGCCCCCGTTATGTGAGCTCTTTGTACCGACAAACGAAGCCAACAAAGGTAATATTATACCCATACTCTTGTGCACATGGGATGGGGAAAAGCTATGCTTCACTCCTTCGGGAATACCCAGACCAGAGCGGAGTAGTTACATAGGAAAAAAAACTAATATACAAGTCAGAAACATTTGCGAAAGGTCAGAAAAGATTGATTGTGCCTTGACTGAAGAATGAAAATGGAAGGGGTTTTATTATTTTTTTTTTTAATAGTTGGACAGCTAAATAAAATATAATTTTCAAAATAGAAAAGTGCGGGTTTTTAAAAGTTAAATTTTTAGCTCCTTGAAATTTTATTAAATCGGATTTAGAATATATTTTTGCATCAAAATGTTTATTTAATCTAAACGTTTGTTTGTGTTTCAAGAAAATTTATTTAAATTTCAGTATCTTTCCATTTTTTACATATTTTAGAACTTACTGCATTTACCATTAAAGTTCGAGGCTTTATGCAAGGATCATCAGCATAAGACATATTACTACAAAAAGCAGTATTTATTTTTTTGTAATAATTTTGTATGCGCAAATTTTATTGTGCTAATTTCGTGTTTTAAAATAAATTTAAAAATATATGCTTAAATTTAGGCAATTTGCAGTTTTCAAAATTTTACAAAGTGCAAAAAATACGTATTTTCTGTTTTAGAATGTATAATGTAAATTGACGTAATTCTTTGAAAAACTATTTTGAAAACGCAATGATTTTTTTGGCACGGAATTTTTTTCAGTCAACACTTATATTTTCGTTTAAAAAAAATACTTAAATTATTTTTTTAGAATTTTTTTTTAGACATTACTACAAAAAGCAGTATTTATTTTTTTGTAATAATTTTGTATGCGCGTATTTTATTGTGCTAATTTCGTGTTTTAAAATAAATTTAAAAATATATGCTTAAATTTAGGCAATTTGCAGTTTTCAAAATTTTACAAAGTGCAAAAAATACGTATTTTCTATTTTAGAATGTATAATGTAAATTGACGTAATTCTTTGAAAAACTATTTTGAAAACGCAATGATTTTTTTGGCACGGAATTTTTTTCAGTCAACTTTTCGTTTAAAAAAAATACTTAAATTATTTTTTTTAATTTTTTTTTAGACATTACTACAAAAAGCAGTATTTATTTTTTTGTAATAATTTTGTATGCGCATATTTTATTGTGCTAATTTCGTGTTTTAAAATAAATTTAAAAATATATGCTTAAATTTAGGCAATTTGCAGTTTTCAAAATTTTACAAAGTGCAAAAAATACGTATTTTCTGTTTTAGAATGTATAATGTAAATTGACGTAATTCTTTGAAAAACTATTTTGAAAACGCAATGATTTTTTTGGCACGGAATTTTTTTCAGTCAACACATATTTTCGTTTAAAAAAAATACTTAAATTATTTTCTTAGAATTTTTTTTTTAATGGTGAACATAATTAAAAGAGGATATAATTTTACATAATTTTCAAATAAAAAAAAATGCAAAACTGAATACATTTTTCATTGCACTTTATAAAAAATCATTAGCTTAAGACATACTACTGCAGAATGCAGTCAATATATTTTCTAAAATATTTGTACGTCAAAATATACATTTCCCTAAAACAAAAAAGTATACAAAGTTAAAATTTTTTTTCTACAAATTTTAAAATTTAATTAAATTAACAGATAAATTTGAATTTTAAAAGAGGAGCGATTATAAAAATACTTCTTTTGCTGTAACATATTTATCTTCTTTTTTTTTGTTTATATATAAATAAAAGATGATTTTATTTTATTTCTAGCATCGTCATATATCCAAAATACTTACAGCATTTTGTTACATATCCACAATATCATATTCTTCCACATTTTTTTCTTGTTGTGATATTCCTCTGGCAACAATTTTATATATTTGATATGACGTAAGGTCGCGGTTTGATTTGAATAAATTTTCGCGGAAATATTTGAATTTCTCGCTGCTTCAACATATAATGTATTGATTTTGCTCTTCAACACACTGCCACCAAAATACACAGAAAGCCATTGTTATTCCGATGTTGTTGATGTGCCCCAACAATCGCTCTTTCTGCACACCCAGGGTGTCAAGGTTATGCAAATATCACCCTCCTGCGATATAAATTTATAGAATATAAATATTTATTTCGCAGCATTTTGTACAAACGTACCAAAGGCAAGAAAATGTAGGGCAGACACATTTTCTGTTTTATTAACTGCTTTGAAATTTTCTTAAAAAAAAATTCCAAAAAAATAATTGTTAATATTTTATTTACTTGTATTAAGAAGAAATTTATGCAAAAAAAATTTGATGTTACATTCAATTAATTAAACTACCGTACAAAAAATAATTACTGCATTTTGCAATAATATATCTTAAGCTGATGATCCTTGCATAAAGCCTCGAAGTTTAATATAAAATACAGCAAGTCTATGTTGTATATTTTTTGTTTTAAAAATTCTGTGGAAATATATATTTTAGTCATTTCATCGGCGCCGTTTTAAAATTTTTGAATAAATTTATAGTTTCAGGAAATTTAAACATTTTTCGAATAAATAGAAATTAGAAATAAAATATTTTTGTTGTATAATGCATTTTATATTAGTATGTCTTGAGCTATTGATCCTTGCATAAGCTCGGTAATGCAATAGAAAATGCAGTAAGTAATAATATTTTTCTTAGATATTTAAAAATATATTACCCAAACTTTTTTATCATGGTCAGTATTTAAAAAAACCGAAAAAAAACAGAACGTTTTATAAACGAAAATGAATTTTAAAAACAGAAATTTTTTGTTATAAAAATTATAGAAATGATAATAAATTTTACATCCAATTTTAAAAATAAAAAATCTAAAATATTTATATAACTTCAATAAATACAATCACATCGGGCAAATATCTGAATTTAAATTGCACAAATCTAAATCTTCCAATATTTTCTAGCAACTATTTGATCAACAAAAATAAATATACGTTCCTTGACACAACGCTCCTTCCAAATACATCCTTCATAATATATACAGAGACGAATATATTCGAATCGACATTCATTCAGCACCATTTGTAAATAGTTCGGTACGACTCTGTCTGAACGATCTACGTTAAAATGGTTTCAAATCGAAATTGCAGTAGTTTGTATACTCCATTTGTACCCTGCAATGATTCGGCTGCGAATAGTTTCGCGTTCAGTTCGAAAGAGTTGCGAGAAATTGAAATACATCGAACTAGACATATAGACAAAGTGCAGTTGGGTGTCTGAAGAGCTTAGTCTGTTTATGGTGTTTTTTATCGCCATCTAGAATGTTTTTTAAATTCTTTTATTTGAATTTTTAATTAAATCGTTATATCAAACAGAAATGACGAATTATTTCTGTAACATTTTTTGATTAATTGAGTCTGAAAAAAATTTTTTTTAACGAGGAACTAAATTTCATTTTTAATACGATGTTTTACCAATATTTTTTATCATAGAGTAACAAAATTTTTAAATATTTGAAGAAGAATATCCGTAACTTTTTTTCTTCCATTAATTGAGCCTAAAAAAATGTTTGCTGAGGAAGAACTAAATTTAATTTTTAACACGATGTTTTACCATTTTTTTTTATCATAGAGTAACAAAAATCGAAAATTCTTGAAGAATAATTTCCGTATTTTTTTTTCTTCCATTAATTGAGCCTAAAAAAATGTTTGTTAAGGAAGAACTAAATTTAATTTTTAACACGATGTTTTACCAAAGATTTTTTTATCATAGAGTAACAAAAATTTTAAATATTTAAAGAATAATATCCGTAACTTGTTTTCTTCCATTAATTGAGCCTAAAAAAATTTTTGTTAAGGAAGAACTACATTTACTTTTTAACACGATGTTTTGCCAAATTTTTTTTTTCATAGAATAACATAAATTGAAAATTTTGAAGAATAATTTCCGTAACTCTTTTTTTTTCTCACTAATTGAGCCTACAAAAATTTTTTTAAGGAAGAATTAAATTAAATTTTTAACACGATGTTTTGCCAAAGATTTTTTTTATCATAGAGTAATAAAAATCGAAAATTCTTGAAGAATAATTTCCGTAACTTTTTTTCTTCCATTAATTGAGCCTAAAAAAAATTTTGTTAAGGAAAAACTAAATTTAATTTTTAACACGATGTTTTACCATTTTTTTTTTTTTAGAGTAATAAAAATCGAAAATTCTTGAAGAATAATTTCCGTAACTTTTTTTCTTCCATTAATTGAGCCTAAAAAAAATTTGTTAAGGAAGAACTAAATTTAATTTTTAACACGATGTTTAACCATTTTTTTTTTATCATAGAGTAATAAAAATCGAAAATCTTGAAGAATAATTTCCGTAACTTTTTTTCTTCCATTAATTGAGCCTAAAAAAATTTTTGTTAAGTTAGTTAAAGAGTCCGCAATCCTAAAGATTGGTTGGAAACAGCACGCCATGCCGATCTATCCTGAGCTAATCCCTTCATCTCCCTATAGCTATTCATCTCAACGTCTTCAACTATCTGACTCACATACTCCAATCTAGGCCTACCTACCCCTCTCTTTCCCTCCACTCTACCTTCTATGATCAATTGCATAATCCCCCCATGCCTAAGAATATGCCCTACTAATCTGTCTCTCCTACGCTGTAACACTCTCCAAATACTTCTCTTCTCCCCTACTAACTCTAGTACAGCTTCATTTGTTACTTTATCTTCCCAACCAATCCTCATCATCCTCTTATAACACCACATTTCGAATGCTTGTAATCTACGCTTCTCTTCCTTTCCTATAGTCCACGCCTCACACCCGTACAGTGCTACACTCCAAACATATACCTTCAGTAATCTTTTTCTAATACCCAAGTCAATATTTGATCTTAAAATCTGTTCTTTTTCTACGAATGCCTTCCTACCCTGTGCTATCCTACACTTTATATCTACCTTGCTTCGATTATCTTTTTTGATTCTACTGCCTAAATAACAAAAATCTGACACTTCTTCGATTCTATTATCTCCTATTGTGATCCTCATTTTTCTGCTGCATTCCTTTTTGTCACACCTCATCACTTTAGTTTTACCTATATTTATTTTCATGTTAAAATCCCTAGTCAATACTGCCTGCATACCATTCAATACCCTTTCTAAATTCTTTTCGCTTTCTTCCAATATAGCTATATCGTCGGCGAATCTCAGCATATATATTTTCTCTCCCTGTACATTCACACCTACACTATACTCTTCTTTTACTTTGTTTATTGCATCTTCTATATATAGATTAAATAATAACGGTGAGAGTGTACATCCCTGCCGAACTCCCTTCCTTATTTTTGCTACCTCTTCTTCCCCTCAATTCTAACTAAGGCAGTTTGGTGTTTATATAAATTAAAAATTATTCTCCTATCCTTATAATCTATACCCGTTTCTTTTAAAATTCTAAACATTATGTCCCAATCTACATTGTCAAATGCCTTTTCTAAGTCTACAAAAGCTATGCAAGTTACCTTTCCTACACTCTTTCTTTTTTCTACTACCGTTCTTAGTGCTAGAATCGCCTCTCTCGTCCCTCTGTTTTTCCTAAAACCAAACTGATTTTCTCCTAGCCTTTCCTCTACTTTATTTTCTAATCTCCTATAAATAATCTTTAACAATATCTTCGATGCATGTGATAGTAGGCTAATGGTCCTATAGTTCTCACACAAATTAGCTCCTATTTTCTTCGGCATTGTTACTATTCTACTACGCTGAAAATCCTGTGGTACTTCTCCCTTCTCATATATTTTACAAACTAACTGTTAAGGAAGAACTAAATTTAATTTTTAACACGATGTTTAACCATTTTTTTTTTATCATAGAGTAATAAAAATCGAAAATTCTTGAAGAATAATTTCCGTAACTTTTTTTCTTCCATTAATTGAGCCTAAAAAATTTTTTGTTAAGGAAGAACTAAATTTAATTTTTAACACGATGTTTTACCAAAAATTTTTTCTATCATATATTAAAAAAAAATTGAAAATTTTTGAAGAATAATTAGTAACAAAATTATAACATAAAATTTACACAAATTCTTGAACTAAAATGGTTACTGCAGTTTCCGCTTATAATTTAAGGATTTTTTGAAGGATGCATTTTTTTTAACACTTAAGAAGAATTCATTATTTGCTATTAGATAATAATTCTAAATAACTTGAAAAAAATAATATAAAATAATTGAGAAATAAAAACTTTAACAAAAAAAATATTTCTCACATCATTTTTTTTGTGAATTTTTATATGTTTGGATTGAGATGGAATTCTATAAACGGATTTCTCTGTCAAATATTACAATGTCACTTGTGACATTATAAAGTTGGTTGGAAAATATGCAACATCATATTACTGGGAAGTGAAATCTGGAAAAGGTAATGGATTGTGAAAGCGCCTGTTCAAAAAATTGTGGGGGAAATAGAAAATGCGCGAGTGTTAAAACAAAAAAATAATTTTAGCGTCTGCAATTAAGAATAAGTTCAGAATATTTTATTTTAACAAATCACTAATCTCATCTAAAAAAAAATCATTTTTAGGCATATAATATTTTAAAAATATATACATTTTTACTTTACTTATTAATAGACAAAATAATGTTGCTCTTTCAATTCGATTTCTACAAATATCTTCTAAATACAATCCAATCAAACATATTTTTGCGATTATTATAATTGACAGCTGAATACATCTACTCAATCCCTCGGGACTTTATCCGGAAAGTATCTTCGTAAATTATTCCTGCAGCAATTACTTCTGACATGTACAGATCAATCCTCAATGGTAACAAACAAAGCGGTCGAAAAAAATATATTGAATAAAAATAAAAAACGTTTTGATAAAAAAAAATCTGTTCACCAGATGAAATATTTTTGATGAAAAAAATTTTTTTAACTAACCAAAATGCTAAAAATAAATTCTTATAAAAAAATCATATTATATTTAAATTCATACAGAAACTATTTCCGTTTTGTTAAATTGATTTCTAACTTCAACATTCGCGAATTTACACTAGAAAGAACATGCGAACTCGTAGATATTTGTCATGTACAGTTGGTTGCCTTTTAACCCAAATATCACCGTTTTGAATCATTCAAATTTTGTTTACTCGAACAAATCTCACTTTTCCGAAAACAATGTTGTTTTTTTTTAATTTCCATGTATAAATTGTTCTATACTAAATATTATTTGAAAAAATTAAATGAAAATCGCATACTGCATTTTATAACTTGCCATATCGATACATCAATCCTTCGATGAATCCTCGAGTTATACATGAAAATGCAGCAACTACTTTGAATGTCGGTAAATAAAATATGTTCCCGTGCCAAATAGTAGAAATAAATATCGAATATGGTACAATGATTTGTGCGAGCGTTAGTCGAGCCGAATACATGGAAGGCCCTATTCGCATATAAAGCAATATTTCAAGGATGATGGCACAAAACCGCCATACAATGGAATCCGAGAATTCCAATTATAAGTGCGCTTCGCGTGCGAAAGGATGGGGAATATTCGGGGGAAGAATGAAGAAGTGAAATCTTTGATTATAGACATGTTTTATTTTTCGACTTAAAATTTTACTAAATTAATTTCTGAAAAGTAGTCACGAATTTAAATTTTTCTAACACTAGTTAAAGTATAAATTCACGATTTTTTTTAACATAATTTTGTTTAAAAAAAATACTGAAGCTTAAAAAATGAATCTATTTCAATTTCGAGTCTGCAATTTTTTTTTTCAATTTACTGCTAGTTTCTATTAAATTTTAAAATAGCGTTTTTTCATGTAGGTCTAAAAAAACCATTCATCTGTAAATTATTTTATCGCAAAATTCTAAAATGCTTACAAATATTTTCCGCTGGCTTAGTTAAAGAATAAATGCAGATTCAGACGAAATGCTTTTTTTTATTTAACATAATTTTGTTTAAAAAAAATTACTGAAGCTTAAAAAATGAATCTATTTAAATTTCAAGTCTGCAATTTTTTTTTTAATTTACTGTTAGTTTCTATTCAATTTTAAAATAGCGTTTTTTCATGCAGGTCTAAAAAAACCATTCATCTTTAATTTATTTTATCGCAAAATTCTAAAATGCTTTACAATTTTTTTCCGCTAGTTTAGTTAAGGAATAATTTCAGATTCAGAAGAAATGATTTTTTTAATTTAACATAATTTTGTTAAAAAAAAATACTGAAGCTTAAAAATGAATCTATTTAAATTTCAAGTGAGCAAATTTTTTTTCAATTTACTGTTAGTTTCTATTAAATTTTAAAATAGCGTTCTTTCATGCAGGTCTAAAAAAACCATTCATCTTTTATTTATTTTATCGCAAAATTCTAAAATGCTTTACAAATATTTTCCGCTAGATTAGTTAAAGAATAAATTCAGATTCAGAAGAAATTTCAACATAATTTTGTTTAAAAAAATACTAAAGCTTAAAAAATTAATCTATCTATTTTTTATTTATATTTCAAGTCTGCAAAATTTTTTTTTCAATTTACTGCAAGTTTCTATTCAAATTTAAACTAAAATTTAAAAGAGAAAGTTTTTTATGCATGGTCCAAATAACCATTCACCTGTAATTTATTTGCACGTAAAGTTCAAAAATGCTGTACAATTATTTTTTTGTCGGCTAGATTTAATTCTTAGTTCACTCTCAGTTTCCAATTAATATTGTTCTTCCCTCGAGCAAATTTCTACCGACAAAACATACAACGATTCTCCAATTGTTCGATTATCGAATAAAATATTGCCGATTTTGCTTTTATCTTCAACGTAAACAAATTCCAGTTCAATCGTTGCTGAAATCAACTACAAAATTAAACCAATTAAAAAGATTTTTTAACGCCAGCAAAGTGGCAATAGTATAATTTGCATTTATAAAGAAAATAGCACACTTAAAGTGACATTTATAAATTTTGCATAAATCCTAAAACAATAATTTAAATGACAAAAGAGAGTATTCAATTTACGACAACAAAATACATAAATAATGTACCATTCCTCACTTTACGCGATAAAATATTCAACAATACATTTCAACGCGATTATATGAAGCAACGTGCATTTTCGCGGAAATGTGAAATTCCTAACACTGCGAATTTTGTAATATTTTGAATTATTGTGCATCCTAGCGAGAGATATTTCCCAGCAAAATGCCCGATAGGGAAAGCCATCGCGTATAAACCGGCCTAATAACTCATAATCGACCTATCATAGCGTCGATAAAGAAAAAATTGTGAATTGAAACGCACAAAAAAAAATGCGGGAAAAAATTGTTGGATAGGATTTTGCAATGGAAAATGTATAGTGGGAAATAAATTGTATAAAACATGAATTTTTGAAAAAAATTAAAATCAATACTTCTATAATAAACGTGGTTTAATTTTTAGTTTGTTTGTTAAAATTTTTATTAGTTTGTTTAAAAATTTATTTATCATACATCAACACTTCTCTATACTATAAATACCTCAATTAAATTTTCCACGCTCAGATTTTTTTTTTACAAACATAATTTTTCACACGATTTTTTCATGATATCATTTTATAGGTGGTAATGTGTCGGACACGTTTATTTCGAAAAAAAAACGAGCGTATAAATTTTAAATTGCACACAAAGGACATGCGTTTAATTTCGAAACTTCATGCGGAACAAATCATTTACCATCAGCTCGGAAAATGATGAATTTATCACGTACACAAAAATGCCATTTTGCGAGGTATTTAATTTGATTTGATTACGGTCGAAACATTTTTTTTTTTTAAATAACAAATTGTATATTTTAGAAAATGATTTGTTTTATTAAACTACGAATTTCTCTAGACCACCTAATTAAATATTTCAATTGCATAGAACTATCGATTCTTAAATACAATCCTTTATCCCTCAACACTTCGAATTAATCTCAAGATCCTTCGGATTCCGTCAAATCTGTAACTACTTCCTCGCAAGGATATTCCACTAAATTACACGTTTCATTCAAAGGATTCTATGCGCGATTTTAAATCATTTTACACTAGTCTTCACAACGAATTCTTTGTTTAAAAAATGTTCAATCAAACGCTGCAGATTCGAGTCCTTAAAGTCGATGGGGGCAAATGTGAGTTACCTGTCGAAGAAAAAAAATTTTTAAAATTGTGAAGAGTTTCGTAGATTTTCTTGAACGAATGTGTTCTAAAATTTAATATTTTTTATTCAATTTTAATTATTTAACACTGAAAATGCGTCGACTTTGAGTGTCTATTAAAAGGCACAATTTAAACCACGAAAGCGACATAATTTTGTTGATCAATGTCTTTAAAAATCCATCTTCTTTCAGTATATCTCTTCAATCTGAGTAGAGATAACTGAGATCTGGATATCCGAGATCAGTTCTCGTAGAATATAAAATTGACGCTTCTTCGGTGCGATGGGAAGTTTAATATTCCGCGGCGCGTTATTAGCCGACGTTTCGCTCTCCACCTAGTCTCCTTCAGGTTCATTAATCAAGTATATGGTAGATGTATATATATAGGGTGGATGTATTTATAGTCGGCCGTATTACGGTACAATTGGAATGAATATTCTAGATAGAGTAAAGTGTATGTATGTAGCGGAAGTACGGGAAGTACGTGGGAATGTTCGGTTTTCAAGGACTATATAGCGCAATCTGCCGATTTGATTCTGAACTGATACTTGGTTAAGCTATAATGCATGTTGAGGAGTCGTGGCCGAAGTGCCATCGCGTTCAAATTTTTTTTTTAAGCTATTTAAAATGATATAAGATATTTAGCGTAAATTATTTATTATATTTTATTTCTAACGTATTTTGATAAAAAAAAATACATTTTTTTTGAAAAAGGATGTTATATAGATATAAAATTGCAAGTATGCTCGTTGTTTTTGAAAAAAAAAATATTACAATTTTTTTATTGGGCATTTTCAATAAAGTCAGATTTTTTAATAAAATTTTGATTTAATTGTTTTTTTTTAAATATTGTCGCTAAAATTTTTATTGAACTTATCATTAAATTATCATTTGCGAATTTCATTATATATTTTCTAAATTGTGACATATTTGGAATTATGTCATATATATACAATATTAATATTACAATTTTTTTTATGAAATATATTTTTTTAAATTATTCGTCTCCTTCAGCTACCTTTTTTGACCTATGCCAATGGACTTATGGGTCAATTTGTAAAATTTTAAAAGAATTATTAATATCAAAAAAATAATAAAAATTAAAAATTCTGTTAAATGTTTTTAAAAAATCTGGCAGAACTTATTTAATAATTTTTTTTCCGCTAAAAGTTAGCTCACCTGTTATAAGCTTTGTAAAAAATGATAATGAATCTTGAATTAGCTTACTAAAGTAAAAATTTTCTTAAATAAAAATATATGTCTTTGTATTTGTATATTTTATAAAATAATTAATGTTTTTTTTTTATAAAAATAGCTATCGTATTTACAATTAATTTCTCACATATAAGCTTTTTTCAAAACAGTTTGAATTAATTTTCAATTAAAAAAATTATTTTTACAAAAATTTTGACTTCGCTTTTCAAAATCCTTTAATTATCATTTTAGAATTTTAGTTATTATTTTCGAAACTAGCTAATATTATGATAAATTTAAAAAAAAAACTATTATTTGAACCTGCATAATTTTTTTTAAATTATATTGGAACATCCTATACAGGATGTTTCATTCTAAAATAATGTAAAACATTTTAAAACACATCAAAAAAAAATTTTTCGGTTTGTTTCCTCGTGCAAATAAAAAATAATCAATATTATAGCCAAACTAGTTCTTGATTGCATATATTTTTTTACGCAGACATTTAAACAATTCTTCTAAAATTTTTGAATCAAAAAAATTGTCAAAAAAAGCAATTCTCGCGAATTAAGTAACTTTGTCTATAAAACTAAATTTCTTTATCAATAAAAAATACAACCGCTTCTACACAGGATGTTACAATTTAAAATAATGTAAAACGTTTTAATACGCTTCAAGAAAAAAATTGTTTTTCGGTTTGTTTTATCGTGCAAATTAAAAATAATCAATATTATAGCCAATCTAGTTATTGATTGTATATATTTTTTTACGCAGACATTTAAACAATTCGTCTAAAATTTTTAATGATTAAATTTGTCAAAAAAAGCAATTCTCGCGAATTAAGTAACTTTGTCTATAAATCTAAATTTCTTTATCAATAAAAAAATACAACCGCATCTATACAGGATGTTAAAATCTAAAATAATGTAAAACGTTTTAATACGCTTAAAAAAAAATTTTTTTCGGTATGTTTCCTCGTGCAAATTAAGAATAATCAATATTATAGCCAATCTAGTTCTGGATTGTATATATATATATTTACGCAGACATTTAAACAATTCTTCTAAAATTTTTGAATCACAAAATTTGTCAAATAAAAAGGATTTCTTGCGAATTAAGTACCTTTGTCTATAAATCTAAATTTCTTTATCAATAAAAAAAATAACCGCTTCTATACAGGATGTTATCTAGAATAATGCAAAACATTTTAATACGCTTCTAGAAAAAAAATGTTTTTCGGTTAGTTTCATCGTACAAATTAAAAATTATCAATATAATAGCCAAACTAGTTCTTATATGCAAATATTTATCATACACCAATTCTTCTAAAATCCACAAAAAAAATTCTAATCACACCAACTTCGCATAAACACTTCAATTAAATCAGGACCTCACAATCTGCACTCCTCAACTTCTTCTTAGCCCTGATAGATGAATCGCCTGCGGTGGAAAACCTCTTCAGTGGAAAATGCAATTACCGGGTCCCTCTCTCTCCTGCCAGCTCTCGCTGCTTCGGCGATGATTGATCCTAAATGTACATTTTTATATCCGCCGTATATATATACGTAGACATAACGATTTTCTGGGAAATTAGTCCAGGTCGTATCATATCGAATAAGGAAGAATACGCTATACCTAATGCCTACATACAATTCCACACTGCACTTATAAAACAATTAATCTTACTCCTTTTGATATACATACTCCTAATATAGACGAAGCTTGTTTCTGGGAGTAACTAAACTAACATTCATGAACTTTACTCGATTTTTATGTAAAGATATGGTCAATTTTGTATTATAGTAGTCTATGACTGAAGCATATATATTTATTATTTATATTTGTCCTGGTCGTTTTGGAATTTACATTACATAAGTATACAGTATGCAGCCCAACATACATTGTAGTTAAATTGCACACTGGTGAACAAAACCATATTTGGGATATCTAAAAAAAATTCTTTTGGATGATTGTCGATGACGTAACGAGTATTATAAAATAAAAAATGAATATATTAATAAGAACGATAATTTCGTAAAATTTGCATGGTTGTATTTTTTTATTTCTATAAAAAGAAATCGTCGTTCGTAAATTTTGAATTTTTTTTTAGTACATACTTTTTGTTTAGCAAATATTTTGTCAACGTATTAAATTAAGTGCGGTCCTGTACAGACTTACAATCGCAATATACAGGATAGACAAAAATTCAAATTTGTATTTTGTTAAATAAAATGCTGTAAAAATATATATTAAAAAATATATAATAAAAATAATATATTCAGTATATTTTGTAATACATTGTCTGATACATAAGAAAAAATAAAACAATCTGTAGAAAGGAGATGGTTATATTTTTAGTTTCGCTAAATTAAGCAAATATATTTTTATTACGTTAAATAATATATTTAATTTCAACATAAATGTTCTAAAATTGTATCTAAATATAAAATCGATTTATGTCTTACCTGTATATTGCCGGTTGCCACTTTACTCATACAAATAAATATTTTCGTAAAATTAGTATTCAAACGCTACAATGAGTTGTATCAAAAAGACTAAACCAAAAATACTAGGATGTGCTATACCTTATTAGTTTACAATAAATTTTGATAAAAAAAATTTAGTGTATACGCATGATCAAAAAAATAAGCAATTTCGTTTTAATTCGACTGAATGTTAGTTTCTATCTTATCAAATATTTCTTATATCCAATGATATGTTTCTGTTCCTTTAATGGATTCTTCGTCAAATGTGTTGACGGTCAAGACTAATTGTCTGTTGAATTTTACTCCCTTAAATATCACGTATATATATTCCCGTCAGGGTGTGCCATATATAACTTCTGTACATACCAAATTTCGTGAGGTATACCATTACTTCTGCAACACTAACCTATGATTATCATTACTAACTATATGCTTCGAAACTAAAGATTGATTGCTTTTATTACGTGGCAATCGAAACGTACACCTGTTCATGGATCTTGGTGGTGTTAAATTTTGAGAAAATTAGCTACCTGCTATTTTTATAGCGTCAATTTTGCCCAATATTAAAAATCAGTGGGTAAAATCTTAAAAACGAATTGAATTTCTAGAATTTAATTTACCAAATTTTGAATCAGAAAAAAAATTGTGCTGATGTACATTTGTTGTTTTTATTTTTTTTTATGGTATGTTATGTTGTGTTTTATAAAAAAAAAAATTATATGTGTCGTATGATTTTGTTTTAACACAACAAAAAATTTTTTTTTCAAATATCTCCATTTGTTTACTTTTTTTACTTTTAGGCGCTTCAAAAGATCAACATTTCATTTGAAAAAAAAAATCCTGTACTTCCAGCACAAAACATGTACATTTCCATGAACACCTTACATCTTTAAATTCCCTTAAATTAAAAAAAACACCCCCTCCCCCACATAAGAGCAAAATAAACTCTTAAAAGATATACATTTTTATAATTTAATTTACGAAATTTTGAATTTAAAAAAAAATGTGCTGATGTACATTTGTTGTTTTTATTTATTTTTTTATAGTATGTTGCGTTGTCTTTTAAAAAAAAATTATATATGTATAATTTTGTTTAAACACAACAAATTGTTTGTTTTGAAATGTCTGCATTTGTTAATTTTTTGTCCCTTAGGCGCTTCAAAAGATCTACATTTCAATTGAAAAAAATATTCCTCTACTTCCATTACAAAACTTGTACATTTCCATAAACACCCAACATCTTTTAAAATCCCCTTAAATTAACACCCCCCGCATAAGAGCAAAAAAGCAAAAGAAACTCTTAAAAAGAAATACATTTTTATAATTTAATTTACGAAATTTTGAATTAAAAAAAAATGTGCAGATGTACATTTGTTGTTTTTATTTATTTTTTTATAGTATGTTGCGTTGTCTTTTTAAAAAATAATTATATATGTATAATTTTGTTTAAACACAACAAATTGTTTGTTTTGAAATGTCTTCATTTGTTAACTTTTTGTCGCTTAGGCGCTTCAAAAGATCTACATTTCAATTGAAAAAAATATTCCCTTCCATTACAAAACTTGTACATTTCCATAAACACCCAACATCTTTTAAAATCCCCTTAAATTAACACCCCCCGCATAAGAGCAAAAAAGCAAAAGAAACTCTTAAAAAGAAATACATTTTTATAATTTAATTTACGAAATTTTGAATTAAAAAAAAATGTGCTGATGTACATTTGTTGTTTTTATTTATTTTTTTATAGTATGTTGCGTTGTCTTTTAAAAAAAAAATTATATATGTATAATTTTGTTTAAACACAACAAATTGTTTGTTTTGAAATGTCTTCATTTGTTAACTTTTTGTCGCTTAGGCGCTTCAAAAGTTCTACATTTCGATTGAAAAAAATATTCCTCTACTTCCATTACAAAACTTGTACATTTCCATAAACACCCTACATCTTTTAAAATCCCCTTAAATTAACACCCCCCGCATAAGAGCAAAAAAGCAAAATAAACTCTTAAAAAGAAATACATTTTTATAATTTAATTTACGAAATTATGAATTAAAAAAAAATGTGCTGATGTATATTTGTTGTTTTTATTTATTTTTTTATAGTATGTTGCGTTGTCTTTTTAAAAAAAAATTATATATGTATAATTTTGTTTAAACACAACAAATTGTTTGTTTTGAAATGTCTTCATTTGTTAACTTTTTGTCGCTTAGGCGCTTCAAAAGTTCTACATTTCGATTGAAAAAAATATTCCTCTACTTCCATTAGAAAACTTGTACATTTCCATAAACACCCTACATCTTTTAAAATCCCCTTAAATTAACACCCCCCGCATAAGAGCAAAAAAGCAAAATAAACTCTTAAAAATAAATACATTTTTATAATTTAATTTACGAAATTATGAATTAAAAAAAAAATGTGCTGATGTACATTTGTTGTTTTTATTTATTTTTTTATAGTATGTTGCGTTGTCTTTTAAAAAAAAAATTATATATGTATAATTTTGTTTAAACACAACAAATTGTTTGTTTTGAAATGTCTGCATTTGTTAACTTTTTGTCGCTTAGGCGCTTCAAAAGATCTACATTTCAATTGAAAAAAATATTCCTCTACTTCCATTACAAAACTTGTACATTTCCATAAACACCCTACATCTTTTAAAATCCCCTTAAATTAACACCCCCCGCATAAGAGCAAAAAAGCAAAATAAACTCTTAAAAATAAATACATTTTTATAATTTAATTTACGAAATTATGAATTAAAAAAAAAATGTGCTGATGTACATTTGTTGTTTTTATTTATTTTTTTATAGTATGTTGCGTTGTCTTTTTAAAAAAAAATTATATATGTATAATTTTGTTTAAACACAACAAATTGTTTGTTTTGAAATGTCTTCATTTGTTAACTTTTTGTCGCTTAGGCGCTTCAAAAGATCTACATTTCAATTGAAAAAAATATTCCTCTACTTCCATTAGAAAACTTGTACATTTCCATAAACACCCTACATCTTTTAAAATCCCCTTAAATTAACACCCCCCGCATAAGAGCAAAAAAGCAAAATAAACTCTTAAAAATAAATACATTTTTATAATTTAATTTACGAAATTATGAATTAAAAAAAAAATGTGCTGATGTACATTTGTTGTTTTTATTTATTTTTTATAGTATGTTGCGTTGTCTTTTTAAAAAAAAATTATATATGTATAATTTTGTTTAAACACAACAAATTGTTTGTTTTGAAATGTCTTCATTTGTTAACTTTTTGTCGCTTAGGCGCTTCAAAATTTCTACATTTCGATTGAAAAAAATATTCCTCTACTTCCATTACAAAACTTGTACATTTCCATAAACACCCTACATCTTTTAAAATCCCCTTAAATTAACACCCCCCGCATAAGAGCAAAAAAGCAAAATAAACTCTTAAAAAGAAATACATTTTTATAATTTAATTTACGAAATTTTGAATTAAAAAAAAATGTGCTGATGTACATTTGTTGTTTTTATTTATTTTTTATAGTATGTTGCGTTGTCTTTTTAAAAAAAAATTATATATGTATAATTTTGTTTAAACACAACAAATTGTTTGTTTTGAAATGTCTTCATTTGTTAACTTTTTGTCGCTTAGGCGCTTCAAAAGTTCTACATTTCGATTGAAAAAAATATTCCTCTACTTCCATTACAAAACTTGTACATTTCCATAAACACCCTACATCTTTTAAAATCCCCTTAAATTAAAAAACACCCCGCATAAGAATTTTCCGTTCATTTTACACAAGATAGTACCGAGAGCTTTTAAATCAGAGCATAAATCCTTTCGTGATATTTATATGGCAGACCACTAGCGACCTCTATAACATATGGTGGTTTCTGCCAACGACACACGTTTGGGGGGGGGGGCTTAAAGCTGAAATGGGCGCCATCTACCGAACCGGTATATTTCTACCGGTTATAATAAATGGCATTTTTCGAATAAAAGCTGCGATAGCTTTATATATATATATAACGTCCCAGAGGCAAAAGGTACTTTTCTACAGAATGCTAAATTTACAAACATAAAAAGACTCTTCGTTATTTTAACGAGTGTTGAATTTTTTTTACATAAGCCACCTGTTCTCGGGATTTTTTCGAATTTTTAACCACTCTTCACCAAATTAGATTGGTTTAAATTCACGACCACACAACACCCTGTATGAACCGGCATAAATATTGCTGATTTTCAGCCCATATAGTCGAAACTGCTGAGATTGTCGATTCGATTTTTTTTTTTAGCATGTGACTTTTTGTGGTGATAATCTGCCAAACGGAACAAAACCGAAATGCGCGTTTAAATAGTTTTAACAGAAGAGCTGTCAATGGATGGGCTTTTGCGGTGTGTCCAGATATCAATATTTCAAATACAATTTCCCCGAATTTTAAATGTATTTTGAGCAGATGTATTTTCGATGAGCGAAAGAGTTGTGAATCCTGAATAATGCGTGGTCGCGATGAGAAGATTTTAAATCAATTTTTTCTGTTAAGGATTAGTTTTGTGGGAGTTGTGAAAATTGTTTTCCCTGTATGATTATTTGAAGAAAAATTAATAAATAAAGTAGCTGGTGGTTTTCGATTGGAAATAAAATGTCGTCGGGACAAAACATTTTTATTTCTTAATTTGAAACTACATACTAATTATATAATTTTAAGGACATGCCTTAAGGACATTTTTGAAATTTCCAAATTTCCGAAATAAGAAAAACTTCCACCAACCAAAGATTTTTTTGCTTCTCTAAATGTATAGTTAAAATAAATTTTAATTTATTAGAAAATCGCACTTTATTGTTATTTTCCATACTATTTGAGAATAGTCGGAAATTTTCGACAACTGAAGAATAAATATTTGACTTCGTCATCGACCCCCAATCTATTGTAAAAAAATCAATCAAACGTGGAAAATGTTAAAATATTTTAATATTAAAATTAATAATCTTACATTTAGAAAGTAATTACACAATTTGAAGCTTTACGCTCATACGTAAAATTATCGTTTTTTTTGTACGATGAAAAATATATGTATACTCGTAAATAGCCGTTTGGAAATTTTTAAATTGTTTCCACATCTTTTTGACTTAAAAAATACAGTAGAAATCAAAAATTAACAATAATATGATCGAATTTTTGCTTTTTTATTTTTTATTAATTTAATGTTGCTTCTCAAAATATTCGATATACTAAAAAAGATTTTTTTAATTTTCTCTAAAATACATCTTTCCAAGCACTCTTATAGAATTTTTAATTTATTTCGCAATATTTCGAAACAATTTTTTTTTTAATTAATTTGAAATTCGACCAGCTAAAAAAATTCTCTTCACTAATCATGCCGTTTAAAAAATAATCAGTGAAACAATGAAAAATAATCAACTAAAGAGACCTCTTTCAAAATTCACCAAAATTTTGAATTTTTCAAATTTACAAAATAAGTCCACGATACAAAATTGTCCACCAACTAAAGATTTTTTCGCTTCTCTAACTATATAGTTAAAATAAATTTTAATTTATTAGAAAATCGCACTTTATTGTTATTTTTCATACTATTTGAGAATAGTTGGAAATTCTCGACAACTGAAGAATAAATATTTGACTTCCTCAGCGACCCCCAATCAATTCCATTGTTCCATTCTCAGGTCTAATGTAAAAAAATCAATCAATTGTGACAAATGTTGATTTATTTTAACATAAAATTTAATAATCTTACAATTTGTAAAATTTGAAAAATCTTCATATTTAAAATTATCGTTTTTTTCCTTCAGTATAAAAGAAATGTCTACACGTAAATAGCTTTTTGGAGTTTTTATTTTAATTTTTCTGCTATAGTTTCCAGGCCCTTTTGATTAAAAAAAACAGCCAGTATAAATAAGAAATTGGCAATAATATTGTCAAATTTTTGCATTTTTATTTTTTATTAATTTAATATATGTACTAAAAAAGATTTTTCTAATTTTTTCTAAAAATTTTTTCTAAAACATCTGTCCAAGCACCCTTCTAGAATTTATATTTTATTTCTCAACATTTTCAAGCAATAATTTTGAATTGTTTCGAAATTCAATCCGCTAAAAAAAAATTTTCTTCGCTAATCATGCGATTAAAAAAATAACCATCCCTTATGTAATATGAAACATCAATTAATTCTAAAATTGATTTGGGCACAAAAATAATTTATTTACCGTACAAAATTGCCTTTTTGATTTAAAAATAAATGCGGTAGAGATGACAAACTAACAAAAATATATAATCAAATTTTAACATTCTTATTTATTATTTATTTAATTCTCAATATATTTGACGTACAAAAAATTTTTTTTTAAATTTTTTCTAAAAAAACATCTGTCCAAGCACCCTTCTAGAATTTATATTTTATTTCTAAACATTTTCAAGCAATAATTTTGAATTGTTTCGAAATTCAATCAGCTAAAAAAAAATTTTCTTCGCTAATCATGCGATTAAAAAAATAATCATCCCTTATGTAATATGAAACATCAATTAATTCTAAAATTGATTTGGGCACAAAAATAATTTATTTACCGTACAAAATAGTCTTTTTGATTTAAAAATAAATGCGGTAGAGATGACAAACTAACAAAAATATATAATCAAATTTTAACATTCTTATTTTTTATTTATTTAATTCTCAATATATTTGACGTACAAAAAAATTTTTTTTTAAATTTTTTCTAAAAAAACATCTGTCCAAGCACCCTTCTAGAATTTATATTTTATTTCTCAACATTTTCAAGCAATAATTTTGAATTGTTTCGAAATTCAATCAGCTAAAAAAAAAATTTTCTTCGCTAATCATGCGATTAAAAAAATAACCATCCCTTATGTAATATGAAACATCAATTAATTCTAAAATTGATTTGGGCACAAAAATAATTTATTTACCGTACAAAATTGCCTTTTTGATTTAAAAATAAATGCGGTAGAGATGACAAACTAACAAAAATATATAATCAAATTTTAACATTCTTATTTATTATTTATTTAATTCTCAATATATTTGACGTACAAAAAAATTTTTTTTTAAATTTTTTCTAAAAAAACATCTGTCCAAGCACCCTTCTAGAATTTATATTTTATTTCTAAACATTTTCAAGCAATAATTTTGAATTGTTTCGAAATTCAATCAGCTAAAAAAAAATTTTCTTCGCTAATCATGCGATTAAAAAAATAATCATCCCTTATGTAATATGAAACATCAATTAATTCTAAAATTGATTTGGGCACAAAAATAATTTATTTACCGTACAAAATAGCCTTTTTGATTTAAAAATAAATGCGGTAGAGATGACAAACTAACAAAAATATATAATCAAATTTTAACATTCTTATTTTTATTTATTTAATTCTCAATATATTTGACGTACAAAAAAATTTTTTTTTTAATTTTTTCTAAAAAAACATCTGTCCAAGCACCCTTCTAGAATTTATATTTTATTTCTCAACATTTTCAAGCAATAATTTTGAATTGTTTCGAAATTCAATCAGCTAAAAAAAAAATTTTCTTCGCTAATCATGCGATTAAAAAAATAACCATCCCTTATGTAATATGAAACATCAATTAATTCTAAAATTTATTTGGGCACAAAAATAATTTATTTACACTACAAAATATCTTTTTTGATTTAAAAACAAATGTGGTAGAGATGACAAATTAACAAAAATATTGTCAAATTTTAACATTGTTATTTTTTATTAATTTAATGTTGCTTCTCAATATATTTGACGTACAAAAAAATTTGTTATTATTTTCTCTAAAAAAACATATGTCCAAGCACCCTTCTAGAATTTATATTTTATTTTCAACATTTTTAAGCAATAATTTGTAATTGTTTCGAAATTGAACCAGTTAAAAAAAATTTTCTTCGCTAATCATGCGATAAAAAAATAATCATCCCTTATGTAATATGAAACATCAATTAATTCTAAAATTGATTTGGGCACAAAAATAAATTATTTACCGTACAAAATTGCCTTTTTCATTTAAAAACAAATGCGGTAGAGATGACAAATTAACAAAAATATAGTCAAATTTTAACATTGTTATTTTTTATTAATTTAATGTTGCTTCTCAATATATTTGACGTACAAAAAAATTTTTTTTTTTTATTTTCTCTAAAAAAATATCTGTCCAAGCGCCCTTCCAGAATTTATATTTTATTTCTCAACATTTTCAAGCAATCATTTTTAATTATTTCGAAATTCACCAGCTAAAAAAATTTTTCTTCGCTAATCATGCGATTAAAAAAATATTCATTTGAAACAGTGAAATATAATAAATGTAAAATAGACCTTTCACAATTTCACCAAGTAGTTATAACGAGCTCATTAAGAATCCCTTATGTAATATGAAACATCAATTAATTCTAAAATTAATTTGGCACAAAAATAAATTATTTTACGTAAAAATTTCACAATTTTCGAACTTTGAAAAGCTTTTTGTTTGAAGTTGCATCGCAGGAGTGGATTTATCTTCAGTTCAACTGCTATTTCCACTCACGATTATCGTACACGTTAAAGATTACGAAAACATCGTATTATAGTTTCTTCGTTCAACCATTGTTCGCGTTTTGTAAGACCATATCCTATATACACCTAAGTACATCGCTAACGTTTGCAAAGCACGTACGAACCTCAATGATTAGACAGTGTATATCTAAGAGAAATTCAACGACAAACTCATTGGGCATTCCGAATAGACTCCTCTATCCATCCTGTCTGCTCCAACTCCCGCACACCACGCAGAGATCCCGCAGGACCCGCAGGACCCACCACACTACACTCAGAACGAAACTGATTCAATCCGTAACAAACTAAACGTTCTTCGGCCGTATAAATGCATTCTGTTCTACAGTGTAGTGGCCGTACAGTTTCTCATGCTCCCTCAGTTTTAATTCTGATTTTGAAGTGTTTTTAATGACACTTGTTAGAAAAAAGAACAAATAAATGCGTAAAGAATTTAGATGAACTTGATACAACTTTATCCGAACTAAATTTCTACTCGGCGAAATGTTAAAAAATACGTGTTATATCGAGCGTGAATTTAATTTTGTGAGTATGAAGAATTTGCGCACGTTTGTCAACTAGTTTTTAGAATAAACATAATAAATAACGACTAGTGCAACTAAAACACACACGCGAATTAAATTTCGCGCTGTTATTTATTTAATTTTAACCACATGACTGTTTGCAGTCGTTCGAAAATTCATAAATATCTAATTTCGGCTGAGAGTTTTCATTAAATAGACTTACGTGAGCGTGAAGACAAACCAAAATGATACAGCGTGTGTTGTTAATACCGAATTTATGCTCGAGTACTTCAATTTCATTAGATTTTGTCATTGTTGACTCATAAGGACCTAATATGAACCTTAGACTTAAATAAATAGAGGTTATATAAATATTAATATTAATATCAAGGCCTCGTGCAGAAAATCTATCAGCATTACACAAAATTTTAATAATCTTTTTGCGCTATGTAAGTTTTTTCAATAAAAAAATTTTTCGTGTTGTTAATAATTTTCACACGTGCTTTATAGCTAAATTTTGTTGGAAGTAATTGCCATATTTAATGAAATGATTTTTATACGCTCCTAATTACATTTTTTTGCGAAAAACTATATATCCTAAAAGAAAATTTCTGCAACTTTGCGGGGTTTTGCAACGACGTTCTTCATTTTCCTGAACATTTCACCAAAGGCGAAACGTGTCTTCTGAACGTACCAGAAAGGTGAAATTATATTTTTTATTTGTGCCAGCAAAGAGCGCTTTGATGTCACCGTTTTAACACGACACGAAAGTAAATAAAATTTAACTAAATATGGCCCGAAATTCAACTTGGAGGAATATTTTCTGTGCATTTATTTTTTACTTTGGCGCAAGCCGTAATTATTGTGAAATATATAGTAGAAAAAAAATTGTCGTGTACTAGAAAATATATTTTTTTAATATTGGTAAATTTAAAAATTAATAATTTCCTGTTGAGGTGGCTACAAAAAATATAAATCTCGAAATTTCTGATTAAATAAGGAATTTTATACAAAGACAATGTAGATTTTTTATTTGTTTGAAATTGTAGAATTTTTTAAATTTAAATTTAAAAAAAATCATTTGACAAAAGTCACTTTTTAAACTAGAAAAACAACCAATTAATAAATTATTTGAAAAATGCCAATTCAACTGACTTATTTTCCGCATTATCTCTTCATATATATGTCAAATTTTCCCTACATTGGATATATCGCTTCAGCCGTGTTTATTTTATAAAATCTCAGATAAAAGCCCTTTCTTCATATAGCTAAGTGTGGTATATATGCGTATAACATGAAGGAACGGCGGAAAACACGTTTGGTTAATAAACTGTCAATATTTATCGCAAACAGGATCAAATGAGAGTGAAAATACTTAAAAGCCTTTCCCATGGAAGGAAACACAAGATGGTATAAGAGACTTTCGGTAAAAATCGAACGCTAAATAAATTTTTCGGATATAATTTTTAAGCGAAATATTTTCTAATAACTACGATATTAAAATGTTGATAGATTCTTTAATAAAATATTTTTTTTAACCATATCCCAAGTACAAACGACGTCAAAATATACGTTCAACCAAGTCATTTTGTTACACATTGAAGAGGATTCTTTCAATATATTTTCTTGGCATATTTCCATCGCTGAGAAACTACTTCTCATGAACACATCTTAAATTTTATTCAACTTCTGCAACATCATCGTCGTTTGCCATCAAAACCGGGCCACTTTTGCATCCTCAATGTACGATATTAAGAAGTCCATATTTCAAATTTATGCAGAACGTAAAAGAGTCCATAAAGTTTTATAAGAAGCTATCTGAAAATCACAAATTCTCCTTTTAAGATCCTCGCAGCAAAATAATTGCAAATAAATTACAAACTGCTTATTTAAATAGTCTTATGATTCGATTTATATATATATATATAGGTATATGATTTTTTTTAACTATACAAAAAATTTGTTATTTCTTAAATATAAAAAAAATCAATACAATTTTTTTACACAAATGTTTTTTGTATTCAATAATTTGCACAATAATTTGCACAATAATTTGCACTCGCGTATATATACATATATATATAGGTATATTAATTTTTTTTTTGAACTATACAAAAAAATTGATACTTATAAAAGAAAAAATAATCAATACAATTTTATAATATACATGTTTTTTGTATTTTTTAATTTGTTTTAACTAGACAAAAAAAATCTCATTTATAAAATATAAAATTAAAATTAAATTCAATACAATTTTTTATGCAAATGTTTTTTGTATTCAATAAATTGCACATAAAATTTTTGTAATTAAAAAAAATTGTTATTTCTTATATATAAAATAAAAATAAAAAATCAATTCAATTTTTTTATAGAAATATTTTTTGTATTTATATATATATAAATACAAATATATAAAGGTATATGATTTTTTTTTAACTATACCTTTCATATACCTTTACAAAATATAAAAATAAATTATAAAAAATTATCAATACAATATTTTTACGCAAATATTTTTTGTAATCAATTATTTGCACACATATATATATGTAATTTTTAAACTATACAAAAAATTATAAAATATTAAATATTAAAAAATAATCAAAAAATATAAAATATAAAAAATAATCAAAACAATTTTTTAAACAAATGTTTCTTGTGTGTGTGTGTGTGTGTATATATATATATATATAAAATACAAATATATAAAGGTATATGAATTTTTTTTTAACTATACCTTCATATACCTTTACAAAATATAAAAATAAAATTATAAAAAATAATCAATACAATTTTTTTATGCAAATATTTTTTGTAATCAATTAAATTATTTGCACACACACATATATATATATATATATATATATATATATGTAATTTTTAAACTATACAAAAATAAATTATAAAATAAAAATAAAAATATTAATAATTATAAAATATATAAATAAAAGTCAATACAATTTTTTAAAGCAAATGTTTTTTGTGTTCTGATAATATATGCGAAATTTAATTTGCAAATACAAAGGGCGACCAGTTACGTAATATAACGCAGAGATAAAAGAAAGTTAATTTGCCACCCTAAAGCTCTCGATGCGAGATCATCCCTTGATCATTGCACAACCCTTGCTGGATCAGTTCACCGATTCTAGTTGTTATTATACATGCAACTACGTTGCGTATCCACCAATTATTAAAGCGGCTTAATATTTGCGACTATACATTTATATACACGTTATTTGCTCGTTATACAGCAGATTATCGCTTATCCGAACTGGTAAATTCGCACTTGCACGAAGAACAAACGTAATTTTTTAATTCATGCAGCAAAATCTAATATGAAACTTTGTTTTTTTGTTATTCTTGACTAAAATCAAGATTGTGTCCGAGTAAATATTCGGATTATCGGGGGCGTTTTCTTGTATACAGCCCCTATAGTTGTTCCGCACCAAATGCAGACAGTTCTGCATTTCCCGATTGCAAATTGAAATTGCCCTTCTTGATGGTTCTGTGCTGCAGGGCCACGATGTGGCCCTTTGATACAAATACGCTACCCTTATCTATTCTAGTTTGATAGAAGAAAATGTTATAATATAATACTTGTCAAATGGTCGAAGAGGAGGACTTCAGTGTGGATGAAGACAATTATTAACTGATTGGTTATTGTACTTGTGCACGTATCATGTATGGTTTTAAATTTAATTTTCACGCGATGATAAATTAGAAATTTTCTAATACAAAATAATTTTCACGTTCGAATTTTTTCGATCAAATTTATACATTTTCGAAAGTCTGTTTATAGCATTGGATTTTGATGGGAAATAAATATTTAAAAATTTGAAAAAAATACAGATTTTGCATACAGCAGTTATAAAACTTTTTTATATAAAATTTTTATATGGTAAAATAATAGAGTGTGGCTAAAAATAATTATTAGCTGATAGGTTATTGTTCTATTTGCATTAACTAATATCTGTGTATGAAAAAAAATGCTTCGTTTAAATTTTTTAACGAATATATTTTATATACAAGCAAATTCACTTAAATAATGCTACGTTAATGTATTTGTCCTCCAAAAAAAAATTTTAATCGTAAATAATACGCTTAAAAATATATTTCAAATATATCGCAATTTTTTTGTAGAAATTTGATTTATTTGCAATTGTTTCTTTTTGTATAATGGAATATTTTCTTATAAAAAAAATGCGCATGTTAAATGTAAATTGTATATTCTGTTAAAAAAAAAAATGGAACAAAAAATATATTTTTAAATAATACAACCAAAAAAATATACCAATGCAATACCCAGTACATAAATAACGACTCATCAGTAAACAATACAATAAAAAAATCAAAACTTGACAAACCCTGTTTTAGCAATCATCTACAGTCATACTAGATACAATTTTTTCTCCATCCCCTGGATGGAGGAATATTTCAAATAACTCGAGGATTTTTATTTGCATTAATGTTAATCAACGATCAACACGTCGGTAAAAATCGACATTGGCCATATAAATATTTGAAATTTTCGAAAAATACTGATTTTTTAAATGGGCTATTAGAAATTGTTTTTATAAATAATCCCGTGTTAAAACAATCCCAACCAAGCTCCTAGAATCCCAACTAAACAACAAATCGAATCGCAAACGCCACAAATGAGTGCCTCAGATCACTTCCTAGTATAGCTAACAACATATCTACTGTTTCGCACGAGTCCTCTTGAGTCTAGACCTCTTCAGATCCCAATCACAGCGATCCCAGCGCCCCCCAGTATCCTCGAGGCTACACAAGCTCGTCCATCGCTCTATCCATTCTAGATTATAAAATATCGTCCTTTATGCAATCCGAACTGATAAGCTATATATATGTATATATAGTCCTTGCTCAAGGGCTATTTAGGCCATTGCTAAGGATGACAGTATGTTGACAGACTGATGGATACATGGGACCCTTTTTATTGACAGTAGTTGCCATTGTATAAATGAATTCGATAATGCAAAATAAGTCCTTATTTGAGTAAGAAAAGTAAATAGACACGGGATGGAGTAAATTAATCGTATTGTGTTTTTTTTTTAATATTTCTTCGCTCGAATAATTCAGTTTTTATTTAAAAAAATAACAAATTTGCTATTTTGTTTATAATTTTCAAGGTGCGTTTATTTTTTATTTTTTCCTCAGCTGTATTATTGAAATTTTTTTTTTGTTCAAATTAAATCTTTCTCATATCAGTGTCTTTGATAGCAGATAAAAGGGCACCGATAATATCTTCAACAATAAACATTGAAATTATTTTTCCTCTGCTTTTAATTAGCGGAATTTTTTTTCTTGGGCAGGATAAATGATTAAATTGAATTGCGGCAGAAAGGAAGAATTTGTATATTTGATGATTCGCATGAGAAAAATTTAATTTCGCATTTTAAGATTTTCGAATTACCAATTAATATTGTACAATATTTATTTTCTTAACAAAAAATATGTTGGCAAAATGTTTTTGTGCTATAATCATTAATTTCTAACGACTTTTGGTCAAAATATTTGACATCAAATAGTACAACATTTTCTTTTGGAATTTTTGAGTCGATCATTTTGTTGACAATTCGGGAATTGTCCTTCAACCTTATTTTAATAAGTTTCCTTACGATTTTTCTGCAAAAAAAATTCTCGACACACACTAACTGAACTGTCCCAATTCGAACAAATTCTTCACTTTCAAATTGGCTTAAAAAAAAAATTCCCAAACCCTTCTACATGCACATCAATTTATCTGCAATTTCCTCCGAACAACTCGATCTTATTAGATGTGTTTTTGATCATATTTTATGCGCTCACGGCAGCTGAAATAATCGTATAATCTATTTATATTCCCTGTCCAATAGCACAGGAAATTATACTATGATTACTTTACAGGCTATTTATCTTTGCTGCATATGAAATTATTAATAGTTTCATATGGGAACATGAAAATCAGTTTATCATTCGATAATTTATCATGCTGCTCCAGCTTCGGTAACCGTTTCGTTTCGAATTTTCGAATTATTAATGAAGAAAAATAGAGATGATGATGATGCGTATTAATTTTGTTATTCTAGATATTTTTTTTTATGTCCTTGTTATCAATATGTAAATATCCTTATTTTTTGTATAGATAACAAAGAAAAAAAATCGATTTTTTTTTGCATGGACGTTCCTAACCAAAATTTTATTCACTTCTCGCAATACCGAAGAAACTATCATTCTAAAAGCATCTAAAACGCAAGACTATCGTGCCATTAAGCTCAGCACGCGGCCTAAGTGATTGATGGCCACTGACACGTGTTAACTGCTTCATCTTTGCAGTGCTTATTGAGCCATTTTTCAGAAACCCGCTCCGCACTTTTTATTGCCACAGCTATAGAAGATATCCAGGTGGCACTAACTCTCCTGAAGTCCTGAAACTCGTCCTGAAATGTATCTGTGTCACTCGGCTCATATGAATCTAGTGTCCTGCTTTTCTCTGTGCGAAAATAACAGTCGATTTTTCATTTGCTTTATCTCTTTACGAAGGCGCAATATTGCTTTTTATAATTTTCGTGGAAGAGGAAACGGATTTTATAATGAAAATTTAATTCTACAACATTTTATAGAAAAAATATCAACATCGCGATATATGTTTTTTTTTTTAAGAGTGGTTACAATTATATATATTTAAAATGCAATTTTTGGACATTTGGGCAAAAAAATCATCAAATATTAAAATTTTACAAAAATTATTCCCATAACAAATTCACAATTAAATATTTATTACTTCTTCTTCGTGCAAAATTTTTTTTACGATTTTAATTTAAAAAGCAATATTTTGTTATTAAATTAATGGTCTGAATAAACAAATAGCAAGTTTCCCTATTTCTTTTAGACACTAAACGAAATTATTAAATATCTCCTTTACATTGGAAGAGGCAATTTCATTCCATGTCATTTCACAAGGACTCGTATCCTCGAGGAAAATTGCCTTAACTGGCTTCGTACAATTTTCCCCTCTGTATGCAATTTCTATCAGAATGTTGCATGCAAATATGATTATTCTATCCGCAATTGTCTAAGGATTTCTTAGAAGGATAATGCAACTAAAAATTTATAACCCAACAATGTGTATTTTCTGCTGAAGCACATTTGCCTAAATATTATACAGAAAAAGAATGTATTTTTTTTTTGAAGAATACAAATAAATTTTATATAATAATAACTTTAGAAATTACCATTTTCTAAAACTACACTGGAAAAAATATTTAATTAAAAAATCTTTGTTTCGACAAAAAACAGTACATTTATTAGCTAGACTAGACTCAATTATCCTTGTATTTTAATTTTAAAAATGTTTGCAATTTAAAACTCGACTGTACCTAGAAGGGACATTTTTGAGTTATTTATAAAAAAATTCGAAAGTGTTATTTTCTGAGTGCAAATGTCATATTCGAGCGCAATAATGTTCATAGATATTTGTTTGCTCTAAAATACTGCACTGTGCACTCGGAAACCGTAAAATTATATTTTTATTAATACCATTAGTTTAAATTAAAACTGTTTATGGGGAACTTTTCCGCCATGTTAATTAAGTTTAATGGCGGCTATTTATAAAGGTACACTGACTGCAGAAGCGCAGGTTGAGCGTAAACACACGCCGAAAAGCATTTGCGCTCACTATTATTGTCACAAACCAATAAATAAAATAAATATTTAAATAATGAGTCGTGTTGTGCAGACACTGCTTGAACTAAAAAAATTTGAACTAGAAGTATGTTTAAATACGGCACAGACGAATTCATAGAAGAATTCTTTTTTTTTTAACTTATTGTCAGGCAAATGAAAATATTATATTTTAATTTTTGGTAGCAAATTTTTAGTCATTTAATTTTTTTTCGCTATTCCTAAAATCCGCCTTGATCTAAACCAGGGCTTAAAATTACAGAATTTATTTCCAAACAATTTTTTTTTCATCGTTTGATGAAATCATTCTTTTGAAGATGTAACAAATTTTAGTACATCCAAAAAAATTCGCCAAATCTCAAAAACATTAAACAATACACGCATCAAAATTTCCACATAACTCCACATCATTTTCCCACCGAAATCCAGCAATATTTTTCGCTATTTTATTTAATATCTCATTTTTAGTCATTACAATTTTTTGTTACCTTTTTTCGATATTCCTAAAATCGGCCTTATTCTAAACCAGGGCTTAAAATTACAGGATTTATTTCAAAAATAAAAATTTTCATCAAAATAAGATATTTAATCTTCTAACAAATTTTGGTACATCAAAAAATTATGTCAAATCTCAAAAAAATTAAACAATACACGGATCAAAATTTCCACATAACTCCACATCATTTTCCCACCGAAATCCTGCAATATTTTTCGCTATTTTATTTAATATCTCATTTTTAGTCATTACAATTTTTTGTTATCTTTTTTCGATATTCCTAAAATCGGCCTTGTTGTAAACCAGGGCTTAAAATTACAGGATTCAATTCAAAGATAAAAATTTTCTTCAAAATAAGATATGTAATCTTCTAACAAATTTTGGTACATCAAAAAATTATGTCAAATCTCAAAAAAATTAAACAATACACGGATCAAAATTTCCACATAACTCCACATCATTTTCCCACCGAAATCCTGCAATATTTTTCGCTATTTTATTTAATATCTCATTTTTAGTCATTACAATTTTTTGTTATCTTTTTTCGATATTCCTAAAATCGGCCTTGTTGTAAACCAGGGCTTAAAATTACAGGATTCAATTCAAAGATAAAAATTTTCTTCAAAATAAGATATGTAATCTTCTAACAAATTTTGGTACATCAAAAAATTATGTCAAATCTCAAAAAAATTAAACAATACACGGATCAAAATTTCCACATAACTCCACATCATTTTCCCACCGAAATCCTGCAATATTTTTCGCTATTTTATTTAATATCTCATTTTTAGTCATTACAATTTTTTGTTATCTTTTTTCGATATTCCTAAAATCGGCCTTGTTGTAAACCAGGGCTTAAAATTACAGGATTCAATTCAAAGATAAAAATTTTCTTCAAAATAAGATATGTAATCTTCTAACAAATTTTGGTACATCAAAAAATTATGTCAAATCTCAAAAAAATTAAACAATACACGGATCAAAATTTCCACATAACTCCACATCATTTTCCCACCGAAATCCTGCAATATTTTTCGCTATTTTATTTAATATCTCATTTTTAGTCATTACAATTTTTTGTTATCTTTTTTCGATATTCCTAAAATCGGCCTTGTTGTAAACCAGGGCTTAAAATTACAGGATTCAATTCAAAGATAAAAATTTTCTTCAAAATAAGATATGTAATCTTCTAACAAATTTTGGTACATCAAAAAATTATGTCAAATCTCAAAAAAATTAAACAATACACGGATCAAAATTTCCACATAACTCCACATCATTTTCCCACCGAAATCCTGCAATATTTTTCGCTATTTTATTTAATATCTCATTTTTAGTCATTACAATTTTTTGTTATCTTTTTTCGATATTCCTAAAATCGGCCTTGTTGTAAACCAGGGCTTAAAATTACAGGATTCAATTCAAAGATAAAAATTTTCTTCAAAATAAGATATGTAATCTTCTAACAAATTTTGGTACATCAAAAAATTATGTCAAATCTCAAAAAAATTAAACAATACACGGATCAAAATTTCCACATAACTCCACATCATTTTCCCACCGAAATCCTGCAATATTTTTCGCTATTTTATTTAATATCTCATTTTTAGTCATTACAATTTTTTGTTATCTTTTTTCGATATTCCTAAAATCGGCCTTGTTGTAAACCAGGGCTTAAAATTACAGGATTCAATTCAAAGATAAAAATTTTCTTCAAAATAAGATATGTAATCTTCTAACAAATTTTGGTACATCCAAAAAATTATGTCAAATCTCAAAAAAATTAAACAATACACGGATCAAAATTTCCACATAACTCCACATCATTTTCCCACCGAAATCCTGCAATATTTTTCGCTATTCTATTTAATATCTCATTTTTAGTCATTACAATTTTTTGTTATCTTTTTTCGATATTCCTAAAATCGGCCTTGTTCTAAACCAGGGCTTAAAATTACAGGATTTATTTCAAAAATAAAAATTTTCATCAAAATAAGATATGTAATCTTCTAACAAATTTTGGTACATCCAAAAAATTATGTCAAATCTCAAAAAAATTAAACAATACACGGATCAAAATTTCCACATAACTCCACATCATTTTCCCACCGAAATCCTGCAATATTTTTCGCTATTCTATTTAATATCTCATTTTTAGTCATTACAATTTTTTGTTATCTTTTTTCGATATTCCTAAAATCGGCCTTGTTCTAAACCAGGGCTTAAAATTACAGGATTTATTTCAAAAATAAAAATTTTCATCAAAATAAGATATGTAATCTTCTAACAAATTTTGGTACATCCAAAAAATTATGTCAAATCTCAAAAAAATTAAACAATACACGGATCAAAATTTCCACATAACTCCACATCATTTTCCCACCGAAATCCTGCAATATTTTTCGCTATTTTATTTAATATCTCATTTTTAGTCATTACAATTTTTTGTTATCTTTTTTCGATATTCCTAAAATCGGCCTTGTTGTAAACCAGGGCTTAAAATTACAGGATTCAATTCAAAAATAAAAATTTTCTTCAAAATAAGATATGTAATCTTCTAACAAATTTTGGTACATCCAAAAAATTATGCCAAATATCAAAAAAATTCAACAATACACGCATCAAAATTTCCACATAACTCCACATCATTTTCCCACCGAAATCCTGCAATATTTTTCGCTATTTTATTTAATATCTCATTTTTAGTCATTACAATTTTTTGTTATCTTTTTTCGATATTCCTAAAATCGGCCTTGTTGTAAACCAGGGCTTAAAATTACAGGATTCAATTCAAAAATAAAAATTTTCTTCAAAATAAGATATGTAATCTTCTAACAAATTTTGGTACATCCAAAAAATTATGTCAAATCTCAAAAAAATTAAACAATACACGGATCAAAATTTCCACATAACTCCACATCATTTTCCCACCGAAATCCTGCAATATTTTTCGCTATTCTATTTAATATCTCATTTTTAGTCATTACAATTTTTTGTTATCTTTTTTCGATATTCCTAAAATCGGCCTTGTTCTAAACCAGGGCTTAAAATTACAGGATTTATTTCAAAAATAAAAATTTTCATCAAAATAAGATATGTAATCTTCTAACAAATTTTGGTACATCCAAAAAATTATGTCAAATCTCAAAAAAATTAAACAATACACGGATCAAAATTTCCACATAACTCCACATCATTTTCCCACCGAAATCCAGCAATATTTTTCGCTATTTATTTAATATCTAATTTTTAGTCATTACAATTTTTTGTTACCTTTTTTCGATATTCCTAAAATCGCCCTTGTTGTAAACCAGGGCTTAAAATTACAAGATTTAATTCAAAAATAAAAATTTTCTTCAAAATAAGATATGTAATCTTCTAACAAATTTTGGTACATCCAAGAAATTTTGCCAAATCTCAAAAAAATTAAACAATACACGGATCAAAATTTCCACATAACTCCACATCATTTTCCCACCGAAATCCTGCAATATTTTTCGCTATTCTATTTAATATCTCATTTTTAGTCATTACAATTTTTTGTTATCTTTTTTCGATATTCCTAAAATCGGCCTTGTTCTAAACCAGGGCTTAAAATTACAGGATTTATTTCAAAAATAAAAATTTTCATCAAAATAAGATATGTAATCTTCTAACAAATTTTAGTACATCCAAAAAATAATGCCAAATCTCAAAAAAATTAAACAATACACGGATCAAAATTTCCACATAACTCCACATCATTTTCCCACCGAAATCCAGCAATATTTTTCGCTATTTATTTAATATCTAATTTTTAGTCATTACAATTTTTAGTTACCTTTTTTCGATATTCCTAAAATCGGCCTTGTTGTAAACCAGGGCTTAAAATTACAGGATTTAATTCAAAAATAAAAATTTTCTTCAAAATAAGATATGTAATCTTCTAACAAATTTTGGTACATCCAAAAAATTTTGCCAAATCTCAAAAAAATTAAACAATACACGGATCAAAATTTCCACATAACTCCACATCATTTTCCCACCGAAATCCTGCAATATTTTTCGCTATTTTATTTAATATCTCATTTTTAGTCATTACAATTTTTTGTTATCTTTTTTCGATATTCCTAAAATCGGCCTTGTTCTAAACCAAGGCTTAAAATTACAGAATTTGATTCAAAAATTTAAATTTTCATCAAAATAAGATATTTAATCTTCTAACAAATTTTGGTACATCCAAAAAATTATGTCAAATCTCAAAAAAATTAAACAATACACGGATTAAAATTTCCACTTAACTCCAGATGATTTTCCACAAAAACCAGCAATATCTTTCGCCATTCTCATTTAATATCTCAACTTCTGCACCGACGACATTTCGCGTATGTTATTTGAGCTCGAAAATGCCGGAAAATTGCCCGAAAATGACTCCAGAAAGACTTCCAGATAAGAGAGCGTGCCTCGGGAAACATAGACAGAGCAGAGTAATGTCCGCCATTTGTTCCGGAAATGGAATTAACGGCTTTAATTAGTTTGAGACACGTTGAATTTACGTTTGTCGTTTGCGTTACGTTTTGCCATTGGTTGAGTGAAGAGGAAAGTACGAAAGGATTCTTACATTGCCTGAATAAATGTATTGTTTAATCCAGAACTAGTTTCGCTATCATATTATTCTTACGTTTAACGTTTTTAAAGAAAAATTTCAAAGGAAGCATTTGGACGATAATACAGGAATTTTACATTTGGTTATAGAAGGCAGTCTAAAAGAAAGCGTAAAAAATTTACTAGGTAATTTTTTTCTTTCGCCTAAGTCCATTATTAAAGACTGTCCAAAAATAGATTATTAAGAATTTCACGAAAAAAAAAACTGTAAATTTTATTTAAAAAAATATATTTCGTTCAAAATTAATTATAGGACTATAACAAAGCTGTGCTTTTAATTTTCTTCATTCTTTTATTTAATGTCATTTTGTCGGCAATTAATTAATATAGTAATTTTAGATCCTATTCAATAGCTTTTTCTATAAAAAAGAATTGTATTAATTAAAAACTGATTTTTTTTTTGATTTTTCAATATTAATAATCGGACTATAACTAAACAATTATTTTAATTAATTTCACTATTTTTTGCAATTTATTTCATTTTATCTGTTAATTAATTAATACGTTAATTCAACATTTTAAAAAATAATCTAATATCACTGCAACAAAAGCTGTTTTTTGTAAATCTAACAAAAACGTTTACTTTCCCAACAATAAAATATTTATTCCATGTGTCATAATTATAAAATTTTCCTCGGCTTAATATTTCGAATAAACTTTTATAAAATTCTGCCATCTAAACTAATTTAAATAAATAAACTCAAACCGAACTTTTACAACTCATTTCATTCAACATAACATTATTTTGTGTAATTTTATATATAAAAAATTATGATTAATTTAAAGCCGTCGAGCACCTTTAATTATTGCAAAAAAAAACCTTCAAATATTAATTTGCTCAAATTTGTGCAAATTTCACGTGACGTAAAATTCTTTTGCGGATATGAAATTTTGGTGATGATTTTTTTTTTTGAAAATACGCTTAATTTCTTCAAAAATTGTTTTTTTAAACAAAGAAAATTTTAATCAAAAAATATCAATCCAGTTAACGAATTTTAATAAGTGTTTAAAAGATTTTTTTATCTAATCGAAGCTTATATACAAAATTTGAGGAAATGACAAAAATTTCACAATCATAAGTTACTCACAAAATTTTGAAATTTTGAACAAAAAATTAAGGAGACCTTAAAAATATTTTTTCCAATTTTTTTTTTACGGCTTTACTGTTTTAAACTATAAAAAGTTCGAAAAACATATTATTAAAATTTCTCAATAATATTTTGTTCAAAATTTCAAAATATTTGCAAAATCCATGTAACGTGAATTTTTTTGCAGATAAAAAATTTTGGTGATGCTTTTTTTTTAGAAAATTACCATTGCACAAATTGTTTTTTATACAAAGAAAATTTTAATCAAAAAATATTCATCCAGTCAAATATCCGCCAGAATATTTTTGATTTATTTAAAAAAATATGTGTTTTGAACAACTTTTTAACTAATTGAAGCTTTTATATAAAATTTGAGGAAACAACAAAAATTTTATAATACGTTGCATACGTTGTTGTCATTCATTTAGAAATCTTCAACAAAACTTAAATAATTTTTTTTCTAATTTTTTTATAATATCTTAATTTTTTTTTTATTTAAATTATAATTATATAAAAAAATAAAAGATATAAACTTGACATTCTAATCGTGCTATAAAAGTATGTTGTTTAAGTCTGCAGTATTAATTTTTTTAATATAAAATTCTAAAAAATAAAAAATTAAGAGAACGTCGTACCAATAATAAACATCACGAAATCCATTTCACAAATTGTTTTTTATACAAAGAAAAATTTAATCAAAAAAATATCAATCCAGTCAAAATATACATCAATTATTTCACTAATTGAAGCGTTTATATAAAATTTGAGGAAATATCAAAAATTTCATAATTTTTATATTGTCACAAAATTTTAGAATCTTTAAAAAAAAATTTATGGTTGTCTTAATTTTTTTTAAATTTAAATTATATATAAAAAAACTAAGATATATCAACAACATGCCATTCTAATCGTGCTATAAAAGTATGTTATATTAATTGGTATTAGTAGTATTAATTTTTTTCTTGAAAATTTTTTTAAATATGAAACTTCCAAATAAGACAAAGCATTCCATTGTGTATTAGCTCAAGATTATCGGTGGTTATGACAACCTTTATATAACCAAAGGATAATTACTTTATAAAGTTTCATTTCACATCGGGTGGAAAACGCTTCTGCGTCAAACCGTCAAATCTCTCGTGCCATTAGATATGTTTAGCAGTGACGGCGAAAGAGACGACTTTCCTCGAATTTAAACGCGATTGTAATAAAAATAACACTCAAGAAGTTGTAAAATTCCGGCCAAATATCGGCGCCGGTGACGCCAATGTTACATCGGGATGGCGTCGAGACGCGTACGACGTCCTTTCGAGTGCCACTTCAAGAAACAATATCTCTCGTGTTTACTACGAAATTACTGTTTTAAGGCTGAGTAAGGGCCTGCCAAGTTTTCATAATATTTCATTGCTTTCTCGTTGAGATACATAAAATAATGTATTAAACACAAATTTTTATCGAAATACATCCCTGTTAAATTTTTTAATTATTTTTATTTGAATTTCGTAAGGCGCCTTTACCACCGAATATTTTTTTACATAAAAAAATTTTTTAGTTGTAAATTTTATTACATTTTGCTGCAAAAATTTAATTTCTTCAAACAGTTAGAATTGTAGAATATTTTCATACATAAAAGATATATATAATAATGTATTAAAGACAAATTTTTATCGAAATACATCCCTGTTAAATTTATAAATTATTTTTATTTGAATTTTGTCAGGCCGTTACCACCGAAAAAAAATTTTGTTGTCAATTTTTATTACATTTTGCTGCAAAAATTAAATTTCTCAAACAGTTAGAATTGTGGAATATTTTCATACATAAAATAATGTATTAAACACAAATTTTTATCGAAATACATCCCTGTTAAATTTGTAAATTATTTTTATTTGAGTTTTGTAAGGCGCCTTTACCACCGAATATTTTTTTACATGAAAAAATTTTATTTGTAAATTTTTACTACATTTTGCTGCAAAAATTCATTTTTTTCAATCAGTTAGAATTGTGTCATATTTTCATACACAAAAGATATATATAATAATGTATTAAAGACAAATTTTTATCGAAATACTTCCCTGCTAAATTTATAAATTATTTTTATTTGAATTTTGTCAGGCCTTTACCACCGAAAAAAAATTTTGTTGTAAATTTTTATTACATTTTGCTGCAAAAATTAAATTTCTTCAAACAGTTAGAATTGTGGAATATTTTCATACATAAAATATATATATAATAATGTATTAAAGACAAATTTTTATCGAAATACATTCCTGTTAAATTTATAAATTATTTTTATTTGAATTTTGTCAGGCCTTTACCACCGAAAAAAAAATTGTTGTAAATTTTTATTACATTTTGCTGCAAAAATTTTTTTTTTTCAAACAGCTAGAATCGTGGAATATTTTCATACATAAAATAATGTATTAAACACAAATTTTTATCGAAATACATCCCTGTTAAATTTATAAATTATTTTTATTTGAATTTTGTCAGGCCTTTACCACCGAAAAAAAATTTTTGTTGTAAATTTTTATTACATTTTGCTGCAAACAATGATTTTTTTTCAAACAGCTAGAATTGTGGAATATTTTCATATATAAAAGATACATAAAATAATATATTAAACGCAATTTTTTTTCTAAATACATCCCTGTTAAATTTATAAATAATTTTGATTTAAAATTTGTAAGGCGCCTTTGCTACCGAATATTTTTTTACATTAAAAATTTTTTAGTTGCACATTTTTATTACATTTTGCTGCAAAAATTAAATTTCTTCGAACAGTTAGAATTGTGGAATATTTTCACCATCGATTGTTCTAAATATAAACGTGTCTAAATATATACGCAAAACTGGACGGAAGGGATACCAACCTAAGGTGTATTCAAATGCCTAATACCTTTATAATAGCTTACACAGACACCATTGTTTCTGTTAGTATCATAAATAATAAAACCCTTATTCGCTATCTTCGACACAACACGCAATAACTTCCTTTGTCCTTGTATATACATGGTGTTCCCGATTTTTTTTTACCTTTTTCTGTAAATGTATTAATTTTGAAACTATTTACGAAACACCTTAATTTTTTTAATAATTTTTGTAGAACTTAAAGTCGCGTAAATTTGTTAAAAACTGAACATGTTCTCTTCTTAATTAATTTTTCACAAAGCGATTATTTTTTTGATAAATCATAATTATCAATTATTTTAATTAAAGTATACAAATAAAAAATTGTATTTCAGTTGATCTAAACTAAAGTTTGCCATCTGCTGATTTTAACATATAAAATATTACGAAATTAAATTTTAAAAATTGATTAAGATCGATTAACCATAATTATTATTTTTTATTTAGTAAATTTTTGATTTTTTATTAAATTTTTGCTTTCCCTACATTATTTTTTTATTAAAACTTTGTCAAATAAAATTAGATGACGCTACATATAATTTCATAAAATTTTTATATATATTTTTTTTTATTAAAATGTGTTTTATTATTAAATTATTAAAATCGGCTCGCTTAAATTAAAAAAAAAACAAATTCTATTATTAAAATATTTTATTGTGAATATTTATAACAAACTTCGATGATGGAATAAATCGAAATCAAAATTTATTAGTAAAAAAAATTTAATTTAAAAAAATATATATTTTTAAATCAAAAACTTGTAAAATACAATATTTTCATCAAAACAAAAAATTGTCCAATACGCATTTCGTTTGGCAAAAAAAGAAAACTGTCTGCCCAATCATTAATGACGCTCTTTCGAACACTCTGTATATATCTAACACCCTTTCTGTATATTCCAATTTCGTCGCAATATCGCAGGAAAGTCATCGTTTACGTGAAGTTTCATTCTGTATCGGTTTTCGCTTCTATTTCCAAGAGAACATTCTCTCACTATCGCTAGTTCGAACAATACGTCCTATTTCTCCCTCTATAATCCACTCAATTATTTATAGAGGACGAAACAATAAAGATAATTTAACTGGGACAAACGAATTCCATATTTCCGTCCGTACTGGCAAAGAAATTAATTGAACACCTAAACATTTATTTAAAAGAAGATTTTAAATAGATTTACGATAGTTAAAAAGTAGATTCCTTAAAAATTGTGTATCCGCATTTGTTATCTTATAAATAAAAATTATTTAAGCGCCAAACAAAAAAAAATTCCTACACAAATGCAAAAAGAAAAAATTCTTGATTTAAAAGTTTCGATTTTTCGTATTTCGGTCTGTAGCGATTTCGATGTCGTTCACCTTTACCACCCCATTTATTAAGGCGCCAATTTGGCCGCCCATCGTTTCGATTATAATTTAGCATTGCCCTCCTGCCGAATTATTGCCCAATAAATCTCCCAATAGGCGAGTCGAACTGTTTATTATACTTACGTTAATGCTTTTGGGCAATAAGCACCTAAATATCTTCAGTTCTAGATCAATAATGGTCTCAACTGAATTTAGACTAAATATGGTTTCCAATATTTCAACACAAACTACATTTATCTACAGTGGCGAAAAACTGTTTTCTGTTTTTTTTTTTCGATGTGGTAAGGTTTTTTCATATTTTTATTCAACAATTTTTTTTGGTTAATTCTTAACTCAATTACAATTTAAATAAAACTATTTTTACAAGAAAAAAATCGATGCATGATTTTTTGTAAAATAAAATAACGAACGTTATTTATCCCTAAAAAAATTTGAAATATATAAGCCGATATTTCGGGACATGAAATTAAAATAGTTTTCTGTATTTTTTTCGATGTGGTAAGGTTTCTTCATATTTTTGATCAACACTTTATTTTTCGATTAATTCTTAAATCAATTTACAATTTATATACATTTTTTTACAAGAAAACAAAACGACCATTTTTTTTTCTAAAATAAAATAACAATATTTGAAAATCGTAGCTTCATTCCTGAAAAAATTTGAAATATATCACCCGATATTTCGGGAATAAAAACTGTTTTCTGTTTTTTTCTCGATGTGGTGAGGTTTCTTCGTATTTTCATACAACACAATTTTTTTTCGGTTAATTCTTAACTCAATTACAATTTAAATAAAACTATTTCTACAAGAAAAAAAATCGATGCGTGATTTTTTTGTTAAATAAAATAACTAACGTTATTTATCCCTAAAAAAATTTGACATATATAACACGATATTTCGGGACATATGAAATCAAAATTATTTTCTGTATTTTTTTCCATGTGGTGAGGTTTCTTCATATTTTTGATCAACACTTTTTTTTCGATTAATTCTTTACTCAATTTACAATTTAAATACATTTTTTACAAGAAAAAAAAACGACTATTTTTTTTTCTAAAATAAAATAACAAACGTATATTATTATCTGAAAATCGTAATTTCATTCCTAAAAAAATCACCCGATATTTCGGGAATAAAAACTGTTTTCTGTTTTTTTCTCGATGTGGTGAGGTTTCTTCGTATTTTCATACAACACAATTTTTTTTCGGTTAATTCTTAACTCAAGTACAATTTAAATAAAACTATTTTTACAAGAAAAAAAAACGATGCGTGATTTTTTTGTGAAATAAAATAACTAACGTTATTTATCCCTAAAAAAATTTGACATATATAACACGATATTTCGGGACATATGAAATCAAAATTATTTTCTGTATTTTTTTCCATGTGGTGAGGTTTCTTCATATTTTTGATCAACACTTTTTTTTCGATTAATTCTTTACTCAATTTACAATTTAAATACATTTTTTACAAGAAAAAAAAACGACTATTTTTTTTTCTAAAATAAAATAACAAACGTATATTATTATCTGAAAATCGTAATTTCATTCCTAAAAAAATCACCCGATATTTCGGGAATAAAAACTGTTTTCTGTTTTTTTCTCGATGTGGTGAGGTTTCTTCGTATTTGTATACAACACATTTTTTTTCGGTTAATTCTTAACTCAAGTACAATTTAAATAAAACTATTTTTACAAGAAAAAAAAACGACGCGTGATTTTTTTGTGAAATAAAATAACTAACGTTATTTATCCCTAAAAAAATTTGACATATATAACACGATATTTCGGGACATATGAAATCAAAATTGTTTTCTGTATTTTTTTCGATGTGGTAAGGTTTCTTGATATTTTTGATCAACACTTTATTTTTGATTAATTCTTAAATCAATTTACAATTATCTACATTTTTTTACAAGAAAACAAAACGACCATTTTTTTTTCTAAAATAAAATAACAATATTTGAAAATCGTAGCTTCATTCCTGAAAAAATTTGAAATATATCACCCGATATTTCGGGAATAAAAACTGTTTTCTATTTTTTTCTCGATGTGGTGAGGTTTCTTCGTATTTTCATACAACACAAATTTTTTTCGGTTAATTCTTAACTCAATTACAATTTAAATAGAACTATTTCTACAAGAAAAAAAATCGATTCGTGATTTTTTTGTTAAATAAAATAACTAACGTTATTTATCCCTAAAAAAATTTGACATATATAACACGATATTTCGGGAAATATGAAATCAAAATTATTTTCTGTATTTTTTTCCATGTGGTGAGGTTTCTTCATATTTTTGATCAACACTTTTTTTTCGATTAATTCTTTACTCAATTTACAATTTAAATACATTTTTTACAAGAAAAAAAAACGACTATTTTTTTTTTTCTAAAATAAAATAACAAACGTATATTATTATCTGAAAATCGTAATTTCATTCCTAAAAAAATCATCCGATATTTCGGGAATAAAAACGGTTTTCTGTTTTTTTCTCGATGTGGTGAGGTTTCTTCGTATTTTCATACAACACAAATTTTTTTCGGTTAATTCTTAACTCAAGTACAATTTAAATAAAACTATTTTTACAAGAAAAAAAAACGACGCGTGATTTTTTTGTGAAATAAAATAACTAACGTTATTTATCCCTAAAAAAAATTGACATATATAACACGATATTTCGGGACATATGAAATCAAAATTGTTTTCTGTATTTTTTTCGATGTGGTAAGGTTTCTTGATATTTTTGATCAACACTTTATTTTTCGATTAATTCTTAAATCAATTTACAATTTATATACATTTTTTTACAACAAAGCAAAACGACCATTTTTTTTTTCTAAAATAAAATAACAATATTTGAAAATCGTAGCTTCATTCCTGAAAAAATTTGAAATATATCACCCGATATTTCGGGAATAAAAACAGTTTTCTGTTTTTTTCTCGATGTGGTGAGGTTTCTTCGTATTTTCATACAACACAAATTTTTTTCGGTTAATTCTTAACTCAATTACAATTTAAATAGAACTATTTCTACAAGAAAAAAAATCGATGCGTGATTTTTTTGTTAAATAAAATAACTAACGTTATTTATCCCTAAAAAAATTTGACATATATAACACGATATTTCGGGACATATGAAATCAAAATTATTTTCTGTATTTTTTTCCATGTGGTGAGGTTTCTTCATATTTTTGATCAACACTTTTTTTTCGATTAATTCTTTACTCAATTTACAATTTAAATACATTTTTTACAAGAAAAAAAAACGACTATTTTTTTTTCTAAAATAAAATAACAAACGTATATTATTATCTGAAAATCGTAATTTTATTCCTAAAAAAATCACCCGATATTTCGGGAATAAAAACTGTTTTCTGTTTTTTTCTCGATGTGGTGAGGTTTCTTCGTATTTTCATACAACACAAATTTTTTTCGGTTAATTCTTAACTCAAGTACAATTTAAATAAAACTATTTTTACAAGAAAAAAAAACGACGCGTGATTTTTTTGTGAAATAAAATAACTAACGTTATTTATCCCTAAAAAAAATTGACATATATAACACGATATTTCGGGACATATGAAATCAAAATTGTTTTCTGTATTTTTTTCGATGTGGTAAGGTTTCTTCATATTTTTGATCAACACTTTATTTTTCGATTAATTCTTAAATCAATTTACAATTTATATACATTTTTTTACAAGAAAACAAAACGACCATTTTTTTTTCTAAAATAAAATAACAATATTTGAAAATCGTAGCTTCATTCCTGAAAAAATTTGAAATATATCACCCGATATTTCGGGAATAAAAACTGTTTTCTGTTTTTTTCTCGATGTGGTGAGGTTTCTTCGTATTTTCATACAACACAAATTTTTTTCGATTAATTCTTAACTCAATTACAATTTAAATAGAACTATTTCTACAAGAAAAAAAATCGATGCGTGATTTTTTTGTTAAATAAAATAACTAACGTTATTTATCTCTAAAAAAAATTGACATATATAACACGATATTTCGGGACATATGAAATCAAAATTATTTTCTGTATTTTTTTCCATGTGGTGAGGTTTCTTCATATTTTTGATCAACACTTTTTTTTCGATTAATTCTTTACTCAATTTACAATTTAAATACATTTTTTACAAGAAAAAAAAACGACTATTTTTTTTTCTAAAATAAAATAACAAACGTATATTATTATCTGAAAATCGTAATTTCATTCCTAAAAAAATCACCCGATATTTCGGGAATAAAAACTGTTTTCTGTTTTTTTCTCGATGTGGTGAGGTTTCTTCGTATTTTCATACAACACAATTTTTTTTCGGTTAATTCTTAACTCAAGTACAATTTAAATAAAACTATTTTTACAAGAAAAAAAAACGATGCGTGATTTTTTTGTGAAATAAAATAACTAACGTTATTTATCCCTAAAAAAATTTGACATATATAACATGATATTTCGGGACATATGAAATCAAAATTATTTTCTGTATTTTTTTCCATGTGGTGAGGTTTCTTCATATTTTTGATCAACACTTTTTTTTCGATTAATTCTTTACTCAATTTACAATTTAAATACATTTTTTACAAGAAAAAAAAACGACTATTTTTTTTTCTAAAATAAAATAACAAACGTATATTATTATCTGAAAATCGTAATTTCATTCCTAAAAAAATCACCCGATATTTCGGGAATAAAAACTGTTTTCTGTTTTTTTCTCGATGTGGTGAGGTTTCTTCGTATTTTCATACAACACAATTTTTTTTCGGTTAATTCTTAACTCAAGTACAATTTAAATAAAACTATTTTTACAAGAAAAAAAAACGATGCGTGATTTTTTTGTGAAATAAAATAACTAACGTTATTTATCCCTAAAAAAATTTGACATATATAACACGATATTTCGGGACATATGAAATCAAAATTGTTTTCTGTATTTTTTTCGATGTGGTAAGGTTTCTTGATATTTTTGATCAACACTTTATTTTTCGATTAATTCTTAAATCAATTTACAATTTATATACATTTTTTTACAAGAAAGCAAAACGACCATTTTTTTTTTTTAAATAAAATAACAATATTTGAAAATCGTAGCTTCATTCCTAAAAAAAATTGAAATATATCACCCGATATTTCGGGAATAAAAACTGTTTTCTGTTTTTTTCTCGATGTGGTGAGGTTTCTTCGTATTTTCATACAACACAAATTTTTTTCGGTTAATTCTTAACTCAATTACAATTTAAATAGAACTATTTCTACAAGAAAAAAAATCGATTCGTGATTTTTTTGTTAAATAAAATAACTAACGTTATTTATCCCTAAAAAAAATTGACATATATAACACGATATTTCGGGACATGTGAAATTAAAATTGTTTTCTGTATTTTTTTCGATGTGGTAAGATTTCTTCATATTTTTGATCAACATTTTTTTTTTAGATTAATTCTTAACTCAATACAAATTAAATAAAAAATTTTTACACGAAAAAAAAAACGCTGCATTATTTTTTGTAAAATAAAAATAACGAAAGTATATTATTATAAAAAAAAAAAATTGAAATATCACTGAAATATATCAGCCGATATTTCGGGACGTATGAAATTAGTTCAAATTTATCGGCAATTAAAATTTAATTTTCCTGTTGTTACGCCGCGTTCAGAACGACAACAATGCAACGCTGTATTGGCTGTACCAGCTGTTTCCGTTCCTTCGGAAAATATAACCTCAAGCCAATTCCAAGATTAAATTACACAATGAAACATTGATGCCTGAAATTGGGAAAATAATTTCATACATTGTTTGTATATCAAAATTTCTCTGCGAAATTTGTTTCTTTATACACCTTTTAGTTTTCCTAAGTTTTTCGAACCATTTTTTTTTTTCATAAACGCTCAGCTGCATTAAAAATCACCTATGTTAAAATTCTAGGTAGTAAAAAATTCTAAAAACGCATTCACTTAATTTCGTCTCTAACAAACAACCAATTCATCTTTTTTAAAAATGCTATTCACTTGATTCATCGCTGTAGAATTTTTATCAGGTCAGGAGCAGACACATAATACACACAGGGATATTATAAATCCTGTTGTCCAGACATCGTTGCTACCGCGATGATTAACGTCCTCCTGGCATATGAATAATTATTTTGGCACGGGAATACTCACCGTTGGCACTGGTTTCGAATTGTCAAATTATCTATCTAATCAATGCACAGCCACACACATGCACAAGAAATTTATTTATACAGTGCAAGACAAAAAAATAATTCAAAAATAATTTTTGATCGCCTATTTTGATCACGATTGGTTTCTTTTTTAGTTGTTGTGGGTTTTTTGTTGTTGGATTTGTTCGAATTTTTGTTTGGCCCTGTATTAATAACAAATCTATTTGCATTTGGATTTATTCTAGCGCGTATATAAATGGACGATGTAATCAAAAATAATAATTGGAGGGATATGTTATTAAATAAAATATTGCTGGGTCAACAACAACAATGCGGTTTGCAGTTAGTTTGTGGCCCTTTGCGTAGACTTTGATTAACGATTCAAAATGGCTGCTAAATTAAAGATGAGCTTATTTACCAGATTTATTAATCGCAAACAAAATATTTATTTATTCGGACATTTTTTTGATTTAAGCCACATTTTTTATTATTACACTAATTTTCTATTTTCAAAAAAAAATTATTACAATTGCTGTGTTTTGTATAATTTAAAATCCAAAAAAAAAAATACGAAATTTTTGCAAAAACAATTTTAATAGCCCACTGAAATCGCCCGAAAAAAAAATTGTTATTATCCTCAACAGCGGGCACGCTCGATCGATATCTTGTATCGTGCACATCACAACATGACGTAAGCGGTAACCATTTACCGTTTGTTCGGTTTGGGGTTCCGCTTTGCGCTGACTCATGCCGTCCGATTAGCAATAAACCGGTTTACTTACACTTCCCCCATGTAGCAGGCACCGTAACAAATAGTGTCGCATTTTTTACCGGTTTCGAGCACAAGCGGTATAAATATACCGGTACATAGATACGTACATAAAGCACTCAAACGCAAGTTTCTTGGTATAAAAGAAACTCGTAAGGCGCACGAAAACAACTTTGTTTGATGTAAATTTTGTATTTTTACAAATTTAAAAATTTGATGCTTAACAATTCTTTTTTGAGAAGTTGTTTGCTATTTTAGAGTTACCGAATGGATTTTCGAAGAGCACAAGCGGTATAAATATACCGGTACATAGATATGTACCTAAGGCACTCAAACGCATTTTTCTTGGTATAAAAGAAACTCTTAAGCGTACAAAAAAAGCTTTGTTCGGTGAAATTTTGTATTTTTACAAATTTTGTGTTTGGGCAACGATTAAAAATTTGATCCGTAACAATTCTGTTTTGATAAGATGTTTGCTATTTTAGAGTTACCGAATGGATTTTCGAAGAGCACAAGCGGTATAAATGTACCGGTACATAGATATGTACCTAAGGCACTCAAACGCATTTTTCTTGGTATAAAAGAAACGCTTAAGCGTACAAAAAAACTTTTTTCGGTGAAATTTTGTATTTTTACAAATTTTGGTTTTGGGCAACGATTAAAAATTTGATCGTTAACAATTCTTTTTTGATACGTTGTTTGCTATTTTAGAGTTACCGAATGGATTTTCGAAGAGCACAAGCGGTATAAATGTACCGGTACATAGATATGTACATAGGGCACTCAAACGCATATTTCTTGGTATAAAAGAAACTCCTTAGACATACGAAAAAAGCTTTGTTCGGTAAAATTTTGTATTTAAAAAAAATTGTTTTTGGGCAACGATTAAAAATTTCATCGTTAACAATTCTTTTTAAATAAGTTGTTTGCTATTTTAGAGTTACCGAATAGATTTTCGAAGAGCACAAGTGGTATAAATGTACCGGTACATAGATACGTACATAAGGCACTCAAACGCATATTTCTTGGTATAAAAGAAACGCCTTAGACGTACAAAAAAACTTTGTTCGGTGAAATTTTGTATTTTTACAAATTTTGTGTTTGGGCAACGATTAAAAATTTGATCCTTAACAATTCTTTTTTGATAAGATGTTTGCTATTTTAGAGTTACCAAATGGATTTTCGAAGAGCACAAGCGGTATAAATATACCGGTACATAGAAACGTACACAAGGCACTCAAACGCATTTTTCTTGGTATAAAAGAAACTCTTAAACGTACAAAAAAAGCTTTGTTCGGTGAAATTTTGTATTTTTACAAATTTTGTGTTTGGGCAACGATTAAAAATTTGTGGCTTAACAATTTTTTTTTTTTATAAAAGGTGTTTGCTATTTTGTAGATACCGTATAGATTTTCGAAGAGGATATAATAAATTTCGCTATAATATCGTTTTGAAACTTGGGGAAACAATGGACCGTTGTGTGTGTTTTGTCTGTAGAACTAAACTTGGCGAAGAATCCGAGGATGTAAGACTTGTTGTTGAGGTGATTTAATTATTTAGCGAGTGTAAATTTACATGAGATATGAGTCGTAATAAGCAGCGTGAAAGGTAACGTTACAGCAGCCGTAAATTTTGAGCTACTTACGGCTTAATTATGACATAAATTAAACTCGCTATTAATATTTTGAGCACTATAGCTTTGCTTCCTTTATCCGTAAATAAAGATTCAAAGTACCGGCGACTACAAATCAACAAATATCCTTTTATATTTATATGATTTTTTAATTGAGCAATCTCCATTTTATTTTATTTTTAAATTTCTATATTTATAAACACGACATTTTTTATTTTACTCAAACGCACCTTGTATGTTTTTATTTTTAGAAAAATCTTATTTGTTTCAACTGTCACAGACATTCTTTCTCTTGTTAAATTATGTACAGTTGTACCGAAAATCGAGACTAATTAAAAATCACCCCTCTTCTTGCTTAGGGTAAATTGCTACAAGAATACGTGATGTTTTGCTAACAATATAAAAAGTCTCTTGGAAAAGTGCTATGAAGAAAAAATAAGGATGGCCAGGACTAAAAATAAACGCGATTTATATTATACAAGGGAGTGTGAAATTTTAGGGTTGATTTATTTGAGGAATTTTATAATTACATAGATTTTTTTTAATGAAGAAATTTTATGGTTTTTGGTTCGGAAAAGCTCTGAAAATAAAAAATGCTATCGATTAAAAATTTCTGTGTGATTGTCAATTGTTTAAAAAATATTTTTTTCTTGTATAGTTTCATTTTAAGATTTTAACGAAAATTGTATAAGTCTTAAATTTTCGAAGGGTGCATAAACGAAGAACTCACACCCTTATTTAAGACCCTTTTGTGTACGCTTTTAAAGCGCGATTAATTTTTTTTTAACAGTCAAATATATTTACCCCTGCACAGATATAATTGAAAAATGTCAAAGCTTAAATTAAATTAATATTTTTATTTTTAAATTCAAGTTAAATTCGAAGCTTTAAATTAAATTATGTAATTTTTTTACGGAAGTTAAATTTTTTCTTGTAAATTATGTTCGAATTATTTTTATATATTAAAATCATTTACATTTGACTAAATATTCCAAATAATCAAATAAATAAAAATTTTAATTATTTTATAATCAAATAAATATTCGTGTACGTAAAATTTCATCTATTTGTGAAAAACTTTCTGCATAAATAAATAATACAGCAAATAAATAATTATCCTCGATAAAGTTTATTACGAGAGTTGCGATAATTAACGTTGAAAATAATATTTGGCTTTTGCATTTGCCATCAAATTTGTTAATGTAATTTGCGAAAATAATAATAGAAATAGTTGAAATGCAGACTTTACAATGCTGAGGATATAATTCCTTTATATGCGCTTAATATTAACAATAAATCGAAATTATCGATAACAATTAACGAAAATTTCGAATTGAAGCGAAATGGAGCATTAATTGTAATAATTATCAGTACCAGTCAAACTATTTTGCAAGATTTGTGTAATATAGTAAAAAGGGTTTGCAAAAAAGTATCATTTAAAATTTATATTTATGTACGGGCATATTATTTAAAAAATGAAAATATTTTATAATTTTTTGATATAATAACATGATTTTTTTAAGGTGAATTATATTAAATGAATCTTAAAAAAATGTTTTATATATCTATCCAAATAAATTTAGTCATGGAATTAAAAAAAAAGCATTCGCTAAAATCTTATAGCTAAATTAAAGAACAATTAATTAAATTTGTAATTAATTGCAAACTAACAACTTTTTCTTTTACTAAAACGATTTTCTAATCAGTGTAAATATGTTAAAAAAAAATTGCAAAAACTATATAATAATTTTTAATAGTGAATTTCGTTTTTTGTCTACCTTAGCACAGTACTGATAATATTTGTAGATTGAAAATTTGTTATGCTAATAATTCGTTGGATCATTAGATCTGTATAGAAATTATTGACGTTTCCATTAATGCAAATTTCCAAAAAAAATCATTAAATTAATTTCAACATCGACGTAAATCTTTTTGGTGGTTTAAATCGAAAAATATAAATAAATAAATATACTTTTTGCCTTATCCCTAGTATTTTATTTTTATTTTATATATATTTTTAAATATATCATAAATTATTAAAAAATTGATTCATATTTGCGTCATTTTATTAACTATGAAATGAGTCAAAATTTTAAGTGGTACTAAAAAAAATTACATCTCAAATTTGGAATATATTCTGTATTTCGAAATATTAGTTCGTTAATGAAATTTACTTCATCGCAATTGGACATTCGGTATTTCAAAATATTAATGAATCGCCGGTACTCATTAGCAAATGATTATAGCATTAGAATAAGCTCTAATTAATCTATTAACGAAGCCAATCTTATCTACAATTGTACAGATTTCAATACATAATTTATTTGATTTTCTAAAAACATAAATTAACAATTTAAATGAATTTAAAATTGTTTTCTTTTAAAATACTAATAAAATTGCCTTTTTTTTTAAAGGGCACCATAAATATTTCTCAACAAAGTTTAAACCTACATTTTATATATATAAAAAATTGAAAAAAAAAATGAAAAAATGTTTGTACCTTGAAAAAATCTCAAAAATGGGCTCAGCTCGATTGGAGGCAACACTTTCTGGTTATAAACATCCTTTTTTACAACCGAATATTCAACAACAAAGCATTTTTAATACAGGGCGATTCTTACCAATATTTTTTATTAAATTAACAAAAAAACATTATTAACCACAGATTTTTTTCTTCAAAACAATTTCATTATTAACAATCATTTTTTCTACAATTAATTAACTATACAAAAATTATCATCTACTATTAATTCACACTCTTTACCTTGATTTGAAATTTCACAAAATATTTTCTAAATATTTTTTTTATATACTAATAAAATTGACTTTTTTTTAAAGGGCACCATAAATATTTCTCAACAAAGTTTAAAGCTACATTTTTATATATAAAAAATTGAAAAAGAAAATTAAAAAATCTTTGAACCATGAAAAAATCTCAAAAATGGGCTCAGCTCGATTGGAGGCAACACTTTCTGGTTATAAACATCCTTTTTTACAACCGAATATTCAACAACAAAGCATTTTTAATACATTATTAACAATCATTTTGTCTACAATTAATTAACTATACAAAAATTATCATCTACTATTAATTCACACTCTTTATCTTGATTTGAACTTTCATAAAATATTTTTTAAATATTTTTTTTATATACTAATACTATATACTAATAAAATTGACTTTTTTTGAAAGGGCACCATAAATATTTCTCAACAAAGTTTAAAGCTACATTTTGTTATATAGAAAAAAAAATGGGCTCAGCTCGATTGGAGGCAAAACTCTCTGGTTATAAACATACCTTTTTACAACCGAATATTCAACAACAAAATATTGTTTAATACAGGGCGATTCTTACCAATATTTTTTATTAAATTAACAAAAAATCATTATTAACGACCGATTTTTTTCTTCAAAATTATTTCATTATTAACAATCATTTTTTCTACAATTAATTAACTATACAAAAATTATCATCTACTATTAATTCACACTCTTTATCTTGATTTGAACTTTCATAAAATATTTTTAAAATATTTTTTTTATATATTATACTAATACTATATACTAATAAAATTGACTTTTTTTGAAAGGGCACCATAAATATTTCTCAACAAAGTTTAAACCGACATTTTATATATATAAAAAATTGAAAAAAAAATGAAAAAATGTTTGTACCTTGAAAAAATCTCAAAAATGGGCTCAGCTCGATTGGAGGCAACACTTTCTGGTTATAAACATCCTTTTTTACAACCGAATATTCAACAACAAAGCATTTTTAATACATTATTAACAATCATTTGTTCTACAATTAATTAACTATACAAAAATTATCATCTACTATTAATTCACACTCTTTACCTTGATTTGAAATTTCACAAAATATTTTCTAAATATTTTTTTATATACTAATAAAATTGACTTTTTTTTAAAGGTCACCATAAATATTTCTCAACAAAGTTTAAAGCTACATTTATATATATAAAAAAAAAATGGGCTCAGCTCGATTGTAGGCAAAACTCTCTGGTGATAAACAAACTTTTTTACAACCGAATATTCAACAACAAAACATTGTTTAATACAGGGCGATTCTGACCAATATTTTTTATTAAATTAACAAAAAAAATCATATTAACCACCGATTTTTTTTTCAACATAATTTCATTGGTACCACCAATTTTTTCACAATTAATTAACTATACAAAAATCATCATCTACTATTAATTCACACTCTGTATCTAGATTTGAACTTTCACATCAACCCCGAGCTTGTAATAAAAGTTTTATGAAATAATAGAAGGTTTATGCAAATGCGTCGTATTTTGTACTTACCCTCACTTGTATTGTATCTACCCTTACAGGATCGCATATTTTTTTAACTAATTTTTTTGTTGGATATAGAATTTTATCATATATTTATATGGGGCACCTTGAATTTTCTATAACCCGTGAAAAAAGTTTTATATTAATATAAAAAAAATTATATTCACATGTCGATAAAACAGGAACAATGGACGTTAAAAAAATTATATTGCGTTAACGAATTATGCAAATGGATCATCGAAAATTCGATGCTTCGTTTTTGTGTTTATTCTCAAATATGTTTAGGTGGTCGTATTTTTATTTTATTTTGGTGTATACAATTTTTTTTTTATAAACTAGCAGATTTGTATTTGTGCAAAAGAGTGTATTTTATCGTGGAGCAGAATTATTGGCTTGAAATGAATTTTAATTATTCCCAATCGCAAAGCTTCATTCATTCCCAAATTGATCCCGAAAATAATTCGCAGTAAGCACAAGTTCGCCACTAAATTACAAGCGGAATGTAGATTTAGCAATTCTGCACAGAGGATTCTTTTTTTTAATAAATCCTTCGCGTAAAATACAAAATATTTGCAAATTAAATTTGATCATACAATAAAATCCGTAACTAACAAAATAGATAGAAAAAAAAATTTTTGGGGGGGGGGGTGGCATTGGCAGGCAATAAATTTTTGTGTTTTCTAAAAAAATTCTACACTACTGCAAAAAAAATATTGAATACGAAAAACCACTTGTTTTTGTATAATATTTTCACCCTTCGGTATGGAGAGTAGATTAGCGCATTTCGGCGGGCGTTGAATTTGCAGGATTTACGAGTGAAATTGGCGCATAAACAATATTGCCACCCCCTAGGGGGTGGTTGCACATACACATATATACAAGTCCATACCTGCACATATAAGCGATAGAGAGATACAAGCTCGAGCAACACAATAATATATTTCTATCCGTGGCAATCCATGTTACAATAACACGTGATTCTGCATACCTGCTGGCATGATGTATGTATATGTACGACACAACGTTTCGGTCGAATAGATTCTATAAAGGATCATCTACATTCACAGGAGCCATTTTTTTTTATTGCTCCAAAAATCTGCTTAACCTATTTATTAAATATAGTTTTTAAGCGCACGAGAATTTTTTTGAAATCCAATTTTTGTAGTTGCGAATAAAGACATCGTTATTATTTGATAAAATAAACCGAAATTTACGAGGATTTAAGAAAAACTATCAAGCAATCCTTGAAATAAATGCCCTAGAAAAATTAATCGTAAAAATACATGAAATATTGCATTTTTAAGTATTTAAAAGTTAGCAATATATTTGTATAATCTAATAAAAGAAAAATATAAAATATATTTTTTGACAAAAAAAAGTATATTCTTTAATCACAATAAATACGTATTTTTGATAATTTTGAATAATTTTAAATTTTTGTTGAAAACTTTTAATTACTTTTTTAGTTTTTTTTTAATTATTGCCGATATTGTATACAAAACTGATAATATGAAAATTTCAATTTTGACTAAAATGATTTTTTTTTAGATAAAGAAATTACAAATTTTTAGCGCAAAAAAAATTGAAAGTTATATAAAGTTTTAAAATAATAGAATGATAAAGTAAATAATGTTTTTAATAATAGTGCAGAAAATTTTTAGCTTGCTGAATTTTCAATCATTTGATTTTTTTTTTAAATCCGCCTAATATTTTAATCAAAATTTAGCCAATTACTATATATATAAATAATTTTTTTTAATACGCCTCTGTAAGAAAAAGTATCAAAAACCCTGGTTTAGATAGCAATTGTTTGTTTGGGTGTCTCTTGAAAGAAATATACGTAAAAATAAGTAAGTTTATTCACTTTTTATTCATTTACTGTTATAACGAACCTTAATGAAAAAAATAAAATAAACTAAATTTTTAAAAATAAATGAATAAACCAGTTCATTAATTTTTTATTTAACAAAAACGTAAATTTAGGCGAGCCATAATATTTCCACACGAAAATGATTATATTTACTGCATTCTTTAGTAGTATGTCTTAAGCCAATGATCCTTACATAAGTGATCAATTGCAGTAGAAAATGCAGCAAGTCCACGAGTTTCAGATTATATTTATTCTAAAAATTGTGTCAAAATATATTTAATACATTATAAATAAAAAAATGTATCTTCTTAAATAATTTTTAAATTATTCGAAAAAATACCATTCTTACGATTTTCATTAATTTCTATTTATTTATATTAAAACGGATGTGTTCCGAAACACCCTGTATTGATATATTCACATGCACATATTATGTGATTGCTCTATTGAACAGTGTACATCATCAGTGCATATATATCCCAAAATATCTGCATATTCTGCCCGATACAGTGGCGTAGGCAAATATTCAAACACACGGAAGTAATGCGCTTGATTGTGTATTCGCTCAATTGTCAATCAATGGAAATATTACGATCGTGATTATGGCAATGATTGAGATTTTTTTTTTTTAATACTATGCTAATCGAGTTATTTGAATATTGGAACAATACGATTGCTTGTTTGAAATTTATTAATTTTGGACGTGAAATTTGTCTTTTAAAAATATTTATGTATAGAAATAAATACGATTTTCAATATTGTCGAAGACTAGACTAAGTGTGTATTGAATTTTTTTTTAAATCATTACTTTTCAATTATAACTTTTTGTGTTTTAAGAGAATTTAACTTTATTTTTTTTTAAATGATTTCTATTTTGAAATTTATTAATTTTGGACGTGACAATTGTGTTTTTAAAAATTATTCTTGTATAGAATTTGATTAGTTTTTCAATATTATCGAGGACTAACTGTGTATTGAATTAAAAAAAAATTCCATGGTTTTCAATTATAACTTTTTATGTTTTAAAAGAATTTAACATAATTTTTTTGTATTGTACACGTCACTGCTTCTTGCGCTATTTAACATTCAGTTAGGAATGTGCATAATATACACAAAATTTGTGCGCAATTTTTGTAATGCAACCCGCTCAGCTCGGCAAATATTCCATTTTGCATTTGCATACCGACAAACGACGTCATAATTAGACAAAAATGATTTTAATTTTAGCCAAAAATATATATAAACCAAAATATATTTAAACCCTAAAACTGTTACGACAAAAGCTAAATTTACATAACTTAATAATTGAATTTTTTTTTAATTTTTTTTCTGCTTAATAATTTTCTGCTTAATCATTTTACAAATTTTTTACAACCAGTTGAAGAACATATTTTTGTTTAATCTAAAGAAAATCTAAAGAAACACTCTTTAAAATATTTTTTTTAATATTTTTCTGCTAATTTTTTTGTTTAATAATTTTCTGTAATCATTTTACAAAAAATTTACAACCAGTTGAAAAACGTATTGTATATTTTTTGTTTAATCTAAATTGATATAAGGAAAAGAAGCAAAACTCGTTATATAAAATATATTTTCTAATTTTTTTAAATATTTCTTACTTAATTATTTTACAATTTTTTTAAGAACCAGTTGAAAAACGTGTTGTATATTTTTTGTTTAATCTTAATAGATATAAGGAAAATAAGCAACACTCGTTAAATAAAAGATATTTTTTAATTTTTTTTTTTCTACTTATTTTTTGTTTAGTAATTTTCTGTAATCATTTTACAAAAAATTTACAACCAGTTGAAAAACGTATTGTATATTTTTTGTTTAATCTAAATTGATATAAGGAAAAGAAGAAAACTCGTTATATAAAATATATTTTCTAATTTTTTAAAAATATTTTTTGCTTAATTATTTTCTGCAATCATTTTACAAAATTTTTACAACCAGTTGAAAAACGTGTTTTTGTTTAATGCTATATAGATAATAATCTAAGTAATAGATACAAGAAATAAAAGAAAAACTCGTTACATAAAATATATTTTCTAATTAAAAAATAATCATTTCTTTTTTGCTTAATAATTTTCTGCAATCATTTAACAAAAAAAAAAATTACAACCAGCTGAAGAACATTTCGTATATTTTTTGTTTAATCTAAATTGATATGAGGAAAAGAATAAAAACTAGTTATATAAAATATATTTTCTATTTTTTTTAAATATTTTTTGCTTAATTATTTTACAAAAATTTTAACAACCATTTGAAAAACGTGTTGTATATTTTTTGTTTAATCTTAATAGATATAAGGAAAATAAGCAACACTCTTTAAATAAAATATATTTTCTAATTTTCTAACAAAAAAAAATTTCTTTTCAGCGAGATGCCTTGAATTTGGAGCCGACAAACATCGCCAGTTGCGTCTCGAAGGGAAAATCTGAGGTGAGTTTTGCGATATCCTATACTTAACCCAACAGTTAATCCGTAATATATAACGCGCTTTTCTCCATTTCTCCATTTCTCCGTCTTCAGTGGAACTCTGAACACGCACGCATGCATAGACTATCCGCTAATCCTCCCCTGCTCTAACACAAGGCGTCGCGACGCACAGCGTCCCCCAAGCCGATAGTATTTTATTGTACCAAACATAACTGAAGATCCTGAAGATGGAGGCTTACAGAGAAACAGGAGACTTTATAGTGGATAAACTCAAAAAAAAAATGTATTCACGAGTTGTAAAATGACAAACTATAAACTATCTTTGCCTTGAGCTTTTTGCTCTATTTTTTTTTTGTTTTTTCAGTTATTTAGGATATTGCATTTGCATATTTGTGTTGGGGCTGCGTTTTTTTTGGGTAGTTTATGGCGGAATAAATTCAGACAAATCCATATGTATACGAAATATGGTCTGCAAGAGCAAACCAAAAGCTAATTCCGTAAAAGCTCGATCTAAAATATTAATATCGCTTGCTATTTGCTAGAAGTGAACGACTATCCGTTTAGAAATATTTTATATACAGGTTTCTAGCGAATTTTTTATCAACAAAATAGTTTTTTAGAAATGCATAAATGATTTTTTTTCCGAACAATCATTTTATAGTTTTGTTATATTAATTGCTAAAACTAATATTTAATTTATTGATTTAATCTTCAATCTTAGGCATTTTTTTTCTTTCTATTCGCCACCATTTTCTTCAATCAACTTAAATCTTCCATTTTTCCAACGTATTTTACATTTAGCTTCGTTCGAAGATCCTTTTAAATTCTACTTCTTAATTAGGAAAAATTTGACGCTTCAAAAAAAAATCTTTAAGGGGGCAGTTAATATAATCTTAATTAGCGTATTTGACCATAGATGACGCTGCGTGCATTTGGATTAATAAAACAAGAATTTACGATTTCTAATGTCTGTTGGTAAAATAAATTGATGAAGTTTTTCATTTTTAGCTCCAAAAGTGATTTGTATTTTTTTCAATCTAGAAATTTATTTGAAAACTGTAGCGAAGAGATCAAAATTTGTAAGCAAGTCGTTTGAAATATTCCAATTCATTTTTTTAAGGTTCCCCAAATTTTATCGTGAATTTTTGGCAGTCTTAAATTAGAAAAAAATTGACAATAAATTAGCGCAATTTAAAAAAATTCTAAAATAGAAACTTACATTTCAAATATCATCAGAGTCCGTCATTATCTAACCAAAACCCTTCTTAATGTACGTTAAAAATATTACGACCGTACGACTTTTCTGTACAATTTTTTCTCAATTCAAAATAAACCGTGCTTTTACGAAAAATTAACTTGGCAAGCCGCCCTCTTAATCAAAAAAAATTCTGCACCAGCCTGTACATTAACCTTCGCGTATTTACAAGTATTTTCCATCAGCTACTATATTTCACAAACCTTTTTCGAGCGATACATAAAAATACTTAAACCAAACTTCGAACGTCCATCCTTTTTCCCAGTCAACGCAAAACATACTGAAACCTTCCAGTAAACGTGAAATTTCGCAGTTAAACATTGCGCAAGACGTATGATACAGCTGAAGACGTGGATGATACAAATGCAAAACCTACCCCCCTGACTGGAACGCATGTCATAATTTAAAATGCAATTTCTTAGCAGCTCTACGTGAGGTGTAAAACCTCGCCACAACAACACGAATTTGTAGCGAAGAAAAGTTGTTCTTCACGATGATTTCTGTAATATTTTCTCATGTCTAGACTAACTAAAATTACTAGATACAGAATGGTTGTTTACAAATTTTTTTTTTAGCAATTTTTAAAAAATTGTGTTTCATCTTATAAACACCTTCGCCCTATTGAAATTTATCATTTCAGTATATACATTTATGTTAGACTAGTTTTTTAAATACACTTTAATAATATTCATTGCAAAACCTCGCCACAAAAACAATCTGCACGTGCGAATTTGTAGCGAAAGATAAATTGTTCTTTACGATGATTTCTGTAATGTTTTTTCATGTCTAGACGAAATGAAATTACAAAATACAGAATGGTTGTTTACAAAAAAAATGTTTAGCAATTTTTTAAAAATTGTTTTGAATCTTGAAACACCTTGGCCATATTGAAATTTATCGTTTCAGTATATACATTTGTTTTAGACTAGTTTTTTAAATACACTTTTATAATATTCATTGCAAAACCTCGCCACAAAAACAATCTGCACACGAATTTGTAGCGATAGAAAAATTGTTCTTCACGATGATTTCTGTAATGTTTTCTCACGTCTAGACGAATTGAAATTACAAAATACAGAATGGTTGTTAACAAAAAATTTTTTTTGCAATTTTTTTTAAATTGTGTTGAATCTTTTAAACACCTTCGCCATATTGAAATTTATCGTTTCAGTATATACATTTATTTTAGACTAGTTTTTTAAATACACTTTTATAATATTCATTGCAAAACCTCGCCACAAAAACAATCTGCACACGAATTTGTAGCGATAGAAAAATTGTTCTTCACGATGATTTCTGTAATGTTTTCTCACGTCTAGACGAATTGAAATTACAAAATACAGAATGGTTGTTAACAAAAAATTTTTTTTGCAATTTTTTTAAAATTGTGTTGAATCTTTTAAACACCTTCGCCATATTGAAATTTATCGTTTCAGAATATACATTTAGTTTAGACTAGTTTTTTAAATACACTTTTATAATATTCATTGTAAAACTTCTACACAATAACAATCTGCACGTGCGAATTTGTAACGAAAGAAAAATTGTTCTTCACGATGATTTCTGTAATGTTTTCTCACGTCTAGACGAAATGAAATTACAAAATACAGAATGGTTGTTTACAAAAAAAAATTTTAGCAATTTTTTTTAAATTGTTTTGAATCTTTTAAACACCTTGGCCATATTGAAATTTATCGTTTCAGTATATACATTTATTTTAGACTAGTTTTTTAAATACACTTTTATAATATTCATTGCAAAACCTCGCCACAAAAACAATCTGCACGTGCAAATTTGTAACGAAAGATAAATTATTCTTTACGATGATTTCTGTAATGTTTTTTCATGTCTAGACGAAATGAAATTACAAAATACAGAATGGTTGTTTACAAAAATTTTTTTTAGCAATTTTTTAAAAGTTGTTTTGAATCTTTTGAACACCTTGGCCATATTGAAATTTATCATTTCAGTATATACATTTATTTTAGACTAGTTTTTTAAATACACTTTTATAATATTCATTGTAAAACTTCTACACAATAACAATCTGCACGTGCGAATTTGTAACGAAAGAAAAATTGTTCTTCACGATGATTTCTGTAATGTTTTCTCACGTCTAGACGAAATGAAATTACAAAATACAGAATGGTTGTTTACAAAAAAAAATTTTAGCAATTTTTTTAAAATTGTTTTGAATCTTTTAAACACCTTGGCCATATTGAAATTTATCGTTTCAGTATATACATTTATTTTAGACCAGTTTTTTAAATACACTTTTATAATATTCATTGCAAAACCTCGCCACAAAAACAATCTGCACACGAATTTGTAGCGATAGAAAAATTGTTCTTCACGATGATTTCTGTAATGTTTTCTCACGTCTAGACGAATTGAAATTACAAAATACAGAATGGTTGTTTACAAATTTTTTTTTAGCAATTTTTTAAACACCTTGGCCATATTGAAATTTATCATTTCAGTATATACATTTATTTTAGACTATTTTTGTAATACCCATTAAAAATTTGATTCAATTTCTTTTAAATCTTCGTCAGGAAAATTTTTTTTTCAAGCGTTTCTTCCACACCATTTTTATGCCACACTTTTACTAGCCGGTAGTTTTTCGTCGTAAAAAAAATTCGCAGCAAAGCTCGATATAATCTAATAAACTGCGTCGCGTAACAAATAAAATTAACTCAAGTCATTTCGAAATCAACTAATAATGTAAATCTTTGAGCTGGCTGCGAGTTGGCTAGCTGAGCCATTTAGGAAGTGAATTGCGGTTGCGAGATTGAGCGGTATTTCACTAATTATTCCGAGAGATGGTGCTCTGGTAGCGGGTGAGGTGGTGGCGTCGGTCGCTGTGGCGGCATTCGTCAAAATTATCATATAATTACATCACTATCTTAGACTTGGCGCGCTCTTGCAGTTGATTAAACAAATTTACATTTCTCTTCGAGGCCCGCCAAGACTTCCAACCGCCAGCCGGTCGCGAATGCATTAAACTTGCCCCCAATAACTGAGATGTCTTTTCTAGATGGTAGTAAGTCCACGTGCGCTTTTAATCAAAATTTACATAAAAAAATAATTAATTTCTTCAACTTGAAACAATCCGTCCGTCGGTTTAAACATCTCTTTCTATATTCAATTTTGTAAGTATCTTGCTGCTTTTTTTACTATGTTTGGTAAAAGCTTTCAAAATCAGTTTTCAGATTAAGCTCGTGTCTCTTAACGGCCGACGGCCTCATCATTCATATTCTAATATCAGTTGATTTTCTAATTGAAATCTCTGCAAACTAAAACCACCGTTTTACTTTGTAAATTCCGCCAGTGTCTAGACCAGGGATTCTCAATAGAGTCGAAATATGTGGACCCCCATGGGCCAACGAATTGCGTAGTCAAACACTTATTTTACTATTTGAAAAGTTTAAATATTTTTTAAATACTGTGAGGAAGTGTAAAAATAATGTTTGAATTTTGTTTGCTTAATGTTATTTCATTTAATTTTTTTTTAATTTTTTATATATTTACATGCAAAATTTTGTAAATTACTAAAAAAATTATTTCAGTGGTTGATTAAAAAATTTTTTTAACGCGAAAAAATATCGTTAAATAATAATATACATAATTAATTATATGTTTTAGATGAATAATGACAATTATATGGTAATTTCTTTACCTGATTTAATATTTTTTACTAATAGTAAAAAAAATTTTTTATTTGTAGATTTTTTTATTTTATTTTTAATATTCTATATAAAATTCTGCGAAATATCTCAAAAATTTCCCTTAAAATCGCTTAAAATTTTTTTTACATAGAATCTCTGCAAAAAAAAAAGATTTGGAAACTCTGGTGAATACTTGTGTATGATTGTTTTGAAAAAATAATCCTAAAAATCAATTTGCGATTGAAATATTACTTTAGTCACTGCTGCGTTAACGCAATTTGTTTCTACAATAAAATTAATAGGTTAGAAAAATATATATAATCGTAATTAAAAAAAATTTAGTCCTATTTTATCAAACGAATATAAATTTTAGTGTGACAAAAAAGTTTGCACACAAAAAATTATTCTACATCAAACATATACTGCTTTTTATAATAGTATGTCTTAAGCTAATGATCCTTACTAAAATCCTACTAGTGTTAGAGAAAATGCAGCAAGTGCACTGTGATTCTAAATATTTTTATTACGAAAATTACGTTTTCACTTACAAAAATAAAAAAATTGAGTGGTTAATTAAATTTGTTGCAATAACATTTCAGCAACCACGACAAAAAAAAAATTAAATCAGATTTTGCAAACATTCACTATCAGGGATTTTAGATTGAAAATTAACAACTGATCTGTAGCCCGCGAAATAGCACTATAAATTTTTTTATCGAACAAATCATTTCTCTCCTCTCTTCCGTCATTATTTCTTGTTGTAATTTCATATATAACCATCGATCCCCTCGCTGATGGTAATTTGTAATTCAAATTATTTGACTACTTCGCAGCGAAGCATCAATTAGGCAATCGTCCGAATAACAATCTCCGTTCCCTTCTATTTTATCGTGCCTCGAAATGCGAGATATCTCTTCATATACCTCTTGAGCTGTGGAGGATCCTCGCCGCTGCAGCTAGAGTCCTTACGCAATGGCCAATATCTGCTCTGAAGAGCACCACGTGATATTACTATCCGTAATTGAAAATAATTCGACGATATTTTATATTCGTATAATTACGGATTTTTAATTGGTTTGGAAGTAAAATTTGTTGTGTTGAGGGTCACAAATATTTTCTAAAAGGCGATTTAATTTTTTTGTAAAGGGCGAATTTGAAATTAATCTAGTTTGTTTGATAAAAAATTTTTTTTGGCAGACTTGGAATTAAATTTTGCACTCATTCGTTTGACAAGAGAAAATGAAACAAAAACATTTCGCGGACTCGTTAATATGTGAAATAAATGGAAATGAATCACTCATTTTTAGTCATGCGAGTGTCAATGATCATATTTCGCTCCTACAGGATGATATATCTTTATTTGTTGGAAATAAAAACGTATTAGCTGGTCCAAAAAAAAAAGAACTGCTTTATGTATCGAATCAATCATCTACATAAGAAAGCAAATCAGCTGGTAAATCCTGCAAAAACGTTGTTATATCTAAAGCACATCGAACAAAAACTCACATTATTCCATAATATACAGGGTGTTTCATATGAAAATTTAAAATAAAATCTGCGTTGAAATATTGCAAAAATTGTTCAATTTTTGACCATTTTTTTAAACCATTTAGGAGCCATACGAATTTCTAAAAAAATATTCTTCAAAATAGTTTAGTTATCTTCCAATAGAAACTTTTGCAACATAAAATAAGTTTTTTGATAAAACAAACTTAAAAAAGAGGCTTCTTTATAAAAGTTTCAAACAGCGATATTTTCTTACCAAATATACTGTGGAATATGTTAATTAACCGCGCCACTGTGTATATTTACCAGCCTTGGTGTATGCTAATAAAATGCGTTTTTCTTTCTAAATATTATAGATCAATTATAGCAAAGGTCGACCATAAACACACACAACATTCTCGTAGTCATAATACATGTAAATAAGATTGTTTATTCTTAAGAAATTACGTATATTTATAACTTAACTCGTGTAGGTTATGCAAGAACTTCAGCGAAGATAATAACGCACAAAAATGATAGTAAAGACCAAAGAAGTGTCCGCATGCTTTATTGCACATTTGAAACAGCTGATAATGAATTTAATCAATTCTTTTATTGACCTAAAAGAAATGAACACAAAAAAATAACAAATATTTGATTTTTATGGTGAAGACTTTGTTCGAAATCAATTTTGTTTGATGGTGGGTTTTGTTTTGTTTAGCCAAACATTTATTTTCCAATAAGTAATTTCTTGCGTGCGAATAGTTGAATGGGTTATATAAATACAGCATTGCCAAGTTGCTAATTACACTAAAAATGGTTTAGGTATAATCGGCGCAACTGTTTATAGAAATCAATTACAAATATATTTTTAAAACGATTTTTTTTTGACAATTAGTTTTTTATTCATACAAAAAAATCGAATAGCAGATACATGCTTTTAATTACGCTTTATGCCATTTTATTAAAGCAATATTTCTTAAGGGGGTACCCTACATTTCAAAACGATGCTGACAATTACAGTTTTACTCTAAAACTGTATTAAAAATCAAATAAAAATGTAATAAGATATAATTGTTTTAAATATTAAGACATTCATATTATTGCTAAAAATCAACAATAGTTGGGCTTGAGCGATTTAATTTTAACATAGATAAATGCATGAATAGTCAATATTTTTTAAAGCGCCAGTTTTTTAACATTAAAATCAAGAAGCATGAAAAAAATTGCGAGAGTCGCTCGAGCGATTTTTTTTTCTTTAATTCGAAATTTAAAAAATAAAAAAATTTAATTACAACAATGTTTAAAAATGTGTCAAAAGAAATTAGAGAGATTAATGCATAACTAAAAAATAACTGCTTTTTTCTAAAATCTTTCTCCGCTTGCTATTTTCGATATTGAAAACCGAATTTGCCAAAATTGCTGCAAATTCCACATTTGATGTCCTTTCTAATAGCTCATACAATTGTTTTCTTTCACAAACTAGCATAAAAAAATGAATTTTAAGTTCTTGTTGCTTTTTTAACGCCATTTAAATTTTTCCTGTTAAATTATCGCTAAATCCATTCGATTGCATTTTATAATTTATTTAATTATTTAATTAAGTAATTGTTAAATTTTTCAAACATAAAACGGTTTTTCAAATACCAGCTCACAGCGAGGTGTATCTTTTACACACAAAAAAAAATTCTACACAGCTTTTTATCGATTATTGAAATTTTGTCGGTAGAAAATTCAAAATTCAGCGAAAAGATTGTTTTAACAAAACATCTGTGCAAATTTCTAAAAATCCGCTAAAAATTTAATTGTAAATTTGGAATTGTATTGTGCAATATTAAGGGGATACCGGATTTTTATGTTTTCAAATTAAATTGTAAATTTAAAAACATCCTACGTATTATGCAATATTAAGGGGATACCGGCTTTTTATGTTTTCAAATTTAATTATAAATTTGAAAACGTCCCTCGTATTGTGCAATATTAAGGGGATACCGGCTTTTTATGTTTTCAAATTTAATTGTAAATTTGAAAAGGTCCCTCAATGGAACTCGTGTAAATAACAAACGAATGATAGTGGCCATAGTTTTTGGCGATAATTATATCTTTAGGTATAATGTAAGCTAATAATAATGGAGTGGCTATAGAGGCATAATACAGCTGTATCTAAATCTAGATATACATGTCGGTATAGATATAGAATTCTGTGGCAGTTTGCATGGCCGTTCAAAAACGCATTTGTCAATGTTATCGTGACAAGTAGTATTGAATTAAACGGGACTCGCTGGTTCGCGTGTGTTTTTATCCATACCATAATATACACCGGAGTATAAATACAGATATATACCGAAGATAACACCAGCTATATATTTGTGTGGTAGGTAGACATGTTGAAAGACATGTCGTTCGTCAATCAAAACATGCCAGTTGACAGAAAATGAAGCATTTACTCTATATGTACTCAGTTTATAAATCTAAGAGGTGATCTACTTCTTCGAACTATCTAAACAAGAAAATACGCAGTGAGAAATGTTTTAACAAATATTACGTTTTTATAAAACAAAATTATTTGCTGCGATGCAGATTTATATTAATTTGAATTTTTTTTAAATTGATCCACCCTGTTTCTGGGACACAAATAGTTGAGGAGCGCTGAATTGTAGTATCACATATAATTTTGTTTGTAAAAAAAAGCAAGAGCGCTGCATTATAATATTACATATATTTTTTAGAAAGAAGTACAAGCATTTTCAAAAAATACACAATCAGCAATTTTTGTAACTAAAAAACGATAACTGCGGAATTTTCATTATAATTTTTTTTTTTTTAATATTGGATTGACTTAACTTTATATTACATATAATTCTGTGGAAAGAAAAACAAGTATTTTCAAAAAATACACAATCGGCAATTTTTGTTTCTAAAAAACGTTAACTGCGGATTTTTTAATGGATTTTTTTTTATAATTGACATAACTTAATATTACATATATTTTTTTAGAAAGAAAAACGAGCATTTTCTAAAAATACACAATCAACAATTTTTGTTACTAAAAAACGATAACTGCGGATTTTTTAATAGAATTTTTTTTTATAATTGACAACTTAATATTACATATATTTTTTTAGAAAGGAAAACAAGCATTTTCAAAAAATACACAATCGGCAATTTTTGTTACTAAAAAACGATAACTGCAGATTTTTTAATAGATTTTTTTTTATAATTGACATAACTTAATATTACATATATTTTTTTAGAAAGAAAAACGAGCATTTTCTAAAAATACACAATCAACAATTTTTGTTACTAAAAAACGATAACTGCGGATTTTTTAATAGAATTTTTTTTTATAATTGACAACTTAATATTACATATATTTTTTTAGAAAGGAAAACAAGCATTTTCAAAAAATACACAATCGGCAATTTTTGTTACTAAAAAACGATAACTGCAGATTTTTTAATAGATTTTTTTTTATAATTGACATAACTTAATATTACATATATTTTTTTAGAAAGGAAAACAAGCATTTTCAAAAAATACACATTCGGCAATTTTTGTTACTAAAAAACGATAACTGCAGATTTTTTAATAGAATTTTTTTTTATAACTGACAACTTAATATTACATATATTTTTTTAGAAAGAAAAACAAGCATTTTTAAAAAATATACAATAAACATTTTTTTTTACTAAAAAAACGATAACTGCGGATTTTTTAATAGAATTTTTTTTTTATAATTGACATAACTTAATATTACATATATTTTTTTAGAAAGAAAAATAAGCATTTTCAAAAAATGCACAACCAGCAATTTTGTTAATAAAAAACGACAACTGCGGATTTTTTATTATAATTTTTTTTTAAATAATTGGTTGACTTAGCCGTTATTTTGTGATATTTCATAATATTCTATTATTTCCTAGATAGAAAAAACATTATTAGTAATGATGATTAAAAAAATATAATAGTGGTTTTTTTATTACAATTATAAAATTATAATAAAAATTTTATTTTTCATTATTAAAAACTTGCTGATTCTATACTTTTTATTTTAATTTTATATACATTTTACAAAATATATACATAAAATACCAAAGTTCATGGAATGCTACCCTGAGGTACCCCGAGGTGATTCCGCATCATTTTATATGATTTTTAATGAGAAATGTCTTAATGAGAAACAACGCCTTGGTTAGTAAATTTCAAAATAAATTATTCATTAACGCGTTTAATTTCTAAGTACCAAAATTTTTTAAGTGCCTATAATTTAAATGGAAATATTTGATGAAAACTCTTTTTTAATGTTTAAAAACGGAATTAAAAATTTTTTACGGAAGGATATAAAAGAATTAAAATAACGTTAAAAAAAAGGAAGTAAAAAATTATAATTTTCTGTAAAAAAAAAAAATAAACATTTTCAACATTTTGTGAATAATCTAAGTGCCTGTAAGTAACAAATTTTGAAATTTTTTAAATAATACAAGTGGCTATAATTATCACCTATAAAAAAGATTTTAAAGAGTCTTAAAGTCTTAAAATCTTCTGCTCGGTTTAAAAAATATTATCCTCGCTAACAAATTGGCGATAGCGAAAAGGCTTATTTCACAGCTAAGAGTACAATTTTTCATAATTTGGATTAAATTTTTTTTCTCATTAGGCGGCCTGTGAAAAATCATATGTCATTGAAAATTTAAAAAAAAAAAATTATATTTGAATCGGTTGTATTTTTCTTTAAACTAAGTTTTTTCTGTAGTATAACCTAAAGTAGCAAATGCCCATATACTATATCATGTATATGCTAGATGGCATCTTTGTCACAGATAGACCTTGATGAACCACTGCGATGTCACACCGTTGACAAGATCGCGATGATGGATGACCGCTTGGTGAATAACTGCGTTGTGTCACACTCTGACACTTTTCGTCATTCATGAAAATTTTATTTGATATTATACCAAGACGAACTTACCGTTTTTTATACACAAAAAAAATAATTGACTATTTTTTTTTCTAAAATTGGCCATCGCTAAAGTTTCTTCATGTAAGTCTTTTTATATTTGCAGAAAGAAAATTGAGAAAAAAATATTTAAATTAAATTTAAAAAATCATATGCGTTTTTTGTCGCTGTTTATATAAAATTATTTTATTCGATATGAATACGAAACTTGCATTTATTACATAAAATAGAATGACTAAAAGAATTTTTGAATAAAATTTGTTCATTACAAAGAATTCATTCATTTTTTGCATCTGTTCTTTTTTTTTGAGAAAAAATTTCACTGTCGATTTTTGATTAAAATTATCACAAACGAATTTTTCGTTTTGTTGAACTTTTTATCGACGACGTTTATTTTATAGAAAAAAATATTAGATGTTTTTTAAAAATTATATAAATATATTATATTTTTATTTTTTATTATAAAAAGTTGATTATTTTTATAACATTTTTTTTTATTCTAGCAGATTTTAATAATTCTAAAAGTGAAAACTTTCCTCTATAGTAGTGATAAATAAAAAGTTTGATCGTCACAAATAAAAACAAAAAAACGTATTGAGGAAAAGTTTCTAATAATATTTTTGGAATTGTTCTTAAAGAAATTATTTTATATGATATAAAGATTGAAACGGTTTATTATTAAAAAATAATAATTGACTGCATTTTTATAAAATTTGTTCCATCAGGAAAAATGGATTTGTATTTTAAAGAAAAAAAATTATTATCACAGAATTGAACAATTTTAAAAGTGTTAAGTGTTTTTAAACGCTTCAGTTGCTTTGAACACAAAGAAAAACTATATAAATTCAGAAAAAAATATTAAAAATATGTTAATATAGCGTTTTTTTTATGAAGGTGATTCATAAAAATATGATGTAAAAAAATTAACATTAATTAACTAGAACTCTTTTCATACAATTTATTAATCAGATGAAGTTGATTCACTTTTTAGAGAAAACTTTTTATTAATGCAGATTTGAACAATTTCTGTAACCATTTTTTGATTAACACAAACAAAAATTTTGTAAATCACGAAAAAATCTTTTACACATTTTTTTTATAGGATAACAAAGAAAAATATGAAATTCAAAAAATAATTCCAAAACAGTGTTGTTATGGTCCTTCTTAAAAAACATCTTTTTTATGTGATGTGAAGCTGATCCTGGTGATTATTATATAGAAAAAAAATTATACAAGTTTTTTTTTATAAATTTTGTTCATCACAAAGAATGTATCATGTTTTTTTTTTAAATACTTTTTATTGTTTTAATTCGAACCATTTTTAAGGCGAATTTCTTTTGGATTATTTAATTTGAAAGTCTTTTATGATGTTATGAAAAAAAAAAATTCAGAAATATTTTTAAAACATTAATATAGCGTTTTTTAATGGTGGTTCATTACAATATGATGTAAAAAAAAATTGCATTTGAAACATTAATTAAAATACTGGAACTCTCTTCATAAAATTTATTAATCATTAATCAGTTTTTGAGAAAACTTTTTATTAATGCAGATTTGAACAATTTTTGTAATCATTTTTCGACTAACACAAATAAAAGATTTGTAAAAAAAAAAAAAATCTTTTTCACTACATAAGTTACTTAAAGAAAAATTAAAGAAACAATAGGAAATTGAAAAAATAATGCCAAAACTGTGTTTTTTATAGTCCTTCTTAAGAAAACATCGTTTTTACATGATGTGAAGCCGATCCTGATGATTATTATAGAAGAAAAAAAACATGTCCTTTTTTATAAATTTTGTTCATCACAAAAAATTAATATAGCGTTTTTTTTATGGTGGCCCATAAAATTTTTTTTTTGCATTTATAACATCAAATAAAATACTACAACTCTTTTTATAATACAAATCGTTTTATTATTGCAGATTTGTAGAATTTTTTTTTTTAAACTAAGATGAATAAAAATTACAATTCTTCAGCCGTTTTAATAAACACAAAAACTATTAAAACCAATAAGAAAAACTAAACAATTTCAAAAAGTTTTTTTTTTATAATCTCAAAAAAAAACATTCAACTTCTCATAAACTTGACGAAAGTATTTCAATAAATATATACTACAAACATTTTCACTACGACTAAATATAAATAATTCCGACGAGTATTTATTTACACTACTAGTATTTTCACAAAGTATGTGAAATCGATAACCATAGCAAGAATTGACTTGAAATTGGTTGGTAATGGATTTTTTTATGTACGAGTGTATTTATAATGGATTACTCGCGTGCTGCAAGAACAAAAAAAAAAACAAAGCTATATACCAAATCCCCTAAATTGTAATGTGATCAGAATTCTGGAGGGTGCTCTAATTATACATTATTTATATCAAAACTACGGCGGGTTGAAAATAATACTTTTCTTGCCTTAAATTTTTTTTTTACCATCAATTGGTAACTTTTCGTGCACGTTATGTTTCGAATTAAATTTACCCACCGGCATTCGTATCTTTATCAGAGCGTTTATTAAATTTTGCTCATCCCGAATGTTGATGGTAAATATCAAGAAACGAAATTCCAAATTCGCACCAACAAATATTAGAATGGGACGTATTATGGCATAAATGTACAATTCTAACTTAACTGGCGATGCGATGAGCTAATTGAAAAATGTTATATAAGAAGCTGGTGGGAATATTAATTTACTTGCGGGATACAAAATAAGTGAGTTGGATTACGTAGGAACATGATATGTACCTGCATGAGCGCGGAACATGTTCGAAATATACGCGAAAGTTTGCTGTGAAAAGATTCTTCGAATTCGCGAAAAATGCACGTGGAATTCTTCTAAATGAAACTTATTATTATTCGTCGTTGATGAAAAGTTCAATAAATAAAAATGATTTTTTTTTAAGCTAATCTCTGGTAAAATTGTTTAAATGTACTAGAAAAAATTGTTTAAAAAAAAAGGATAAATTTTTTGTGATGAACAAACTTTATATCACAGGCTGTATTATTATTTTTCTATATAACAAACACCAGGACCGGCTTCTTATCATACAAAAAAGATATTTTTTATGAAGGGCCTTTGTTCTTTATGGGCAATTATTTTTTGAATATCCGATTTTTTCCTTTAATTTTTCTTTATGTTGCTTTATAAAAATTTTGCGAAAAATGCACGTGGAATTCTTCTAAATGAAACTTATTATTATTCGTCGTTGATGAAAAGTTCAATAAATAAAAATGATTTTTTTTTAAGCTAATCTCTGGTAAAATTGTTTAAATGTACTAGAAAAAAGTGTTTTTAAAAAAAGGATACATTTTTTGTGATGAGTAAAATTTATATCGCAGGCTGTATGATTATTTTTCTATATAACAAACACCAGGATCGGCTTCATATCATACAAAAAAGATATTTTTTATGAAGGACCTTTGTCCTTTATGGGCAATTATTTTTGAATATCCGATTTTTTCCTTTAATTTTTCTTTATGTTGCTTTATAAAAATTTTGCGAAAAATGCACGTGGAATTCTTCTAATGAAACTTATTATTATTCGTCGTTGATGAAAAGTTCAATAAATAAAAATGATTTTTTTTTAAGCTAATCTCTTGTAAAATTGTTAAAATTTACTAGAAAAAAAAGTGTTTTTAAAAAAAGGATACATTTTTTGTGATGAGTAAAATTTATATCGCAGGCTGTATGATTATTTTTCTATATAACAAACACCAGGATCGGCTTCATATCATACAAAAAAGATATTTTTTGTGAAGGACCTTTGTTCTTTATGGGCAATTATTTTTTGAATATCCGATTTTTTCCTTTAATTTTTCTTTATGTTGCTTTATAAAAATTTTGCGAAAAATGCACGTGGAATTCTTCTAAATGAAACTTATTATTATTCGTCGTTGATGAAAAGTTCAATAAATAAAAATGATTTTTTTTAAGCGAATCTCTTGTAAAATTGTTAAAATTTACTAGAAAAAAAGTGTTTTTAAAAAAAGGATACATTTTTTGTGATGAATAAACTTTATATCACAGGCTGTATGATTATTTTTCTATATAACAAACACCAGGATCGGCTTCATATCATACAAAAAAGATATTTTTTATGAAGGACCTTTGTCCTTTATGGGCAATTATTTTTTGAATATCCGATTTTTTCCTTTAATTTTTCTTTATGTTGCTTTATAAAAATTTTGCGAAAAATGCACGTGGAATTCTTCTAAATGAAACTTATTATTATTCGTCGTTGATGAAAAGTTCAATAAATAAAAATGATTTTTTTTAAGCGAATCTCTTGTAAAATTGTTAAAATTTACTAGAAAAAAAAGTGTTTTTAAAAAAAGGATACATTTTTTGTGATGAGTAAAATTTATATCGCAGGCTGTATGATTATTTTTCTATATAACAAACACCAGGATCGGCTTCATATCATACAAAAAAGATATTTTTTATGAAGGACCTTTGTCCTTTATGGGCAATTATTTTTGAATATCCGATTTTTTCCTTTAATTTTTCTTTATGTTGCTTTATAAAAATTTTGCGAAAAATGCACGTGGAATTCTTCTAAATGAAACTTATTATTATTCGTCGTTGATGAAAAGTTCAATAAATAAAAATGATTTTTTTTTAAGCTAATCTCTGGTAAAATTGTTTAAATGTACTAGAAAAAAGTGTTTTTAAAAAAAGGATACATTTTTTGTGATGAGTAAAATTTATATCGCAGGCTGTATGATTATTTTTCTATATAACAAACACCAGGATCGGCTTCATATCATACAAAAAAGATATTTTTTATGAAGGACCTTTGTCCTTTATGGGCAATTATTTTTGAATATCCGATTTTTTCCTTTAATTTTTCTTTATGTTGCTTTATAAAAATTTTGCGAAAAATGCACGTGGAATTCTTCTAATGAAACTTATTATTATTCGTCGTTGATGAAAAGTTCAATAAATAAAAATGATTTTTTTTTAAGCTAATCTCTTGTAAAATTGTTAAAATTTACTAGAAAAAAAAGTGTTTTTAAAAAAAGGATACATTTTTTGTGATGAGTAAAATTTATATCGCAGGCTGTATGATTATTTTTCTATATAACAAACACCAGGATCGGCTTCATATCATACAAAAAAGATATTTTTTGTGAAGGACCTTTGTTCTTTATGGGCAATTATTTTTTGAATATCCGATTTTTTCCTTTAATTTTTCTTTATGTTGCTTTATAAAAATTTTGCGAAAAATGCACGTGGAATTCTTCTAAATGAAACTTATTATTATTCGTCGTTGATGAAAAGTTCAATAAATAAAAATGATTTTTTTTAAGCGAATCTCTTGTAAAATTGTTAAAATTTACTAGAAAAAAAGTGTTTTTAAAAAAAGGATACATTTTTTGTGATGAATAAACTTTATATCACAGGCTGTATGATTATTTTTCTATATAACAAACACCAGGATCGGCTTCATATCATACAAAAAAGATATTTTTTATGAAGGACCTTTGTCCTTTATGGGCAATTATTTTTTGAATATCCGATTTTTTCCTTTAATTTTTCTTTATGTTGCTTTATAAAAATTTTGCGAAAAATGCACGTGGAATTCTTCTAAATGAAACTTATTATTATTCGTCGTTGATGAAAAGTTCAATAAATAAAAATGATTTTTTTTAAGCGAATCTCTTGTAAAATTGTTAAAATTTACTAGAAAAAAAAGTGTTTTTAAAAAAAGGATACATTTTTTGTGATGAGTAAAATTTATATCGCAGGCTGTATGATTATTTTTCTATATAACAAACACCAGGATCGGCTTCATATCATACAAAAAAGATATTTTTTATGAAGGACCTTTGTCCTTTATGGGCAATTATTTTTGAATATCCGATTTTTTCCTTTAATTTTTCTTTATGTTGCTTTATAAAAATTTTGCGAAAAATGCACGTGGAATTCTTCTAAATGAAACTTATTATTATTCGTCGTTGATGAAAAGTTCAATAAATAAAAATGATTTTTTTTTAAGCTAATCTCTTGTAAAATTGTTAAAATTTACTAGAAAAAAAAGTGTTTTTAAAAAAAGGATACATTTTTTGTGATGAGTAAAATTTATATCGCAGGCTGTATGATTATTTTTCTATATAACAAACACCAGGATCGGCTTCATATCATACAAAAAAGATATTTTTTATGAAGGACCTTTGTCCTTTATGGGCAATTTGAATATCCGATTTTTTCCTTTAATTTTTCTTTATGTTGCTTTATAAAAATTTTGCGAAAAATGCACGTGGAATTCTTCTAAATGAAACTTATTATTATTCGTCGTTGATGAAAAGTTCAATAAATAAAAATGATTTTTTTTTAAGCTAATCTCTTGTAAAATTGTTAAAATTTACTAGAAAAAAAAGTGTTTTTAAAAAAAGGATACATTTTTTGTGATGAGTAAAATTTATATCGCAGGCTGTATGATTATTTTTCTATATAACAAACACCAGGATCGGCTTCTTATCATACAAAAAAGATATTTTTTATGAAGGACCTTTGTCCTTTATGGGCAATTATTTTTTTCTTTAATTTTTCTTTATGTTATTTTATAAAAAATTGTGAAAAAGATATTTTTCGTGTTTTACAAATTTTTTATTTGTGTTAATCGAAAAATGATTACAAAAATTGTTCAAATCTGCATTAATAAAAAGTTTTCTCAAAAAGTGAATCAACTTCTTCTGATAAATAAATTTTATGAAAAGAGTTCCAGTATTTAATTAATGTTGCAAATGCAATTTTTTTTTTACATCATATTTTTATGAACCACCATTAAAAAAACGCTATATTAATGTTTTAAAAATATTTCTGAATTTTTTTTTTCAAAAATCATTTGATAATCATAAAATACACTTTCAAATTAAATAATCCAAAAAAATTCGCCTTAAAAATTATTCGAATTTAAGCATTAAAAATTCTTTAAAAAAAAAAACAGGATACTTTTTTTGTGATACAAAATTTATAAAAAAAAAGCCTTGTGTTATTTTTTCTATATAATAATCACCAGGATCGGCTTCACATCATATAAAAAAGATGTATTTTAAAAAGGGCCATAAAACACTGTTTTGGAAATTGTTTTTTGAATTTCGTATTTTTTCTTTAATTTTATATATAAAAAAAATGTGTAAAATATTTTTTTCGTTTTTTACAAAAATGTTGTTTGTGTTAATCAAAAAATGGTTACAGAAATTGTTCAAATCAGCACTAAAAAAAAGTTTTCTGTAAAAAGTGAATCAACTTCATCTGATTAATAAATCGTATGAAAAGAGTTCCAGTATTTTATTTAATGTTAATTTTTTTACATCATATTTTTATGAACCACCGTCATAAAAAATGCTATATTAACATATTTTTAATTTTTTTTCTGAATTTATATAGTTTTTCTTTATGTTCAAAGCAACTGAAGCGTTTAAAAAAACTTAACACTTTTAAAATTGTTCAATTCTGTGATAATAATTTTTTTTCTTTAAAATACAAATCAATTTTCCTGATGGAATAAATTTTATAAAAATGTAGTCAATTAATTTTTTTTATAATAAACCGTTTCCATCTTTATATCATATAAAATAATTTCTTTAACAATAACTCCAAAAATATTATTAAAAACTTTTGCTCAATTTTTGTTTTTATTTGTGACGATCAAACTTTTTATTTATCACTACTATAGAGGAAAGTTTTCACTTTTAGAATTGTTCAAATCTGCTAGAATAAAAAAAAATTGTTTAAAAATAATCAACTTTTTCTAATAAAAAATAAAAATATAACATTTTAATATAAATTTTAGAAAACACCTACTAATATTTTTTTCTATAAAATAAACGTCGTCGATAAAAAGTTCAACAAAACGAAAAAATTCGCTGGTGATAATAATTTCAATTAAAAATCTACAGTAAAATTTTTTCGCAAAAAATCTTTCCATACCCATAAAATAAATTCATAAAATTCATAAAACACTTCCAAATGAATTAACACAAAAACAAAACGCGAATACGAAATCCTTTTCTATCTCCAGCGAAACGAAGGTGTGTTCATCTTGATACCACGAATCATCATCGTACACTACACAACATCCCAAGACGCCTCGCCTCGTTGGCACTGGCGTCCCGACGCCCAAGCCAACTCGCGTTCTCTTTCTTCGGCGCTAGCGTCTTGTTGTTTGCCGTCAGTCTTCATTCGCGTCGCTCTCTTTTACATAATACTATGTAAATAGGATATCGTCTCATGTATATATGTGTATATATGAAACCTTATTAGATGATGTCTACCCCGAGCAAAAAAAAAAACAGAAATAAAACTCGTAAAAAAAAACGCGCATCTGTAGAATTGTGTTCGTTATAATTCGTTGTACGAATGAATTTAATGAGTGAAATTTTATACGCACCGTCGGAATTAATATTATAACGTCGGAATTGGAAATATAAATTTTGTTTCTAATATTTTACGTGTTTTTTTTTCGTCAAAATGTGATGGGGTGATATTTTTTTCTGGACGCAAATAAAAATTCCATGTTGTTAGAAATTTTATTTTTTTAAACGACATTTTTTTTTTAATCGCGTGAAAGTTTTGTGGAAAGTTAAAATAATATTTTTCGTCAAACCATCAGGACCGGTCTGAAATATTTCTGACGAACAAATTGATCCTTTTTACAGCAACCTTTTGATGACAGGTTTTTTTTTATAGATAATTTGGAAGTAATTGGTAATTTTTTTTGGCAATTAAAAATCCCGTTAATTTCTCTGCTTAAAATATTTTCGATAAAATGTAAATAATTCGTAAGTGTTAAGGTGAAGATAATTTTTCTTTTAAAAAAATGAATTTTTACTAATTATTATTTTAAGACAATAAACAGTAACACAAAATAGTATTAAAAATATAAATTAGTGTGATAATAGACAATTTTAGATAAATAGATAAAAATAATTATATTTCAAATTATTTTAATGTAAATTACTCACAATTTAATCAACTAGTATTTTTTAAATTTATTTTTAATCATCCTTAGCTAATTCCCACTATTAAGGCCGGCCCTGCTTAAACGCCACAACTCTTAATATCTTTAAATCTCCTCTTAATATTATCCCTCGCTTCAATTTCACCCCAAAACACTTTAAACTTACCCCTAGTTATTGCGTTACCTTCATAATAAATCTAAATTTCTGTACGCAAATTGTCGTAATTTAATTTAAAATTCCTCTCCGTTTTATTAGTAATCGTAATATATTACGACCACTTTTTTAACATATTAAAATCCATGTTGTTTTCCAAAAAAAAAAATTGCTTTTTTTCATCAGTTTCCCCAAGCACGTGCAAGAAATGTTAATTTTCTTCCAAAAGAATTAATATCTCAAAATCCAAATGAATTTTTTCAATCGTTTTTTTTTAATCATCTCTATCTAAATATCTAATTTCTAAAATAAATTTTATTCAACAAAAATCTTGATTTCATTTATTTTAAACCACTTAAAGCTTTTTCACAAACCATTACGATACGAATCTCTTATTTACATTTTTTACACAACCTGTTTTCATCCCCTATTTTCATCCAAACCCACCCTCGACAATGCCACGTTCATGTTCTTATAAAAATGATTTATTCGTGAAGCACATGTTCTTTTTATCTACAACTGCAAATGTTAAAAGAAATCAAATAGAAAAACACAAAAAAAATTTACACCTCGCAAAACTACACGAAAGTATTATATTAAAAATATTTTCTTTAACATATAAAAAAAAATTTACAATAAAATGTACATACTCCTAATATAAACCCACCTCTACCTGTCTTTGCTTCTACGCTACCCTCTTCAATCAATTTTTACAAAATATTTTTTTTAAGCAGTCCATGCCTCGCGACCATACACGTGTGTATATGGCACCAAAATAAAAAATTCCTTCGACCAACTTGCGACGTCTTCACGCGTGCATGTCACGTCCCGAGCTACATTCTCTTCGCAATGCCGTGCATATATACGAAACGATATTGCACGTACGTAGAAACAAACGTAGTTGCGGAACGTAATTATACGCACAATTGATTAAAATGTACCGTGGCAATTATGGGGGTGGAGGGTGGCAAACGTCGCCTCTGTATATATTCCAAGCGACGTTCCGTTTCGGAATTAAACGGCTCGTGACGTTTAATTTTCCGCCGCCGAAACGGCAGCGATGTATAAATCAGCGGGTTTATAGTATCCTGTTGGGAGATCCTCATCCTCCATCTCTTTGATGGGGATGCTGTTTTGGGCAGCTCCAAATCGCAGGTGACTGTGACTTCTTTCGTTGGTGATCGTTCACGTGATTTATTTTAGAAATTATTCTAAGGTGGAAGTTAATATTTATTTATTTCAATTAATAAATAAATTAATTAATTAATTTATATATTTATTTATATATTTATTTATTTATTTCCCATCAATTGACAGTAGCATTTGTTTCGTACCGTACACGTGATAATCAAAAAACTAAAAAAAAAAAGTATATGATTAAATTCCCTATAAAATGACTTTGTAGAATAATACAAGATATATTTAAAATAAAATTTTGTTAATGTAATTATGTAATTTGAAACTGAAAATTTCGTCATTTGTTTAAATAATCACGACAATTGCGAATTTAAAATAAAATAAAATAAATGTTATCACAAATAGCGCAGTCGATAGTTAAATAAAGGGACATAAAAATAAATGGCAAGGATCATTATAATAATCACAACAATAATAGAATTTGTGCAAAATAGATTTAACATAGTGAAATTTTTTATAAAAGGGATTCACAAAAAGGGTTATTAAGTTATATAGCGTATGGTAAATTGATTTTTTAAAATTTGATAAGCATTTAATTGATCCATAAAAAAAAAATACCAAAAGATATACAGAATGAGTTAATTGTTGTATCGATTTTTTTTTTGATTTTTTTTTTGCTCAGCACGAACCAGCAGCTATTAAATTTTAAAAAATGTTTCAAAATTACCAAAAAAATCAAATAATCAAAAAATTTCGTGTTTTTTTTAGTCGTTCTTTATTCGGTGAATTAAATATGAAAAATACAACTGATATATCTGGCGCTAAGAATCTATTCGGATAGATATTAGTATTTTTGTTTTTCTGTTAATTTTTTTTCGAAAAAAAAAATCAAAATTTTTCGTTTGCCTGTTAAATAAATGCCGTTTATTGCATATGTAGTACCAATGTACTACATATGCATTTTTACAAATATCTTGTGTTTTTGTGTCATTTAGCACGATATAAATTATAAATATTAATTTGCAAGTCTTCAAATGTGTTTAGTTTTCAAAAACCAGGCGGTTGAGGAAGCGAATAAAAAATTACAAGCAAATATTAAGAAGCTAATTTACATTCGCATTTTATAAAACATTTATTCGAAACTATTTTTAATAATTTCCACATTGAATAATTTTTTTTATAATATTATGAGTTTGATTCTAAAAATAGCTGAACCAGAATTTTTTTTTGTGAACAATTGAATTTTTTTTATAATTTATACCGTTGGTAAATGAAATATGTATTTTATGAAGTTATTTTATAATTTTGAAAATTTCAATTCTTCGAAAACGTACAAAAATTATATGATTTCAAAAAAAAATACATACTTGAAAATAATACTATATCATACACGACGTTGCCATATATTGCAATTTCTGAAAATATTATATATTTTCTAATATTCATTAGATTATCTTATGATCCTTTTACAGCTACAATTTTTTTTAATGAACTAAAAAAAATTATGTAATATATCCCCTTTTTTGATAGCCATCAAATCGTTGTTTATTCAGTGAATTAAATATGAAAAAATATAATCATACAACTGATATATCTGGCGCTAAGAATCAGTGCAGTTAGATAATAGTATTTTTGTTTTTCTGTTAATTTCTTTTCAAAAAAAAATAAATGCCGTTTTTTTGTCATTTATAGCATGATATAAATTATAAATGTTAATTTTCAAGTTTTCCTAAAAAAACCAGGCGGATGAGGAAGCGATTAAAAAATTACAAACAAAAAAACGCAAATATTAAGAAGTTAATTTACAATCGCATTTTATAAAACATTTATTCGAAACACTTTAATAATTTCCACATTGAATAATTTTTTTTATAATATTATGAGTTTAATTCTCAAAATAGCTGAACCAGAATTTTTTTTTATGAACAATTGATTTTTTTTATGAACAATTGAATTTTTTTATAACTTATACCGTTTGTAAATAATGAAATATGTATTTTATGAAGTTATTTTATAATTTTGAAAATTTCAATTCTTCGAAAACGTACAAAAATTATATGATTTCAAAAAAACCACATTCTTGAAAATAATACTATATCATGCGCAACGTTGCCATATATTACAATCGATGAAAATATTCATTAGATTATCTTATATCTACAATTTTTTTTTATAAACAAAAAAAATTACGTAATATAATGTCCTAATATACAAATCTTTTCAAATAATTTTTGTTACACTTCCAATATTTTTTTTTATATTACTCGCTTATTTTTACATATGGTTCTTATCTCCATGTATCGATCGAGAAAACTTTCTACAAGTAAAGTTTTCCATGGAGGAACATCACCGATACTTCCTCAATGGACGTTTCTTTATATTTTCATACAGACAACACGAAATAAACGTGGAAAAACCACACCATGAGCATTCAAAAATACCAAAACAGAAAACTTTTCGGTACGGTTCAGTTCAAAGGACTTTGTCCGCATTTCTCTTGCATTTTCCGTATACTTATACCTCGCAACGTTTGCATTATTCTGTAAACGTTTGCTTACCACTTTCTTCCGAACGCAAACTCAACTTTATCTAAATACACACATAGCTTTCGTGTTGTTGCGCAGTCTGTCGGACGTTTTTTTCTTGTCTTTTCACTCTTGGATAACGGAAGCTAGTTGACCTGGCCAGCTTCACGTTACAGTGGAAAAAGCTTTTCCATCGTTCGAAAGCCAACGTCTGGTTTGCTCGAGTGACATAGTACAGTGTTTTTCGTTTCGTTCACATTGTACGAAAAAACAACTCGACTTATTACGAGATCGGGAAAGTATTCCGTAATTTCTGCACGAAAAAGTTAAATTGTCGAGTTTAAACAAGCGGTGAGAAATTGTGGTTTTTATATATCGAAAAATTTTCTTGAAGTAAAATTACATGATCCGATAAAAGGACATGGCACGAAATTTTGAAAAATGATTTTTTTATATCGATCTGAAAATTGTATACATTTTTTGTTTTGCCAAAGCAACAATTTGTTGACTTTTTTAATAATTGCTCGCCGCTATAAACATTTCCACGAATATTTCGAAATATCTTCACCAAAGTGGCTATACTGAAGTATACACAAAAAAAATTTTACTTAAATTTAATAAAAAATAAATAAACTAACGATACGAAATTTTGTGTGGATAAAAACAAAATATTATTAATCCTTAACTTTTTGTATATATAATTTCTATCTTTGAATCACTAACTTTCCACTTTGGAAGTAAACAAGTACAGATCATTTGGCATAATGCAACACGAAAACAAATATCCCAAGAATGTTAAAATGAACAGAGGATGGCTATAAATAAATTCTTGACTTGGTACTTTAGTTAATTGTGAAAGCACGAGAGCACTGAAAATTGCATTTTAATTAGCTTTGACAAACGGCCCTTTCAATTCTCCCTTCGGTTAATTCTGTACGTATACATTCGTATGCGAATATTTCTCGTGGGCATAAGAAATTTTGTTCTTGTAAAATAATTAATTAAAAATATATATATAAAGTTGTTCGTTGATGCAAATTTTTTTATATTAGAAAAAAAAATTATTTGTACATTTCTAATCTAGTTAATGCGATGAACAAGAAATTCTTAAAATTTGTTATTGATCAAAAATCCGAGGAGTAAAATTTTTTATTATTTAAAAAAAAATACATATTTATTGCGCAACTTTTTCTTGACCAAACATTTATTTTCAACCATTTGAAGCTTTTCTGCAATTATAAATCATAACATGCACATCATACCATAAATTCAACTAAACACCACGCTGAATATATCTTTGCCAACATGTGCAATTTGCAGACTAAATTCCAATGATATAAATATCTGCATATGTAAGCCACATACATAAACAAAGATGTTGGGCAACATTCCATATTTCGATTGGATTTTTTATTAATAATACATACGCAAACAAGCAAAAATAACTAATTTTAACTAATCATTCCAAAAAATGAAGAAGTGTTAAATAGGCGTTTAAAAAATACATTACACGTCTTGGTTGGATGTTCTTTAGAACGACGCGAGATTTTCTTAGCGGTGATTTAACAGTTCTGAAGTAACAACAGACCTTCGGCGTGTAATTTAATCTTAACCGGCGGCACCAGAAGATTTCGAGCAGCGTCGTGAATTAAATCAATCATTCTAAAAAGTGAAGAAGTATTAATAAAATGTTAATAGGCGTTTAAAAATATATTACACGTCTTGGATGTTCTTTAGAGCCACGCGAGATTTTCTTAGCGGTGATTTAACAGTTCTGAAGTAACAACAGACCTTCGGCGTGTAATTTAATCTGAATCGGCGGCACAAGAAGATTTCGAGCAGCGTCGTGAATTAAATCAATCATTCTAAAAAGTGAAGAAGTGTTAATAAAATGTTAATAGGCGTTTAAAAATATATTACACGTCTTGAATGTTCTTTAGAACCACGCGAGATTTTCTTAGCGGTGATTTAACAGTTCTGAAGTAACAACAGACCTTCGGCGTGTAATTTAATCTTAACCGGCGGCACAAGAAGATTTCGAGCAGCGTCGTGAATTAAATCAATCATTCTAAAAAGTGAAGAAGTGTTAATAAAATGTTAATAGGCGTTTAAAAATATATTACACGTCTTGAATGTTCTTTAGAACCACGCGAGATTTTCTTAGCGGTGATTTAACAGTTCTGAAGTAACAACAGACCTTCGGCGTGTAATTTAATCTTAACCGGCGGCACAAGAAGATTTCGAGCAGCGTCGTGAATTAAATCAATCATTCTAAAAAGTGAAGAAGTATTAATAAAATGTTAATAGGCGTTTAAAAATATATTACACGTCTTGGATGTTCTTTAGAGCCACGCGAGATTTTCTTAGCGGTGATTTAACAGTTCTGAAGTAACAACAGACTTTCGGCGTGTAATTTAATCTGAATCGGCGGCACAAGAAGATTTCGAGCAGCGTTGTGAATTAAATCAATCATTCTAAAAAGTGAAGAAGTATTAATAAAATGTTAATAGGCGTTTAAAAATATATTACACGTCTTGGATTTTCTTTAGAACCACGCGAGATTTTCTTAGCGGTGATTTAACAGTTCTGAAGTAACAACAGACCTTCGGCGTGTAATTTAATCTTAACCGGCGGCACAAGAAGATTTCGAGCAGCGTCGTGAATTAAATCAATCATTCTAAAAAATGAAGAAGTATTAATAAAATGTTAATAGGCGTTTAAAAATATATTACACGTCTTGGATGTTCTTTAGAACCACGCGAGATTTTCTTAGCGGTGATTTAACAGTTCTGAAGTAACAACAGACCTTCGGCGTGTAATTTAATCTTAACCGGCGGCACCAGAAGATTTCGAGCAGCGTCGTGAATTAAATCAATCATTCTAAAAAGTGAAGAAGTGTTAATAAAATGTTAATAGGCGTTTAAAAATATATTACACGTCTTGAATGTTCTTTAGAACCACGCGAGATTTTCTTAGCGGTGATTTAACAGTTCTGAAGTAACAACAGACCTTCGGCGTGTAATTTAATCTTAACCGGCGGCACAAGAAGATTTCGAGCAGCGTCGTGAATTAAATCAATCATTCTAAAAAGTGAAGAAGTATTAATAAAATGTTAATAGGCGTTTAAAAATATATTACACGTCTTGGATGTTCTTTAGAGCCACGCGAGATTTTCTTAGCGGTGATTTAACAGTTCTGAAGTAACAACAGACCTTCGGCGTGTAATTTAATCTTAACCGGCGGCACAAGAAGATTTCGAGCAGCGTCGTGAATTAAATCAATCATTCTAAAAAGTGAAGAAGTATTAATAAAATGTTAATAGGCGTTTAAAAATATATTACACGTCTTGGATGTTCTTTAGAGCCACGCGAGATTTTCTTAGCGGTGATTTAACAGTTCTGAAGTAACAACAGACTTTCGGCGTGTAATTTAATCTGAATCGGCGGCACAAGAAGATTTCGAGCAGCGTTGTGAATTAAATCAATCATTCTAAAAAGTGAAGAAGTATTAATAAAATGTTAATAGGCGTTTAAAAATATATTACACGTCTTGGATGTTCTTTAGAACCACGCGAGATTTTCTTAGCGGTGATTTAACAGTTCTGAAGTAACAACAGACCTTCGGCGTGTAATTTAATCTTAACCGGCGGCACCAGAAGATTTCGAGCAGCGTCGTGAATTAAATCAATCATTCTAAAAAGTGAAGAAGTGTTAATAAAATGTTAATAGGCGTTTAAAAATATATTACACGTCTTGAATGTTCTTTAGAACCACGCGAGATTTTCTTAGCGGTGATTTAACAGTTCTGAAGTAACAACAGACCTTCGGCGTGTAATTTAATCTTAACCGGCGGCACAAGAAGATTTCGAGCAGCGTCGTGAATTAAATCAATCATTCTAAAAAGTGAAGAAGTATTAATAAAATGTTAATAGGCGTTTAAAAATATATTACACGTCTTGGATGTTCTTTAGAGCCACGCGAGATTTTCTTAGCGGTGATTTAACAGTTCTGAAGTAACAACAGACTTTCGGCGTGTAATTTAATCTGAATCGGCGGCACAAGAAGATTTCGAGCAGCGTTGTGAATTAAATCAATCATTCTAAAAAGTGAAGAAGTATTAATAAAATGTTAATAGGCGTTTAAAAATATATTACACGTCTTGGATGTTCTTTAGAACCACGCGAGATTTTCTTAGCGGTGATTTAACAGTTCTGAAGTAACAACAGACCTTCGGCGTGTAATTTAATCTTAACCGGCGGCACAAGAAGATTTCGAGCAGCGTCGTGAATTAAATCAATCATTCTAAAAAGTGAAGAAGTATTAATAAAATGTTAATAGGCGTTTAAAAATATATTACACGTCTTGGATGTTCTTTAGAGCCACGCGAGATTTTCTTAGCGGTGATTTAACAGTTCTGAAGTAACAACAGACCTTCGGCGTGTAATTTAATCTTAACCGGCGGCACAAGAAGATTTCGAGCAGCGTCGTGAATTAAATCAATCATTCTAAAAAGTGAAGAAGTATTAATAAAATGTTAATAGGCGTTTAAAAATATATTACACGTCTTGGATGTTCTTTAGAGCCACGCGAGATTTTCTTAGCGGTGATTTAACAGTTCTGAAGTAACAACAGACTTTCGGCGTGTAATTTAATCTGAATCGGCGGCACAAGAAGATTTCGAGCAGCGTTGTGAATTAAATCAATCATTCTAAAAAGTGAAGAAGTATTAATAAAATGTTAATAGGCGTTTAAAAATATATTACACGTCTTGGATGTTCTTTAGAACCACGCGAGATTTTCTTAGCGGTGATTTAACAGTTCTGAAGTAACAACAGACCTTCGGCGTGTAATTTAATCTTAACCGGCGGCACAAGAAGATTTCGAGCAGCGTCGTGAATTAAATCAATCATTCTAAAAAGTGAAGAAGTGTTAATAAAATGTTAATAGGCGTTTAAAAATATATTACACGTCTTGAATGTTCTTTAGAACCACGCGAGATTTTCTTAGCGGTGATTTAACAGTTCTGAAGTAACAACAGACCTTCGGCGTGTAATTTAATCTTAACCGGCGGCACAAGAAGATTTCGAGCAGCGTCGTGAATTAAATCAATCATTCTAAAAAGTGAAGAAGTATTAATAAAATGTTAATAGGCGTTTAAAAATATATTACACGTCTTGGATGTTCTTTAGAGCCACGCGAGATTTTCTTAGCGGTGATTTAACAGTTCTGAAGTAACAACAGACTTTCGGCGTGTAATTTAATCTGAATCGGCGGCACAAGAAGATTTCGAGCAGCGTTGTGAATTAAATCAATCATTCTAAAAAGTGAAGAAGTATTAATAAAATGTTAATAGGCGTTTAAAAATATATTACACGTCTTGGATGTTCTTTAGAACCACGCGAGATTTTCTTAGCGGTGATTTAACAGTTCTGAAGTAACAACAGACCTTCGGCGTGTAATTTAATCTTAACCGGCGGCACCAGAAGATTTCGAGCAGCGTCGTGAATTAAATCAATCATTCTAAAAAGTGAAGAAGTGTTAATAAAATGTTAATAGGCGTTTAAAAATATATTACACGTCTTGAATGTTCTTTAGAACCACGCGAGATTTTCTTAGCGGTGATTTAACAGTTCTGAAGTAACAACAGACCTTCGGCGTGTAATTTAATCTTAACCGGCGGCACAAGAAGATTTCGAGCAGCGTCGTGAATTAAATCAATCATTCTAAAAAGTGAAGAAGTATTAATAAAATGTTAATAGGCGTTTAAAAATATATTACACGTCTTGGATGTTCTTTAGAGCCACGCGAGATTTTCTTAGCGGTGATTTAACAGTTCTGAAGTAACAACAGACCTTCGGCGTGTAATTTAATCTTAACCGGCGGCACAAGAAGATTTCGAGCAGCGTCGTGAATTAAATCAATCATTCTAAAAAGTGAAGAAGTATTAATAAAATGTTAATAGGCGTTTAAAAATATATTACACGTCTTGGATGTTCTTTAGAGCCACGCGAGATTTTCTTAGCGGTGATTTAACAGTTCTGAAGTAACAACAGACTTTCGGCGTGTAATTTAATCTGAATCGGCGGCACAAGAAGATTTCGAGCAGCGTTGTGAATTAAATCAATCATTCTAAAAAGTGAAGAAGTATTAATAAAATGTTAATAGGCGTTTAAAAATATATTACACGTCTTGGATGTTCTTTAGAACCACGCGAGATTTTCTTAGCGGTGATTTAACAGTTCTGAAGTAACAACAGACCTTCGGCGTGTAATTTAATCTTAACCGGCGGCACGTGAAGATTTCCAGAGGCAGAATCGTGAATTATCTCTGGTACGGTTCCATGTATGAGATATATCCACGAGGCAGGGACTTGTACCATAAATGGCTGAGCGCGTATGACGTGAGGGTTTTACATATTTCCTACTTTATATTCTATATAACTTTATAAGAAGAACTCTGAGCTTGCTTCAGCTTGGCTAGATGTGTGCGAATCAGTACGAAGATATAGCCATCATGCTCATATGTGCAATACAAGTTGCAACTTGTAATACAGGGGTTGAACAACGTTGCGGAATATCGAGTTGAGCTGAGGCGGGTTAATTTGGGTTATTAACCATTTAGACGTACAAAAGAGTTGGTGGTAAAATAAACAGAGTCGAACTGGTAAATACCATTGTTGTTTTTGTAGGTACGTGTTTTCGTGGTTTAAGGATTATATATAAAGCTAAAATATTGTAAAATGATTATGTAGCAATGCAAAAATAGAAAACTTTAGAAAAAGAATTTTTAACTTAATGCTTTGTGATATAAGAACAAAAATTGGTTTTCATGCAACAATTGCTATGTGTTATGTTTCAAATTTTGTTATGATGTGTAAACTCGGCCTGCGGCATCGTTAGATAAATAACACGCGTAATACGAAAAAAATACTACAATTTCGCACTTGCAATTTTTTATGCAATCTTTAAAAAATGACTATTTAGTAATTTCGTATTCTCTTGTACATTGTAAAAAAATATATATAAATTAATTAATTTTTATTGTTAATTAATACTCGAATTTTAAACGAGATATAATTTTTTTATGAAAATTGCGATTTTAAAAGCATTTCTTTGTGATTATCTTGAAAAATTTGTAAAAAATATAATTTATAAATTAAATCATCATCTCCAATTTCTCCGAATATTATCAAAAAATATTATTTACACACAAAAATGACAATCAAAAATATCGATTTTCAAAACTTCTTTAGGATAAATTATTTTTTGTGTATTTGTAATTTAAATCCTCTAAAATTCAATTGTGTTCAAGTTCATGTTTCAAAAGGAAAATATTTTCAAATAGAATCACTTTTTGGAAAAAATCAATTATGCTTTAGCCATTATTATTTAAGATTTTCATTTGTGTAATTTTCGATTTACCATTAATATTTTTCAACTGACGAGATTTTTTCGCATCGCTTTTCAAAAATTTAAAGAACCAATCCAAAAATTATTTAAATATTCATAACAAAAGAAATATTTATTATCAGACAAATTAACGATACCAAAAAAATATATAAATAAAATATTTTTACTTAAAACCTTTGAAACTTTGATTTAACATTTTCACTCGTTTTAAAACTAACGGACGACAAAATAAATTCATATCCCTCTTAAATCAACATATGACACATCCATTTGTAATTTTGCATGTAACATTTGCATTTAGCAACTGAAGAGATTTTTTTACATCTTCGGGCGTATCGGCATTACAAAAATTACATACTCCCAGTTCCACCTACTCTATATGCAGGGTACAGGAATGGTTTCGAATTTTTTTTTTACGGGATACAGCCGCAATAGTCGATATTTTACTAACATGAGAGCAAACTGCAAACTTCCCCAGACATAAAATACATGAACTTCTACCACGCTATTGCATATAGGAAGCGCCTGTACGTACTTCCTGCGGAATTTATTACTTCATTTGCAAAATGCCACGCAGAATTATATATAGGCCACCGTTTTTATCCCCGTGCATATATACCGCAATCAACGAATGTAAACACGGGGATATATGGTAATATTCCCTAAAACTAATGAAATATCACCAACGAAATTGCATCTCTATATCAACCGACATCAATGCAATAAACATTGCATATAGTCCAACAAAAGGACTCCCAAATTTTTATGTTTTTTTTTTACACCTGTATATTAAAAATACATAAACATTTTGGGCTACAGGAAAATTAAGTCACATTTTTCTAAAGTAAAACCAAAGGGTAACATTATATGTGATAAGCAGGGTAAGGAACTCACAGAAAATAAGGAAAAAGCTAGAAGATGGAAGGAGTATCTTGAAGATTTATATAAAGGTAGGCAGGACATGGAGGAGCTAGAAAGTGTGGAACAGATAGATGAGGATGACTTAGGTCCTAGCATACTTAGGTCAGAGTTTCATAGAGCATTAAATGATTTACGGAATAACAAAGCAGCGGGGATTGATATGATACCAGCCGAATTAATAAAACACGCAGGGGAAAAAATGCAGGAGCGATTATACAGGTTAGTTTGTAAAATATATGAGAAGGGAGAAGTACCACAGGATTTTCAGCGTAGTAGAATAGTAACAATGCCGAAGAAAATAGGAGCTAATTTGTGTGAGAACTATAGGACCATTAGCCTACTATCACATGCATCGAAGATATTGTTAAAGATTATTTATAGGAGATTAGAAAATAAAGTAGAGGAAAGGCTAGGAGAAGATCAGTTTGGTTTTAGGAAAAACAGAGGGACGAGGGAGGCGATTCTAGCACTAAGAACGGTAGTAGAAAAAAGAAAGAGGGTAGGAAAGGTAACTTGCATAGCTTTTGTAGATTTAGAAAAGGCATTTGATAATGTAGATTGGGACATAATGTTTAGAATTTTAAAAGAAACGGGTATAGATTATAAGGATAGGAGAATAATTTTTAATTTATATAAACACCAAACTGCCTTAGTTAGAATTGAGGGGGAAGAAGAGGTAGCAAAAATAGGGAAGGGAGTTCGGCAGGGATGTACACTCTCACCTTTATTATTTAATCTATATATAGAAGATGCAATAAACAAAGTAAAAGAAGAGTATAGTGTAGGTGTGAATGTACAGGGAGAGAAAATATATATGTTGAGATTCGCCGACGATATAGCTATATTGGAAGAAAGCGAAAAGAATTTAGAAAGGGTATTGAATGGTATGCAGGCAGTATTGACTAGGGATTTTAACATGAAAATAAATATAGGTAAAACTAAAGTGATGAGGTGTGACAAAAAGGAATGCAGTAGAAAAATGAGGATCTCAATAGGAGATAATAGAATCGAAGAAGTGTCAGATTTTTGTTATTTAGACAGTAGAATCACAAAAGATAATCGAAGCAAGGTAGATATAAAGTGTAGGATAGCACAGGGTAGGAAGGCATTCGTAGAAAAAGAACAGATTTTAAGATCAAATATTGACTTGGGTATTAGAAAAAGATTACTGAAGGTATATGTTTGGAGTGTAGCACTGTACGGGTGTGAGACGTGGACTATAGGAAAGGAAGAGAAGCGTAGATTACAAGCATTCGAAATGTGGTGTTATAGGAGGATGATGAGGATTGGTTGGGAAGATAAAGTAACAAATGAAGCTGTACTAGAGTTAGTAGGGGAGAAGAGAAGTATCTGGAGAGTGTTACAGCGTAGGAGAGACAGATTAGTAGGGCATATTCTTAGGCATGGGGGGATTATGCAATTGATTATAGAAGGTAGAGTGGAGGGAAAGAGAGGGGTAGGTAGGCCTAGATTGGAGTATGTGAGTCAGATAGTTGAAGACGTTGAGATGAATAGCTATAGGGAGATGAAGGGATTAGCTCAGGATAGATCGGCATGGCGTGCTGTTTCCAACCAATCTTTAGGATTGCGGACTCTTTAAACTAAAACATTTTGTTCGATATTAAAAATTTTCGATTCTCAAATCACTCTAAAATAATTCTTTTCGAGAGACCTGGTTGAAGAAACCGTGCGATATTTAAAATTTTGGATCCGTTCGATTCTTTAGCGTTCCTCCGGTGACGTAATAAAAAAAAACGAACCCTACTGGACAGCATACGCAAATAAATCGGTTGTATTGCCATTTTCTTGCTGGCTCAGCTGAATCCAGAATAGCGGACATTCAAAAATTCTTAAAAGCAGTGCCTATCGTAAAAATAAGGGGACCTGTGTTTGGGGGGCGCAACAAAATTTTACGACCGGACCATTTTACGAACATAAAAAACGCATTCCGTAATTTGAATCGTATTATTAAACTATACAGTGGTAAAGGAACAAGTTGCTACCAACTAGGCCATAATAAAAATCTATAACTAATTGGAAAAATCCTGCCTTGGAAAATGTATGTTGAATAAGTATAGGGAAACAATCGTATGAAGGAAAATTAATTTTTTTTTTTGTTACGATAGATTAAACAGCAATAGTTCAATTTTTTTTAAGCATCTTTCAAACAGTACTTCATTTGTTAATTTAATAACGCAAACTTGAACTTAAACGTTATATTCGGTTCTTAGCTCGAAGAAACTTTACCAAACTCATAATACACCCCTGAACCAGTTATATGGGGGCGTCCCGAGCGGTCATAAGGACCCACGAATAACACGCCAATCGACCGATCAACCTACTACAAGAGAAAGCTGCGCAATATGTACGCAACTATTACTATATTGCTACTTTTCTAACGTTCCTCGGGGGGATTTCAACTTTTTCCTTTTCGCCGAGGCACGCTTAAGATTCGTACTGTGTGAAAATACTCGACCAAACAAAATTCTTCGTTGCCTTCATCGGCTGAAGAGTGATTTTTTTTAAATTACATCATGCATTTGTAAATACGATTTTTTAATGTATAATCAAGTTGATGTCAACAGACAGTTTTAAACCTAATTATTATTCGTGTTAAACTGGGAATTTGAAGATTGAAGATGTCATTTTACGATGAGGAAGCTTTCGAAGTGTACGGTCTTCGGTGCTGTATTTCTGGGGATGGGTTTGCGGGGTCGATAAGTTTTGTAGTTGGTAGTAAGGAGTTGTCCCCCATGGGGGAATCGGCATTGAGAAAGTCCATAGATGGAGTCTCGTCTGAAGACACCTTCTGCTCTGAACTTGACTGTAAGGTGTGGTGATGAAGCGTAACCGCGTTATTCTATCATTTCCACGCTGGCTCATGTGCTGTCCGTAATTCCCAATATACTCTCACCTATATGACTTGTGCCGTAATGCGTAAATGGGAAAAGTTTGTGTCGAATCGACACAAACCGTCAAATCGAGTAAACCGTCAAGAAAAGTGCCAACAAGTACCTTGGAAAGAAGTAGAGAGTATCGAGCCAGGCAAAGGGCGCTAAAGAAACACGGTGGTCAACATAACCTTCTAACGACCTCAAATACACTGGATGAATCGATACCGTCGTTAAGTGAGGATACAGTGAGTGGTATAGATAATTTGAATGGCACTGATTCAGGCGTGCCATCTACACGTGAAGATACACGCGGTGTGAGAGATCAACGAAATGAATCTGATGCAGCTGAGCGAGCCATCGACAAATAGAAATGCACCCACTAGTGCATCATACACAATATTTAATCCAAACTCCTCTTTATAGACTGTACGACATTACAGTTAATAATGCTTTCTTTGATGATCAGAGTGTCAATCAAAATCAATCAAAATCAAAATGAAAACGTTAACAAATGGAAGAAAAGCAATGCATAAAATCAACTTTTCCTAGGAGCTAAGAAGTTTCACTTCTACCGTGCGAGAGTTTCACGCATGTTTTTTCTTTTATTGGGTGGAATTCGTTAGGAAGTGATTGGGGTATTTAATTTTTTTTATTTATTTCAAATATGTTTTTAAGAAGGTGATTCTTCAATTTTTAAGGAATTTGTTAGGTTGGTTTTTTGGTTGATTGTCGAACAATTTGTCATTAGGAATATTTTTATTAATTGTTTCAAATTTGTTTTTAAGAAGGTGATTGTTCAATTTTTAAGGAATTTGTTAGGTTGGTTTTTTGGTTGATTGTTGAAGAATTTGTCGCTAGAAATATTTTTATTAATTATTTCAAATTTGTTTTTAAGAAGGTTCAATTTTTAAAGAATTTGTTAGGTTGGTTTTTTGGTTGATTGTCGAAGAATTTGTCGCTAGAAATATTTTTATTAATTATTTCAAATATGTTTTTAAGTAGGTGATGGTTCAATTTTTAAGAAATTCTTTAAGATTGGTTCTTTGGTTGATTGTGGAACAATTTGTTGCTAGAAATATTTTTATTCATTATTTCAAATATCTTTTTAAGGAGGTGATGGTTCAATTTTAAAATATATATATATTTAATTTAAAAAACACGTAAAAAAAAATTACGTATTTTTATCATAATTTTATAATCATAATTTCGTATTTCAAATAGTCAATCGTCAATCTTCAAAAATGTTTTTTGAAATTTTTTTGAAAAATGTAGTGCACTGATGTAAAGTTTTCACAAAACCATTTCAAATATTCCAACTTAGATATTAAAAGTTCTGCAATTTTGTTCTATTGTGTGTTAGTTTTTGGAGTCTCAAATTGGAAAATATTTTGACAAAAAGAAGCTCAATTTCGATTTTTTTTTGTTAATCATAACATAGCTAATACCTCCAAAATCTGTCATTAACTAAGTCTTTAGAAATCTTCGTTAAAAAAAATTACGTTCTTACAAATTTTCTGTTAAAAAATCTCATGGACCAAAAAAAATCGCATTTTCCAATGGAAAATTGACATAACAAAATGCACTCTTAAAATTTTTTCGATAACTATAAATAAAAATATCTTAAGCTATTTATTTGATTTGTAAAACTTAATATACTTTTATTAACAAAAATCTAATCAAATTAATATTTAAAAAATTGGTGTATCTTGTAATTAAATTTAAATTCTAAAATTGTTCAATTCGATAAATTTCTATTTCTGTATCTTATTATCATATTTTTCGTGGCTTTTTATTTTATTATCAATCATCAAGATACGAAAATATCTTTTAAAATGTGTTATATATATTTTTTTAAATATTATTATATAAATAAACTTACACTTAAATTAAAATCGTTGAAATATTCTGAAAGCAATTTTTTGCATCTTCAGCTCTGCAAAACTAAAATTACTACCTCCCCTAAAATTGTCTTATTATAAAATAATTTATTCATAAATATTTCGTTTAAAAAATCTTTTTTATATTACCAAACATTTTAGCTATGAATATTAACCCACTTAAAAAAAAACCTCCCTCTGAACTGAAATCAATAAAACTAGCATTTTATTAACTCCTGTTTAAAACACTTTTTAAATTAGGCCTGGTTGCCAAATATCTTCCTTTCTCCGAATCTGCATATACTTTTATATTTAACTTCCTCAAAAAAAAATAGCAAACCACAAAAACTTGCTTCAAAATTCAACACCAAAAAAAAAAAAAATCCGTTTCATTTAAATTCTATTGAAGATATGCATATTTGTCGAATATTTGAAAGCTAATTTTCGCAAATTTGTTCACTACAATTTATTTTATTTCCATCCCGAAGAATTATAACTTGCAATAATTTTTTTTTGAAATTATATGAAGTTTGTTAAAAAAATACAAAAACACTAAAACACTTCTCTGCCATTGCCAATATATTTATAAGGTAAATGCGGCCATAAAAAGAGCCGGAGGACCGTGGTAAAACATATAATAAGATATTTATAGTCGATCCCGCGAATCGATTACCTTTCCGCTGATCTATATTTTATATTTATTGCAAAAATCTAAAATGCGTGTAATTTGATTTCATGCGGTGCTTTAGTATTTTATATTCTTCGCTCTGGCTTTAGTACACTTTATATTTCGCTGCGGTAGCAAATGCGAAAGATACAACACCCTGTATATTGTCAGTTACAATTACATTACTATTTTATCTACCGCCGAAAAAGATATACGATTATGACTGAAAATATTATTGTCTGAACAAAAAATTTTTTTTGATACATCATTTTTTACTTCTTGTCTTTAAATAAATAAATAAATTGTACGCCACAAAACTGCAAACTAAATCTATTTCAAATCGTCATAAACCATTTCTTATTCGGCGATCCATTGTACATCTTTTCCTTTTAAGTATCGCATTTGTAAGAATAAGGACAATTTCGTAACTCTTATACACTTATAAAATCTGTAAAATATACTGCTACAATAAAACCACCATTCAGAAGACCTGCCGCGGATGCAGAAGGCAGCTGGATGAAGCTCGGCAGCAAATATAAATCCACTCGAAACTGACCAGGAGCTTATACGTGCCCGTCTTTTCATTCTTCTCCCGCTGTTCCAGCAGCAAAGAAAGAAATTGAAGAGATTTATACCAGTCGCTAAACTTAAGAAACATTTTACTCGGTGTTATAGTCGAGTTGACTATTGCTTTGTGCAGTAAATCATTAAATTGAATCTAGGTTTCGAATCATCAATTAGTTTTTAGTTGTGCCATCAATTCGTTCGAATTTTCTTCGTCGAAAGACTTTTTGTAGCATTTAAACTTAAATTTGTCCGTACTTTGTATCCACATTCATTTTCGTCTATTATTTCACTTATATAATATAAATCGCCTTGAAAAAATTTGCAAAAATTTTTAATAATAATTTTTTTAATGATCAATATTTTATAAAAATATATTCATATAAATCGCATTGAAAAAAATTGCAAAAATTTTTAATAATAATTTTTTTATGGTATTATTTTATTTAACTAATTTCTCGAAATATAATTGTGGCTTTTACATACAATTATTTAAAATTTCGCGTAAATAAAAAAAAAATTGTTCTAAATCTAAATTTTATATAGCAACGCAAAAATTGAAAAATTCAATTAATTTACCATTTTATAAAAACTGTAATTTCAATGTTAAAATTAAGAATTGTTAAATTTATAAGAAATTAAAAAACAATTTATTATTAATTTTTTGTACATTTAGTTTACTTTTCCATAAATAAAATGTTTAATTAAAATGTAAAATGAAAATCCTGTACAAAAATAATTAATGAATTAATTAAACATAAAAGACACTACTTTAAACCCACCTTAAAAAATTATAAAATTTAATTAATTTTCAAAAAAATGTTAAAAGAGATAATAATTCTTCCAGCTATTTACAAAGAAACCAGTTTCTTTGACAAAAGCTTTAAAAAATCTTGCATATCCACTTTTGAAAAAAAATTTTGCATATCCTCAAAATTTATTTAGTTTTTTTAAATGAGTTTCTTCATATTAACTCTACAGAAAATTATGTTTGAAAAATTATTGATTTTGCTATAAATTTACTTATTTTTTAATTTTTAATTTTTATTTTTCAAGATATAATATTCTTCCAGCTATTTACAAAGAAACCAGTTTCTTTGACAAAAGCTTTAAAAAATCTTGCATATCCCAAAAAATTTATTAATTTTTTAAATGAGTTTCTTCATATTAACTCTACAGAAAATTATATTTGAAAAATTATTGATTTTGCTATTCATTTACTTATTTTTTAATTGTTTTTAATTTATTTTTTATTTTTCAACAGATAATATTCTTCCATCTATTAAAAATTAACCAGTTTCTTTGAAAAACATTTAAAAAAATCTTGCATATCCTCTTTTGAAAAAATTCCATGCATATTCTCAAAATTTATTTAGTTTTTTAAATGAATTTATTTTTATTATTAACTCTACAGAAATTTATGTTTAAAAATTTATTGATTTTTCTATAAATTTGCTTATTTTTTTAAATAATTTTTTTATAAATTTTAAAGCAGATAATATTCTTCTAAAGTTCCGTAAAGTTCCGAAAAAAACTTGAAAATTTCTTGCATATCCTCTTTTGAAAAAATTTCTTGCATATTTCTTTATTAAATTATTTCTATTAATTAAAAAAAAAACAATTATAGTTTTAAAAAAGCTATAAATTTTCAAACATAATTAACAATTTATAAACTTCTCTATACGTAAACTACTCTTGCAAATAAAATCTATAACCTATAAATATCAAATTTTAAAAAATGTTTTTTAATAAATTCTACATTTATTTAAAAAAATCTAATTACAAATCGTACCAACACAAAAAATATATAAAAAATAATTCTTATATTACTAACACCGAACTTATTTGTACGAGCAACCGCGAAAAGCAAGTTACCTTACTCCAGGACCTCTATTAGTCCTTGCTGCAAGGACGAAGTACTTCCAACCTGCAGGATCGTAAATCGTGCAACGTGTTTGCGCCCGGTCATTTCGCAATTTATATATTTACCACCAGTTTTTGCAGATTTATCGACCTTTGGCTCTTTCCGTAAAACCTACACCTAAAACCAATCTCTACCTAAATAGCTAAAAGCGTCGTTAGCCAAAAAAATATCGAAAATGTAAAATTTCAAGGACCTTACCCACCGTGAACGTAATTTTTTTTATTATAAAAAAAATCCCCAGCCATTACTCCTTGCGTGTTATTATACGCATTCTAATTTTCGATCGCAATGCAATAATATATTATGTTAAAGTTAAATAACGTGCGAAATTTGTTCGCTGAAATTGGCACTGACATATTACGGCGTAATTCGTCATATAAATGATCATGATCGAAATGATCATAGTGACACTGACATTGGCAGTTTACTTATCACATTAGTGGTGGAAATGTGCCGCCTGTCTGCCTTCAGCTTTCATTTCATTTTCGACCGAAATATATATACGTGTATTTCGCAATTAATATCTCGCTCGCTATTTGGATTTCATTTCCAAATCCAAATCGAAATGTCAACAGCTTGACTGCAGTATTTATTAGATTGATATATTAATATTATTAACGGTTGTTGCTATATTAAACGATCGCCCGAAATGACCGCGTCAAATCTGCATTACGGTGGAAAAATCGTGGTTTGATGTGTAATGGGCATCGTTAATATCTGATAAATTTGATCGTGCAACTGGTCGAAATGTCGCAATAAAGTTCCGTAGAAAATCGATTTTTATTTGACGTAAAAAAAATTTTTTTTTACAATGTTCTGAAGAAACATTTCGTCACTCTTGAACTAAATGTAGTGGATTTTTAATTTTAAATGTAGTGAAGAGAAAATTGTGTTATTTGGCTATTCGTTTATTGTCAATTTGAATGATGCGATTTTATAATTTTATAACGCTTTTTCGGTGTTTTTTTTCAGCATTTCGATTGCCGAAATCACATCCGTGTAATTCAATCCATGGGCGATGGTGGGCGCCTCTATATATGTGGGACGAACGCCCATAATCCGAAAGATTGGGTTGTAAATGTAAGTTCCTTAAAAAATATATTTATTTTGTTTTCATATTTTTATATTTGATATAAATATATTTATATCAAATTTGTTTTCGCTGCAGTTTTTGAAGAGTTCGATTAATAAATTTTTAGTTTATTTTTATTTTTTACTAGGGAAATAATTTTTTTCTTCGTGTCGTTTAAAAATGTTTGAGTTCGACTTTAGTGGTCCTATAGTAAATGAAATTTATTTTAAAAAAAAATTCGAAGGAAGATTTTTTCTTTTGAACGATTTAAACGAAAATATAAATTAAAAATTTAAAAACTTTGCTGCAGTTTTTGAAGATAAATTTTTTACTAAAGAATTTTATTTTTGCTTCCTTTCATTAAAAAATGTTCGAGTTCAACTTTAATAAAAAGAATTTGAAGGAATATTTTTTAGTTTTTTGAAGATTTAAACAGAAATATAAATTAAAAATCTTTTGATTTCAATATAATTTCAATATAATTTTTTCACTTTTTTCGACGATAATTTCAACTTTTTCCATTTGAACCGGAAATCAGTTAAATATGGTTTTAAGACGATTTATGGCCATTTTGCATTGTTTTGGGCAGCATTTGTTAAACTTTGACCAAAATCGCCAAAAAAATCGGAATATTTCAAAGGTATATATACACGACTTTTTCACTTTTTTCGACGATAATTTCAACTTTTTCCATTTGAACCGGAAATCAGTTAAATATAGTTTTAAGGCGATTTATAGCCATTTTGCATTGTTTTGGGCAGCATTTGTTAAACTTTGACCAAAATCGCCAAAAAAATCGGAATATTTCAAAGGTATATATACACGACTTTTTCACTTTTTTCGACGATAATTTCAACTTTTTCCATTTGAACCGGAAATCAGTTAAATATAGTTTTAAGACGATTTATAGCCATTTTGCATTGTTTTGGGCAGCATTTGTTAAACTTTGACCAAAATCGCCAAAAAAATCGGAATATTTCAAAGGTATATATACACCACTTTTTCACTTTTTTCGACGATAATTTCAACTTTTTCCATTTGAACCGGAAATCAGTTAAATATAGTTTTAAGACGATTTATAGCCATTTTGCATTGTTTTGGGCAGCATTTGTTAAACTTTGACCAAAATCGCCAAAAAAATCGGAATATTTCAAAGGTATATATACACCACTTTTTCACTTTTTTCGACGATAATTTCAACTTTTTCCATTTGAACCGGAAATCAGTTAAATATAGTTTTAAGACGATTTATAGCCATTTTGCATTGTTTTGGGCAGCATTTGTTAAACTTTGACCAAAATCGCCAAAAAAATCGGAATATTTCAAAGGTATATATACACCACTTTTTCACTTTTTTCGACGATAATTTCAACTTTTTCCATTTGAACCGGAAATCAGTTAAATATAGTTTTAAGACGATATAGCCATTTTGCATTGTTTTGGGCAGCATTTGTTAAACTTTGACCAAAATCGCCAAAAAAATCGGAATATTTCAAAGGTATATATACACCACTTTTTCACTTTTTTCGACGATAATTTCAACTTTTTCCATTTGAACCGGAAATCAGTTAAATATAGTTTTAAGACGATTTATAGCCATTTTGCATTGTTTTGGGCAGCATTTGTTAAACTTTGACCAAAATCGCCAAAAAAATCGGAATATTTCAAAGGTATATATACACCACTTTTTCACTTTTTTCGACGATAATTTCAACTTTTTCCATTTGAACCGGAAATCAGTTAAATATAGTTTTAAGACGATATAGCCATTTTGCATTGTTTTGGGCAGCATTTGTTAAACTTTGACCAAAATCGCCAAAAAAATCGGAATATTTCAAAGGTATATATACACCACTTTTTCACTTTTTTCGACGATAATTTCAACTTTTTCCATTTGAACCGGAAATCAGTTAAATATAGTTTTAAGACGATTTATAGCCATTTTGCATTGTTTTGGGCAGCATTTGTTAAACTTTGACCAAAATCGCCAAAAAAATCGGAATATTTCAAAGGTATATATACACCACTTTTTCACTTTTTTCGACGATAATTTCAACTTTTTCTATTTGAACCGGAAATCAGTTAAATATAGTTTTAAGACGATTTATAGCCATTTTGCATTGTTTTGGGCAGCATTTGTTAAACTTTGACCAAAATCGCCAAAAAAATCGGAATATTTCAAAGGTATATATACACCACTTTTTCACTTTTTTCGACGATAATTTCAACTTTTTCCATTTGAACCGGAAATCAGTTAAATATAGTTTTAAGACGATTTATAGCCATTTTGCATTGTTTTGGGCAGCATTTGTTAAACTTTGACCAAAATCGCCAAAAAAATCGGAATATTTCAAAGGTATATATACACCACTTTTTCACTTTTTTCGACGATAATTTCAACTTTTTCTATTTGAACCGGAAATCAGTTAAATATAGTTTTAAGACGATTTATAGCCATTTTGCATTGTTTTGGGCAGCATTTGTTAAACTTTGACCAAAATCGCCAAAAAATCGGAATATTTCAAAGGTATATATACACCACTTTTTCACTTTTTTCGACGATAATTTCAACTTTTTCCATTTGAACCGGAAATCAGTTAAATATAGTTTTAAGACGATATAGCCATTTTGCATTGTTTTGGGCAGCATTTGTTAAACTTTGACCAAAATCGCCAAAAAAATCGGAATATTTCAAAGGTATATATACACCACTTTTTCACTTTTTTCGACGATAATTTCAACTTTTTCCATTTGAACCGGAAATCAGTTAAATATAGTTTTAAGACGATTTATAGCCATTTTGCATTGTTTTGGGCAGCATTTGTTAAACTTTGACCAAAATCGCCAAAAAAATCGGAATATTTCAAAGGTATATATACACCACTTTTTCACTTTTTTCGACGATAATTTCAACTTTTTCCATTTGAACCGGAAATCAGTTAAATATAGAGCAAGTAAGTTTCTTGTTGACAATAAAATTATATATATAAATAAATAATAAATAACCAAAAAAGGAAATAAATTCTTTTGTAATTCTTAAGAAACTAATTTATTCGGATAACTTTGCTGCAGTTTTTGAAGAGTTAGATTAGTAAATTTTTTACGAAGGAATTTTATTTTTTATTCCTTTCATTAAAAAATGTTCGTTGAGTTCAATTTTAATAAAATGAAATTTATTTAAAAAAAATTTGAATGAATATGTTTAGTTTTTTGAAGATTTAAACAAAAATATAAATTAAAAATCTTTTGATTTCAAAAATTAATTTATTATAATAAAAATAAATTTCTTATTGACAATAAAATTTTGTACGACAAAACTATTTAAAATCTTCAAGTGAATCTTCAAGTCAAAAAACCAACAAGTTCTTCTGTAGTTCTTAAAAAACAAATTTATTCGGCAAACTTTTTTCATATTCTTCTAAATCTCACTGTCCATTTATCTCATTTAACTCTCTCGAACTTAACAAAATCATCAATTTTTTTTTATCATATAATTATTTAACGAACCGAATATACATATGCCGTATAATTTGCGCGTAATTTTAACTAATGAAAGAAAAACATTAATACAGTGAACATTTCCCGATTTGCACTTCTCAGCTGGGCATCAGTGCCGGCGGTGCTAATTTAAAATCTACTCAATTCGCCAGAAAGTCTGTTAAAGTTGTAATTAATATTTTTTACGTGGCACGGCACGAACGGAAGGAATCTGGCAAACGCAAAAAGCGTATATTCATCATAATATATATACGCAGAAATGGCTCTACCAGCGAATTATTCTGCACAGGAGTAACAAACTGCCGAAGCTGCGTTTTGCATTTACAATTTTAACATTATAGCTGCAGAATATGGCCAACGAAAACTTACAAAATAGAATATGCAGGAGTTATTATATCCACAAGGCCTCAGCAAACCAACTTACCTAAAAAAAAAAATTACCCTACCCTTAAAAATAAAAAAGTCCTTTAAAAACAGACAAATTCATTCTACCGCTTTATTCAATTATTTTTTTGCAAAAATTACATTAAACGATGTAAAAAAAAATCACACCACGATTTTTATTTTAAATTTGCACATACCTTTCGGATATCTCATCCAAAACTCTTCTACTAACTCGGTAAGGTAAATTCAACTGTTAAAATCCAAAAAAAACTATTATAATTTCGCGGTAGTTCTAGACGGATCTATTTCAGCTATGAATATAAAATTTATTGACTTTTTAAATATTCAAATCTTCGTCTAACAAGAGGAATGGAATCATGGAAATCATGGAAAGAAGCCAGAGAGTAATAAAGTAAATTGTAAAATATTCATTATAATTTATAAGTACATTATATACTTTGGAAAACTTTGTTTTAATGCTCATGACGTTGAGAAATTAAATAAAGTTCAGGTAATAAGTTAGTTGTTGATTTTTTTAAAGAAAAATCACCCCCAAATTTTTTTAACTTCGAAATATTTCAAGTATAAGTTGATTTTTTGAAGATTTTAGTTACGGCAGATTATATTTGTGAAGATTTTTATACTAAAATAGCTAATTCAGAAATTAACAATTTTTGTTGTTGAAAATCTTCGAATCTTCAAATAGCACTCTTCGCTTTTAAAAAATTGAAACGCTTCAATTTTTTAGTACTATAGACTTTGGAAAATTTGGCAATTTGTTTTAATGTTCATGACATTGGGAAATTATAAAGAAAGTTGAGGTAATAATTTAATTGTTGATTTTTTTTAAAAGAAAAATCAACCCCAAATTTTTTTAACTTCGAAATATTCCAGTATAAGTTGATTTTTTGAAGATTTTAGTTACTGCGGATTATATTTGTGAAGATTTTTATACTAAAATTGCTAATTCAGAAATTAACAATTTTTTTTGTTGAAAATCTTCGAATCTTCAAATTGCAGACTCTTCGCTTTTAAAAAATTGAAACGCTTCAATTTTTTAGTACATTATAGACTTGGAAAAATTTGGCAATTTGTTTTAATGTTCATGACATTGGGAAATTATAAAGAAAGTTGAGGTAATAATTTAATTGTTGATTTTTTTTTAAAGAAAAATCAACCCCAAATTTTTTTAACTTCGAAATATTCCAGTATAACTTGATTTTTTGAAGATTTTAGTTACTGCGGATTATATTTGTGAAGATTTTTATACTAAAATTGCTAATTCAGAAATTAACAATTTTTGTTGTTGAAAATCTTCGAATCTTCAAATAGCACTCTTCGCTTTTAAAAAATTGAAACGCTTCAATTTTTTAGTACATTATAGACTTTGAAAATTTTGGCAATTTGTTTTAATGTTCATTACATTGGGAAATTATAAAGAAAGTTGAGGTAATAATTTAATTGTTGATTTTTTTTTAAAGAAAAATCAACCCCAAATTTTTTTAACTTCGAAATATTCCAGTATAAGTTGATTTTTTGAAGATTTTAGTTACTGCGGATTATATTTGTGAAGATTTTTATACTAAAATTGCTAATTCAGAAATTAACAATTTTTGTAGTTGAAAATCTTCGAATCTTCAAATAGCACTCTTCGCTTTTAAAAAATTGAAACGCTTCAATTTTTTAGTACATTATAGACTTGGAAAAATTTGGCAATTTGTTTTAATGTTCATGACATTGGGAAATTATAAAGAAAGTTGAGGTAATAATTTAATTGTTGATTTTTTTTTAAAGAAAAATCAACCCCAAATTTTTTTAACTTGAAATATTCCAGTATAAGTTGATTTTTTGAAGATTTTAGTTACTGCGGATTATATTTGTGAAGATTTTTATACTAAAATTGCTAATTCAAAAATTAACAATTTTTGTAGTTGAAAATCTTCGAATCTTCAAATTGCAGACTCTTCGCTTTTAAAAAATTGAAACGCTTCAATTTTTTAGTACATTATAGACTTGGAAAAATTTGGCAATTTGTTTTAATGTTCATGACATTGGGAAATTATAAAGAAAGTTGAGGTAATAATTTAATTGTTGATTTTTTTTTAAAGAAAAATCAACCCCAAATTTTTTTAACTTGAAATATTCCAGTATAAGTTGATTTTTTGAAGATTTTAGTTACTGCGGATTATATTTGTGAAGATTTTTATACTAAAATTGCTAATTCAGAAATTAACAATTTTTGTTGTTGAAAATCTTCGAATCTTCAAATTGCAGACTCTTCGCTTTTAAAAAATTGAAACGCTTCAATTTTTTAGTACATTATAGACTTGGAAAAATTTGGCAATTTGTTTTAATGTTCATGACATTGGGAAATTATAAAGAAAGTTGAGGTAATAATTTAATTGTTGACTTTTTTTTAAAGAAAAATCAACCCCAAATTTTTTTAACTTCGAAATATTCCAGTATAAGTTGATTTTTTGGAGATTTTAGTTACTGCGGATTATATTTGTGAAGATTTTTATACTAAAATTGCTAATTCAGAAATTAACAATTTTTGTTGTTGAAAATCTTCGAATCTTCAAATTGCAGACTCTTCGCTTTTAAAAAATTGAAACGCTTCAATTTTTTAGTACATTATAGACTTGGAAAAATTTGGCAATTTGTTTTAATGTTCATGACATTGGGAAATTATAAAGAAAGTTGAGGTAATAATTTAATTGTTGATATTTTTTTAAAGAAAAATCAACCCCAAATTTTTTTAACTTCGAAATATTCCAGTATAAGTTGATTTTTTGAAGATTTTAGTTACTGCAGATTATATTTGTGAAGATTTTTATACTAAAATTGCTAATTCAGAAATTAACAATTTTTGTTGTTGAAAATCTTCGAATCTTCAAATTGCAGACTCTTCGCTTTTAAAAAATTGAAACGCTTCAATTTTTTAGTACATTATAGACTATGAAAAATTTGGCAATTTGTTTTAATGTTCATGACATTGGGAAATTATAAAGAAAGTTGAGGTAATAATTTAATTGTTGATATTTTTTTAAAGAAAAATCAACCCCAAATTTTTTTAACTTCGAAATATTCCAGTATAAGTTGATTTTTTGAAGATTTTAGTTACTGCAGATTATATTTGTGAAGATTTTTATACTAAAATTGCTAATTCAGAAATTAACAATTTTTTTTGTTGAAAATCTTCGAATCTTCAAATTGCAGACTCTTCGCTTTTAAAAAATTGAAACGCTTCAATTTTTTAGTACATTATAGACTTGGAAAAATTTGGCAATTTGTTTTAATGTTCATGACATTGGGAAATTATAAAGAAAGTTGAGGTAATAATTTAATTGTTGATATTTTTTTAAAGAAAAATCAACCCCAAATTTTTTTAACTTCGAAATATTCCAGTATAAGTTGATTTTTTGAAGATTTTAGTTACTGCAGATTATATTTGTGAAGATTTTTATACTAAAATTGCTAATTCAGAAATTAACAATTTTTGTTGTTGAAAATCTTCGAATCTTCAAATTGCAGACTCTTCGCTTTTAAAAAATTGAAACGCTTCAATTTTTTAGTACATTATAGACTTGGAAAAATTTGGCAATTTGTTTTAATGTTCATGACATTGGGAAATTATAAAGAAAGTTGAGGTAATAATTTAATTGTTGATATTTTTTTAAAGAAAAATCAACCCCAAATTTTTTTAACTTCGAAATATTCCAGTATAAGTTGATTTTTTGAAGATTTTAGTTACTGCAGATTATATTTGTGAAGATTTTTATACTAAAATTGCTAATTCAGAAATTAACAATTTTTTTTGTTGAAAATCTTCGAATCTTCAAATTGCAGACTCTTCGCTTTTAAAAAATTCAAACGCTTCAATTTTTTAGTACATTATAGACTATGAAAAATTTGGCAATTTGTTTTAATGTTCATGACATTGGGAAATTATAAAGAAAGTTGAGGTAATAATTTAATTGTTGATTTTTTTTTAAAGAAAAATCAACCCCAAATTTTTTTAACTTCGAAATATTCCAGTATAAGTTGATTTTTTGAAGATTTTAGTTACTGCGGATTATATTTGTGAAGATTTTTATACTAAAATTGCTAATTCAGAAATTAACAATTTTTGTTGTTGAAATCTTCGAATCTTCAAATAGCACTCTTCGCTTTTAAAAAATTGAAACGCTTCAATTTTTTAGTACATTATAGACTTGGAAAAATTTGGCAATTTGTTTTAATGTTCATGACATTGGGAAATTATAAAGAAAGTTGAGGTAATAATTTAATTGTTGATATTTTTTTAAAGAAAAATCAACCCCAAATTTTTTTAACTTCGAAATATTCCAGTATAAGTTGATTTTTTGAAGATTTTAGTTACTGCAGATTATATTTGTGAAGATTTTTATACTAAAATTGCTAATTCAGAAATTAACAATTTTTGTTGTTGAAAATCTTCGAATCTTCAAATTGCAGACTCTTCGCTTTTAAAAAATTGAAACGCTTCAATTTTTTAGTACATTATAGACTTGGAAAAATTTGGCAATTTGTTTTAATGTTCATGACATTGGGAAATTATAAAGAAAGTTGAGGTAATAATTTAATTGTTGATATTTTTTTAAAGAAAAATCAACCCCAAATTTTTTTAACTTCGAAATATTCCAGTATAAGTTGATTTTTTGAAGATTTTAGTTACTGCAGATTATATTTGTGAAGATTTTTATACTAAAATTGCTAATTCAGAAATTAACAATTTTTTTTGTTGAAAATCTTCGAATCTTCAAATTGCAGACTCTTCGCTTTTAAAAAATTCAAACGCTTCAATTTTTTAGTACATTATAGACTATGAAAAATTTGGCAATTTGTTTTAATGTTCATGACATTGGGAAATTATAAAGAAAGTTGAGGTAATAATTTAATTGTTGATTTTTTTTTAAAGAAAAATCAACCCCAAATTTTTTTAACTTCGAAATATTCCAGTATAAGTTGATTTTTTGAAGATTTTAGTTACTGCGGATTATATTTGTGAAGATTTTTATACTAAAATTGCTAATTCAGAAATTAACAATTTTTGTTGTTGAAATCTTCGAATCTTCAAATAGCACTCTTCGCTTTTAAAAAATTGAAACGCTTCAATTTTTTAGTACATTATAGACTTAGAAAATTTTGGCAATTTGTTTTAATGTTCATTACATTGGGAAATTATAAAGAAAGTTGAGGTAATAATTTAATTGTTGATTTTTTTTTAAAGAAAAATCAACCCCAAATTTTTTTAACTTCGAAATATTCCAGTATAAGTTGATTTTTTGAAGATTTTAGTTACTGCGAATTATATTTGTGAAGATTTTTATACTAAAATTGCTAATTCAGAAATTAACAATTTTTGTTGTTGAAATCTTCGAATCTTCAAATAGCACTCTTCGCTTTTAAAAAATTGAAACGCTTCAATTTTTTAGTACTATAGACTTTGGAAAATTTGGCAATTTGTTTTAATGTTCATCAAGTTGGGAAATTATAAAGAAAGTTGAGGTAATAATTTAATTGTTGATTTTTTTTAAGGAAAATCACGCGCATTTTTTTTTAACTTCGAAATATTCCAGTATAAGTTGATTTTGTGAAGATTTTAGTAACTGCGGATTATATTTGTGAAGATTTTTATACTAAAATTGATAATTCAGAAATTAACAATTTTTGTTGTTGAAAATCTTCGATTCTTCAAATTGCAGACTCTTCACTTTTAAAAAATTGGAAACGCTTCAATTTTTTAGTACATAATATACCAAAAAATTAATTTCTTTTAGTTTTTGAGCATTTGCAATATTCTATACCCAATTCAGCTTTCGATTTCAGATTTTGGACTTTGGAAAACTTAGCGATTTGTTTTAATGTTCACGAAGTTGTGAAATTATAAATAAAGTTGAGGTAATAATTCAATTGTTGATTTTTATTTTTTTTTAAATCGCCCGCAAATTTTTTTTAGATTAGTAATATTTCTAATATACAAAATTATGAAGATTTTATTTGTGAAGATTTTTGTACTAAAATTGCTAATCCTGAAATTAACAAGAAAATCTTCGAATTGAAGATTCATCGTTTTTAAAAAATTGAAGCGCTTTAATTTAAAACTCAATTTTTATATCCTTGCTAACATATCCATTAAAAATTAACATCATTATGATGCATTATTTTCAAGCACACAGAAAGAGATAAACATACCGAAATGAAGAACTCCAGTAGGAAATTATTTCGCTCATTTTTTACGTTTACTTTATTACAACTTCCATTAATTAAGCAAACGTTTACATAAAAGTAATTTGATGTTAATTACTTTGCAATTATTTATATGTTATCATCCTCATCCTCATCGTCTCATTTTTTAACACAATCTTGCCAAAAAAAAAAGAAAAACTACTGATAGCTGCAAAAAAAAAATTTTTTTAGTATGACTCTTGAATATCCTCATACCTCAACCAAGAACCACAAGAAATATATCATTATCCTTGTCAAAACTCGAGCGCAAAGACACATTCCTTCTGGTCCGTTATAGCAGCAGTAACATGAAATAAATACTATATTATACCAGGTGATTGCTTAAAAATCAAAATCGGTCGATCAACATAAAAAAATCGCTTATTTCGCGTACAAAATCAATCAAAAGTAACTTCATTTGGAAAAAAATTCTTTGCAATTTTTGTTGAAGATTGAAAATCTTCAGATCTCCCGGTGTATTGTATATGAGATGATTTTCGTACTATTTCCATTTCAGTGTTATACGAAACATATATTATTGCGATTGCGACAAGGAAATTACATGGCAGAAACTCTTAGCTTTATATCAAACGTACAATGTATTCTAAAAAGAGTCCATATAGTAAGAAAACAATTTTTTTTTATAAAAAAAAAATTTCGAGCGACTGAAGAATTGTGACACCTTATCGCCGAAAAAAAAATTTTTTTCAATCACTAAAAATTAATAAAAATCACCATCAACTAATCCATTTTTTAATCCCACTACGTTTGGCTGTAATTAAATCGCCGTAGCGCCAAAAAAAAAATCTTATTCCCCGCCAACTTTCTGCACGTACAATCTGGACTCTACCTAAACAAATTCGTTTCGTATTTCGCTACATGCATCATCAGTACCAGCCGTGGGACTACAACACAAACGCATCCAACATGTACCGCGGCGAATTCTAGTTTCCCAATTCCGTGCACAAGTTATGTGTGTGTGTCTGCATCTGCAGAAGCCATCATATTTCCTTTATTTACATAACTAGAATCTAGATGCACATCCCCCCCACCCTCGTGTGTGTGTCTAGTTGGAAATGGGTTACGTATAACTTATAGACCCGAATATCAATCGTGGCCAAATTCGACACCGAGAAGATTGCTGGGGAAACTAGCGAATAGAAAATGATGTAAAAGGCATCAATTTCGTGCCAAATTGAATAGTGAAGCTGAATTGGGTATAGAATATTGTAAATGCTCTAAAACTAGAAGAATTTTTTTTTTTGGTATTTTATTCCCAGACCAAATAGCATCTTAACAACGAACAGGTTAAAATAAGACATTCTGTAGGCGTAAATATCTCGCACATATTTGCTTCTATATATGTCGTACGCATTAAATATTCAGGGCTGTATCAAGAGAAAATATCGATTTTCCATTTAGGTAGCTTATTTCCGCGAATACTCGACTTGGTAAGATGGGAAATCTTGTTTATATCACAATAGAAGTGGAGTATTTTGCATTCGACGATATTTCGATGAAACAAAAAGTATTTTAGGTTTTTCATAATTTTTTTTTTATGTGAAATTTATTTTGTTATAAATGGTGGAACAAATTTTTCGAAAAAAGTTGCTGTAGAATTTTTTAGACGAAAAAAACTGCCAATTTTTTTAGGGTGTTTAAAATATTTGTTTGACTTTATTTATTTTTTAATTAATTAAAAGTTATAGAACAATTTAGATAGTAAAGGCTTCTTCACATTGTAAATTAAGTAAATCAAATTACATCTTTTCGCAATCTACTATTGAAAATTCGTTTTAAAAGTGATTTCGATTTTTCTCTAATAAAATGTTCTCTTTTTGTGTTACCTTTCGAAATTTGCCCCTTTTATTTATATATCAGTAAATCCCTTAAAATGATCAAGATATACATAATATAAGTTCTAATTTTCCGCATGAATTTTGCAAATCTGAAATATTTCTATTTTAAAAACACGTACATGAAATTTTATATATACAGAAAATTTTTCGCTGAAACTTTCTATAAGAAAGTCATATATTTTTCGTTTTCTTAATATACGTTTGCTTCTTTTTGACCCACCAAAAATTTTAAAAAATAATTTTTCACAATTTTCCAAAAGATTTCGCAAAATACCAAATTATCTTGTAAAACTGAAAACATTTTAATTCAAATATTTCATTTTGCTAAAAATATTTGTACCGCACCAAGGAGTATTCAAAACAACATTTGATCTCTTTTTATAAAAAAAAAACACTTTATTGTGGTAACCACACACCTGCATTTTCGTATCTTCACAAAACGCTTATTAATTCCCAAACAAAGCGCAGATTCTTTCAACATATAACAAACCTGCATATTACAAGAACTTGTACAGATATAAACCTGAAAACTGCATGACATTTGCCTGAAACATCATACATCTTATGGAGGGTGTTTTTTAAAAAATATTTTCATTTTTGGTATTTATTTTGATTTTATTAATTTCGTGGTTTTTTTTAGATTCACGAATAAAAATGTTCGTGTTGAAAATTTTTTATTAATGGATATAATAAATTCAAATTCAATTTTTTTTAAATATATTTGTTACGAGTAATTACGAACACCTTATATAGAGACACATAGGGGAAGGTAGAATTAATTTACAAATGAGAGTAAAAAGATATTCATTTCGGAACAAGAGAGAGATATTATATCTTCCGCGGCAAAAGCGGTTAGGGGTGTTATTTACACGTTTGTTATAGGGGTTGCCCACCCTGTTTAGTGTCTATTTACCCTTGTATGTTAGTTATATGCACCTTGAACCCTGCTATCTTGCGCAATGCCTGCGATATTTCGAGGGAATTGTATTTTGTGTTCACTATGTGGTTTTCTAAAATATGCTGGTATTCTAAACATGCTGTATATATCATCATTTGCGGTAATTAAATTTAATATTCCTTAATCTAGGGAAAAGGGGGTTATTATAAAATAATTATTAAAAATTTTCGCGTGAATATCCTTCAATTACTTACATAAAAATTAGTTTTCAAAAAAATATTTTTAATAAAACTTTAGATTTTTTTTAATTAGATATTTTTATATATAGATATATAGACATTTTTTTTTACAAAAACCAAACGATTAATTGTTAAAGAAATTGCGTTAAAATCCTTTAATTATTTTACACAGAAACTTTTCTGTTAGTAAAATGACAAAAATAAATAGTATATAAAAATAATGTTTTCTAATAAAACTTTATAATTTTAATCAAAATTTATTTTTACAAAAGCCAATCGATTAATTGTTAAAAAAATGCGTTAAAATCCTTCAATTATTTTACGCAGAAAATTTTCTGTTAGTAAAATGACAAAAATAAATAGTATATAAAAATTATTTTTTGTAATGAAACTTTAGAATTTTTTTTACACAAATTTAATATTGATAAGGACCTGGAAAAAAAATATAATTTTAATCAAAATTTATTTTTACAAAAGCCAAACGATTATTTGTTTAAAAAATGCGTTAAAATCCTTCAATTATTTTACGCAGAAATTTTTCTGTTAGTAAAATGACAAAAATAAATAGTATATAAAAATAATTTGTCAAAAATTATTTTTTCTGATAAAACTGTTGAATATTTTTTTTACAAATTGGCTATTAATATGTTTATTAATGGTTTAAGGACCTGGAAATTTTTTTTACAAAAGCAAACGATTAATTGATAAAAAAAAATGTAATAAAATTCTTCAATTATTTTACGCAGAAACTTTACAGCTAGTAAAATAACAAAAATAATTTGTCAAACAATTTTTTTTTAATAAAACTTTAGAATTTTTTTTTACACAAATGAAATATTGGTGTTTATTAATCGTTAAGGACCTGGAAAAAAATTATAATTTTAATCAAAATTAATTTTCACAAGAACCCAACGATTATTTGATAAAAAATTGCGTTAAAATCCTTGAATTAGTTTACGTAGAAACTTTTTTTCTAGTAAAATGATAAAACTAAAAACTATATAAAAATAATTTGTCAAACAAATTTTTTTTTTAAACAAATTAAATCTGTACCTTGAAACAAAAAGGGCCAATGTCCAAAATATGGAGCTCATGTGCATGAAAATTCAAACAAAATTTTAAAAAACTAAAAAAATATTTTACATTGTTAATTCACCAAATACCATGAATAATTAAAACAAAAAACTTTGAAAAACAATTTTATGAAAATTGTTATATAACTATACGACAGTGCGAAAACATTACGAAAATGTTTAAAAAATTTAAAAATCTATTATATTGCCAGAAACATTATAATATTGGACATTGGCCATTTTTGTACCAACGTACAGAAATTATTGATATATTAATCGTTTAAGGACCTGGAAAAAAAATTATAATTTCAATCAAAATTAATATTTACAAAAACAAATCGATTTCCTTAGAGCACCTTCGAATTTAATAAAAACACACACATAAATTGCTACCAAAAAAAAAAGTCATAGTTAATATCCGCTTTCCATAGAACATAAAAACACACCCATATCAGCAATTTGGACAGAAATGTTGAATGAAATTCACTGAACATTTAACAGAATCATTTTGATATCCACATAGCGAATGTCTGTCGCATTATTATCTTCTCGTACAGTTGACTAGTTATTCCTTGTACAATTCCGTTATCAGGAGACATTCGTGTGCACGCCACTGCCTCAAATTTAAATTAATATTATTCCGAAATGGGATTGTATGAATGCGATACAAGAGGGGAAACAGATCTTCTGCAGTTATGTATTTCGTACATATTTCCTGTATTTAAGTTTCGCATATTCAACGCTTTGTATGCGAATATATTCAGCTGGGGGGGGACTATTTGGAATGGATAATCTCGGCATAACAAAAAATTGAAAAAGTCAACTTTTTTTTTTAGCTTTGCTCTTTTCAAATTGGCAAATGTATCGCATGTTTTAATTTAGATTTTTTTTACAAAAGGTCAACATTTTAACGAATTCATTGATATTTTTGTTTATAAATGTTCGTTTAGTAAATTATCGGAATCAAAAAAAAACATACATTGGTCTATTTAATTTGTCTACCACTTTCCCAAGTTTCGGGTTACTATTCTATTTACTTTCTTCGCAAGGATGTCTGGGTTTCGTGAATCAAACAATCGTTATAAATCCATTCTATAATCTCCTCTATATCAGAATGAGCTTTCTTGGTCTACAGAATTATTCAGCCACCTGCTGTATTATTCATGGCCCGAAAATGTTACTCCCGAAACGTCTGCTTTCAGTTTTAGATGTCGCCCATGAATGTTTGATAACCTCTGACCTTATATACCAGACTTGTACACCTTAGCAATTACAGAATACATAATTTACGAACTGTTTATGCCAAATTTGATGCAGAAGCGAAATTTTCATCGCTATTCTAATTTTAATCAATTTACCACGTATTTCGGTCATCGTTCGAAATTTATAAATCGTACTTCAGTTCGAAATTTATGTAACTATTTTACAAACAAACCACAAAAAAACAAAATGCGCAAAAAAAATTCTAAAGCTATTTATATGTCCAAAAATGACAAATCTTTTTAAACTACAATTTAGACACTGAAAAACCCAAAAATCTGCATTGTATATTTTTTGTTTACCTTTCAGTTGTCGATTTAACTATTTTTTCAATTGTCGATTTAACTATTTTTTTTAAACAAACCAAAAAAAAAAAAATCCGCAAAAGAAATTCTAAATTAATTTTTACGTCCAAGAGTAACAAATCTTGTTTAACTACAATTTAGACACTGAAAACTCAAAAATCTGCATTGTATATTTTTGTTTACCTTTCAGGCAAAACTTCAGTTGTCGATTTAACTATTTTTTTTTAAACAAACCACAAAAAAAAAAATCCGCAAAATAAATCCTAAATCAATTTATACGTCCAAAAGTGACAAATCTTTTTTAACTACAATTTGGACACTGAAAACTCAAAAATCTGCATTGTATATTTTTTGTTTACCTTTCAGGCAAAACTTCAGTTGTCGATTTAACAATTTTTTTTAAACAAACCACAAAAAAAATAAAAATCCGCAAAATAAATTCTAAATCAATTTATACGTCCAAAACTGACAAATCTTTTTTAACTACAATTTAGACGCTGAAAACGCAAAAATCTGCATTGTATATTTTTTGTTTACCTTTCAGACAAAACTTCAGTTGATGATTTAACTATTTTTTTTTAAACAAACCAAAAAAAAAAAAATCCGCAAAATAAATCCTAAATCAATTTATACGTCCAAAAGTGGCAAATCTTTTTTAACTACAATTTAGACGCTGAATACGCAAAAATCTGCATTGTATATTTTTTGTTTACCTTTCAGACAAAACTTCAGTTGTCGATTTAACTATTTTTTTTAAACAAACCACAAAAAAAATAAAAATCCGCAAAATAAATTCTAAATCAATTTATACGTCCAAAAGTGACAAATCTTTTTTAACTACAATTTGGACACTGAAAACTCAAAAATCTGCATTGTATATTTTTTGTTTACCTTTCAGGCAAAACTTCAGTTGTCGATTTAACTATTTTTTTAAACAAACCACAAAAAAAAAAAATCCGCAAAATAAATTCTAAATTAATTTATACGTCTAAAAGTGAAAAATCTTTTTTAACTACAATTTAGACACTGAAAACTCAAAAATCTGCATTGTATATTTTTGTTTACCTTTCAGGCAAAACTTCAGTTGTCGATTTAACTATTTTTTTTTAAACAAACCACAAAAAAAAAATCCGCAAAATAAATCCTAAATCAATTTATACGTCCAAAAGTGACAAATCTTTTTTAACTAAAATTTGGACACTGAAAACTCAAAAATCTGCATTGTATATTTTTTGTTTACCTTTCAGGCAAAACTTCAGTTGTCGATTTAACTATTTTTTTTAAACAAACCACAAAAAAAATAAAAATCCGCAAAATAAATTCTAAATCAATTTATACGTCCAAAAGTGACAAATCTTTTTTAACTACAATTTGGACACTGAAAACTCAAAAATCTGCATTGTATATTTTTTGTTTACCTTTCAGGCAAAACTTCAGTTGTCGATTTAACTATTTTTTTTAAACAAACCACAAAAAAAATAAAAATCCGCAAAATAAATTCTAAATCAATTTATACGTCCAAAAGTGACAAATCTTTTTTAACTACAATTTAGACGCTGAAAACGCAAAAATCTGCATTGTATATTTTTTGTTTACCTTTCAGACAAAACTTCAGTTGATGATTTAACTATTTTTTTTTAAACAAACCAAAAAAAAAAAAATCCGCAAAATAAATCCTAAATCAATTTATACGTCCAAAAGTGGCAAATCTTTTTTAACTACAATTTAGACGCTGAATACGCAAAAATCTGCATTGTATATTTTTTGTTTACCTTTCAGACAAAACTTCAGTTGTCGATTTAACTATTTTTTTTAAACAAACCACAAAAAAAATAAAAATCCGCAAAATAAATTCTAAATCAATTTATACGTCCAAAAGTGACAAATCTTTTTTAACTACAATTTGGACACTGAAAACTCAAAAATCTGCATTGTATATTTTTTGTTTACCTTTCAGGCAAAACTTCAGTTGTCGATTTAACTATTTTTTTAAACAAACCACAAAAAAAAAAAATCCGCAAAATAAATTCTAAATTAATTTATACGTCTAAAAGTGAAAAATCTTTTTTAACTACAATTTAGACACTGAAAACTCAAAAATCTGCATTGTATATTTTTGTTTACCTTTCAGGCAAAACTTCAGTTGTCGATTTAACTATTTTTTTTTAAACAAACCACAAAAAAAAAATCCGCAAAATAAATCCTAAATCAATTTATACGTCCAAAAGTGACAAATCTTTTTTAACTACAATTTGGACACTGAAAACTCAAAAATCTGCATTGTATATTTTTTGTTTACCTTTCAGGCAAAACTTCAGTTGTCGATTTAACTATTTTTTTTAAACAAACCACAAAAAAAATAAAAATCCGCAAAATAAATTCTAAATCAATTTATACGTCCAAAAGTGACAAATCTTTTTTAACTACAATTTGGACACTGAAAACTCAAAAATCTGCATTGTATATTTTTTGTTTACCTTTCAGGCAAAACTTCAGTTGTCGATTTAACTATTTTTTTTAAACAAACCACAAAAAAAATAAAAATCCGCAAAATAAATTCTAAATCAATTTATACGTCCAAAAGTGACAAATCTTTTTTAACTACAATTTAGACGCTGAAAACGCAAAAATCTGCATTGTATATTTTTTGTTTACCTTTCAGACAAAACTTCAGTTGATGATTTAACTATTTTTTTTTAAACAAACCAAAAAAAAAAAAATCCGCAAAATAAATCCTAAATCAATTTATACGTCCAAAAGTGGCAAATCTTTTTTAACTACAATTTAGACGCTGAATACGCAAAAATCTGCATTGTATATTTTTTGTTTACCTTTCAGACAAAACTTCAGTTGTCGATTTAACTATTTTTTTTAAACAAACCACAAAAAAAATAAAAATCCGCAAAATAAATTCTAAATCAATTTATACGTCCAAAAGTGACAAATCTTTTTTAACTACAATTTGGACACTGAAAACTCAAAAATCTGCATTGTATATTTTTTGTTTACCTTTCAGGCAAAACTTCAGTTGTCGATTTAACTATTTTTTTTAAACAAACCACAAAAAAAATAAAAATCCGCAAAATAAATTCTAAATCAATTTATACGTCCAAAAGTGACAAATCTTTTTTAACTACAATTTAGACGCTGAAAACGCAAAAATCTGCATTGTATATTTTTTGTTTACCTTTCAGACAAAACTTCAGTTGACGATTTAACTATTTTTTTTTAAACAAACCAAAAAAAAAAAAATCCGCAAAATAAATTCTAAATCAATTTATACGTCCAAAAGTGACAAATCTTTTTTAACTACAATTTAGACGCTGAATACGCAAAAATCTGCATTGTATATTTTTTGTTTACCTTTCAGACAAAACTTCAGTTGTCGATTTAACTATTTTTTTTAAACAAACCACAAAAAAAAATAAAAATCCGCAAAATAAATTCTAAATCAATTTATACGTCCAAAAGTGACAAATCTTTTTTAACTACAATTTAGACGCTGAATACGCAAAAATCTGCATTGTATATTTTTTGTTTACCTTTCAGACAAAACTTCAGTTGTCGATTTAACTATTTTTTTTAAACAAACCACAAAAAAAAAAAAAATCCGCAAAATAAATTCTAAATCAATTTATACGTCCAAAAGTGACAAATCTTTTTTAACTACAATTTAGACGCTGAAAACGCAAAAATCTGCATTGTATATTTTTTGTTTACCTTTCAGACAAAACTTCAGTTGACGATTTAACTATTTTTTTTTAAACAAACCAAAAAAAAAAAAATCCGCAAAATAAATTCTAAATCAATTTATACGTCCAAAAGTGACAAATCTTTTTTAACTACAATTTAGACGCTGAATACGCAAAAATCTGCATTGTATATTTTTTGTTTACCTTTCAGACAAAACTTCAGTTGTCGATTTAACTATTTTTTTTAAACAAACCACAAAAAAAATAAAAATCCGCAAAATAAATTCTAAATCAATTTATACGTCCAAAAGTGACAAATCTTTTTTAACTACAATTTAGACGCTGAATACGCAAAAATCTGCATTGTATATTTTTTGTTTACCTTTCAGACAAAACTTCAGTTGATGATTTAACTATTTTTTTTTAAACAAACCAAAAAAAAAAAAATCCGCAAAATAAATCCTAAATCAATTTATACGTCCAAAAGTGACAAATCTTTTTTAACTACAATTTAGACGCTGAATACGCAAAAATCTGCATTGTATATTTTTTGTTTACCTTTCAGACAAAACTTCAGTTGTCGATTTAACTATTTTTTTTTAAACAAACCAAAAAAAAAAAAATCCGCAAAATAAATTCTAAATCAATTTATACGTCCAAAAGTGACAAATCTTTTTTAACTACAATTTAGACGCTGAATACGCAAAAATCTGCATTGTATATTTTTTGTTTACCTTTCAGACAAAACTTCAGTTGTCGATTTAACTATTTTTTTTTAAACAAACCAAAAAAAAAAAAATCCGCAAAATAAATTCTAAATCAATTTATACGTCCAAAAGTGACAAATCTTTTTTAACTACAATTTAGACGCTGAATACGCAAAAATCTGCATTGTATATTTTTTGTTTACCTTTCAGACAAAACTTCAGTTGTCGATTTAACTATTTTTTTTTAAACAAACCAAAAAAAAAAAAATCCGCAAAATAAATTCTAAATCAATTTATACGTCCAAAAGTGACAAATCTTTTTTAACTACAATTTAGACGCTGAATACGCAAAAATCTGCATTGTATATTTTTTGTTTACCTTTCAGACAAAACTTCAGTTGTCGATTTAACTATTTTTTTTTAAACAAACCAAAAAAATAAAAATCCGCAAAATAAATTCTAAATCAATTTATACGTCCAAAAGTGACAAATCTTTTTTAACTACAATTTAGACGCTGAATACGCAAAAATCTGCATTGTATATTTTTTGTTTACCTTTCAGACAAAACTTCAGTTGTCGATTTAATTTTTTTTTTTTAAACAAACCAAAAAAAAAAAAATCCGCAAAATAAATTCTAAATCAATTTATACGTCCAAAAGTGACAAATCTTTTTTAACTACAATTTAGACGCTGAATACGCAAAAATCTGCATTGTATATTTTTTGTTTACCTTTCAGACAAAACTTCAGTTGTCGATTTAACTATTTTTTTTAAACAAACCACAAAAAAAATAAAAATCCGCAAAATAAATTCTAAATCAATTTATACGTCCAAAAGTGACAAATCTTTTTTAACTACAATTTGGACACTGAAAACTCAAAAATCTGCATTGTATATTTTTTGTTTACCTTTCAGGCAAAACTTCAGTTGTCGATTTAACTATTTTTTTTAAACAAACCACAAAAAAAATAAAAATCCGCAAAATAAATTCTAAATGAATTTATACGTCCAAAAGTGACAAATCTTTTTTAACTACAATTTAGACGCTGAAAACGCAAAAATCTGCATTGTATATTTTTTGTTTACCTTTCAGACAAAACTTCAGTTGACGATTTAACTATTTTTTTTTAAACAAACCAAAAAAAAAAAAATCCGCAAAATAAATTCTAAATCAATTTATACGTCCAAAAGTGACAAATCTTTTTTAACTACAATTTAGACGCTGAATACGCAAAAATCTGCATTGTATATTTTTTGTTTACCTTTCAGACAAAACTTCAGTTGTCGATTTAACTATTTTTTTTAAACAAACCACAAAAAAAATAAAAATCCGCAAAATAAATCCTAAATCAATTTATACGTCCAAAAGTGACAAATCTTTTTTAACTACAATTTGGACACTGAAAACTCAAAAATCTGCATTGTATATTTTTTGTTTACCTTTCAGGCAAAACTTCAGTTGTCGATTTAACTATTTTTTTTAAACAAACCACAAAAAAAATAAAAATCCGCAAAATAAATCCTAAATCAATTTATACGTCCAAAAGTGACAAATCTTTTTTAACTACAATTTGGACACTGAAAACTCAAAAATCTGCATTGTATATTTTTTGTTTACCTTTCAGGCAAAACTTCAGTTGTCGATTTAACTATTTTTTTAAACAAACCACAAAAAAAAAAAATCCGCAAAATAAATTCTAAATTAATTTATACGTCTAAAAGTGAAAAATCTTTTTTAACTACAATTTAGACGCTGAAAACGCAAAAATCTGCATTGTATATTTTTTGTTTACCTTTCAGACAAAACTTCAGTTGATGATTTAACTATTTTTTTTTAAACAAACCAAAAAAAAAAAAATCCGCAAAATAAATCCTAAATCAATTTATACGTCCAAAAGTGGCAAATCTTTTTTAACTACAATTTAGACGCTGAATACGCAAAAATCTGCATTGTATATTTTTTGTTTACCTTTCAGACAAAACTTCAGTTGTCGATTTAACTATTTTTTTTAAACAAACCACAAAAAAAATAAAAATCCGCAAAATAAATTCTAAATCAATTTATACGTCCAAAAGTGACAAATCTTTTTTAACTACAATTTGGACACTGAAAACTCAAAAATCTGCATTGTATATTTTTTGTTTACCTTTCAGGCAAAACTTCAGTTGTCGATTTAACTATTTTTTTAAACAAACCACAAAAAAAAAAAATCCGCAAAATAAATTCTAAATTAATTTATACGTCTAAAAGTGAAAAATCTTTTTTAACTACAATTTAGACACTGAAAACTCAAAAATCTGCATTGTATATTTTTGTTTACCTTTCAGGCAAAACTTCAGTTGTCGATTTAACTATTTTTTTTTAAACAAACCACAAAAAAAAAATCCGCAAAATAAATCCTAAATCAATTTATACGTCCAAAAGTGACAAATCTTTTTTAACTACAATTTGGACACTGAAAACTCAAAAATCTGCATTGTATATTTTTTGTTTACCTTTCAGGCAAAACTTCAGTTGTCGATTTAACTATTTTTTTTAAACAAACCACAAAAAATAAAAATCCGCAAAATAAATTCTAAATCAATTTATACGTCCAAAAGTGACAAATCTTTTTTAACTACAATTTGGACACTGAAAACTCAAAAATCTGCATTGTATATTTTTTGTTTACCTTTCAGGCAAAACTTCAGTTGTCGATTTAACTATTTTTTTTAAACAAACCACAAAAAAAATAAAAATCCGCAAAATAAATTCTAAATCAATTTATACGTCCAAAAGTGACAAATCTTTTTTAACTACAATTTAGACGCTGAAAACGCAAAAATCTGCATTGTATATTTTTTGTTTACCTTTCAGACAAAACTTCAGTTGATGATTTAACTATTTTTTTTTAAACAAACCAAAAAAAAAAAAATCCGCAAAATAAATCCTAAATCAATTTATACGTCCAAAAGTGGCAAATCTTTTTTAACTACAATTTAGACGCTGAATACGCAAAAATCTGCATTGTATATTTTTTGTTTACCTTTCAGACAAAACTTCAGTTGTCGATTTAACTATTTTTTTTAAACAAACCACAAAAAAAATAAAAATCCGCAAAATAAATTCTAAATCAATTTATACGTCCAAAAGTGACAAATCTTTTTTAACTACAATTTGGACACTGAAAACTCAAAAATCTGCATTGTATATTTTTTGTTTACCTTTCAGGCAAAACTTCAGTTGTCGATTTAACTATTTTTTTTAAACAAACCACAAAAAAAATAAAAATCCGCAAAATAAATTCTAAATCAATTTATACGTCCAAAAGTGACAAATCTTTTTTAACTACAATTTAGACGCTGAAAACGCAAAAATCTGCATTGTATATTTTTTGTTTACCTTTCAGACAAAACTTCAGTTGACGATTTAACTATTTTTTTTTAAACAAACCAAAAAAAAAAAAATCCGCAAAATAAATTCTAAATCAATTTATACGTCCAAAAGTGACAAATCTTTTTTAACTACAATTTAGACGCTGAATACGCAAAAATCTGCATTGTATATTTTTTGTTTACCTTTCAGACAAAACTTCAGTTGTCGATTTAACTATTTTTTTTAAACAAACCACAAAAAAAAATAAAAATCCGCAAAATAAATTCTAAATCAATTTATACGTCCAAAAGTGACAAATCTTTTTTAACTACAATTTAGACGCTGAATACGCAAAAATCTGCATTGTATATTTTTTGTTTACCTTTCAGACAAAACTTCAGTTGTCGATTTAACTATTTTTTTTAAACAAACCACAAAAAAAAAAAAAATCCGCAAAATAAATTCTAAATCAATTTATACGTCCAAAAGTGACAAATCTTTTTTAACTACAATTTAGACGCTGAAAACGCAAAAATCTGCATTGTATATTTTTTGTTTACCTTTCAGACAAAACTTCAGTTGACGATTTAACTATTTTTTTTTAAACAAACCAAAAAAAAAAAAATCCGCAAAATAAATTCTAAATCAATTTATACGTCCAAAAGTGACAAATCTTTTTTAACTACAATTTAGACGCTGAATACGCAAAAATCTGCATTGTATATTTTTTGTTTACCTTTCAGACAAAACTTCAGTTGTCGATTTAACTATTTTTTTTAAACAAACCACAAAAAAAATAAAAATCCGCAAAATAAATTCTAAATCAATTTATACGTCCAAAAGTGACAAATCTTTTTTAACTACAATTTAGACGCTGAATACGCAAAAATCTGCATTGTATATTTTTTGTTTACCTTTCAGACAAAACTTCAGTTGATGATTTAACTATTTTTTTTTAAACAAACCAAAAAAAAAAAAATCCGCAAAATAAATCCTAAATCAATTTATACGTCCAAAAGTGACAAATCTTTTTTAACTACAATTTAGACGCTGAATACGCAAAAATCTGCATTGTATATTTTTTGTTTACCTTTCAGACAAAACTTCAGTTGTCGATTTAACTATTTTTTTTTAAACAAACCAAAAAAAAAAAAATCCGCAAAATAAATTCTAAATCAATTTATACGTCCAAAAGTGACAAATCTTTTTTAACTACAATTTAGACGCTGAATACGCAAAAATCTGCATTGTATATTTTTTGTTTACCTTTCAGACAAAACTTCAGTTGTCGATTTAACTATTTTTTTTTAAACAAACCAAAAAAAAAAAATCCGCAAAATAAATTCTAAATCAATTTATACGTCCAAAAGTGACAAATCTTTTTTAACTACAATTTAGACGCTGAATACGCAAAAATCTGCATTGTATATTTTTTGTTTACCTTTCAGACAAAACTTCAGTTGTCGATTTAACTATTTTTTTTTAAACAAACCACAAAAAAAAAATCCGCAAAATAAATCCTAAATCAATTTATACGTCCAAAAGTGACAAATCTTTTTTAACTAAAATTTGGACACTGAAAACTCAAAAATCTGCATTGTATATTTTTTGTTTACCTTTCAGGCAAAACTTCAGTTGTCGATTTAACTATTTTTTTTAAACAAACCACAAAAAAAATAAAAATCCGCAAAATAAATTCTAAATCAATTTATACGTCCAAAAGTGACAAATCTTTTTTAACTACAATTTGGACACTGAAAACTCAAAAATCTGCATTGTATATTTTTTGTTTACCTTTCAGGCAAAACTTCAGTTGTCGATTTAACTATTTTTTTTAAACAAACCACAAAAAAAATAAAAATCCGCAAAATAAATTCTAAATCAATTTATACGTCCAAAAGTGACAAATCTTTTTTAACTACAATTTAGACGCTGAAAACGCAAAAATCTGCATTGTATATTTTTTGTTTACCTTTCAGACAAAACTTCAGTTGATGATTTAACTATTTTTTTTTAAACAAACCAAAAAAAAAAAAATCCGCAAAATAAATCCTAAATCAATTTATACGTCCAAAAGTGGCAAATCTTTTTTAACTACAATTTAGACGCTGAATACGCAAAAATCTGCATTGTATATTTTTTGTTTACCTTTCAGACAAAACTTCAGTTGTCGATTTAACTATTTTTTTTAAACAAACCACAAAAAAAATAAAAATCCGCAAAATAAATTCTAAATCAATTTATACGTCCAAAAGTGACAAATCTTTTTTAACTACAATTTGGACACTGAAAACTCAAAAATCTGCATTGTATATTTTTTGTTTACCTTTCAGGCAAAACTTCAGTTGTCGATTTAACTATTTTTTTAAACAAACCACAAAAAAAAAAAATCCGCAAAATAAATTCTAAATTAATTTATACGTCTAAAAGTGAAAAATCTTTTTTAACTACAATTTAGACACTGAAAACTCAAAAATCTGCATTGTATATTTTTGTTTACCTTTCAGGCAAAACTTCAGTTGTCGATTTAACTATTTTTTTTTAAACAAACCACAAAAAAAAAATCCGCAAAATAAATCCTAAATCAATTTATACGTCCAAAAGTGACAAATCTTTTTTAACTACAATTTGGACACTGAAAACTCAAAAATCTGCATTGTATATTTTTTGTTTACCTTTCAGGCAAAACTTCAGTTGTCGATTTAACTATTTTTTTTAAACAAACCACAAAAAAAATAAAAATCCGCAAAATAAATTCTAAATCAATTTATACGTCCAAAAGTGACAAATCTTTTTTAACTACAATTTGGACACTGAAAACTCAAAAATCTGCATTGTATATTTTTTGTTTACCTTTCAGGCAAAACTTCAGTTGTCGATTTAACTATTTTTTTTAAACAAACCACAAAAAAAATAAAAATCCGCAAAATAAATTCTAAATCAATTTATACGTCCAAAAGTGACAAATCTTTTTTAACTACAATTTAGACGCTGAAAACGCAAAAATCTGCATTGTATATTTTTTGTTTACCTTTCAGACAAAACTTCAGTTGATGATTTAACTATTTTTTTTTAAACAAACCAAAAAAAAAAAAATCCGCAAAATAAATCCTAAATCAATTTATACGTCCAAAAGTGGCAAATCTTTTTTAACTACAATTTAGACGCTGAATACGCAAAAATCTGCATTGTATATTTTTTGTTTACCTTTCAGACAAAACTTCAGTTGTCGATTTAACTATTTTTTTTAAACAAACCACAAAAAAAATAAAAATCCGCAAAATAAATTCTAAATCAATTTATACGTCCAAAAGTGACAAATCTTTTTTAACTACAATTTGGACACTGAAAACTCAAAAATCTGCATTGTATATTTTTTGTTTACCTTTCAGGCAAAACTTCAGTTGTCGATTTAACTATTTTTTTTAAACAAACCACAAAAAAAATAAAAATCCGCAAAATAAATTCTAAATCAATTTATACGTCCAAAAGTGACAAATCTTTTTTAACTACAATTTAGACGCTGAAAACGCAAAAATCTGCATTGTATATTTTTTGTTTACCTTTCAGACAAAACTTCAGTTGACGATTTAACTATTTTTTTTTAAACAAACCAAAAAAAAAAAAATCCGCAAAATAAATTCTAAATCAATTTATACGTCCAAAAGTGACAAATCTTTTTTAACTACAATTTAGACGCTGAATACGCAAAAATCTGCATTGTATATTTTTTGTTTACCTTTCAGACAAAACTTCAGTTGTCGATTTAACTATTTTTTTTAAACAAACCACAAAAAAAAATAAAAATCCGCAAAATAAATTCTAAATCAATTTATACGTCCAAAAGTGACAAATCTTTTTTAACTACAATTTAGACGCTGAATACGCAAAAATCTGCATTGTATATTTTTTGTTTACCTTTCAGACAAAACTTCAGTTGTCGATTTAACTATTTTTTTTAAACAAACCACAAAAAAAAAAAAATCCGCAAAATAAATTCTAAATCAATTTATACGTCCAAAAGTGACAAATCTTTTTTAACTACAATTTAGACGCTGAAAACGCAAAAATCTGCATTGTATATTTTTTGTTTACCTTTCAGACAAAACTTCAGTTGACGATTTAACTATTTTTTTTTAAACAAACCAAAAAAAAAAAATCCGCAAAATAAATTCTAAATCAATTTATACGTCCAAAAGTGACAAATCTTTTTTAACTACAATTTAGACGCTGAATACGCAAAAATCTGCATTGTATATTTTTTGTTTACCTTTCAGACAAAACTTCAGTTGTCGATTTAACTATTTTTTTTAAACAAACCACAAAAAAAATAAAAATCCGCAAAATAAATTCTAAATCAATTTATACGTCCAAAAGTGACAAATCTTTTTTAACTACAATTTAGACGCTGAATACGCAAAAATCTGCATTGTATATTTTTTGTTTACCTTTCAGACAAAACTTCAGTTGATGATTTAACTATTTTTTTTTAAACAAACCAAAAAAAAAAAAATCCGCAAAATAAATCCTAAATCAATTTATACGTCCAAAAGTGACAAATCTTTTTTAACTACAATTTAGACGCTGAATACGCAAAAATCTGCATTGTATATTTTTTGTTTACCTTTCAGACAAAACTTCAGTTGTCGATTTAACTATTTTTTTTTAAACAAACCAAAAAAAAAAAAATCCGCAAAATAAATTCTAAATCAATTTATACGTCCAAAAGTGACAAATCTTTTTTAACTACAATTTAGACGCTGAATACGCAAAAATCTGCATTGTATATTTTTTGTTTACCTTTCAGACAAAACTTCAGTTGTCGATTTAACTATTTTTTTTTAAACAAACCAAAAAAAAAAAAATCCGCAAAATAAATTCTAAATCAATTTATACGTCCAAAAGTGACAAATCTTTTTTAACTACAATTTAGACGCTGAATACGCAAAAATCTGCATTGTATATTTTTTGTTTACCTTTCAGACAAAACTTCAGTTGTCGATTTAACTATTTTTTTTTAAACAAACCAAAAAAAAAAAAATCCGCAAAATAAATTCTAAATCAATTTATACGTCCAAAAGTGACAAATCTTTTTTAACTACAATTTAGACGCTGAATACGCAAAAATCTGCATTGTATATTTTTTGTTTACCTTTCAGACAAAACTTCAGTTGTCGATTTAACTATTTTTTTTTAAACAAACCAAAAAAATAAAAATCCGCAAAATAAATTCTAAATCAATTTATACGTCCAAAAGTGACAAATCTTTTTTAACTACAATTTAGACGCTGAATACGCAAAAATCTGCATTGTATATTTTTTGTTTACCTTTCAGACAAAACTTCAGTTGTCGATTTAATTTTTTTTTTTTAAACAAACCAAAAAAAAAAAAATCCGCAAAATAAATTCTAAATCAATTTATACGTCCAAAAGTGACAAATCTTTTTTAACTACAATTTAGACGCTGAATACGCAAAAATCTGCATTGTATATTTTTTGTTTACCTTTCAGACAAAACTTCAGTTGTCGATTTAACTATTTTTTTTAAACAAACCACAAAAAAAATAAAAATCCGCAAAATAAATTCTAAATCAATTTATACGTCCAAAAGTGACAAATCTTTTTTAACTACAATTTGGACACTGAAAACTCAAAAATCTGCATTGTATATTTTTTGTTTACCTTTCAGGCAAAACTTCAGTTGTCGATTTAACTATTTTTTTTAAACAAACCACAAAAAAAATAAAAATCCGCAAAATAAATTCTAAATGAATTTATACGTCCAAAAGTGACAAATCTTTTTTAACTACAATTTAGACGCTGAAAACGCAAAAATCTGCATTGTATATTTTTTGTTTACCTTTCAGACAAAACTTCAGTTGACGATTTAACTATTTTTTTTTAAACAAACCAAAAAAAAAAAAATCCGCAAAATAAATTCTAAATCAATTTATACGTCCAAAAGTGACAAATCTTTTTTAACTACAATTTAGACGCTGAATACGCAAAAATCTGCATTGTATATTTTTTGTTTACCTTTCAGACAAAACTTCAGTTGTCGATTTAACTATTTTTTTTAAACAAACCACAAAAAAAATAAAAATCCGCAAAATAAATTCTAAATCAATTTATACGTCCAAAAGTGACAAATCTTTTTTAACTACAATTTAGACGCTGAATACGCAAAAATCTGCATTGTATATTTTTTGTTTACCTTTCAGACAAAACTTCAGTTGTCGATTTAACTATTTTTTTTAAACAAACCACAAAAAAAATAAAAATCCGCAAAATAAATCCTAAATCAATTTATACGTCCAAAAGTGACAAATCTTTTTTAACTACAATTTGGACACTGAAAACTCAAAAATCTGCATTGTATATTTTTTGTTTACCTTTCAGGCAAAACTTCAGTTGTCGATTTAACTATTTTTTTTAAACAAACCACAAAAAAAATAAAAATCCGCAAAATAAATCCTAAATCAATTTATACGTCCAAAAGTGACAAATCTTTTTTAACTACAATTTGGACACTGAAAACTCAAAAATCTGCATTGTATATTTTTTGTTTACCTTTCAGGCAAAACTTCAGTTGTCGATTTAACTATTTTTTTTAAACAAACCACAAAAAAAAATAAAAATCCGCAAAATAAATTCTAAATCAATTTATACGTCCAAAAGTGACAAATCTTTTTTAACTACAATTTAGACGCTGAAAACGCAAAAATCTGCATTGTATATTTTTTGTTTACCTTTCAGACAAAACTTCAGTTGATGATTTAACTATTTTTTTTTAAACAAACCAAAAAAAAAAAAATCCGCAAAATAAATCCTAAATCAATTTATACGTCCAAAAGTGGCAAATCTTTTTTAACTACAATTTAGACGCTGAATACGCAAAAATCTGCATTGTATATTTTTTGTTTACCTTTCAGACAAAACTTCAGTTGTCGATTTAACTATTTTTTTTAAACAAACCACAAAAAAAATAAAAATCCGCAAAATAAATTCTAAATCAATTTATACGTCCAAAAGTGACAAATCTTTTTTAACTACAATTTGGACACTGAAAACTCAAAAATCTGCATTGTATATTTTTTGTTTACCTTTCAGGCAAAACTTCAGTTGTCGATTTAACTATTTTTTTAAACAAACCACAAAAAAAAAAAATCCGCAAAATAAATTCTAAATTAATTTATACGTCTAAAAGTGAAAAATCTTTTTTAACTACAATTTAGACACTGAAAACTCAAAAATCTGCATTGTATATTTTTGTTTACCTTTCAGGCAAAACTTCAGTTGTCGATTTAACTATTTTTTTTTAAACAAACCACAAAAAAAAAATCCGCAAAATAAATCCTAAATCAATTTATACGTCCAAAAGTGACAAATCTTTTTTAACTACAATTTGGACACTGAAAACTCAAAAATCTGCATTGTATATTTTTTGTTTACCTTTCAGGCAAAACTTCAGTTGTCGATTTAACTATTTTTTTTAAACAAACCACAAAAAATAAAAATCCGCAAAATAAATTCTAAATCAATTTATACGTCCAAAAGTGACAAATCTTTTTTAACTACAATTTGGACACTGAAAACTCAAAAATCTGCATTGTATATTTTTTGTTTACCTTTCAGGCAAAACTTCAGTTGTCGATTTAACTATTTTTTTTAAACAAACCACAAAAAAAATAAAAATCCGCAAAATAAATTCTAAATCAATTTATACGTCCAAAAGTGACAAATCTTTTTTAACTACAATTTAGACGCTGAAAACGCAAAAATCTGCATTGTATATTTTTTGTTTACCTTTCAGACAAAACTTCAGTTGATGATTTAACTATTTTTTTTTAAACAAACCAAAAAAAAAAAAATCCGCAAAATAAATCCTAAATCAATTTATACGTCCAAAAGTGGCAAATCTTTTTTAACTACAATTTAGACGCTGAATACGCAAAAATCTGCATTGTATATTTTTTGTTTACCTTTCAGACAAAACTTCAGTTGTCGATTTAACTATTTTTTTTAAACAAACCACAAAAAAAATAAAAATCCGCAAAATAAATTCTAAATCAATTTATACGTCCAAAAGTGACAAATCTTTTTTAACTACAATTTGGACACTGAAAACTCAAAAATCTGCATTGTATATTTTTTGTTTACCTTTCAGGCAAAACTTCAGTTGTCGATTTAACTATTTTTTTTAAACAAACCACAAAAAAAATAAAAATCCGCAAAATAAATTCTAAATCAATTTATACGTCCAAAAGTGACAAATCTTTTTTAACTACAATTTAGACGCTGAAAACGCAAAAATCTGCATTGTATATTTTTTGTTTACCTTTCAGACAAAACTTCAGTTGACGATTTAACTATTTTTTTTTAAACAAACCAAAAAAAAAAAAATCCGCAAAATAAATTCTAAATCAATTTATACGTCCAAAAGTGACAAATCTTTTTTAACTACAATTTAGACGCTGAATACGCAAAAATCTGCATTGTATATTTTTTGTTTACCTTTCAGACAAAACTTCAGTTGTCGATTTAACTATTTTTTTTAAACAAACCACAAAAAAAAATAAAAATCCGCAAAATAAATTCTAAATCAATTTATACGTCCAAAAGTGACAAATCTTTTTTAACTACAATTTAGACGCTGAATACGCAAAAATCTGCATTGTATATTTTTTGTTTACCTTTCAGACAAAACTTCAGTTGTCGATTTAACTATTTTTTTTAAACAAACCACAAAAAAAAAAAAAATCCGCAAAATAAATTCTAAATCAATTTATACGTCCAAAAGTGACAAATCTTTTTTAACTACAATTTAGACGCTGAAAACGCAAAAATCTGCATTGTATATTTTTTGTTTACCTTTCAGACAAAACTTCAGTTGACGATTTAACTATTTTTTTTTAAACAAACCAAAAAAAAAAAAATCCGCAAAATAAATTCTAAATCAATTTATACGTCCAAAAGTGACAAATCTTTTTTAACTACAATTTAGACGCTGAATACGCAAAAATCTGCATTGTATATTTTTTGTTTACCTTTCAGACAAAACTTCAGTTGTCGATTTAACTATTTTTTTTAAACAAACCACAAAAAAAATAAAAATCCGCAAAATAAATTCTAAATCAATTTATACGTCCAAAAGTGACAAATCTTTTTTAACTACAATTTAGACGCTGAATACGCAAAAATCTGCATTGTATATTTTTTGTTTACCTTTCAGACAAAACTTCAGTTGATGATTTAACTATTTTTTTTTAAACAAACCAAAAAAAAAAAAATCCGCAAAATAAATCCTAAATCAATTTATACGTCCAAAAGTGACAAATCTTTTTTAACTACAATTTAGACGCTGAATACGCAAAAATCTGCATTGTATATTTTTTGTTTACCTTTCAGACAAAACTTCAGTTGTCGATTTAACTATTTTTTTTTAAACAAACCAAAAAAAAAAAAATCCGCAAAATAAATTCTAAATCAATTTATACGTCCAAAAGTGACAAATCTTTTTTAACTACAATTTAGACGCTGAATACGCAAAAATCTGCATTGTATATTTTTTGTTTACCTTTCAGACAAAACTTCAGTTGTCGATTTAACTATTTTTTTTTAAACAAACCAAAAAAAAAAAAATCCGCAAAATAAATTCTAAATCAATTTATACGTCCAAAAGTGACAAATCTTTTTTAACTACAATTTAGACGCTGAATACGCAAAAATCTGCATTGTATATTTTTTGTTTACCTTTCAGACAAAACTTCAGTTGTCGATTTAACTATTTTTTTTTAAACAAACCAAAAAAAAAAAAATCCGCAAAATAAATTCTAAATCAATTTATACGTCCAAAAGTGACAAATCTTTTTTAACTACAATTTAGACGCTGAATACGCAAAAATCTGCATTGTATATTTTTTGTTTACCTTTCAGACAAAACTTCAGTTGTCGATTTAACTATTTTTTTTTAAACAAACCAAAAAAATAAAAATCCGCAAAATAAATTCTAAATCAATTTATACGTCCAAAAGTGACAAATCTTTTTTAACTACAATTTAGACGCTGAATACGCAAAAATCTGCATTGTATATTTTTTGTTTACCTTTCAGACAAAACTTCAGTTGTCGATTTAACTATTTTTTTTTAAACAAACCAAAAAAAAAAAAATCCGCAAAATAAATTCTAAATCAATTTATACGTCCAAAAGTGACAAATCTTTTTTAACTACAATTTAGACGCTGAATACGCAAAAATCTGCATTGTATATTTTTTGTTTACCTTTCAGACAAAACTTCAGTTGTCGATTTAACTATTTTTTTTTAAACAAACCAAAAAAATAAAAATCCGCAAAATAAATTCTAAATCAATTTATACGTCCAAAAGTGACAAATCTTTTTTAACTACAATTTAGACGCTGAATACGCAAAAATCTGCATTGTATATTTTTTGTTTACCTTTCAGACAAAACTTCAGTTGTCGATTTAACTATTTTTTTTTAAACAAACCAAAAAAATAAAAATCCGCAAAATAAATTCTAAATCAATTTATACGTCCAAAAGTGACAAATCTTTTTTAACTACAATTTAGACGCTGAATACGCAAAAATCTGCATTGTATATTTTTTGTTTACCTTTCAGACAAAACTTCAGTTGTCGATTTAACTATTTTTTTTTAAACAAACCAAAAAAAAAAAAATCCGCAAAATAAATTCTAAATCAATTTATACGTCCAAAAGTGACAAATCTTTTTTAACTACAATTTAGACGCTGAATACGCAAAAATCTGCATTGTATATTTTTTGTTTACCTTTCAGACAAAACTTCAGTTGTCGATTTAACTATTTTTTTTAAACAAACCACAAAAAAAATAAAAATCCGCAAAATAAATTCTAAATCAATTTATACGTCCAAAAGTGACAAATCTTTTTTAACTACAATTTGGACACTGAAAACTCAAAAATCTGCATTGTATATTTTTTGTTTACCTTTCAGGCAAAACTTCAGTTGTCGATTTAACTATTTTTTTTAAACAAACCACAAAAAAAATAAAAATCCGCAAAATAAATTCTAAATGAATTTATACGTCCAAAAGTGACAAATCTTTTTTAACTACAATTTAGACGCTGAAAACGCAAAAATCTGCATTGTATATTTTTTGTTTACCTTTCAGACAAAACTTCAGTTGACGATTTAACTATTTTTTTTTAAACAAACCAAAAAAAAAAAAATCCGCAAAATAAATTCTAAATCAATTTATACGTCCAAAAGTGACAAATCTTTTTTAACTACAATTTAGACGCTGAATACGCAAAAATCTGCATTGTATATTTTTTGTTTACCTTTCAGACAAAACTTCAGTTGTCGATTTAACTATTTTTTTTAAACAAACCACAAAAAAAATAAAAATCCGCAAAATAAATTCTAAATCAATTTATACGTCCAAAAGTGACAAATCTTTTTTAACTACAATTTAGACGCTGAATACGCAAAAATCTGCATTGTATATTTTTTGTTTACCTTTCAGACAAAACTTCAGTTGTCGATTTAACTATTTTTTTTAAACAAACCACAAAAAAAATAAAAATCCGCAAAATAAATTCTAAATCAATTTATACGTCCAAAAGTGACAAATCTTTTTTAACTACAATTTAGACGCTGAAAACGCAAAAATCTGCATTGTATATTTTTTGTTTACCTTTCAGGCAAAACTTCAGTTGTCGATTTAACTATTTTTTTTAAACAAACCACAAAAAAAATAAAAATCCGCAAAATAAATTCTAAATCAATTTATACGTCCAAAAGTGACAAATCTTTTTTAACTACAATTTAGACGCTGAAAACGCAAAAATCTGCATTGTATATTTTTTGTTTACCTTTCAGACAAAACTTCAGTTGACGATTTAACTATTTTTTTTTAAACAAACCAAAAAAAAAAAAATCCGCAAAATAAATTCTAAATCAATTTATACGTCCAAAAGTGACAAATCTTTTTTAACTACAATTTAGACGCTGAAAACGCAAAAATCTGCATTGTATATTTTTTGTTTACCTTTCAGACAAAACTTCAGTTGACGATTTAACTATTTTTTTTTAAACAAACCAAAAAAAAAAAAATCCGCAAAATAAATTCTAAATCAATTTATACGTCCAAAAGTGACAAATCTTTTTTAACTACAATTTAGACGCTGAAAACGCAAAAATCTGCATTGTATATTTTTTGTTTACCTTTCAGACAAAACTTCAGTTGACGATTTAACTATTTTTTTTTAAACAAACCAAAAAAAAAAAAATCCGCAAAATAAATTCTAAATCAATTTATACGTCCAAAAGTGACAAATCTTTTTTAACTACAATTTAGACGCTGAATACGCAAAAATCTGCATTGTATATTTTTTGTTTACCTTTCAGACAAAACTTCAGTTGTCGATTTAACTATTTTTTTTAAACAAACCACAAAAAAAATAAAAATCCGCAAAATAAATTCTAAATCAATTTATACGTCCAAAAGTGACAAATCTTTTTTAACTACAATTTAGACGCTGAAAACGCAAAAATCTGCATTGTATATTTTTTGTTTACCTTTCAGACAAAACTTCAGTTGACGATTTAACTATTTTTTTTTAAACAAACCAAAAAAAAAAAAATCCGCAAAATAAATTCTAAATCAATTTATACGTCCAAAAGTGACAAATCTTTTTTAACTACAATTTAGACGCTGAATACGCAAAAATCTGCATTGTATATTTTTTGTTTACCTTTCAGACAAAACTTCAGTTGTCGATTTAACTATTTTTTTTAAACAAACCACAAAAAAAATTAAAATCCGCAAAATAAATTCTAAATCAATTTATACGTCCAAAAGTGACAAATCTTTTTTAACTACAATTTAGACGCTGAATACGCAAAAATCTGCATTGTATATTTTTTGTTTACCTTTCAGGCAAAACTTCAGTTGTCGATTTAACTATTTTTTTTAAACAAACCACAAAAAAAATAAAAATCCGCAAAATAAATTCTAAATCAATTTATACGTCCAAAAGTGACAAATCTTTTTTAACTACAATTTAGACGCTGAAAACGCAAAAATCTGCATTGTATATTTTTTGTTTACCTTTCAGACAAAACTTCAGTTGACGATTTAACTATTTTTTTTTAAACAAACCACAAAAAAAAAAATCCGCAAAATAAATCCTAAATCAATTTATACGTCCAAAAGTGACAAATCTTTTTTAACTACAATTTGGACACTGAAAACTCAAAAATCTGCATTGTATATTTTTTGTTTACCTTTCAGGCAAAACTTCAGTTGTCGATTTAACAATTTTTTTTAAACAAACCACAAAAAAAATAAAAATCCGCAAAATAAATTCTAAATCAATTTATACGTCCAAAACTGACAAATCTTTTTTAACTACAATTTAGACGCTGAAAACGCAAAAATCTGCATTGTATATTTTTTGTTTACCTTTCAGACAAAACTTCAGTTGATGATTTAACTATTTTTTTTTAAACAAACCAAAAAAAAAAAAATCCGCAAAATAAATCCTAAATCAATTTATACGTCCAAAAGTGGCAAATCTTTTTTAACTACAATTTAGACGCTGAATACGCAAAAATCTGCATTGTATATTTTTTGTTTACCTTTCAGACAAAACTTCAGTTGTCGATTTAACTATTTTTTTTAAACAAACCACAAAAAAAATAAAAATCCGCAAAATAAATTCTAAATCAATTTATACGTCCAAAAGTGACAAATCTTTTTTAACTACAATTTGGACACTGAAAACTCAAAAATCTGCATTGTATATTTTTTGTTTACCTTTCAGGCAAAACTTCAGTTGTCGATTTAACTATTTTTTTAAACAAACCACAAAAAAAAAAAATCCGCAAAATAAATTCTAAATTAATTTATACGTCTAAAAGTGAAAAATCTTTTTTAACTACAATTTAGACACTGAAAACTCAAAAATCTGCATTGTATATTTTTGTTTACCTTTCAGGCAAAACTTCAGTTGTCGATTTAACTATTTTTTTTTAAACAAACCACAAAAAAAAAATCCGCAAAATAAATCCTAAATCAATTTATACGTCCAAAAGTGACAAATCTTTTTTAACTACAATTTGGACACTGAAAACTCAAAAATCTGCATTGTATATTTTTTGTTTACCTTTCAGGCAAAACTTCAGTTGTCGATTTAACTATTTTTTTTAAACAAACCACAAAAAAAATAAAAATCTGCAAAATAAATTCTAAATCAATTTATACGTCCAAAAGTGACAAATCTTTTTTAACTACAATTTGGACACTGAAAACTCAAAAATCTGCATTGTATATTTTTTGTTTACCTTTCAGGCAAAACTTCAGTTGTCGATTTAACTATTTTTTTTAAACAAACCACAAAAAAAATAAAAATCCGCAAAATAAATTCTAAATCAATTTATACGTCCAAAAGTGACAAATCTTTTTTAACTACAATTTAGACGCTGAAAACGCAAAAATCTGCATTGTATATTTTTTGTTTACCTTTCAGACAAAACTTCAGTTGATGATTTAACTATTTTTTTTTAAACAAACCAAAAAAAAAAAAATCCGCAAAATAAATCCTAAATCAATTTATACGTCCAAAAGTGGCAAATCTTTTTTAACTACAATTTAGACGCTGAATACGCAAAAATCTGCATTGTATATTTTTTGTTTACCTTTCAGACAAAACTTCAGTTGTCGATTTAACTATTTTTTTTAAACAAACCACAAAAAAAATAAAAATCCGCAAAATAAATTCTAAATCAATTTATACGTCCAAAAGTGACAAATCTTTTTTAACTACAATTTGGACACTGAAAACTCAAAAATCTGCATTGTATATTTTTTGTTTACCTTTCAGGCAAAACTTCAGTTGTCGATTTAACTATTTTTTTAAACAAACCACAAAAAAAAAAAATCCGCAAAATAAATTCTAAATTAATTTATACGTCTAAAAGTGAAAAATCTTTTTTAACTACAATTTAGACACTGAAAACTCAAAAATCTGCATTGTATATTTTTGTTTACCTTTCAGGCAAAACTTCAGTTGTCGATTTAACTATTTTTTTTTAAACAAACCACAAAAAAAAAATCCGCAAAATAAATCCTAAATCAATTTATACGTCCAAAAGTGACAAATCTTTTTTAACTACAATTTGGACACTGAAAACTCAAAAATCTGCATTGTATATTTTTTGTTTACCTTTCAGGCAAAACTTCAGTTGTCGATTTAACTATTTTTTTTAAACAAACCACAAAAAAAATAAAAATCCGCAAAATAAATTCTAAATCAATTTATACGTCCAAAAGTGACAAATCTTTTTTAACTACAATTTGGACACTGAAAACTCAAAAATCTGCATTGTATATTTTTTTGTTTACCTTTCAGGCAAAACTTCAGTTGTCGATTTAACTATTTTTTTTAAACAAACCACAAAAAAAATAAAAATCCGCAAAATAAATTCTAAATCAATTTATACGTCCAAAAGTGACAAATCTTTTTTAACTACAATTTAGACGCTGAAAACGCAAAAATCTGCATTGTATATTTTTTGTTTACCTTTCAGACAAAACTTCAGTTGATGATTTAACTATTTTTTTTTAAACAAACCAAAAAAAAAAAAATCCGCAAAATAAATCCTAAATCAATTTATACGTCCAAAAGTGGCAAATCTTTTTTAACTACAATTTAGACGCTGAATACGCAAAAATCTGCATTGTATATTTTTTGTTTACCTTTCAGACAAAACTTCAGTTGTCGATTTAACTATTTTTTTTAAACAAACCACAAAAAAAATAAAAATCCGCAAAATAAATTCTAAATCAATTTATACGTCCAAAAGTGACAAATCTTTTTTAACTACAATTTGGACACTGAAAACTCAAAAATCTGCATTGTATATTTTTTGTTTACCTTTCAGGCAAAACTTCAGTTGTCGATTTAACTATTTTTTTTAAACAAACCACAAAAAAAATAAAAATCCGCAAAATAAATTCTAAATCAATTTATACGTCCAAAAGTGACAAATCTTTTTTAACTACAATTTAGACGCTGAAAACGCAAAAATCTGCATTGTATATTTTTTGTTTACCTTTCAGACAAAACTTCAGTTGACGATTTAACTATTTTTTTTTAAACAAACCAAAAAAAAAAAAATCCGCAAAATAAATTCTAAATCAATTTATACGTCCAAAAGTGACAAATCTTTTTTAAGTACAATTTAGACGCTGAATACGCAAAAATCTGCATTGTATATTTTTTGTTTACCTTTCAGACAAAACTTCAGTTGTCGATTTAACTATTTTTTTTAAACAAACCACAAAAAAAAATAAAAATCCGCAAAATAAATTCTAAATCAATTTATACGTCCAAAAGTGACAAATCTTTTTTAACTACAATTTAGACGCTGAATACGCAAAAATCTGCATTGTATATTTTTTGTTTACCTTTCAGACAAAACTTCAGTTGTCGATTTAACTATTTTTTTTAAACAAACCACAAAAAAAAAAAAAATCCGCAAAATAAATTCTAAATCAATTTATACGTCCAAAAGTGACAAATCTTTTTTAACTACAATTTAGACGCTGAAAACGCAAAAATCTGCATTGTATATTTTTTGTTTACCTTTCAGACAAAACTTCAGTTGACGATTTAACTATTTTTTTTTAAACAAACCAAAAAAAAAAAAATCCGCAAAATAAATTCTAAATCAATTTATACGTCCAAAAGTGACAAATCTTTTTTAACTACAATTTAGACGCTGAATACGCAAAAATCTGCATTGTATATTTTTTGTTTACCTTTCAGACAAAACTTCAGTTGTCGATTTAACTATTTTTTTTAAACAAACCACAAAAAAAATAAAAATCCGCAAAATAAATTCTAAATCAATTTATACGTCCAAAAGTGACAAATCTTTTTTAACTACAATTTAGACGCTGAATACGCAAAAATCTGCATTGTATATTTTTTGTTTACCTTTCAGACAAAACTTCAGTTGATGATTTAACTATTTTTTTTTAAACAAACCAAAAAAAAAAAAATCCGCAAAATAAATCCTAAATCAATTTATACGTCCAAAAGTGACAAATCTTTTTTAACTACAATTTAGACGCTGAATACGCAAAAATCTGCATTGTATATTTTTTGTTTACCTTTCAGACAAAACTTCAGTTGTCGATTTAACTATTTTTTTTTAAACAAACCAAAAAAAAAAAAATCCGCAAAATAAATTCTAAATCAATTTATACGTCCAAAAGTGACAAATCTTTTTTAACTACAATTTAGACGCTGAATACGCAAAAATCTGCATTGTATATTTTTTGTTTACCTTTCAGACAAAACTTCAGTTGTCGATTTAACTATTTTTTTTTAAACAAACCAAAAAAAAAAAAATCCGCAAAATAAATTCTAAATCAATTTATACGTCCAAAAGTGACAAATCTTTTTTAACTACAATTTAGACGCTGAATACGCAAAAATCTGCATTGTATATTTTTTGTTTACCTTTCAGACAAAACTTCAGTTGTCGATTTAACTATTTTTTTTTAAACAAACCAAAAAAAAAAAAATCCGCAAAATAAATTCTAAATCAATTTATACGTCCAAAAGTGACAAATCTTTTTTAACTACAATTTAGACGCTGAATACGCAAAAATCTGCATTGTATATTTTTTGTTTACCTTTCAGACAAAACTTCAGTTGTCGATTTAACTATTTTTTTTTAAACAAACCAAAAAAATAAAAATCCGCAAAATAAATTCTAAATCAATTTATACGTCCAAAAGTGACAAATCTTTTTTAACTACAATTTAGACGCTGAATACGCAAAAATCTGCATTGTATATTTTTTGTTTACCTTTCAGACAAAACTTCAGTTGTCGATTTAACTATTTTTTTTTAAACAAACCAAAAAAAAAAAAATCCGCAAAATAAATTCTAAATCAATTTATACGTCCAAAAGTGACAAATCTTTTTTAACTACAATTTAGACGCTGAATACGCAAAAATCTGCATTGTATATTTTTTGTTTACCTTTCAGACAAAACTTCAGTTGTCGATTTAACTATTTTTTTTAAACAAACCACAAAAAAAATAAAAATCCGCAAAATAAATTCTAAATCAATTTATACGTCCAAAAGTGACAAATCTTTTTTAACTACAATTTGGACACTGAAAACTCAAAAATCTGCATTGTATATTTTTTGTTTACCTTTCAGGCAAAACTTCAGTTGTCGATTTAACTATTTTTTTTAAACAAACCACAAAAAAAATAAAAATCCGCAAAATAAATTCTAAATGAATTTATACGTCCAAAAGTGACAAATCTTTTTTAACTACAATTTAGACGCTGAAAACGCAAAAATCTGCATTGTATATTTTTTGTTTACCTTTCAGACAAAACTTCAGTTGACGATTTAACTATTTTTTTTTAAACAAACCAAAAAAAAAAAAATCCGCAAAATAAATTCTAAATCAATTTATACGTCCAAAAGTGACAAATCTTTTTTAACTACAATTTAGACGCTGAATACGCAAAAATCTGCATTGTATATTTTTTGTTTACCTTTCAGACAAAACTTCAGTTGTCGATTTAACTATTTTTTTTAAACAAACCACAAAAAAAATAAAAATCCGCAAAATAAATTCTAAATCAATTTATACGTCCAAAAGTGACAAATCTTTTTTAACTACAATTTAGACGCTGAATACGCAAAAATCTGCATTGTATATTTTTTGTTTACCTTTCAGACAAAACTTCAGTTGTCGATTTAACTATTTTTTTTAAACAAACCACAAAAAAAATAAAAATCCGCAAAATAAATTCTAAATCAATTTATACGTCCAAAAGTGACAAATCTTTTTTAACTACAATTTAGACGCTGAAAACGCAAAAATCTGCATTGTATATTTTTTGTTTACCTTTCAGGCAAAACTTCAGTTGTCGATTTAACTATTTTTTTTAAACAAACCACAAAAAAAATAAAAATCCGCAAAATAAATTCTAAATCAATTTATACGTCCAAAAGTGACAAATCTTTTTTAACTACAATTTAGACGCTGAAAACGCAAAAATCTGCATTGTATATTTTTTGTTTACCTTTCAGACAAAACTTCAGTTGACGATTTAACTATTTTTTTTTAAACAAACCAAAAAAAAAAAAATCCGCAAAATAAATTCTAAATCAATTTATACGTCCAAAAGTGACAAATCTTTTTTAACTACAATTTAGACGCTGAAAACGCAAAAATCTGCATTGTATATTTTTTGTTTACCTTTCAGACAAAACTTCAGTTGACGATTTAACTATTTTTTTTTAAACAAACCAAAAAAAAAAAAATCCGCAAAATAAATTCTAAATCAATTTATACGTCCAAAAGTGACAAATCTTTTTTAACTACAATTTAGACGCTGAATACGCAAAAATCTGCATTGTATATTTTTTGTTTACCTTTCAGACAAAACTTCAGTTGTCGATTTAACTATTTTTTTTAAACAAACCACAAAAAAAATAAAAATCCGCAAAATAAATCCTAAATCAATTTATACGTCCAAAAGTGACAAATCTTTTTTAACTACAATTTGGACACTGAAAACGCAAAAATCTGCATTGTATATTTTTTGTTTACCTTTCAGACAAAACTTCAGTTGACGATTTAACTATTTTTTTTTAAACAAACCAAAAAAAAAAAAATCCGCAAAATAAATTCTAAATCAATTTATACGTCCAAAAGTGACAAATCTTTTTTAACTACAATTTAGACGCTGAATACGCAAAAATCTGCATTGTATATTTTTTGTTTACCTTTCAGACAAAACTTCAGTTGTCGATTTAACTATTTTTTTTAAACAAACCACAAAAAAAATAAAAATCCGCAAAATAAATTCTAAATCAATTTATACGTCCAAAAGTGACAAATCTTTTTTAACTACAATTTAGACGCTGAATACGCAAAAATCTGCATTGTATATTTTTTGTTTACCTTTCAGACAAAACTTCAGTTGTCGATTTAACTATTTTTTTTAAACAAACCACAAAAAAAATAAAAATCCGCAAAATAAATCCTAAATCAATTTATACGTCCAAAAGTGACAAATCTTTTTTAACTACAATTTGGACACTGAAAACTCAAAAATCTGCATTGTATATTTTTTGTTTACCTTTCAGGCAAAACTTCAGTTGTCGATTTAACTATTTTTTTTAAACAAACCACAAAAAAAATAAAAATCCGCAAAATAAATCCTAAATCAATTTATACGTCCAAAAGTGACAAATCTTTTTTAACTACAATTTGGACACTGAAAACTCAAAAATCTGCATTGTATATTTTTTGTTTACCTTTCAGGCAAAACTTCAGTTGTCGATTTAACTATTTTTTTTAAACAAACCACAAAAAAAATAAAAATCCGCAAAATAAATTCTAAATCAATTTATACGTCCAAAAGTGACAAATCTTTTTTAACTACAATTTAGACGCTGAAAACGCAAAAATCTGCATTGTATATTTTTTGTTTACCTTTCAGACAAAACTTCAGTTGATGATTTAACTATTTTTTTTTAAACAAACCAAAAAAAAAAAAATCCGCAAAATAAATCCTAAATCAATTTATACGTCCAAAAGTGGCAAATCTTTTTTAACTACAATTTAGACGCTGAATACGCAAAAATCTGCATTGTATATTTTTTGTTTACCTTTCAGACAAAACTTCAGTTGTCGATTTAACTATTTTTTTTAAACAAACCACAAAAAAAATAAAAATCCGCAAAATAAATTCTAAATCAATTTATACGTCCAAAAGTGACAAATCTTTTTTAACTACAATTTGGACACTGAAAACTCAAAAATCTGCATTGTATATTTTTTGTTTACCTTTCAGGCAAAACTTCAGTTGTCGATTTAACTATTTTTTTTTAAACAAACCAAAAAAAAAATAAAAATCCGCAAAATAAATTCTAAATCAATTTATACGTCCAAAAGTGACAAATCTTTTTTAACTACAATTTGGACACTGAAAACTCAAAAATCTGCATTGTATATTTTTTGTTTACCTTTCAGGCAAAACTTCAGTTGTCGATTTAACTATTTTTTTTTAAACAAACCACAAAAAAAATAAAAATCCGCAAAATAAATTCTAAATCAATTTATACGTCCAAAAGTGACAAATCTTTTTTAACTACAATTTGGACACTGAAAACTCAAAAATCTGCATTGTATATTTTTTGTTTACCTTTCAGGCAAAACTTCAGTTGTCGATTTAACTATTTTTTTTTAAACAAACCAAAAAAAAAATAAAAATCCGCAAAATAAATTCTAAATCAATTTATACGTCCAAAAGTGACAAATCTTTTTTAACTACAATTTGGACACTGAAAACGCAAAAATCTGCATTGTATATTTTTTGTTTACCTTTCAGACAAAACTTCAGTTGACGATTTAACTATTTTTTTTTAAACAAACCAAAAAAAAAAAAATCCGCAAAATAAATTCTAAATCAATTTATACGTCCAAAAGTGACAAATCTTTTTTAACTACAATTTAGACGCTGAATACGCAAAAATCTGCATTGTATATTTTTTGTTTACCTTTCAGACAAAACTTCAGTTGTCGATTTAACTATTTTTTTTAAACAAACCACAAAAAAAATAAAAATCCGCAAAATAAATCCTAAATCAATTTATACGTCCAAAAGTGACAAATCTTTTTTAACTACAATTTGGACACTGAAAACGCAAAAATCTGCATTGTATATTTTTTGTTTACCTTTCAGACAAAACTTCAGTTGACGATTTAACTATTTTTTTTTAAACAAACCAAAAAAAAAAAAATCCGCAAAATAAATTCTAAATCAATTTATACGTCCAAAAGTGACAAATCTTTTTTAACTACAATTTAGACGCTGAATACGCAAAAATCTGCATTGTATATTTTTTGTTTACCTTTCAGACAAAACTTCAGTTGTCGATTTAACTATTTTTTTTAAACAAACCACAAAAAAAATAAAAATCCGCAAAATAAATTCTAAATCAATTTATACGTCCAAAAGTGACAAATCTTTTTTAACTACAATTTAGACGCTGAATACGCAAAAATCTGCATTGTATATTTTTTGTTTACCTTTCAGACAAAACTTCAGTTGTCGATTTAACTATTTTTTTTAAACAAACCACAAAAAAAATAAAAATCCGCAAAATAAATCCTAAATCAATTTATACGTCCAAAAGTGACAAATCTTTTTTAACTACAATTTGGACACTGAAAACTCAAAAATCTGCATTGTATATTTTTTGTTTACCTTTCAGGCAAAACTTCAGTTGTCGATTTAACTATTTTTTTTAAACAAACCACAAAAAAAATAAAAATCCGCAAAATAAATCCTAAATCAATTTATACGTCCAAAAGTGACAAATCTTTTTTAACTACAATTTGGACACTGAAAACTCAAAAATCTGCATTGTATATTTTTTGTTTACCTTTCAGGCAAAACTTCAGTTGTCGATTTAACTATTTTTTTTAAACAAACCACAAAAAAAATAAAAATCCGCAAAATAAATTCTAAATCAATTTATACGTCCAAAAGTGACAAATCTTTTTTAACTACAATTTAGACGCTGAAAACGCAAAAATCTGCATTGTATATTTTTTGTTTACCTTTCAGACAAAACTTCAGTTGATGATTTAACTATTTTTTTTTAAACAAACCAAAAAAAAAAAAATCCGCAAAATAAATCCTAAATCAATTTATACGTCCAAAAGTGGCAAATCTTTTTTAACTACAATTTAGACGCTGAATACGCAAAAATCTGCATTGTATATTTTTTGTTTACCTTTCAGACAAAACTTCAGTTGTCGATTTAACTATTTTTTTTAAACAAACCACAAAAAAAATAAAAATCCGCAAAATAAATTCTAAATCAATTTATACGTCCAAAAGTGACAAATCTTTTTTAACTACAATTTGGACACTGAAAACTCAAAAATCTGCATTGTATATTTTTTGTTTACCTTTCAGGCAAAACTTCAGTTGTCGATTTAACTATTTTTTTAAACAAACCACAAAAAAAAAAAATCCGCAAAATAAATTCTAAATTAATTTATACGTCTAAAAGTGAAAAATCTTTTTTAACTACAATTTAGACACTGAAAACTCAAAAATCTGCATTGTATATTTTTGTTTACCTTTCAGGCAAAACTTCAGTTGTCGATTTAACTATTTTTTTTTAAACAAACCACAAAAAAAAAATCCGCAAAATAAATCCTAAATCAATTTATACGTCCAAAAGTGACAAATCTTTTTTAACTACAATTTGGACACTGAAAACTCAAAAATCTGCATTGTATATTTTTTGTTTACCTTTCAGGCAAAACTTCAGTTGTCGATTTAACTATTTTTTTTAAACAAACCACAAAAAATAAAAATCCGCAAAATAAATTCTAAATCAATTTATACGTCCAAAAGTGACAAATCTTTTTTAACTACAATTTGGACACTGAAAACTCAAAAATCTGCATTGTATATTTTTTGTTTACCTTTCAGGCAAAACTTCAGTTGTCGATTTAACTATTTTTTTTAAACAAACCACAAAAAAAATAAAAATCCGCAAAATAAATTCTAAATCAATTTATACGTCCAAAAGTGACAAATCTTTTTTAACTACAATTTAGACGCTGAAAACGCAAAAATCTGCATTGTATATTTTTTGTTTACCTTTCAGACAAAACTTCAGTTGATGATTTAACTATTTTTTTTTAAACAAACCAAAAAAAAAAAAATCCGCAAAATAAATCCTAAATCAATTTATACGTCCAAAAGTGGCAAATCTTTTTTAACTACAATTTAGACGCTGAATACGCAAAAATCTGCATTGTATATTTTTTGTTTACCTTTCAGACAAAACTTCAGTTGTCGATTTAACTATTTTTTTTAAACAAACCACAAAAAAAATAAAAATCCGCAAAATAAATTCTAAATCAATTTATACGTCCAAAAGTGACAAATCTTTTTTAACTACAATTTGGACACTGAAAACTCAAAAATCTGCATTGTATATTTTTTGTTTACCTTTCAGGCAAAACTTCAGTTGTCGATTTAACTATTTTTTTTAAACAAACCACAAAAAAAATAAAAATCCGCAAAATAAATTCTAAATCAATTTATACGTCCAAAAGTGACAAATCTTTTTTAACTACAATTTAGACGCTGAAAACGCAAAAATCTGCATTGTATATTTTTTGTTTACCTTTCAGACAAAACTTCAGTTGACGATTTAACTATTTTTTTTTAAACAAACCAAAAAAAAAAAAATCCGCAAAATAAATTCTAAATCAATTTATACGTCCAAAAGTGACAAATCTTTTTTAACTACAATTTAGACGCTGAATACGCAAAAATCTGCATTGTATATTTTTTGTTTACCTTTCAGACAAAACTTCAGTTGTCGATTTAACTATTTTTTTTAAACAAACCACAAAAAAAAATAAAAATCCGCAAAATAAATTCTAAATCAATTTATACGTCCAAAAGTGACAAATCTTTTTTAACTACAATTTAGACGCTGAATACGCAAAAATCTGCATTGTATATTTTTTGTTTACCTTTCAGACAAAACTTCAGTTGTCGATTTAACTATTTTTTTTAAACAAACCACAAAAAAAAAAAAAATCCGCAAAATAAATTCTAAATCAATTTATACGTCCAAAAGTGACAAATCTTTTTTAACTACAATTTAGACGCTGAAAACGCAAAAATCTGCATTGTATATTTTTTGTTTACCTTTCAGACAAAACTTCAGTTGACGATTTAACTATTTTTTTTTAAACAAACCAAAAAAAAAAAAATCCGCAAAATAAATTCTAAATCAATTTATACGTCCAAAAGTGACAAATCTTTTTTAACTACAATTTAGACGCTGAATACGCAAAAATCTGCATTGTATATTTTTTGTTTACCTTTCAGACAAAACTTCAGTTGTCGATTTAACTATTTTTTTTAAACAAACCACAAAAAAAATAAAAATCCGCAAAATAAATTCTAAATCAATTTATACGTCCAAAAGTGACAAATCTTTTTTAACTACAATTTAGACGCTGAATACGCAAAAATCTGCATTGTATATTTTTTGTTTACCTTTCAGACAAAACTTCAGTTGATGATTTAACTATTTTTTTTTAAACAAACCAAAAAAAAAAAAATCCGCAAAATAAATCCTAAATCAATTTATACGTCCAAAAGTGACAAATCTTTTTTAACTACAATTTAGACGCTGAATACGCAAAAATCTGCATTGTATATTTTTTGTTTACCTTTCAGACAAAACTTCAGTTGTCGATTTAACTATTTTTTTTTAAACAAACCAAAAAAAAAAAAATCCGCAAAATAAATTCTAAATCAATTTATACGTCCAAAAGTGACAAATCTTTTTTAACTACAATTTAGACGCTGAATACGCAAAAATCTGCATTGTATATTTTTTGTTTACCTTTCAGACAAAACTTCAGTTGTCGATTTAACTATTTTTTTTTAAACAAACCAAAAAAAAAAAAATCCGCAAAATAAATTCTAAATCAATTTATACGTCCAAAAGTGACAAATCTTTTTTAACTACAATTTAGACGCTGAATACGCAAAAATCTGCATTGTATATTTTTTGTTTACCTTTCAGACAAAACTTCAGTTGTCGATTTAACTATTTTTTTTTAAACAAACCAAAAAAAAAAAAATCCGCAAAATAAATTCTAAATCAATTTATACGTCCAAAAGTGACAAATCTTTTTTAACTACAATTTAGACGCTGAATACGCAAAAATCTGCATTGTATATTTTTTGTTTACCTTTCAGACAAAACTTCAGTTGTCGATTTAACTATTTTTTTTTAAACAAACCAAAAAAATAAAAATCCGCAAAATAAATTCTAAATCAATTTATACGTCCAAAAGTGACAAATCTTTTTTAACTACAATTTAGACGCTGAATACGCAAAAATCTGCATTGTATATTTTTTGTTTACCTTTCAGACAAAACTTCAGTTGTCGATTTAACTATTTTTTTTTAAACAAACCAAAAAAAAAAAAATCCGCAAAATAAATTCTAAATCAATTTATACGTCCAAAAGTGACAAATCTTTTTTAACTACAATTTAGACGCTGAATACGCAAAAATCTGCATTGTATATTTTTTGTTTACCTTTCAGACAAAACTTCAGTTGTCGATTTAACTATTTTTTTTAAACAAACCACAAAAAAAATAAAAATCCGCAAAATAAATTCTAAATCAATTTATACGTCCAAAAGTGACAAATCTTTTTTAACTACAATTTGGACACTGAAAACTCAAAAATCTGCATTGTATATTTTTTGTTTACCTTTCAGGCAAAACTTCAGTTGTCGATTTAACTATTTTTTTTAAACAAACCACAAAAAAAATAAAAATCCGCAAAATAAATTCTAAATGAATTTATACGTCCAAAAGTGACAAATCTTTTTTAACTACAATTTAGACGCTGAAAACGCAAAAATCTGCATTGTATATTTTTTGTTTACCTTTCAGACAAAACTTCAGTTGACGATTTAACTATTTTTTTTTAAACAAACCAAAAAAAAAAAAATCCGCAAAATAAATTCTAAATCAATTTATACGTCCAAAAGTGACAAATCTTTTTTAACTACAATTTAGACGCTGAATACGCAAAAATCTGCATTGTATATTTTTTGTTTACCTTTCAGACAAAACTTCAGTTGTCGATTTAACTATTTTTTTTAAACAAACCACAAAAAAAATAAAAATCCGCAAAATAAATTCTAAATCAATTTATACGTCCAAAAGTGACAAATCTTTTTTAACTACAATTTAGACGCTGAATACGCAAAAATCTGCATTGTATATTTTTTGTTTACCTTTCAGACAAAACTTCAGTTGTCGATTTAACTATTTTTTTTAAACAAACCACAAAAAAAATAAAAATCCGCAAAATAAATTCTAAATCAATTTATACGTCCAAAAGTGACAAATCTTTTTTAACTACAATTTAGACGCTGAAAACGCAAAAATCTGCATTGTATATTTTTTGTTTACCTTTCAGGCAAAACTTCAGTTGTCGATTTAACTATTTTTTTTAAACAAACCACAAAAAAAATAAAAATCCGCAAAATAAATTCTAAATCAATTTATACGTCCAAAAGTGACAAATCTTTTTTAACTACAATTTAGACGCTGAAAACGCAAAAATCTGCATTGTATATTTTTTGTTTACCTTTCAGACAAAACTTCAGTTGACGATTTAACTATTTTTTTTTAAACAAACCAAAAAAAAAAAATCCGCAAAATAAATTCTAAATCAATTTATACGTCCAAAAGTGACAAATCTTTTTTAACTACAATTTAGACGCTGAAAACGCAAAAATCTGCATTGTATATTTTTTGTTTACCTTTCAGACAAAACTTCAGTTGACGATTTAACTATTTTTTTTTAAACAAACCAAAAAAAAAAAAATCCGCAAAATAAATTCTAAATCAATTTATACGTCCAAAAGTGACAAATCTTTTTTAACTACAATTTAGACGCTGAAAACGCAAAAATCTGCATTGTATATTTTTTGTTTACCTTTCAGACAAAACTTCAGTTGACGATTTAACTATTTTTTTTTAAACAAACCAAAAAAAAAAAAATCCGCAAAATAAATTCTAAATCAATTTATACGTCCAAAAGTGACAAATCTTTTTTAACTACAATTTAGACGCTGAATACGCAAAAATCTGCATTGTATATTTTTTGTTTACCTTTCAGACAAAACTTCAGTTGTCGATTTAACTATTTTTTTTAAACAAACCACAAAAAAAATAAAAATCCGCAAAATAAATTCTAAATCAATTTATACGTCCAAAAGTGACAAATCTTTTTTAACTACAATTTAGACGCTGAAAACGCAAAAATCTGCATTGTATATTTTTTGTTTACCTTTCAGACAAAACTTCAGTTGACGATTTAACTATTTTTTTTTAAACAAACCAAAAAAAAAAAAATCCGCAAAATAAATTCTAAATCAATTTATACGTCCAAAAGTGACAAATCTTTTTTAACTACAATTTAGACGCTGAATACGCAAAAATCTGCATTGTATATTTTTTGTTTACCTTTCAGACAAAACTTCAGTTGTCGATTTAACTATTTTTTTTAAACAAACCACAAAAAAAATTAAAATCCGCAAAATAAATTCTAAATCAATTTATACGTCCAAAAGTGACAAATCTTTTTTAACTACAATTTAGACGCTGAATACGCAAAAATCTGCATTGTATATTTTTTGTTTACCTTTCAGGCAAAACTTCAGTTGTCGATTTAACTATTTTTTTTAAACAAACCACAAAAAAAATAAAAATCCGCAAAATAAATTCTAAATCAATTTATACGTCCAAAAGTGACAAATCTTTTTTAACTACAATTTAGACGCTGAAAACGCAAAAATCTGCATTGTATATTTTTTGTTTACCTTTCAGACAAAACTTCAGTTGACGATTTAACTATTTTTTTTTAAACAAACCAAAAAAAAAAAAATCCGCAAAATAAATTCTAAATCAATTTATACGTCCAAAAGTGACAAATCTTTTTTAACTACAATTTAGACGCTGAAAACGCAAAAATCTGCATTGTATATTTTTTGTTTACCTTTCAGACAAAACTTCAGTTGACGATTTAACTATTTTTTTTTAAACAAACCAAAAAAAAAAAAATCCGCAAAATAAATTCTAAATCAATTTATACGTCCAAAAGTGACAAATCTTTTTTAACTACAATTTAGACGCTGAATACGCAAAAATCTGCATTGTATATTTTTTGTTTACCTTTCAGACAAAACTTCAGTTGTCGATTTAACTATTTTTTTTAAACAAACCACAAAAAAAATAAAAATCCGCAAAATAAATTCTAAATCAATTTATACGTCCAAAAGTGACAAATCTTTTTTAACTACAATTTAGACGCTGAATACGCAAAAATCTGCATTGTATATTTTTTGTTTACCTTTCAGACAAAACTTCAGTTGTCGATTTAACTATTTTTTTTAAACAAACCACAAAAAAAATAAAAATCCGCAAAATAAATTCTAAATCAATTTATACGTCCAAAAGTGACAAATCTTTTTTAACTACAATTTAGACGCTGAAAACGCAAAAATCTGCATTGTATATTTTTTGTTTACCTTTCAGGCAAAACTTCAGTTGTCGATTTAACTATTTTTTTTAAACAAACCACAAAAAAAATAAAAATCCGCAAAATAAATTCTAAATCAATTTATACGTCCAAAAGTGACAAATCTTTTTTAACTACAATTTAGACGCTGAAAACGCAAAAATCTGCATTGTATATTTTTTGTTTACCTTTCAGGCAAAACTTCAGTTGTCGATTTAACTATTTTTTTTAAACAAACCACAAAAAAAATAAAAATCCGCAAAATAAATTCTAAATGAATTTATACGTCCAAAAGTGACAAATCTTTTTTAACTACAATTTAGACGCTGAAAACGCAAAAATCTGCATTGTATATTTTTTGTTTACCTTTCAGACAAAACTTCAGTTGACGATTTAACTATTTTTTTTTAAACAAACCAAAAAAAAAAAAATCCGCAAAATAAATTCTAAATCAATTTATACGTCCAAAAGTGACAAATCTTTTTTAACTACAATTTAGACGCTGAATACGCAAAAATCTGCATTGTATATTTTTTGTTTACCTTTCAGACAAAACTTCAGTTGTCGATTTAACTATTTTTTTTAAACAAACCACAAAAAAAATAAAAATCCGCAAAATAAATTCTAAATCAATTTATACGTCCAAAAGTGACAAATCTTTTTTAACTACAATTTAGACGCTGAATACGCAAAAATCTGCATTGTATATTTTTTGTTTACCTTTCAGACAAAACTTCAGTTGTCGATTTAACTATTTTTTTTAAACAAACCACAAAAAAAATAAAAATCCGCAAAATAAATTCTAAATCAATTTATACGTCCAAAAGTGACAAATCTTTTTTAACTACAATTTAGACGCTGAAAACGCAAAAATCTGCATTGTATATTTTTTGTTTACCTTTCAGACAAAACTTCAGTTGACGATTTAACTATTTTTTTTTAAACAAACCAAAAAAAAAAAAATCCGCAAAATAAATTCTAAATCAATTTATACGTCCAAAAGTGACAAATCTTTTTTAACTACAATTTAGACGCTGAATACGCAAAAATCTGCATTGTATATTTTTTGTTTACCTTTCAGACAAAACTTCAGTTGTCGATTTAACTATTTTTTTTAAACAAACCACAAAAAAAATTAAAATCCGCAAAATAAATTCTAAATCAATTTATACGTCCAAAAGTGACAAATCTTTTTTAACTACAATTTAGACGCTGAATACGCAAAAATCTGCATTGTATATTTTTTGTTTACCTTTCAGACAAAACTTCAGTTGTCGATTTAACTATTTTTTTTAAACAAACCACAAAAAAAAAAAAATCCGCAAAATAAATTCTAAATGAATTTATACGTCCAAAAGTGACAAATCTTTTTTAACTACAATTTAGACACTGAAAACTCAAAAATCTGCATTGTATATTTTTTGTTTACCTTTCAGACAAAACTTCAGTTGTCGATTTAACTATTTTTTTTAAACAAACCACAAAAAAAAAAAAATCCGCAAAATAAATTCTAAATGAATTTATACGTCCAAAAGTGACAAATCTTTTTTAACTACAATTTAGACACTGAAAACTCAAAAATCTGCATTGTATATTTTTTGTTTACCTTTCAGACAAAACTTCAGTTGTCGATTTAACTATTTTTTTTAAACAAACCACAAAAAAAAAAAAAAATCCGCAAAATAAATTCTAAATGAATTTATACGTCCAAAAGTGACAAATCTTTTTTAACTACAATTTAGACACTGAAAACTCAAAAATCTGCATTGTATATTTTTTGTTTACCTTTCAGGCGAATTTAACACATTTGAGCCGTAACACGTTCGTCCCTGGAATTGGTATGGGCATCGCAAAATGTCCGTACGATCCTGCGGACAATTCCACAGCCGTGTGGGTTGAACGTGGTAATCCAGGTGATCTTCCAGGCCTGTACTCTGGCACAAATGCGGAGTTCACCAAGGCTGATACGGTTATCTTCCGCACGGACCTGTATAACCTCACCACCGGGAGAAAGGAGTTCACATTCAAGAGGACGTTGAAGTACGACTCGAAATGGCTCGACAGTAAGTGAAAAAGGAGAAATGGACGGTATTCTGGATTATAAGATTTTTAACAGAATTTAGAAATGGGCAATGAATATTTTGAAAGATGATTTTATTTTTGGCCAGTTGAAAACATTTTAATATTTAAAATTTTACAATTTTTATTATATATGAAAAAATGATTAAATGGGACATTTTTGGAAATGACCTGAACATTCTAAATTTGCAACTAGTTTTGTTGTAGGACTAACAGTTTTGAAAATATCGTCCAAATTTTTAAAATTGAAAAAAAATGAGAAAGATACCCTCTTTCGATTTTTTTTTGGCGAAATTTAACATTTTCGAAAGTGAGTTTATCATATTTTCTAATTGGATTTGAACTCAGAATTTAGAATATGCATGTGAATTTGATTTAAAATGAGTATTTCAAAAATACAGTTTTTCAAAGTGAGCAGATAGAAATATTTTTATATGGACCTCCCTTGTAAAAATTTACAATTTTTATTATACATGAAAAAATGATTAAATGGGACATTTTTGGAAATGACCTAAAGATTCTAAATTTGCAACTAGTTTTGTTGTTAGGACTAACAGTTTTGAAAGTATCGTCCAAAATCTGAAAATTGAAAAAAAAATGAGAAAGATACTTTCGATTTTCGATTTTTTCGATTTTTTTTTGGCGAAATTTGACATTTTCGAAAGTGAGTTTTCATATTTTCTAATTGGATTTGATCTCAGAATTTAGAATATGCAAGTGAATTTGATTTAAAATGAGTATTTCAAAAATACAGATTTTCAAAGTGAGCAGATAGAAATATTTTTATATGGACCTCCCTTGTAAAAATTTACAATTTTTATTATACATGAAAAAATGATTAAATGGGACATTTTTGGAAATGACCTGAAGATTCTAAATTTGCAACTAGTTTTGTTGTTAGGACTAACAGTTTTGAAAGTATCGTCCAAAATCTGAAAATTGAAAAAAAAATGAGAATGACACCCCCTTTCGATATTTTTTGGCAAAATTTAACATTTTCGAAAGTGAGTTTATCATATTTTCTAATTGGATTTGAACTCAGAATTTAGAATATGCAAGTGAATTTGATTTAAAATGAGTATTTCAAAAATACAGATTTTCAAAGTGAGCAGATAGAAATATTTTTATATGGACCTCCCTTGTAAAAATTTACAATTTTTATTATACATGAAAAAATGATTAAATGGGACATTTTTGGAAATGACCTGAAGATTCTAAATTTGCAACTAGTTTTGTTGTTAGGAGTAACAGTTTTGAAAGTATCGTCCAAAATCTGAAAATTGAAAAAAATGAGAAAGATACCCGCTTTCGATTTTTTTGGCAAAATTTAACATTTTCGAAAGTGAGTTTATCATATTTTCTAATTGGATTTGAACTCAGAATTTAGAATATGCATGTAAATTTGATTTAAAATGAGTATTTCAAAAATACAGATTTTCAAAGTGAGCAGATAGAAATATTTTTATATGGACCTCCCTTGTAAAAATTTACAATTTTTATTATACATGAAAAAATGATTAAATGGGACATTTTTGGAAATGACCTGAAGATTCTAAATTTGCAACTAGTTTTGTTGTTAGGAGTAACAGTTTTGAAAGTATCGTCCAAAATCTGAAAATTGAAAAAAATGAGAAAGATACCCGCTTTCGATTTTTTTGGCAAAATTTAACATTTTCGAAAGTGAGTTTATCATATTTTCTAATTGGATTTGAACTCAGAATTTAGAATATGCATGTAAATTTGATTTAAAATGAGTATTTCAAAAATACAGATTTTCAAAGTGTGCAGATTTTAACATGGACCTCCGTTGTAAAAATTTACAATTTTTTTTTCTACGCAAAAAAAAAATACACACAAGCATTTCTTTGCAATCGGTTTGCAGAACTGCCATCCATCTTAAATCTATTTCTCATTTTTATTCATTTTAATGAAACCTTAACTCATTTTTCAATGTCTATCCTTCCATATTATCTCTCTTGACTTAAAGTTTTCGGTAATATAATAAATTTTATAATGTGGTACGAAAGGCCCACATAAATACTTCTTTGGATGACATATTGGTATACAGGTTGCCTAAGCGAAACCGCTAGAACAAAAACCATTCAGGAATCGAGGACCGTTAGCATTTATCCAAGCACTTGTATGGCAGAAACTTTAAGAGAAACTTAAACTTAAACTTCGAAATTGTAAGGAACAAAACGAAATGTCGCGGCAAGTAATAACTAATAAGTACAACAATGAATTGTTGTGTAGTAGAAAGTTTTTGGAGTTACTAAGGAAGACTATGGCTTAGGTTTTGTGCAAAAAAGAAATGATGAATGTGTTATTGTTGGATTTTTTTACACTTTTCTAAAGTTCCGTTTCGAGGTTTTTTGAGAAATAATTTAAGATGTTTCCTAACATTTTTAATTTACCATATATTCAATTAATCATCCACGATTAAAAAAGTTTCAATCCAAAAAAAGTAAGCTACTTCTATTTTATTGTATTGCAAATAAATTCTCTTGTTCGTAAAATTTATAAGCTTCCTTATAATTCAACTTCCATCTAATTCGCCGACTAAGAAACAGTAATGATGGAAGTTCCTTTTGCTTCAGCTACTTCTCTTCAGTACGAATCATCGATGTGCCAAATGTATCCTGTTTATAAGTCTCGACAAGACCACGAATCAAAAATCACTTCGAATCAATCTAAGGCTAATTATATTGTTCGATGTCTGCCATTTTTTCTAATCCAAGAATAGTTCAACAGTTTCTTTCTAGCTTTGCCGATTTTTAGAAAATACGTTGAAATAAGCGCTGATTGTTTCGTTGGTTGAAATTTGTAAATGGACTTGGTCTTGTGGAAGTTTTATCGGCAATTTGATGTCCAAGTAGTTAGTCTTAGCGGAAGAAGTAGCTTTCGATAATAAACTTTGTACGTGTATCGAAATTGTTTCGGATTTATATTAAGACCCCAAGAGAAACGTATCAAGCCAAAGAATTATCTACAAGCTGTGCACTTAACATTTGTTTTTTTTACAATCTCCTGGTATATAAAAAAAAGATCGTGCTGATGATTCGATGTAATTTTCACAGATGTTTTAGAAATATTGACTAAGCTATATTTTCAAATCTGGACAAAAAATTATCTTTAAATGTTTCGATGATTGAAAATCAAAGATTTGAAAAATCGAAATTGGAAAAATTAAATCCTTCAAAAGTAAAAAAAATCATTATAATAATACACATGTAAATTCAGAAAACAAAGCAAAAAAAAATCTTCAAAACTTCCAAAAAAAATCATGTGTATTTAATAAAATTTCCTGTCCAACAACATGTAGTATAACAACATATAACATACAGAACACTCGGTATAAACATCTATTGCATAGTTCCATATGTAATCAAGTTCTTGCCATTCATCTTAAGACTAAATTAACTGCAGTTTGGTCAATTTCTTGCCAACTACATCGAAAAAGCTTATTGCTAAATTGCTCGGAAGAACCGAAAATAATCCCATCCTATCGTGCAACAATATTTTCCACACAATACCGAGTGTTTATCTTTCCTATCAACAACAAATGTAGAAAAATACACTTTGTTAATCGATCGTTTTTATTAAAATTTATAAACCAACATGATGATATGATAATGTTTTTTTTTTATAAAAGCTTGTACAATCGCCCTATTTTTCAGATGATATTTCGTCGTGATGAAAACCAAGTGTTGAGTTTTCATCCAGTCGAGTTCTTTTTTAGATTATATTCTTCGGCGTTGATGTTTACATTGAACTAACCAGTGTTTTAGTATTATGATCATCCGAGTGTTGAGCTTGGAAAATGTTTTGCGTTTTTCGACGGGCGCCATTCTTATATGGATGGGCGCGCCCACTGAATAATAATGCGCTCGAAAGGGGGCGCGATTGTTTGGCTAAACAGAAGGAAAATCGTACTTCAGTCCGTTTAACAGCGGATCTCGCCTGTAAAATCATATCACAAAAAAGGGCTTAAATTCTACAGACGTATTCCTTTCGCGCACACCGCATAAAAATATTTAATAATCGTATTGTTTGTGTGGCATTTTTAGAAACCTCCGTGAATAAAAATGAGCGATTAAAAAATTTTTACTACATTTTCACGTGCGCAAAAAAATATATTTCTTACAAAATCATCTAAACGCATTTACAAACGTAAGATGAACATAGTTTTTGTTGATTAACAACGCCTAATAAATCTAATAAGCGCAATATACATTTGCCATCGCATTTTTTTTTTTGACAATTCTTCTCACGTCTAATTGTTGATACAACGCATCTTTGTTAATCCAAAAATATTTTGTTACGACACTAATTCAATCGCACGTTCAGAACGCGGTTTATTTATATTCCGAGCGCATCTCGAGGTGTTTGTTTCAATCATAATCTCTCCCCAGAAAGAACTGGAACGAAAACATCTTTCAATCCAGTTTCATTACACGTAGAAAGACAATGTTCATGTGCTATTTTGTTCTTTGCGGTGCGGGAAAGTTGTGGAAATGCGAAAATGCTGGCTCCGTGTATCATTTGTTGAATTGTAGGCGGCGTTAAGAATGTCTAATTCCTCGGATTACCACTTTATCTCGTTTCGACGCCGTCGTCGTTCCATCCTCAGCCCAGTTCGGGTCGGTCGATCAAGATTATGTTCAAGATCGCCTTTTATTAACTTGTGTATTCGTGAGAAAACTGTTTTTTGTTAGGAAAATATTTTGGAAAAATCATTCTACAAAGAAGCGCACTTAAAAAATCAATCGCCAAATAATTAATCAACCATTCATCATCGTTAGCTTACAAAATACCTCTTCGAGTGACGCAATAAACGAAAATGTTCTAAAAAAATAAATTGAAAACGACCTACGTGTAATTTGCCCAAATCCCCCTTTCCCCCCACATATTTCTATTTGTTACTTCTTCAGATAATAACTCTTCTGAACATTTGGACATTCCTGCCGCCCGATGCAATGATTCTTTTACTCTTTCCTGTTGATTACGTCAGAGTTGATTGGATTGCGATACGTTTACCAGCACCTCGGGTACGCAACATCTCTTCGGATCCAGGCCCCAAGCAACGGCGACGTTTCGCCGAGGCGAAATGGCATCATCAGACAAAAGCCATGTGCGAACCGAACGATAATTAAAACGAGTTGTATGGGGGAGCGCTTTTCATCAACGGCTTTACTACGGAAACTTAGAGGGTATTATCTCCGGGGTGGTTTTGCAACCCTTATACTGTGTGCGATACACCTGAAGAAAGGTTTTGTTGAAGATGGTTCTGTGGTTTTTAAACGTGTGGACGAAATAAAAGATATTTTGATTGGAAACTACTTTTTTGATAACATTTTCAGTGGATGTTGGGACAAAAGGATTTTTATTAATTTTGCAAATATTAATTTGTCGATAGTTATTTAAAAAAATATCTTCAGGAATTTTCTCGTTTTTTTTCGTTCACTATTTTTCGAAAGAATTAATAGATTATTAAACATCTACAAAATAGGTTTACGAAACAAAATGAGAATAAGAATATAAAATAAAAAATTAATTCTCTTTACCTTTAACGAAATTTGTTGTATTTATCTTTTAAAAAAAATGAAAACTATTTTTTTGATAACATTTTCATTAGATGTTGGGACAAAAGGATTTTTATTAATTTTGCAAATATTAATTTGTGGATAGTTATTTAAAAAAATATCTTCAGGAATTTTCTCGTTTTTTTTCGTTCACTATTTTTCGAAAGAATTAATAGATTATTAAACATCTACAAAATAGGTTTACGAAACAAAATGAGAATAAGAATATAAAATATAAAATTAATTCTCTTTACCTTTAACGAAATTTGTTGTATTTATCTTTAAAAAAAATTGGAAACTATTTTTTTGATCAAATTTTCGTTGGTTGTTGGCACAAAAGGATTTTTATTAATTTTGCAAATCTTAATTTGTCGATAATTGTTAAAAAAAGTTATCTTCAGAAAATTTCTCGTTTTTTTTCGTTCACTATTTTTCTAAAGAACTAATAGATTATTAAACATCTGCAAAATAAGTTTACGAAACAAAATGAGAATAATAATATAAAATATAAAATTAATTCTCTTTATCTTTAAAGAAATTTGTATGGTCATAATTGTCCTTTAAATTACAAAATCAAACCGCTTGAGATAAAAATCAAAATAAAAGCATTTTATAATTTGATGACTTAATTTTAAATTCATTTGCATATATATGACGTAACTAATTTGCATACAAGGTGCCAAGTGCATCAAGACATATAAAAAGCCAGTTTGGTACTTAAAAAATACAGTGGGTCATCAGTTAAAATCGTTTTTTCAGCTCTGGGTCAAGATCAAAAATTCAACTTCAAAAGAAATACTGCGAAAAAAATTTTTTTTCGCAGGTTTATTTAAATATACTTTCCTGTCATTTTTTCTAAAAAATTTGCCATATCATAAAAACAGCATCGTATGTAAAAAATTCGACAACAAATTTCTGATTTTTTTTTTTATTAATCGCTGCTTTAAATCATAATTAAAACGAAGTTAGTTAAAGAGTCCGCAATCCTAAAGATTGGTTGGAAACAGCACGCCATGCCGATCTATCCTGAGCTAATCCCTTCATCTCCCTATAGCTATTCATCTCAACGTCTTCAACTATCTGACTCACATACTCCAATCTAGGCCTACCTACCCCTCTCTTTCCCTCCACTCTACCTTCTATGATCAATTGCATAATCCCCCCATGCCTAAGAATATGCCCTACTAATCTGTCTCTCCTACGCTGTAACACTCTCCAAATACTTCTCTTCTCCCCTACTAACTCTAGTACAGCTTCATTTGTTACTTTATCTTCCCAACCAATCCTCATCATCCTCCTATAACACCACATTTCAAGTGCTTCTAATCTACGCTTCTCTTCCTTTCCTATAGTCCACGCCTCACACCCGTACAGTGCTACACTCCAAACATATACCTTCAGTAATCTTTTTCTAATACCCAAGTCAATATTTGATCTTAAAATCTGTTCTTTTTCTACGAATGCCTTCCTACCCTGTGCTATCCTACACTTTATATCTACCTTGCTTCGATTATCTTTTGTGATTCTACTGCCTAAATAACAAAAATCTGACACTTCTTCGATTCTATTATCTCCTATTGTGATCCTCATTTTTCTACTGCATTCCTTTTTGTCACACCTCATCACTTTAGTTTTACCTATATTTATTTTCATGTTAAAATCCCTAGTCAATACTGCCTGCATACCATTCAATACCCTTTCTAAATTCTTTTCGCTTTCTTCCAATATAGCTATATCGTCGGCGAATCTCAGCATATATATTTTCTCTCCCTGTACATTCACACCTACACTATACTCTTCTTTTACTTTGTTTATTGCATCTTCTATATATAGATTAAATAATAACGGTGAAAGTGTACATCCCTGCCGAACTCCCTTCCCTATTTTTGCTACCTCTTCTTCCCCCTCAATTCTAACTAAGGCAGTTTGGTGTTTATATAAATTAAAAATTATTCTCCTATCCTTATAATCTATACCCGTTTCTTTTAAAATTCTAAACATTATGTCCCAATCTACATTGTCAAATGCCTTTTCTAAGTCTACAAAAGCTATGCAAGTTACCTTTCCTACCCTCTTTCTTTTTTCTACTACCGTTCTTAGTGCTAGAATCGCCTCTCTCGTCCCTCTGTTTTTCCTAAAACCAAACTGATCTTCTCCTAGCCTTTCCTCTACTTTATTTTCTAATCTCCTATAAATAATCTTTAACAATATCTTCGATGCATGTGATAAAACGAAGATAGAAAAAAAATTGTATTACCCTTTTTCCTTCAACATCCTTCTAGTGTTAAAAAATCACACCGTATATTGTCTTCTGGTTGTAGTTCTATTTTATTTTAATTATGTAATAGTCATTTGTAATATCATGCTGAGCTGTTTTAAAAGCGTTCACATTATTTCAAAATTTCCGGAAAGTTTTCAGAGAAGCTGCAAAGTTAATATCGCTACAGGGAGCTGTTGCTTATTAAATTTGCGGTGAACGAAGGCTTCATATTGGTCATTAGAGACTTGACATTTACTGCGATATCATGGTGTTTATGCAGTGTCGGATTTAGAAAAAAATTATACGTTGGAAATGGAAAAAAAAAAGATTTCGCGAAATATACAACGATTTTTGTTAATAAAAAATGTGACAATAATCTTTTGTTGCTAATTTTTTTTGTGCGGAGAAATAAAATTTTATTTCTTTTCCCTAATATGGAATATCACAACATAACGGCAAAATCTAGAACCTTTTTTTCCTGTTTCATGCAAATATTTTTTGTGCAGCATTTCATTCACCAATTTTTCTAAATCGGTCAAGAATAACTAAAATAGCTACTCATTCGCCAATAATTATTTATGAATGAGCAAATCATTCTATGGCTATCAAAACATATCAATCACGATCGATTTGAGTGTTGGCATTATTGTCCAAGATTATTTTTTATTCAAATTCTGGCGTATTTTTATCCTTTCGTTTTAAACGGAAAAAACAACTCACTTGAAAATGTTTCATCGGCAGATTTACGATTTTAAATAATAAATTTATTTCGTGGAAATTGAACGTATAAAAAATGCAATTGATTTATATTTTTGCTGATTTTTATTTATAAAAAGCAATAATAAATTTCGATGTATTTCGATTTAGTTTGTTATGAAATATTATAAAAAAATAATTGGCTATTAAATATCAGTTCACTGAAATCCCTATTAATTAATTAATAAAAAAATAAAGTAAAAATTTTCAATTTTTTACTTTTAAAGTGTTTTGAAATTTAATAGAATTTTCATGAAGAGTCATTGAATTTTTTTATAAGAGAGCAATAATTGAAATTTATTAAAACGCTGTTCGTTTTTCATATTTCACAATTTATGACATAATTTCAAAGTAGCAAGAAATTTTTGAAAAAAGGCTAAATTTTGAGATTTTAAGCGAAAAAAACAACTTACTTGAAAATATTGATTTATATTTTTGCTGAATTTCATTTATAATTAGCAATAATAAATTTCAATGTATAAATAGTTTGTTATGAAATATTATAAAAAAAATAATTGGCTAAATATCAGATCACTGAATTTGTTAGTATAAAAGATAAAAGTATAAATTTTCAATTTTTAACTTTTAAAGTGTTTTTTAAATTTCATACAAAAAAGTCATGGATTTTTTTTTATAAGAGCGCAATAATTTAAATTTATTAAAAACCTGTTAATATTTCATATTTCACAATTCATGACATAATCTCAAAGAAGAAAGAAATATTATTAAAAAAGCTCAATTTTGAAAAAAAAAAACGTATCTGAGAGCATCCAAATTTTTCATTACCTAATGTAAAGTTTTCTTAATATACTTTTAAAAAAAAAACGACTTATTTAAAAAATAAATCCTTAACTGAAAATATACCATATTCCTTTACATTCAATCGCCCGTTGTTTTAAACGTTTTTTATATTTTCAAAAGTTAAAAAACATTCAAAATCCCTATCCAGCAAAAAACTGCTCAAACAACTTCTCCAGCGCTTTCAAATGTCGCATTAGAAATCACTATCAGATCATATCTTCTATTCAGCATATATTACACGTCCTAGTAATGTCTTCCAGTGCTGCCCCGCATTTCCCTAATTATACTAAGTAATTGTAATCTGAACGTGTGTGGGATTATATCCCACACACGTGCACACATCCACATCATCCAACTCGACCACTTTGCTCAGGCCTAAGCCCAATTTGAATGCATTATTTATTACCATATGCATTGTCACCTATTGTCACTAATGACTAAGCTGATTCTCATCAAACCGACAAATATAAATTGTATATATAAGTTTCTTCAATTGTATTTCCTAACTTCGTGGTTTAATCATTAAAATCGATTGTATTGCAGTGAATCAAATATCTCTTCTTCATAAAAAACTACCCAACCATTTTAATCCATTCCAAAAATTTGTCTTGCATTTTTGTTACGCCGCGTTTTGATTAAAATATTCTTTTGTTCTCTAGAGCCAAATTTCGTGGGTTCTTTCGACATTGGTGACTACGTGTTGTTCTTCTTTCGAGAGACAGCAGTCGAGTACATAAACTGTGGCAAAAGTGTTTATTCCAGAGTGGCCAGAGTCTGCAAACGAGACACTGGTGGCAAAAATATCCTAGCTCAAAATTGGGCTACTTATCTGAAGGCCAGATTGAATTGCTCAATTCCTGGAGAGTTCCCATTTTATTTCAACGAAATACGTAAGTATAAATTTCTTTTTGGTCAAATGTGATCAGAAGATTTGACCTCAAGACGAATCTTGACGTACCAACATTTTGATCTTAATTAATCAACAAACAAAAAACATTCTTTAGAATCCATCTACAAAGTGCCTGGGGACAATACTCGTTTCTACGGCACTTTTACGACGTCAACGAACGGCCTCATGGGCAGTGCCATATGCGCTTTCACTCTCGCGGATATTCAAGCAGCTTTTAGTGGAAAGTTCAAGGAGCAAGCATCCTCGAGCAGTGCCTGGCTTCCAGTATTGTCCTCGCGCGTACCAGAACCGAGGCCTGGCACTTGCGTTAATGATACAGAAACGTTACCCGATACGGTGTTGAATTTCATTCGGAGCCATCCGTTGATGGATTCGGCAGTTCAACATGCCTACGAAAAGCCGGTGTTCTTCAAGAGGGACTTGTTCTTCACGAGATTGGTCGTGGACAAAGTTAAGGTGGATGTGGGAGGAATGGTTGTAGATTATACGGTTTACTATGCCGGGACAAGTGAGTATACTAATATTACTCCAAACCATGGAATTTCCCTTAAAATTTTCCAAAGGAACCAGTTGTGTAATTAATATCTTATGTACTTTTCAATTTGTACTCTAAATCGACGAAAAATTGCATTATTTCGCGTTTTTGGGCGAGTTTTTCAATTTCTACCGATTGAATATGAGACCCGCTAAGAAACAAGACCATTTAAAGCGGTTCGTGCTATTGTCAGCGCTCTTTAACTTTTCTTCAAAATTAAGATTTTCATTATTATAACAAGCCTTGGAAAAAAATTCGACGATTTTCACTACTTTTGAACCGCAACTTACTAAAAACGTTCCTTATTATCATTTATAATCGTTTAAGGCTATTTTGGGCATTTTTTATTTTTAAGTTTCACCCAAATCGATGAAAAAAAAAATTTTTCGATGAGGATACCCTTACAGCTTTTTTCGACGATTTCCGCTACTTTTTTCGATGGAACCAAAACTCACTAAAAACGTTCCCTATGGCCATTTATAATCGTTTTAAGTTATGTTCGGCTTTTATCAAATTTCGACCAAAATCAATGTAAATTTTTCAAAGGAAACATGAAAAATTGGGTTTATTTCGATTCACCTAGAATACATATTTTTTTTATTTGCGTCCATAAACATTCACGTTCCTCCCTTTTCACAGACGACGGTCGAATCCACAAGATTGTCGAATATCTCCCAACGCTGCCACTGCACGACCCGACTTCCGACCAAGTCACACCCCCAATAGCCTCCTCGTCCAGTTCAATCCTCCTGGACATTTGGGACGTCACCCCCGGCGAACCGATCCAAGCTCTTGAACTAAGCCGAACACATCGAGCCTTGTACGTGGCCAGCGACCAACGTGTCAAACAAGTCGACCTAGTCATGTGCTCCAGACGGTACGACAATTGCCTTCGGTGTGTCCATGACCCTTACTGTGGCTGGGATAAAGACAGCGGCGTTTGCAAACCGTACGCTCCAGGGTAAGTGAAATTAAGACCCAACATAACCGATAGATTCGATTTTTTTTTAAATTTTATAATTCGAAATTTGATCTTTTCAGTCTCCTGCAAGACGTTTCGAATATAACGATTGACGTGTGTGATAGTAGCGCGGTGAAGAAGCGCATGGTGGTGACGTGGGGTCAGAGTTTGCACCTCGGGTGCTTTCTGCGCATGCCCGCTGTGTTAGCTGCGCAAACAGTGACGTGGTACCATTATAGTAAAGAACGTGGTCGCTATAAGGTCGCTTACAGAGCTGACAAATACGTCGAAACATCTGAACGTGGCCTAGTTATAATTGGTGTTACAGAAGCTGATGCTGGAAGGTAAGAAAATATACAACAATTCATATAAAATAAACATTTTAGTCTTTTTTTTAAATTATCACTACGGTGTTAAATTCTAATATAGAATATCACCCAAATACCGTAACAAGCATTAAGTAGCTAGATGTACATTTCAAGCGCTATGCGCCCATCTTCAGTAGCACAGGTAAAACAAAATAAAATACCTTCTGCTACTGAAAATGGGCGCATAGCGCTTGAAATGTACATCTAGCTACTTAATGCTTGTTACGGTATTTGGGTGATATTCTATATTAAAACATTTTAGTAATAAATTGTTAATGGGAATAAACTTATTGCGCTATTGTATATTTTTTCAATTTTTTCTCTTTCTTGCAGGTACGATTGTTGGATGGGCGCGTCTTTATTATGTTCGTACAACGTCACAGTAGACGCCCATCGATGTTCTCCACCTGCTAAAAGCAACGATTATCAGAAGATATATTCGGACTGGTGTCACGAATTCGAAAAGTATAAATCAGCTATGAAAACATGGGAACGAAAACAAGCGGTAAATTATTTATACGTCTTATTACGTGCTTTTTCTTCGGCGCCGCACCCAAGAATGTGTACGTTGTAAAATCGGCCGTTGATGTTCGTTCTTTGTTTGTCTTCAGCAATGTACGTCCCGCTCAACAGATCGCAATGAAAGTCAACAGCAACAGAATGCGCATCCGAACGAGATCTACCGCAGCTCCGGTCTAGTCTGATAGCTGATGGGGCGCCTCCTGCGGCGGCTACAAGTGGGCGGTGGGCCGCCCCTCGCCGCCCGCCTCACCGTCCTGGGCGTGCCCCTGCACTGGGCATACGTTTTCTTCTCGTGAACTATTTTGCAGGCACTTTAACAAGAAATTAATTGTCCACAAGCTTCGATTGTACATTTGTACATATTGAGGGAAATAATTCAGTAATTCGGTTAAAATGGGGAGAAAACAATTAAAAATATCGTGGGGTTAACTAGATGAATTTCTTTTCTATATTTTTGAAAAAATTTCAAAATACCTTTTTTATTTTAAGAAATAAATGCAAAAAACAATGTGCGTTTTATTCTTTCAGTTTTGAATTCACTAGTTTTATTTACAAAATTTTTTTTTGGTCAAATTTACCTTCCTCTGTCGATCAATGTATTTAAAGTATCAAGCGATAAAATGATCAAATTTATAGCCCAAAAAGTATTTTTAATTAAAATTAATTTTTCTTGAAAATATTTACGGATAGCTATAATTTTTATTATTTCCTTGTAGTAGTTTATAAACTATTTATAAACAAAAGGAAAACTACATAAAGTTAACGTTTTCTCTAAACGTTAGCAAAGTGATAGAAATATTAATTGATTGTGTAATTAAACGGTACACTATTTTGTAATTTATTTATTCTTTCATTTCGACTGATTTTCCTTCGTAAAAAAAAATCGAAAACGGAAAAAAAGAAATGAATTCATTTGCTTTCATGTAAATAAATTAGTATTTCGTTGAAGTGCGTTCAATTAAGTAATTTGTAGTTTTGCTATGTTTCTTATACATTTTTTTTTAAATCTTTTCAATGTTTAATAAAAACTTAGGAAATATAAAAATATATATGAAAAAAAAAATATTGTAGGTCTGTGATATATATGTATTGTAACAATTTGTGAAGATATTAAATTTCTTTAGTTCTTACTTTATGTTTTATATTATCCAATTAATTCTTAGTAAGTTTTTAATATTAAAAAAAAGTTAAAATAAGATTGCACATATGCATGCAGTAAAACACTGCCCCAGTGAATAATTTAAACATCCTCATTATAAATATCGCTCTGTGAATTATTTGTTCGAATATCTTTGAGCTTCATTTGAAAATGAATATTTTTATATGCATTCGAAAGAAAATTATAAACGATTTAGAAATATTTTGAGCTACTTTGAAACTGCCGTAAGCCCGATATAAAAAGTGGAAATTGAAACGTCCTGTTAAATTTTGGAAAAGAAATCTTCCAATTTCGTAAGATTTTAAAAGAGATTTTGCAGGAACTCGGACCAAAGCAGCACTTCCTGGTGAATGAGAGGAATTTCCCAGTTTTTGAAAGCAATACTTAGCGCTTGTAATGTAACATAAATATCTCCGAAAATATTTAAGAAAATATAACTAAATTCTGTAAATATGTTGAGAAAATATAATACGAAAGCGCCTGTGTTACATTCTTCTTTTTTTATTTTCATATTGAATAAAAAATGTGTAATTTGTTTTGAAATATTGTTGAACGTACGACAATCATCTAATTACTTTGTAATTCTAATTAAAACAAAAACTTTTGGGTAATTTCACTTTTAAATTCATAATTTCCTTAAGAATATTAAATCAAGCACTAAAGAAATAAAATCTGTCTAATAAAAATAACTTCGATCGAAGTAAATTTGAACTAGATTTTTTATTCTTCTGTACAACACAATATTGTGTTTATAAACCTTTTCAATTTTCTTTGCCCGTTTCCCATTAACACTGTTATAGACATTGTAACTTTGTAAATACCTATGTATAGTTATTTATAACGTACGTAATTTATATTGTACGATGTGTAAAGTGCAGATTTATTACTACACCATGTATTAAGACAGTTAAAGAGATCCCTCGTATTTGGTTTCTAAAAAAATAAATATGTTAGACTTTTGTAAATCTCGAAAAAGTAGAGTTGAATGAGAGTAGATTGATTAATGCATGCCATTTTTTTTTTTACAAATGTACAGAGTAACTTACATATCTTCATAATGCAATAATTAGAAATGAAATGTTTTAAATTAAACTAGAAGAGAATTTCGTTTAAAAATCCTCTAAAGCTTTTTTTAAATTATCCAGCCATTTTTTAGAAACTATTAGTTACGATTTAATTTTATTATATTGATAATTACGAAAAAATACGACATATTTACTGTTTGTCAACAAGAGTACTGCACTTGAATAGGATCTTAAAAATTTCCCTGCGTACATTTTGCAAAAATTATTTGTAATCTAGTTTTAAAACAAAAAGAAACGCCAAGAAGTAACGTCTTGTTTATATTTAAAATACTATCCCTTGACTTAGAGAATAAATATTTTGAATATTCCGCTTCCATGAAGCGTATTGTATTGTAGCTTATTATGGGTATTATCATACGAGAAAATAGTTTGTAAATTTTAAGTTTAGTAATTTTATATGACAACTGTAACTTAGTACTTTAATTAATTATACGTATAAAATTATTTAATTATGTAAATAATTAACACTTTGAACTAATCTAACGAATCCTCATTGATTTTTATTTAGAGAGAATCGAATGGAGAAAACTTTTCTTAGGCTAGCAGATCCAACCTATTGTATATTATGCATATATCGCTAATAATTGCTCTCTTTCCGAGAATATAAATAAAAAATAACAATTCATCGGCATTATTTATTTATTACCGAAAATCGTACACACTTTAGAAACTAAGAAATTAAATCGTCAGCACAATTCCAAATTCAAAACAAGAACAAAATATATCAAAATAAATGCTAAATAAATAGGCAACTTAAAAACATTGGCTTATGTTATAAGTAAAGGAGTTTCAACTAATTTTTATTCTTTTTTTGTTCAAGTCATATTATAAGAAATGTTTAAAACTTACGCTTTATAAAAATTTAATGAATCTTATAACTAGGAAAATTTTTATAAAAACATTTAACACATAAACATATGCAAGAGCTTTACTTGTTATACAATAATTTTTTCAAGAAAATAGAAAACTAATGCGATTTAGCGACAAAAATGAATACACAATAATTGTAAGAGGGGAAAAATGTAACATACAAATTCCTTTAATCTTATATTTAATTTTTTTAGGAGACACTTATATTGTAAATAGCATTAGAATCACTTTAATTTTCTTAAACGCTACTCTCAATACGATTTAGGCTAATTTTATATATCATAGGTCATACAAACATCTTTTTAAAAATACCATTAAAGATGAAACACTAAAATTAAAATTATAAGACTTCATCGTGAAATCCTAACGACCTAAAACGCATAAAATCAGCCTAAATCGAACGCATCCTATCTTTGAACACCCGCTCGTTTCTTCTGGAACCAATTATAGCACTTCAACGAACAGAAATACACCTCCAACAGCACCATATAATTGGAATGACTGACATTACGTGCCAATGACTTGCTATCATCTGGCAAGATAAATTGCTTCGCGACATTAAACATCGGCCGGCAACAATAACAGTACTTCGCCCCGCATAAGAACCGGCACAAGTCCATGGGTATCGTCTCTTCGGTGTAATTTATTTTCGCCGAAAGTACGGCTATAGCGCTGGTATCTTTCAGCGATTTAATTGACCACACTTTCGGCGTGACGTGGCAATTCTTCACCGGCTCAGAAGGAAAGTTATTACACGAAATATCGAGGCTTTTTAAGTTGAGCCGTTTGATATGCACTGGCAGAATGTCCAAGTTATTATTAGCCATCGTGAGTGTTTCTAAGAACTGTAAACGGCACAAAGCGGATGGAAATGTATAAAAATCGTTATCGTCTAGGTTTAGCGTTATTAAATTTTTTAAGCGTGCAATTTGTTTCGGGACAAAAGTCAACCGATTTCCCTTGAGGCTTAGTGTGTTAAGGCTAACTGTTAATTTGCCACCGAGCCAATCCCAGCTTTTCGCACATTTTTTATCCCCTAGAGAATTGCCAGCCAAATGAAGCTCGACTAAACTATTCAACTCGTTTATGTCCCTCGGTATTTCCGTGATGAGATTGTTACTCAAGTCTAAAATACGCAATTTTGCGAGCTTTAATATACCACAGCCCACGGTATAAGACCCAATATCATTTATAACTAAATGCTCCAGCGTACGGGGGAATCCCTTTGAAGGATACTCCGACCTCTTAACTATAATCAGTTTTCTACAAACTGCAGTCACCTTAGCTTCGCTCACGGATAAACTGGACAAGGACAGCTCCTTCTCCGATATCTGGCCACACAAGACCCTCTTCAGCAAATGCAGGAAACTTTTCAACGGCGTAACATCCGACGCAACGAAAAGATCAACAGCGGGATTTCGGAGTTGGATTGTCGCTTTACCTTCGTGTATAAACTTGGTTAGTACTTGCTGCACGTTGTCTTTTAGTGTGTACTTCGTTCCTTTCTTGTTCTGTGTTGTGAATAGGATAAGGCAATGCTCGTCGGGTTTGTTCGGGTGCTTGCACAGAGCCAAAGATGAGTGCACGAACTTTGTCGGTGGTGTACTGTTGTGGATCGATAGATTTGTTTGAACTGTTGGACGGATGCATAGCTTTGTGGTACAACGTAATTTCATGTCGAATTCAAACTTTATAAGGGATTTTTCACTTAAATATTAAAGGTCACGCTATTCGCGATATTATAAAAATGTATAGGTTAGCTATTAATTTCAGGAGTCAGTTCATAATGTCACACGAGTACAAATGAACTACTGATTGTTTGGAAAATGAAAACGATGAAAATATATACGAATATTCTTAAAATTTATTTAAATCTCATCATTTTTCAACATATATTTAGTCTGAATCGTACCACAGACGTATTATATGTCTGTGGTACGATTCTAGCTGAGAATAAGGATAATGATTTAGTGCATGATCGACGATACAGATGTGTTTACGAAGTTGCCTACTCTCATGAGGTATTAAGGTTGCCAGATTTATTTTCGATGCACCAAGCATCGAATACTATGGAACTAATTCAAGTCTTTAACACTTTCTTTTTTGACTTGCTTTGACATGGATATTTTTTAAATTTACTTATTTTAATATTTTATCAATTATGTAGCAAATAATGTAATATAATAATAATACCTGGTGGCTTAAAGCGTCTAACTTAAGATTAAAGTAATCAATATAAACTAGGCGAGACCTGGCGATGCTATATATATTGATATTGATATATATATAAATAATTTATTCATATACTTTATATTTGCATAAATTTATTAAATTTAGTTTTTTTAAATATTTTATTTTGATTTTTTTTAATATTTTAAAATATATGATTTATAAATTACAAAAAATGCAATATTATTACATATGTGGTATAACATATGGTCTACGATTTATGAGTTAGTATAGAGTCAATGTATATATAAAAATAAATTCTTCTTTCGAAAAAAAATAAAAATTCGATAGGCATTATACCTTCTTTCGAAAAAATATATATTTCGACAGGTATATACCTTATTTTGAAATATATATTTTTTTCGACAGGTACCTTCTTTCTAAATAATTTAAAAATTTCAACAGGTAACCTTCTTTCGAAATAAAAAATATATTTCGACAGGTATAACTCCTTTCGAAATAAAAAAAAATTTAGACAGGTACCCTCTTACGAAAAAAATAAAAAATTTCGACAGGTAAATAACTTTCGAAATAAAAAAAAATTTCAACAGGTATATACCTTCTATTGAAATTTAAAAAAAAATGACAGGTATATACCTTCTTTCGAAATAAAAAAAAAATTCGACAGGCATTATACCTTCTTTCGAAAAAATTAAATTAAATTTCGACAGGTATATACCTCATTTTGAAATAAAAAATTTTTTCGACATGTACCTTCTTTCTAAATAATTTAAAAATTTCAACAGGTATATACCTTCTTTCGAAAAAAATTTTTTTCTACAGGTATACCTTCTTTCGAAAAAAAAAACATTTTCGACAGGTACCTTCTTTCTAAATAATAAAAAAATTTCGACAGGTATATACCTTCTTTGTAAATAATTGAAATTGTTTTAGTGAAATTCTTTTCATTTATGGCAAATGTTTTATTCCTATATTTACCTGTATGTGTAGCGTATTTTTTGTGTATGAATTTAATTATATTTAATTTTGTTGACATAATTAGTCGTATTGGATACTAGTGCCATCTTCCATTATCTTTACTTTTTGCGCCACTGGTCTCCTCCAGAAAATATATAAAATAATAAATCAAAATCTTCCCTAGTACTTTCAAACCGGTCAACTGACTGTCTAGTGTTAGCTAAAAAAATTACTATCTTAAAAAATAGAACAAATGTAATACCTGACATGTATGTAAATATTTTTTTATTCTAATAAAAAAATTAATAATAATAATCCATAGGGCATAGTAAGCCTTAATAGTAGGTGCTAAAGTCCTCACCTAGTAACCATAAATCAGGTTTTAATACATCACAATATTGCCTGTTATTTATATAATAATTTATTAAATTTTCTACATACCCTTAGAATTCATATTTAATTATTTATACAATTTATTTATAATATTGCAGATAATTCCTTTATGTAACCGTAGTAATAAAATCAGCAATCATAACAGATCGCAAAAATATAATATCTAGAAAAAATATAATTTAAAATCTGATTATTTTATAAATCAGAATCATAAATCTATAACAACCAATTACCAGTATGTCTTATTTGGAAAAATTGACATATCCTAGAAACATATTTATATAATTACAATAAATGAACACACACTTTAAAATAAAATCGGTATTTGTAATATTTTAAGGCGCCGTCTTCTTTTCTAATTTAATTATTTTCATACTGCAAAAGAGTAAGATAAAATCGTGTCAATTTATCTGGAACAAATATTATATACAGGAGGAACAAAATTAATTAACACAAATAAAAATGATTTAATAATAACTCTCGTGCAAAAATATACTATAATACAAAAAATGTAAAATACACACAAAAAAAACACCAATAGAAAACCAAAAATACACAAAAAAAACACCAAAAAATAAAAATTATTTGCGAGCAAAATGCGAGAAAAAAGGCAGCCAACAATGAATACATACCCCAAAACGTGAGAAGGAATGATTTCAGTATGGCGTAATGATTCGGTGATTGTGACTGACATGTGGCACCCGCAAAGCTTAGCGGCGCATATGATAACCCGCGGGCGGCGGCCTTAAGGTGGGCGTGACGCGTCGTTGCGCTGTTGCCATATAGTGCGTTACTTCTCGCGATAATGAGCTGGCGGGGGAACTGCACCGTGATCTATTATGCTGCTGTGATCGTATAAGCGAAAAGCGTGAAAATAGTCCACGGAAATTAGCAATAATGTACATGATGAAGGCGACAGAACAAAAGCCAACGTGATGGAACAAAATGGCAACAGTGTACGTGGAGATATTCATATGATGATTAAAATGGCAAGAAAGAACGTAGTTACACAAATGACATAAGACGGGATTAAAAATCGTAATTTACTACGGAAAAGGCTTTGAAATTTTTGACGTATCGAAAAGTAAATGTAGCTAAATATAAAGCTAGAAAATGTTGGGGAAATATTTGTTACTTTTTGCAAAAGATATCATGCGATTCTTACTTGTAATGTATACAAATGTTAGGGCTTCCATTTCTACAAAAAAAAAATGTAAAAAGAACAATGCAATTATTTTTCCGGAATTTTTTTAAATTTAAATCCAAAATCAATCTAATGAGAGAAATCATTAGAAATTGTACTTATTACGACAATTTAATAGACAATATTTCGAAGAAACTTTGCGATTCCTCACACCAAGCTTAAGGCAAATATATTTTCAATAAACCAACATTTTTTCATTTTTACCCCAAACAATATTTACATATGTTTAACAAAAAAAATATCAGGAAAAAAAAGACAATGTTTCATGTTACAATTAATTGTGATATTAAATTTATTTTAATTAATTTAATTTAATACATTTAATTGTGATATAAAACATTGTATTATTATTTCTCTTCCCTAATATGGAATATCATAACATAACGGCAGCATCTATAACCTATATAAAAAATTGTTACTTTTGAACAAAAAAAAAGGTATAAAAAAATTTTTTTTTTACCTGTTGTTGATGATCAATTGATGGCATTCCCGTTGTGGGCGTGAGGAAATCCATGGGGGCGTTTTGATCCGCCACTGGTGGAGGAATAAAAAAATTGGGCACACCAGCAGTGTTGCCAGCGTTACTATCAACCATTAAAGCCGGAGCACTACCTCCGCCACTGGCGGAAACACCACCAGGATTAAAAACGTCCACGTACGACTTCTTTAAATCTAAACGAATGAAAAGAAAATGCATATTTTTAGCTAATTTAAAAAAAAAATCTTACTCCTCCCCCGCTGCATTTTGAACATATTCCCGCCCGGAATGGGCGGTTTTCCAGTGACGGTGTTCTCGTCAACTAGTGGCGCTTGCGCAGGTTGGGCGGCCATATTCGGTTGCTGCGCAGTCATCATCGGCGCAGTTTGTGCAGAAAGGTTCATACTGGGCAACGAAGCAGGTTGCAACCTTTGAGGCATTATATCCGCCATTTTCGGAGGAGGCGGCCGTAAATCGGACGCTACATCACCACCATCTTCTTCGGTGTTAACCCATCGCTTCTTCACCGGATCCCAAACAATCTAATAAATCGAACAGTCATTTTTTCTTCCTACGTAAGAAAATGTGGGTGTTTTATACCGTGGGATTTTTATCATCCGGTAATTTCATCTGGTTTTTAGGCCGAATGGAGAATCGCCCAAATATCCCATCTAGCCAGCCCTTATTTTCATTTTTCGAGACAGGTTTTGCAGATTTGGCTTTTGCCGAAGGAGCTTGTAAAGAGGTCGGTCCAGATGTCTCATCATCTAAATCATCGTACGCTTTTCTCGACGATTGATTCGGCATGGAAATCTGCTGTGTGTGTTGCGCTACATCCTGTATAACACAGAAAATACATCGACAATTGACCAAGTTTTGCCGTGATTCTAAAGTCAGTTTAGCAAATATTGAAACTATCTAAAAATAAAACTCGGAACGATTAACGATTGAACTGAAGTTTATTTTTTTTAATGGCGATAAGTTATAATAGTAACAATATTTTGTTACAGTGAGCCTTCTTCGTGTGTGTGTGTGTGTGTAAATCTCACTACGTCTAATTATAAACATCGAGCGTAAACTTTTTACGTAGATTATAAAAAATAGTACAATATCAAATTGAATATAACAAGCTTACATCAATAACATGTTTAATAGGCCATTTGGGGTTTTTACTCAGACTCTTTCTTAGAACATCGATGTGATTCAATAAAGTCTTTATAAACATTTTTAATGTTGAAATAATGTTTGAAACCTTTAATTTAAAACTACTTACGACTCCTTTTGTAGTTTCTACCTAATAAGCACATCTTAGCTAAAAGAAATACAATATGAAATAAATATATAAATTAAATATCATTTCTATGTTGAAAATTGAAGAAAAAAGGAAAATTAAGCATTTTTTGATCATCTACTATTACTAAATCACATATAATAAACATTAATAAATAACAACATTTTTAAATAGGCAGATCTATCTCAAAACTCTTAGCAGGGCCGTATTTTCTCATAACAACTGTGTCATTTATTCCCAACTTTAGCATAACATTATCGACTGATCCGCCCTTTATTCGCTTCATTTCAATCAATTTTCTCGTTCGTAAATTTATTTCCGGAGAAATAAATTCGTTGCGTTGAATTTCCGACGGTGTCAACGTTGACGGACTTTTCAATAATTCCGGCTCGTCGATTGGGAACGTTCCACCAAACACTAGCGGTTTAAAAACGACCGCTTTATTACCATCCGCTCTACTAGTAAAAATGCTACTTTTCAAACTGGAGAAGATATTTTTCGACCCCCTTTTAGCCCAACTATCGACCGTGTCGCATATAACGTCAGCTCTTTGTTTTTTGCCAATAAACTTCATTCGTTTATAATCGGAATGAAAATCCTCCGCAGAAATACTGATATTACTATAGGGATCGAAATATTTGACCTGCTGTTGAGATGGATCGTCCAAAGATTTCATTTTGGCGAATTTCGACCGTTTTCTGTCCAAGTTCATTTCGAACGTATTGTATTTCGTTAGTTTGGAGTCGTTTTTAATCGTAATGACTTTATTATTGTCGGTGTAGCAAATTAATTGGGACTTTTCTTCGTTCTTAAAAGACGTTTGTAATCGAGAGTCGCTTTCCGAACTATCCCTTGAAGAGGATCGATCGAAGGACGGTCTAAACTCTTCGGGATGTATTTTAGCTTTTCCTTTAAACACCGTTTTATTGGCGGCACCGAACAAACCGGCATTTATAAACGCTTGATTTTGCGGCGACGTCGCAACAGATGTCGTTCTATTTCGCGTGTTATAAAAGACACCGGTAGATGTCGTTGTGGCGACTGCGCACGCGTTGTTTGCGGACGTGCGCTTGCGCAGCACCGAGTTGCTATTAATCGACGTTGAGGTGGCGAATGCTGTTCTGGTGGGAACAGCGAGAAGTGTTGGGGCGTTATGTAAAGAGTACGCCCCTGGTGTACTTACGTCAGATGGCCGAGTGGACGGTGAAGGGTGTGAATCACCCTTCGACTTCACCACGGGCGTTGTCGGCTGCGTCCGCACCGACGATTGTTTGTGTGGGAGGAAAAAAACAGAGAAAAAACACACGAAATATTGTGTTATTCTCTCGATAGTAAATAAATTTGTTTAGAGAAGAGAAACAGTGCTAAGAAGTGTTTATATGAGTTAAAATAAGCGAAACGACCGAAACATTTTAAAGAATATAATATAATTGTATTTCAAATCGATTTTTAATGTTAAATTAAATGGAAAAAATATAAAAATCTACAAAAAGAAAGAAATGGAATACAAATTTTAGCAAACAAAATCTTGTTTGTGTGGGAGGAAAAAAACATAGTAAACACACGAAATATTGTATTATTCTCTCGATAGTAAATAAATTTGTTAAGAGAAGAGAAAAATATTAAGTGTTTATGTGAGTTTAAATAAGCAAACTTTTTAAAGAATATATAATTACATTTCAAAACGATTTTTAAATGTTAAATTCGATAAAAAAAATGAATTAATCTACAAAAAGAAATAAAATACAAATTTTACGAAAACAAAATCTATTTTTTTTTAAATCGATTCTAAAAAGTGCGTTGTTATGCAAAATAAAATTAATTTATACAATATTATTTATAGAAATACTTACATTTTAGTTAGAAAATAATCACAATAAATATTGGCACTGTAACATCGCCCATAGTACGATGATTTTTTCAAATAAAAGAGAGCATTTAATTAGTTTCAGAGATTAGTTTACCTCAGTTTGAGTATGATTCCACTGTTGGGAATCTGGTGACTGAAGATGATCTTGTAGATCGGACGAAACGGGACTATTATAAGCGGACAATTGCTGGCTCTGGTGCGACCACAGACCTTGCTGCTGATTATAATCAGTTTGACCTGAAAATTTGTTAAAACAACATCGTTTTTCTCAAATCAACAAGATCAATATAAATAATTTTATTTGCAGATAATTACGAACCTTCTGTTAAAGTTTGATCCGAACTAAACGGTTGCTGTTGATAATTCGGATCGACAAAGCGATGGTTCGGATCTTCTTGCCAGTGCTGTTGATGGTGCAATGTTGCCACTTGCTCTTGTCCCGTTGCCCCTGGTTGCGGTTGTTGCCAAATTTTCTGTTCGTACGTCAACTCTTCCGCAGCATCCATTTTTCTACCATCGGACAAATCCTGATTTTGCATTATAGACTGCGAAATTAATCCCATCTACAAAAAAAAAAAACAATTTGGGAAGAAGAAATAAAAGTAAAATGTTTCATATCACAGTTAAAAATAATTTTAATTAATTTAATGTAAAAATATAAAAAATATATAAAACGTTGTACTTTTATTTCTCTTTCCTAATGTGGCTTATCACACCACAACGGCAAAATTTATAACCTATTTAAAAAAACAATTCAAACTAAAAAAAATTAAAAAAATTACGATTGATCAGTGTACTTTTTTGCAGATGATACCACATTATTTTGATATGATGATCATGATTTGTCATGATTGTACTCTAGAAACACCGATACGAATAATTAACTAATAATTGTAACACTGCAGAAGTTAATTAACACTAAATATATACTATTCTTATATATATATTCTGGAATGTGTTATGTATGTCCGTAAAAAACATTGGGAAAATTTACCACACACCAGCATGTGCTGTTATTATACAAGAAATACTACAGACATTCGATATATAATCCGCATCGACTTAAAAAATGGTCCAACCCATTTAGCACGTCAATTCTGCAATGTTTTACCACTTTCAATCCAAAATATGCACGTTTCCTGTTTTAAAAACGATATAAAATCTTTCCTACTTCAACCAACTTTTTACGATTCCTGTCGTATGATTTTTCAATCTGACTTATCTATTAATATATTTATATATATTTTTTAATTGTAATAATATTGTTTATTTTTTAGTTATTTATTATGTAAATTTGTAAAATTTTAAATGTGAATCTGTGGCGTGTGTAAATATTTATGTATAAAGCATCAAATAAATGAATATTAATAAAAAACGTTTGCATAAAAACAACATAACTCACAGTATAATCTTTGTCCAGCTTGATAAGCTTGTCCAGCCAGCCATTTCCTCCAGTCCCTTCGTCGCCCAGTTCATCTGTTTGCAGTTCATCTGTCGGATCGCAATATCTCAGCCGATCCGCCAGCCGGCACACTTTATTCACAAATATCGGCTGGAATATTGCGGAATTGCCACTAGATCCTGTTAAAGTCGACGTATTGTGACTGGTGTCTGTTGACGAGGGCGCATTGGCCAAGAGGATCGTGGCGATACGTTCGAGATACCCGAGGGAACGTTCCACAAGACCGTGATCGCAGAGACGTGTCGCGAGAAGATATTTGTACGTCTGATTGAGAGACGAAAAATGAAGTTTGTTGATTGTGATGAAAAACATAATTTTTATTAACGATTTTATGGTAAAAACTATTTTTTTGAGCTGTTCTAATCTCTTTTTTTATCACGATTTAACAAAATTAACAAATTGTAGAATTAGAAGTTAAATAGTAAATACTCACAGTTTTTGGAAATTACTATTTAACTTCTAATCCTACAATTAAAATAATCTCACATAATGGACTTTTAGAATTTTAAAATGAACAAAATTTATACGGATAATTTAATGTTTTCTTTTAAATTTAATCAAAATAAACTCTTGCATTATTTAATCAATTACCTGGAATGCCGGTATAAAATATCCATCACCATTTAATCCGCACGCATATTCATACACTTCCGTCATGTGAATCGCTTCAGTTTTAGCAAATCGCTTAACATTCGCTAACTCTCTCTTATCCGCACCGAGCAGCACCAATCGCTGATTTTCATCGCCGCCATTACTCAGTTTGCCGGCCCCGCCACTGAATTCAACTTGTGCCATCAGATAACAAAATTGCGCCGCGTAAATTGAACCGCGCGAATCTAAAGTGTCGCCTAGATTGCATATTGCACGACGTTCTAGTTCCGGGTTGGATGTAGAGTTAGCGAGGATCATGGCCAAGTGAGGGCGCCAATCGCCCCAACGTTCCTCCGCCACGCACTGAAGAAAGAACGTTATCGTTAAATAAATAATTGTGATAAATAGTCATAGTCATTTTCCCATTTCTCATATAATGAATTATCACGTAGTAACGGCAACGTCCATTTCATATTTATCCTTTAGTGTTTTTTTTTTGGAGAATTGGTGGTGTTAAATCTGTCGATTAAAATTTTATTGAATAATTTTTAAGAACATGATTGAATTTATAGCCTAATAAAAGTATTTTTAGTTAAATTAATTTTTCTTGAAGCGATTTACTGGTAACTATAATTTTTACCATTTTCTTGTGGTAGTTCATAAACAAAAGGAAGACTACATAAAGTATCATTTTAACTAAATTGCAAGACACGATTAAATTTTTTTCTGGACTTACAGTAACAGCAGCGGGAATACTTCCAGACAAAAGTTGGTACAAAGTTTGTAACGGATCATTTATGGGCAATCCATTAGCGAATCGTTTCATAACGTTGGCGTACGTTCGTTTGTCTAATTTGCTTGCCAAGAAAAGCGCGTGGCCCCAAAGACCATTCTTCATTGCCCATTCTATGAATGGACCACACAAAAATTCTTGGTAAATTTAATTTAATTTTACCAAGAATTTAGTAAATTTTATGATGAATTTAATGAAAATTTTACCAATGCGCAATTTGATATCCTAATATATAATATAAATGATTAAACTGCAATATTGTTTTATTAAAACTCGCTGTATTAAAGGTTTTATTTATTAAAAATCAATGTATTATTGATCAAATAATTTCCTAACTCATTTTGTAAACATTTCGCGTTTATTTATTAGCTGCAATTTTATTATTTACAAGTTGAACGGAATTAAACAAAAAAGTAAACGAAGGTAAGAACAATAAAATCCATAAAAAAATAAATAAAATAATGAAACTTAAAACAATTCTTAAGAAACATTGACCAACAGCACATTTATTCACTTGCCTAAAGCTTCCTTGACCGAACCATAAATCAAATACTGCCTGAATTTGCTCGTAATAGCGTCTTCTTTTAAGGAAATAGAGCTGCCGAGCTTATTATCGCTCGGAATATTAACATTACTAGCTTCCGAATTGGAATTTTGATCAATGCAAGCATTGCTGCTTGCGTTGGAATTTACCGACGACGGACGAATGTTTTGATCTAATTGTTGCGGGCGATTATTTCGCATTAGAAGATCCGAAATATCCGCTCCAACAACAACCTTAAAAACAAACAAAAATAACAAGTAGGGCATTTCTTAAATCGAAAGCGGCCAACACTCACTCCATTGTGACTTAAAAGCAAAATTAACAACTCCCAAAGAAGAATGTAACTGTCGCAATCTGTTGTGATCTCTTCTCGCGCCGCGCGGATTTTTTCCTCGCAATATTCTGCAAAAAAAGTAGATATACGCGCGATATTTAACAATAATTTTTATGGAAGAGAAATAAAAATACCATGTTTCATATCACAATTAAAAACGAGGATTTAACACATTTAACTGGCAAATTAATTTATTATAGTTGGCATTTATTATAGTTTCAGTACACAAAACCGATGACGAACTGAACTCGTCATCGCCAGTTAAAGGGTTAATATAATATAAAGAAATGTGGTATATTTTCAGTTACGAATTATTATTTTTAAAGAGGTCGTACATTTTTTAAAAGATATATTACGAAAAGTTTACATTAGGTAATGATGCTCTCTCAGATATGAAAACAAATTCAGAATTGATCTTTTTGTAACATTTCTTTCTACTTTGAGATTATGTCATAAATTGTGAAATGTGAAATATTAACAGCCTTTTAATACATTTAAATCATGGCGCTCTAATAAAAAAAAAAAATTCTTCTCACTCACCAATAACGGTCTTCTTGTGTGTGACTCCACGAACCAACGGCCCTGGGAATCTCACCATATCCCGATACTCGGCATCATCGCCCGATTCTGCCAACCAATCACCCAGGCCGACCAACTGAACAATGGCGCCATCGCCATGTTGCGGATATTGTACCGGAACGTGAACGATCTGACCGAAGACGGCCGAGGATAATGAAACGATCGCGTGGGAGGTGGAGAATTTAGCGGGCGTGAGACGCTGTTGGATTATTTGGGTGGTGGTCGAGGTGGGGATGCCGTAACGGCTGAGGGATGTGGAGGTGGAGTCGATCGGTTGGAAAGAGGTGTTGAGAGTTGAGTCGGTGTAATCTTGATTGAATTGTCTATTTGCGTAGAACGAAGGAAGTTAGAATGTAAAATTATGTGGAAATGAGGGAAATTTTTTATTTTTTTATTGACTTTAGAAATTTAAATTTATTTTTACCTGATAAAATGATTGATTGAAACGATTTCTAATAGAATTTTTCGTTGGAAAATAAATATGCACGTATTTTTGCTGGAAAATTAACAGTCTAGGGATATTATAAGAAAAATTAAAATTTGAATATTTTAATTTTAGCTGGTGGAAATATTGCAAACTGCACTTATAAATATTTTTTAATGGTCTTTACATGTTGATTTGCATGATTCAAAGCGAAAACGGTGTTATTTACAGAAAGCCAAACAAAGAAAAGTTGTAGCGGAAAAATATTTTAAAAAGCTTTAACACAAAAATTACAATTACATTACCTAGATTACCAAAAATTATTCTTTAATAAAATAAACTAATATTTACTAAAAAAAAAACACTAGATATAATTAAATAATTTTCAATTGAAAAAAAAATGCTAGAACTTCAATACCCTTAAAACAGAATATTTTTATTGGAAGATAAAAACGTTCTTGTCGAAATCTCACCTAGAATCGTCTAGGCCATAATGGCTGGAAACGCTGGCCGCGTCTCTGTGATAATATCCGCTAGTATTGTGCTGTTGGTGCAACATGGCCGCCGCATTATGGCCGCCATAATAGCTTTGCCGCAAGTACCTATATCACACACAACATAGGCAACGCGGCACGCAAAATAAACATCCCACTTGAACATTTTGCGTGGTGATCAAAACGTGAATTTAAAGCGAAGGCTAACTGAGGCAAATAATGCGCATGTAACGTTTTGTTAAATGTACAATATAATGGAGTGATGTTTTTTCGATGTATCCATCGAAGGCTAAGCAGACAAATGTGCGTATGTACTTTTGTGAACTGATTTTAAGTGTGCAAACATTAAGAAAGACACTAATTCGAAATCTTTATTTCTCCTTTCATTTTTTCTTTATTTCGTACCTTTCTTTCACTAGATCATCATTTGTAGAACTTCTGCCGGAATGCAGAGAAGCCCTGTCTTCCGTAATAGCTGCACTTATACCACCAGCATTTACAGGGACACCTCTTTGAGTGCCTTGCTGATGCGCAACGTTTTGTTGTTGCTGTCCCTGATAGAATTTACGGTACCAATCCGCGTACGCTTGCGGATTGGTAATGCGCAAGTTCTCGTAATATTGGTATTGTTGGTAATAGTACGGATGCGCGTGCGCAGAATTGTGTCCGTACGGATCGTAATATCCCTGCAAAAATGATTGGGTAATAGCTAAATTAAATACACGCTTTTATCATCTTTTAATAAAATTGTATTTAACTTTTTTGTTGTTGATTTTGAATTACAAGATAAATAAAGTTTTTTATGGAAACCTTTCCTGCCGCAAAATGCGCAAATAATTGAAATGTTTTTAAAATTAAAACTAACAGTTACCTGCATATACGCTCCTCCATACGGATCCCTATCAGCGCGCCCTCCACCATACCCTCTCCCTCCCCCGTGCCTATCTCTTCTATCCCCATCCCTGTCTCCCCTATGATGTCTCCTATCACGATCTCTATTCCTATCGCCCCGATACACTTCCTGCAGAGACTCGGAGCGACTTGAAGCTCTAGACGCTCCTCCTCCACCTAGATCATCGTCATATTCATCGTAATCGTCGCGCCGCTTGTTTACGGAACGGTAATACGCAGAGGTGCGCGGATCGTCGCGATGTCGATATCTGCGCATATATATCAAGAAATGTTATTCTATGCCCATCGAATATTACTACTTCGCGCAATATTACACACAAACAACATTACCCACTCACCTATCTCTATCGCCACCTTTACGCCTCGTCATCCGTCCATCCCTGGACCCATACGCCGCCTCCTCCTCTGCCTCCGCCTGAACCACACCTCTCCTCTCCTTATACCTCCTATGACCCTCCACCCCCCTGCGAGGATCATCCTCCCCACTCAACACACCACCATAATCCGACCCTTCGCTGCGATCTCGGCGCCTATAATCGTCCACGCGTCTATCACCCCTCCCATAATCACCCCGCGTACCGACCGCCCGTCGACCATTATCCTGGACGCGTCTATTTGAAACGTTATCACCTCTTTCTTGTTGACGGTGCGATGGTTCGGTTTGAGGAGGAGTGAGACCGCGATTGTTCGTTGATGAACGTTGTTGGTTGTGAGAGGATCGTTGATGTGGTTGTTTAGACGATCGTTGCTGTTGTGACGTTGTTGAATGGGAAGGAGGAAGATGGTCGTCTGATAAAGGTTGAGGTAAATCTTCTGAAGAATCGTTCATCGTACGATGTTTACTGGAGCTGTAAAAGCAAGAATTGACTAAATTAGTATTTTTTAATTCGTCAAATATAAATTTTATTTATTTATTTATTTGATAACGAGTACATCCAATTTACAAACAACTTGTTATTACATTATAATATGTATAGAATGTACATAATAATAATAACATAATATTTATTAAATTTTATGATTGATATGATACCAGCCGAATTAATAAAACACGCAGGGGAAAAAATGCAGGAGCGATTATACAGGTTAGTTTGTAAAATATATGAGAAGGGAGAAGTACCACAGGATTTTCAGCGTAGTAGAATAGTAACAATGCCGAAGAAAATAGGAGCTAATTTGTGTGAGAACTATAGGACCATTAGCCTACTATCACATGCATCGAAGATATTGTTAAAGATTATTTATAGGAGATTAGAAAATAAAGTAGAGGAAAGGCTAGGAGAAGATCAGTTTGGTTTTAGGAAAAACAGAGGGACGAGGGAGGCGATTCTAGCACTAAGAACGGTAGTAGAAAAAAGAAATAGGGTAGGAAAGGTAACTTGCATAGCTTTTGTAGACTTAGAAAAGGCATTTGACAATGTAGATTGGGACATAATGTTTAGAATTTTAAAAGAAACGGGTATAGATTATAAGGATAGGAGAATAATTTTTAATTTATATAAACACCAAACTGCCTTAGTTAGAATTGAGGGGGAAGAAGAGGTAGCAAAAATAGGGAAGGGAGTTCGGCAGGGATGTACACTCTCACCGTTATTATTTAATCTATATATAGAAGATGCAATAAACACAGTAAAAGAAGAGTATAGTGTAGGTGTGAATGTACAGGGAGAGAAAATATATATGCTGAGATTCGCCGACGATATAGCTATATTGGAAGAAAGCGAAAAGAAATTAGAAAGGGTATTGAATGGTATGCAGGCAGTATTGACTAGGGATTTTAACATGAAAATAAATATAGGTAAAACTAAAGTGATGAGGTGTGACAAAAAGGAATGCAGTAGAAAAATGAGGATCACAATAGGAGATAATAGAATCGAAGAAGTGTCAGATTTTTGTTATTTAGGCAGTAGAATCACAAAAGATAATCGAAGCAAGGTAGATATAAAGTGTAGGATAGCACAGGGTAGGAAGGCATTCGTAGAAAAAGAACAGATTTTAAGATCAAATATTGACTTGGGTATTAGAAAAAGATTACTGAAGGTATATGTTTGGAGTGTAGCACTGTACGGGTGTGAGGCGTGGACTATAGGAAAGGAAGAGAAGCGTAGATTAGAAGCACTTGAAATGTGGTGTTATAGGAGGATGATGAGGATTGGTTGGGAAGATAAAGTAACAAATGAAGCTGTACTAGAGTTAGTAGGGGAGAAGAGAAGTATTTGGAGAGTGTTACAACGTAGGAGAGACAGATTAGTAGGGCATATTCTTAGGCATGGGGGGATTATGCAATTGATCATAGAAGGTAGAGTGGAGGGAAAGAGAGGGGTAGGTAGGCCTAGATTGGAGTATGTGAGTCAGATAGTTGAAGACGTTGAGATGAATAGCTATAGGGAGATGAAGGGATTAGCTCAGGATAGATCGGCATGGCGTGCTGTTTCCAACCAATCTTTAGGATTGCGGACTCTTTAACTAATTTATTAAAATAATAACAAGTTTTATTTTTACTTTAAAAAAACACTAGCAATTTAAAAAAGAAAAATCAATTCAGCTTCACTAAGCGGATCTCACTCAATGGTTCAACAACTGTATAACAATAAAAGTATAACAGCATAAACATTACTAAACATTTTGGTATTCCCAACTACAAAACCTAACATTTGACGTGCCTTTAGAACGCATTATATGACATGCTAGTTAAAGTTAAGTTTACAGTCAAAAAATACCCCCAAGTCTTTCAGTACCTCTACCCGGCTGAGTGTCACACCATTAAGTTGATAGTTATATTCAAAAAAACGTTATGAGATCTAAAATACGACATGATTTTACATTTACCAACATTTAAAAGCATACAATTTACTTCACACCAGTTTTGAAATGTTATTAAGTCCTGTTGAAATAACCTTTGATCATCAATAGAACCTATTTCACAATATAATTTCATATCATCGGTAAACAATAAAACTTTGCAAACTTTAAATACATTTACAACTAGGGTTTGTCAGTTTTAAAAAACCGGTTTTAAAAACTGTTTTTTTTTAAATTATTTGAAGCTTTGAAAACAATAAAACCAAACTCAATAGCCGGTGTGCGAGTATTTTCTATTTTTGGCAACTTCGTGACAAAAATAAGAACAAGATTAAGTGATCGTTCTGTGGATGTTTTATTGAAGTCATATTTCCTAAAGAAATAACTTAATAATTTATATTTTGTAAGAGTTTTTGAATTGTCTTTTACTTTTTGATTTATTTGGAATATATTTTGTTATTTTCATATTTTTGTACGATCAAAAATATACACATGTTTTCAAATAAGTATAATTATTTTATAACTTTTTAACTACATTTTTTTGTAAATATTCGAAAACCGTTTTTTTTCGAAATGCTGAAATTCGAAAACCGGTTTTTCAATAGTCGGTTTTTGTATAAATCCTAGTTACAACATCATTTACCAATAAGAGAAATAATAGACTTCCCAATTGGGACCCTTGGGGCAACTTACCGCCTGTGCAGTGCATCACTCCCCCTCCCATCGCTCTCCCCCACTCTCGCCCCCTGACCGCCGTCACTCTCCCCACCACTAACCAACGCCATCTGTCTAATACCCCCCACAATGACACTTATTTCCTCCCCCTGTCCTTCGGCTCCACTCCCCCCTTCCCCGATGCTACTCCCACAATCGAGACCGGGGTGGAGAAGCTCACCACTAGCGCCCACACCAATTCCAACACCAGCAGACCGAGACGGATCGTCGTCTAATGTATTCGCACCGTCGAGGTGCGTATCCCTTTGCTCGTGGTAGTTAGTTGACGCACTGGGATGTTGTGGAATAGTGGGAGGAGGTGATGGTGTTAGTGGTGGTGGTGGGAAGGGGGAAGGAGCGAGAATTTCAGCGCCGATAGTGGCACTGCGCGGAAGAATAGGCTGGGTGGAGAAAGAGGGCGCTAGTGGCTCGTTGTCGTCGAAAGCGGAGTCGTCGTCGTCTGAAGTATCCCCTGATTAAATGAGACGATATTCGGTAAGAATACGATAAGTTTTAAAGATAGAGGGATAAAGAAGGACATGTGGATAGAGAAGGGCATTTCCGTAAAAGGAACATAAGTGAAATGATTCATATAAAAAACAATGACAAAAGCATTAATCTTAGATCAGTACAATTTTAGTTCCATCTATAGCGCACTAATTATATAGAATTAAGAAATATATATATATTTAGTATATTTAAAATTAATAGAAATAATTTAGAGTATGGAACTATTAAATTTAATAATAATTCAAGTTGTGGGTGTATCGGACAATTGAAGACATTATAGACCGATGACGATTTTGCAATAATAAATCGAAACGTTGGCGAGAATCTGATGTTAATTAAAAAATAATAATTGCGGAAGAGAAATAAACAATAAAATGTTGAATAAACATTGTTAAATCCCAGAAATTATTGAACTCGAAAATGGGATATTGGTACATAAAATTATGTCAGGGGCTATAAAATCTAACATTAAGCTTATAAAAAATTATGAAATACATGAAATACATGAAATACACAAAACTAGAAATGCAAACAATGTACATTTACCTACTGTAATAACTAATAAAGGATGGAATGATATAACTTTTAATGCCATATGATATTATAACCAATTACCACAAGCTATAAAAGTTGCTAGAAATATTGGTATATTAAAAGAAACTTAAGTTACGCATAATAAATAACAGACTACGTAATTAAATTAAGAAATTAAAAATTGTAATGTAGATTTGTAAACCGAACTATGTAATAAAACTGTAAAAAAAAAGTTACAAAATACATTATATTTTTTATTTCTCTTCCCTAATATGGAATATCACAACATAAAGGCAAAATCTATAACCTATTAAAAAAAAAAATTAGTCCTAATATTCCGATAAAACGAAAATCTAGAAAAGTTTTAAAGATATTTCGATAAATTAAATTTTTAATAAATGTTGCATTGTATTTACGATTTATTTCTTTCACACAAAACAACTCACCTCTAGGTCGATACGTGCTCGTTCTGACCGCGGCACTGCCAGCTGGTAAAGTCCGCTCACTAGATCCGCCACCGAACCGATTAATATCGTCGCTACCTTCTCTCTGGCCTACTACGACTCTACTAAACGCCGGTGGCGGTGGTTCCCTCTGTGCCAGCGCACTGTCAACGTCGCCAGCGCCATCGCCGAGCAATTGCCCAGTTTCCAAATATTGATTTCGCTCGGATAATAAAAGAGCGGACGATGGTACCTCGATATTTTCCGGAGAAATGTTGTTGATTAACTGAAATTGAGTGACATATGTCTTAGAAAGTGGCGCACTAATTTTTTTTTAAATAAATTATTGTGTAATAATTCAAGATAAAGTTGTATATATATTTTTTTAAATAATATTCTGTTGCAAAAATCATAAATATATTCAATTAAAAAAAATTTGTGACTCACAGAATTATTTCTATACGCCACGGATGTGGCCCTGGGGTGTTGATTTTGTTGAATGGCAGAAGCGACTATTTGACCCGAAGAATTCTTATTTCCAATAATATTTTGACCCGTTTGTATATCTGAACAAACCGCCGAAATTCCCGCAGAGAATAATTCACTAATATTTGGCAGTCCGATGTGTTGAGCTTGCGTTTGACCAATTACTTCTTTGTTTTCCGTACTACTGGCGCTCGTGTTCGCGGTGGTGGATGATTGACTATTCGATGTTAAGTCGGTAGAAGAAGGTGGATTTGAGTTTGTAGTTGTGGTATTTGTAGAGGTTGTTGTATTATGTTTGTGTTCTGTGTCTGATTGGAGTAGAGCGACGTCGTCTGTAGACGAGTCTTGAGATGGTTGCGATTCGATAGACCATTGAGGTGTTACGGTTTCAGATTTCACAGGTTTCTTGAAAGAGAAACGCGGGAGCAGGTGTTCATAATTTTATTTTTAAAAAGCTATTGCAGTTGCAGAATAAAAATTAGGAGTAAAAATATTAAAATATTTGTTGTTTTATCTGGTGCTACTGAAGATGGGGATATAGCTTTGGAAATGCGCATCCAGCTATTTAATGCTCTTTGAATTACGGTATTTAAGTGATATTCGATACTATTAAAATATTGCAAAAGAAATATTGAAATAAATGCAATTAGGTTCAATCAAATATTTTTAACTATTTATATAGGCCTTGCGTTTTTTTTCCTTAATAATGGTAATTATAAAATGAAATATATTATTTATTACAAAAATATTTTAAAAAATAGTATATACAATTATATATACAAAAAAAAATTGGCTGGTTAAAAAACCGTACATACATAAATAATTTTACAGCAAAAAAAAAAACTTACCGTAAAGTGTTCTTGTTTGACGCTATCCATATTTTCAGTCTTCAATTTGACTTTTGGCAACATATCGTTCGCATGTTGATCATTATTCCCCAGATTTATCGTTTTTTGCTGTTCGTTGCCCCAAGACCATGATTGATTTGATGCGAAACTATCTTCAACCACCTCCTGCGAAATAATTTCGCAAATAATCATCGTAAATTTATTTTTATACGATTCTGGCTGAGAATAGCTGACTAGGGATAATGATATACTGCATGTTCTCCGCGATACAAATGTGTGTACGAAGTTGCCTACTCTCCAGGGCTATTAAGATTGACAGATTTTCGATGCAACAATAAGCTGACCTATGGATGTTAGGTCAGGTCTTTAATACATACTATTAAGACCTACTTTGACATATGTTTCTTATTTTTATTTTACTTAATTTAATATTTTATCCATTTTGTAGCTACAATATTAAGATCAATTGAATTTTTTTAGGGCAACCTTAGGTTTTTAATTTTTTAATCGTTTAGTTTCAGTTGCCTATATTTATTTTCCATATCCGGCTATTCTCAGCCATAATCGTACCTTAACTTTTAATTTTAAAAAATTTAATACATTTTAGTATCTTACCTGTTTCACATTAGCATTTAGTGTCTCTTCAGGCACACGCTGCATATTATTTGAGTTATCCTCGTCGCCCCAGGTGTTCCAATCGTTCCACACGTCCGCTTTATTATCAATCGCATTTGCTGAGGAACTATTCATATATTGTTGCATCGGTGGTTGTTGTTCTTGTGGAGACATTGTTGGTTGATACGTTTGTTGTTGATAATGCACCTGTTGTTGCTGTTGCGGTTGTTGATAAAACGACGTGGATTGCGGGTGTTGAGTTGGGTAATGTTGCTGCGGGTAACTTTGCTGAGGTTGGTGCCAATTGTAAGCATTATTTTGCTGTTGATTATCATACCAAGTATTCCCAGCTGGTGCAGTTAGATCTACTTGCTGCCACTGCTGAAATGTAATTTTTTTATTATTAATTTAGTATACTTTAATATAGTAGATTAAAAATAATTCGATAGTTAAACTACGACTCCCGAATCAGCATGTGTTATAACATGTGGTACAACATGTGGTATAACTGCTGGTGTAAGGGGGTACCTGAATAATTTATATATACAATTAAATAAACTTAACAGTTATAATAAAATAAATACTTTGAGAATGAACAATATAAGAAACATACTTATTCAATATCTTAAATGTGTAAATACAATTGAGTAACAGTTACTAGATGTAACAAATATAAATAAATAATAATCGTCCGATACAAAAGAAAAAGACCATAATTTCCCATAGATATTCAAATTTTAGTTTATTATAGCATCGCAATATAGTTCTTACAGTGTTAAGTTGTTGCTGATGTTGATTGGAATGTTGATTCGGGTTATACATCTGTACGGGCGGCATTGGGGGCGTAGCGGACGTGGGCGCCGGTCGCCCAGAGGCGCCCGAGCCCGGCACTGCTCGATGTTTCATCCAGGACATGATTTTAATATACGATTTTGTTTACCCAGCCGAACTACTGAAAAGACCGCTGTAAATAGATTCAACACAGTATAAAAGGTGCTAAAGATTTAAATAAAAAGCTTTTCTGGTACGATTCTGGCTGAGAATAGCTGAATAGGGATAATGATTTAGTGCATGTTCCGCGCGATACAGATGTGTTTACGAAGTTGCCTACTATGAAGAGGTATGAAGGTCGCACAATTTTTGACGTATAGACCTAGGTCAGGTCTTTAATACCTACCATTAAGACTTATTTCGACATATGGATAATTTTTAAATATTACTTAATTTAATATTCTATCAACAATGTAACCAGAATATATAAATCAATTGCAAATTTTTTAGGGCAACGTTAGGTTTTTATCGCGTAGTTTTAGTTGCCTATATTTGTTCTCCTTTCCCTATCCAGGCTATTCTTAGCCAGAATCGAACCGTTTTTTTAATTCTAGCGCACAGGCACGAGTAAAATGTGCATCACAGCGTAATTACTACAATGTTACATCGATATCAACGTGTTAGCGCATTCATGTTCCGCTAAAATTGCATTTACATATGGTTGGCGAGGTGAACGTGCGGATAGCATATTTAGCGTAATTTCGACCACGTAGGTGCGCTTTTCGTGTGGAAAATTGAAGTTCCGATGTAGCACCGACTGTACGCTTAACATTAATCGCTGCACTTACCACAATCATAGCGAAATGTATTAAAGTGGACACGTAGTTAGAATCATTGATCTTGAAATGGTGCGAGACGAACGCTGCACTTTTACACGGTCTTTAAATTCTTCACATCGACTATACAAATTACGAACTAGTACAGATAGATAATTATAACGGACTTAATAAAGATCGCGATTACTTATATACAAATAACATCTAAATTTAAATTGCTAAGTGCAAATGTAGTCCTATCGTGAAATATGGACCATCACTATCATAGACGTAGGTCGATTATAACCACTACCAATGACATGACAGCAGGCCAGTAGCGTGGCGCTAAATGAAATTGTTTTAAAAAGAATTAGTTACTGAGGCTATTTTCATATGTAAAAAGTTAGAAATTAATTATAATTATTAGCTTCGATATATTCTAATTGATTGCGTAATCGGGACCGCTTAAATTATATTTGTTTTAATACAACGAATGAAAAATGGGAAATATTTATTACGGATCTGATTTTCCCAGGTTAGCTGTGGAACACGTAAACATATCCAATGACTATAATCGATATATTTCGCGTTTTATGGGTTGCCTATGCGCATTCAAAATTTGAATATTTAATTTAAAAGAACGCTCAACTTTTATTGAAATGTAATGGGAAAATGTTGTTGAAGCGTATATTATATAATTTATTAAAATCATGAACAAATAATTATTCTTTCACACTAATTAATTTTTTAATATCAATACATGAGGGGCTACATTTATTAATAAGTCGATTTAATAGAAACATATCATAGATTCAGGCGCTATAATCGATATATCTCGCGATTTATGGGTTGCCTATAGGTATTCAAAATTTGAATATTTAATTTAAAAGAACGCTCAACTCTTATTGCAAATATAATGTGTAAATGTTCTTGAAGCGTATATATTGTTTATTAATCATGAAAAAAAAACATTTTTAAATCGTAATATATGAGATGGGTTACATTTAATAAAATCGATTGATTAACAAAGAATTTTAAAACATGTCGAGTAATTAGCGTTTATGGGGACGGTTAAAATATCACGTTCCTTTCGTATTGCATATGGTATATTCGGTGAAATACAGTTTTTATATTCTTTTTATAAAATAGTGCATTTCTTATTCGGGCGAGTTCTTTTATCTTCTTCTTCCTTCATTTTATTAACATGTTCAGAGCATTTTACTGGCTTTTCTCGCTTTTTACCGCGAAACGATCGTTTGATACTACTTACGATAGAACTTCTTCTGGATCGTTCCGAAGAATGTCCCGCTTGTGCTGGTACAATTGTATTGGGCGGAGGAATTTTATTTATCTACGTTAAATAGAAACAAAAATCGCTTCATAAATTATATTCAAGATTGATCAATAAACAAAATTATTAAACAGAAGGTGGAAATATATTATAAATAAAAAAAATAAATATAAAAAAAAACAGCAGCTGGAATATATTTACAAAAAAAATAACAACAAAATAGAATACTTAATAATAATAATTATTATTATTATATTCTGTATTGACCCCAAAATTGTACATAATAGTACACAAAAAATTTAATATACCTTAAACATAAAGACAATCTTTGGCCAAAGGCGAAGTTCAGCAAACAAATATTAAAAGAGTAATATTATAAAATGGAAATGGAAGGTGATAACTTTTTTTCCACTTAACACTTAACTTGGTGTGAAATAATAAATTGAACCAATAAGCCGCGCGGATATATTTATAATTCAACAAATAATGTAGAAAAAAAAAATTCTTTAACGTATCTTTAATATTTTGTATTTTAGCAAATATGTAAATACACAAGTTTTGGGTTGCAATTAATTTATAGATATATATACTTACATCAACTGTTCCATCTAGATTTTCCGTAGCAATATAACTAAACGGTATTGAATCTGTAGCTAAGCCTTTTGGCCTGGACATTTTTTTTTGTCTATTTCTGCAACAATTATCAATACAGAATGTACTAGAATAAATTCTTTCTAACCGATGCTTAATCATAAAGTCTGTGTTATTGTTTAGTTTTATCTATGCGATATTTATACAGTCGAAATCTCTTATCTATTGATAAATTCAAGTAGTAGATAGTCATAAACATTGGACATTTTCTAAAATAGGATCATAGTTTTGATATAATTCGATCGTTTATAAATCGGAAACAAATCACAAATTTCGCAACACTAATAAAGAGATAATGCGCAGCGAGAAACAGCAAAAAAGGAAATTGCGCGCTAAACAAAATTAGGCAGCTATTGAACATATTCACAACTCGCGCAAATTCACAATTAACTACACGTTGTATAATTCTGCAGCTTTGCAACGGGCATAAAGTTTTCACATTCAAACGGTATTTGTGTTTAAAAGGGTCGGATTTTATGCGGGTTCGTAAATTTTGCGCTAATTAATTTGGTCGGGAATTAAAGACGCACTTCTAGCAATTAGACGGAACATGAGAATAATTTCGGAGCGAATTTTTGATATAAATGGATAAAAGATTTTGTTGGGAATTAGATTTTAAATGGCGCGTTTTGCTTCTTCGTAGCTGCAAGAATTAACGAGAGATTGTGTGTAGGTAATAGACGTATTCATGTTTTATAAAATTATTATGTTTGAAGAGGAATTAGACCAGCGGAAATTATCCTCAATTGTAGAATATATTTGAAAAAAATGAAAAAAAAAATTTTTTTTACAAAAATTTGCGCGCAGAAATCGAACAATCAGCAACGGAAATTTTTAAAATTTACTATTAGTTTATTTGGGCTACAGGAAAATTAAGTCACATTTTTCTAAAGTAAAACCAAAGGGTAACATTATATGTGATAAGCAGGGTAAGGAACTCACGGAAAATAAGGAAAAAGCTAGAAGATGGAAGGAGTATCTTGAAGATTTATATAAAGGTAGGCAGGACATGGAGGAGCTAGAAAGTGTGGAACAGATAGATGAGGATGACTTAGGTCCTAGCATACTTAGGTCAGAGTTTCATAGAGCATTAAATGATTTACGGAATAACAAAGCAGCGGGGATTGATATGATACCAGCCGAATTAATAAAACACGCAGGGGAAAAAATGCAGGAGCGATTATACAGGTTAGTTTGTAAAATATATGAGAAGGGAGAAGTACCACAGGATTTTCAGCGTAGTAGAATAGTAACAATGCCGAAGAAAATAGGAGCTAATTTGTGTGAGAACTATAGGACCATTAGCCTACTATCACATGCATCGAAGATATTGTTAAAGATTATTTATAGGAGATTAGAAAATAAAGTAGAGGAAAGGCTAGGAGAAGATCAGTTTGGTTTTAGGAAAAACAGAGGGACGAGAGAGGCGATTCTAGCACTAAGAACGGTAGTAGAAAAAAGAAAGAGGGTAGGAAAGGTAACTTGCATAGCTTTTGTAGATTTAGAAAAGGCATTTGATAATGTAGATTGGGACATAATGTTTAGAATTTTAAAAGAAACGGGTATAGATTATAAGTATAGGAGAATAATTTTTAATTTATATAAACACCAAACTGCCTTAGTTAGAATTGAGGGGGAAGAAGAGGTAGCAAAAATAGGGAAGGGAGTCCGGCAAGGATGTACACTCTCACCGTTATTATATAATCTATATATAGAAGATGCAATAAACAAAGTAAAAGAAGAGTATAGTGTAGGTGTGAATGTACAGGGAGAGAAAATATATATGCTGAGATTCGCCGACGATATAGCTATATTGGAAGAAAGCGAAAAGAATTTAGAAAGGGTATTGAATGGTATGCAGGCAGTATTGACTAGGGATTTTAACATGAAAATAAATATAGGTAAAACTAAAGTGATGAGGTGTGACAAAAAGGAATGCAGTAGAAAAATGAGGATCACAATAGGAGATAATAGAATCGAAGAAGTGTCAGATTTTTGTTATTTAGGCAGTAGAATCACAAAAGATAATCGAAGCAAGGTAGATATAAAATGTAGGATAGCACAGGGTAGGAAGGCATTCGTAGAAAAAGAACAGATTTTAAGATCAAATATTGACTTGGGTATTAGAAAAAGATTACTGAATGTATATGTTTGGAGTGTAGCACTGTACGGGTGTGAGGCGTGGACTATAGGAAAGGAAGAGAAGCGTAGATTAGAAGCACTTGAAATGTGGTGTTATAGGAGGATGATGAGGATTGGTTGGGAAGATAAAGTAACAAATGAAGCTGTACTAGAGTTAGTAGGGGAGAAGAGAAGTATCTGGAGAGTGTTACAGCGTAGGAGAGACAGATTAGTAGGGCATATTCTTAGGCATGGGGGGATTATGCAATTGATCATAGAAGGTAGAGTGGAGGGAAAGAGAGGGGTAGGTAGGCCTAGATTGGAGTATGTGAGTCAGATAGTTGAAGACGTTGAGATGAATAGCTATAGGGAGATGAAGGGATTAGCTCAGGATAGATCGGCATGGCGTGCTGTTTCCAACCAATCTTTAGGATTGCGGACTCTTTAACTAACTATTAGTTAAATTTTAATATTTGTAATTAATTTTTCATAGAAAATGGAATTACATTTAAAAAAACGGCAGATAAGGTTGTTTTACTACATTTTGTTTGAATTTCGAATAATTGTAATTTTTTCCCAATCGTCTGGAAAATTCTAAAATAATCTTATATTAAAAGATATTTTTAAAAATCAATCATAAGCCAAATTTTTTTTTTTAAAGATAGGGGGGACATTTTGTAGGAGACTTCTTGTATTTTTTACGCAAATCGTGTAATATAATTTATTATTTTTACATTCATTTAAATATTTAGTATCATCTACTGAAGTGCTACTAAAAAAATATTATTTACAAAATACATATTCGAAATTAGTGAAAATACTATTATTTATTATTAGTTAGATTTGCATGCAATAATTTTAGATATTGTAAGATAAGTTTAGTAATCTATTAATATATAGTTTTTTAAAATTAGATTCACACATTTATTAGTATATTATTATTTTTTAGAAATACACAAAGTAAATACGTACATAGACATTTCAATGGGGGGGTCAGTCTTTGTTAAAAATTAATTTTAATTAATAAAAACATTATTTAAAATAAGCAAAATAAGTCAGTCTTTCAGATGAATAAATATTATTATTTTTTAATTAATTTATATATCAAATAATTTTTTAAGCAACAAAAATTACATTTTTATTCATTACTATATTAGGTTTTTTTTTTACAAATTTTATCGACTGACTTTTTTTTGTCAAAAATTCAAACCATAACCAAAAATCCGTAAATATATATTTTTTTCAAATTCTACTTAAATGCATTTTCCGCCACCTTTTCGATCAGAACCATTTTACCTTTTCATCTATCCCCACCTCAGAGGTTGGCCACTCGGCCGCAGCAACAGCGCTCTCGTTTCTGCACTGATGACGTCATAGTCATGCGCGGTGCCGCTGAGCATTTGCTGCGCGTGCGCTTGAGCTTGTTGCTGGGCAATGATCGGTCTGAGCAGCTTCAGCTGTTGCTGACGGCTGGACACGCGCAGCTTACTTATGTTGGTGAATGGTTTCCAGCGAGCTAGAACGGAGAATGCGCGCTTGCGCGATGGTAGCGGTTGGAGAGAAGCGGAAGATATGGCATCTGGAATGTTAGAAAGAAGGATAGTCGATTGATCGAAGATTTTAGATATTTTTACAATTTGGAATATTTTATACGAGTTTTTGTAAAAACGTAATTTTTGTATTTTTTTGAGGTCATTTCAAATGCGTCTGCTGCTATTGTAATTTTTTGATTAATGAATTAATGTTTATTAAAAAAATAAACGTTAGTTTTATAATTGTACTTCTAATGTGGCCAATAACTTTTCTAAAGAATAACAAAAAAATTTTACTTTGTTTAAAAAATATTTTATAATTTTTATGTTTATTTCCGAAAAAAAAAAATTTGAATTAAATGAACAAGAACATTTTGTTATTTTGTATTTTTCAATTTTTTTTAAATAATTTTTAAAGCATTTAATGGTTAATTTTAAAATAAAACAAAAAAATAAATTTCAATGTAATATTTAAAAATATGAAAAAAGTTTCATATTCCTCGATTTTTCAAATAAAAAAATTTAACACGTCGCCATCGACTCAGTGCATAATTTATTTTTCTTTAAAAAAAAAAGAAAAAACAGAAATTTGCAAAATTTATTCTTCTTTTTAACGAAAGAAAGAATATACTGTATGAAATTTTTTTAAGAACATTTACTTAGTAGCTAGTTTAATTTTTAGTTAAGAAATAAAGTTTCTTTGAAATATTTAAAATATATATAGCGAAAAATATGAAAAAGGCTTGATTTTTCGATTTTTTAAATATATTTTTTAAGGCATCGATATATTAAAATAAAAATTTCAAGCGTCTTCGTCATATTAAAAATTTATGACTTATTGTATTTTTTACCTAAGTAAAAATTTTGATTAAAACTTTATGAATTTTAGACATTTTAATTCAAAAACAAAAAAAAAACCAAAAATATACAACATTAAAAAAAAACGTTATAAATTTTTTATCTTATACTTAAAAAATATATTAAAAAAATAAAAATAGAAAAATATATTTCTTTCAATCAAATGTACGCCAGTGCATTTTATTGACGTCTGATTTATATGTTATGAAGAAACTTTTGCTTGGCTTCTGTTTGCGTTTTACGTATTTATGAACATTTCATCCCTTGCCATATATAAAACATATTTTCACCCACTTCGAAATATAAATACCGAAAAAATTAGCGCAAAAAAAACTCAAAAATTACGCAGTTAGAGTTTTCAAATGATAAATTAATTGGTTCATTATGAAATGAGATTTTTTTTTAATTTCCATATATATTTTTCCACGTGTGTAAAAAATATAAGGGCAAATGTATTTGTCTTCTTTAACAAAAAAAAATCATATGTCAGCTTCTCTTTTATTCAATAATAAAATATATATTCAAGAAAAGCATATTTCTGTAATGATTTTCACAATGCAAGATGATTTAATAACAAGGACAAAGTAGGAAAAACAATATTTAAAAAAGTGATTGATTATAGAAGACCGCGCAGTGGGGAAGATAAAAATGGCAGAGCGATATTAGAATATTTAAGCCAGATAGTGTGAGATTTTATCATTGATTTTTTAAATCATAACAAATATGATTAAAATTTCTTTTAATAAAATATAAGACCATAAATATATAAGGGTTTTGAATCGGTTGATTTTTTCGCGTTTTTTTAAACTACAAAATACAAATCGCTTCTCCCGGATATAGTTTATTTCTTAAAACTGTTTACGTCAACGTATTTTTTTCATTATTTATTAACTATCGTCCAATTCATCGATTTCCTCCTCAATAGGTCCATAAAAGTTTCATAGTCAAGATATAAAAAATATAAATAAAGTTATATCGAAGCTGTTTTATTTATGTACGAATCCCGATTAAAAAGTAATATTATTTCAAACGAAATAAAAATGGCAAATGAAAAATTCAATTTGATTTAAATTTAAACGTATCATTTATATAATACGTTTTAGAGGCAATTTGAGTAAAAATAAATAGTTTAATAAATCATTTATTATCGTATTTTCAATCAGAGAAATGGTTTTCCATTTAGGAAAACAATATTCGCACTGTCCGCCGATTTCGAATATATTCGAATATATTTCTTGTATTTCCCTTTGTGTGAACATTCGAACATTTCATTATAAAATATATAAATACATAAAATCGTACAGAAAATTCAACAATTCCACAATACAACTGATTATTTAGCGAAAATAAAACGCTATTTTATTTTCCAGATAAAAAATTAGGTGAGAAAACTATTGGCAGATATATTTGAAAAAAAACACACACAAAAAACAAGGTTTCATTTTCTTTGAACTCGATCAACATTTTATTTGTTTAGGCAATTCTTGATGTCTGGACTTAGTGGAGAATCATAAACGGGAAGATATAAAGGTAAGCGGGTTTTATGGAATTTCTTTGAATATTCCCCGTGTTGTTTGAATTGAATTTTCGTTGCTTTGCATGAAAAATAAAGGAGGATCTTCATCCAACAAATCTATAGCTAATCGAGATTATGTCAAGATGAAAAGATACGTTGAAAAGGATCGCATTTGAATCCCAAACGGACGTTGAAATTATTAAAATGGGTCAATGAATAAATTGACATTTCTTTATTATATATAACTTTCTGTAGGGTATATTTGTTGTTTTTTTTGTATATAATGAAGAGATCAATGGTTTGGATATTAAGATTATAATTAATGATTCATGAATTTGTAGTTATTTTTTGTCCATAAACGAAAAATTAAGTCAATTGCAATAGTCGTTTATTTTAACGTTTTATGAGTTGCATATATAAGTCAATTGCAATAGTATATATATTTGTAGTTCATTTTATTGTTTTACGAGTTGCATATATTACACAACTAACTTAAGTTATAATCCACTAGTATCCTCTGTTGACAAAAGTTTGACATGATTTTATAGAAACCTACGTTGAACTTTTTTTTTATAAATTATTGAATTATTAAGTTAAACGTTTATTTGATAATTATAAAAAATAAAAATCTGTCAATCTGAAGATTCTTTCAATTTGTCGATTAAAAACTGAGTATTAATTGAAATATTTCCTAAACAAATTTCTAACAAAATTTCGCACTTGCTAGATACGCTACTGAACCTCTGTTGTTTCGATTGCAACGGTTTATTAGCGTTAGCTCAATTATTAAACGAAAGCAAATTAAATTATCTAATTTTGACTGATTATAGACAAGATGTCTAGCTATAGAATGGTCAATCTTTTTCCTTATTTTTTCACTAGCTTCCTCGATAAAACAACGTCTGAAATATCGTTTTTTTTTATGAAAGTTGCTATTTTTTTTCGACATGTTATTAAAAATTTAAAAATGTGAAACATATACCGTTCAAAAGCCACATCATTTACGAACTCCCCGTAAAAATAATGTACAAAAATAATCAAAATTGTAGAAATGCTAGACACGTTGCTGAACCCCTGCCGAAAGACGCTAGACTTAACAATTTTTTTTCACTACGGTTCTGTGTTTAGGACCTTCCTACAATCGTACCCTTTTTATCCGGATGTATACATTTAATCCTGATCGTCATATGAAGCTTTAATCCAACAGTCATGAACTTTTACGATCAAAATCAAAGTTCATTAATCCATTGAAGCAATAAGCATGTAAATAACCCGCGCTGCAATTTACATTGTCCCTTCTGAAACTTTTATTAACACTATAAAGCCAAAAATATAAAATTTACAGAAATTTATAACGTTTGAACATTTGTTAAAATTTTCAATATGCGATAATAGTCCATGTTATAATTTTTTTTTTTCTAGAATAGCTTTTAATAAAATTTGAGCGGTTTATTTCATCGTTAACGATAATTTTTATGAATTTCGTGATTTTGAGGGATTAATGTATTGATTTAATCGCCCAATAAAATTAGCAGCCTAATCATTTTTAAAATAGCGAAATTTTACGATCGAATCTCTACGATTTTTAACTCACTTTTAAAAATTAATTAAAATTATTAAAAATTATCTAGTAACTTAAAGCGTTAAGTAGCTAGATGTATATTTATCTCGGAATAAATCAAAACACTTTTAAGTGAACTAATTTGAATAGGATGACCTGAGTTAGTCAAAAATATGCTCGGCTACAGCACTTTTATCTTTTCTAATTTATTCTATACTAAAATGATTACAAATAAAAATCTGTTCAAAATTCCACTTACCCGTATACATCTGTTGTCGATAATCATAATCAACATCTTCTTCACTTCGATCTAGTCCAGTGGTCGCCCGTCTAACAATCCTCACAACTCCTTCGGGAACAGCCTGTTGCATGCCGTTGTTAACTCTTCCCCCAGCTCCTCCAGGAGCGGCCATCCCTGCCAGTGGCAAGACATGATTACTATCAACGGTCGATGTTCTCAATGTTGACGGATTAGCATGGTAATAACGAAGATTATGAGCTTCGCCTTGTCTCGCAGCCTCTGCGAGGGATGTACGGACCACCAGTTCTTCGCGATGGTATGCTGGAGATGATAATGTCCCTTGTAGATTGGCGTGGATTAAAATTATCGCGATGATAAGTAAAGGACTTGTGCGGTCGTGTGTTTTAGTTGGCATTGTTGTTATCTAGCGAAGAAATTTTTGAAAAATATTTTTGTTATCTTGAGAATTGATTTTTTGTAGGATGTGATTTTTTTTAATTAATCTACAGATTAGTCTACAGGTGTATAAACGGATCAAAATATGTAAAATATATAAATTTCATTCACAAACTCCACAATAAACCTGTAAAGTAACTTTCCATCTCTTATCATTTTAGATTTGATAAAAAAAAAATCACGATATTTTAAATGTATCTCAAATAAAGCATTCGAAACGACAATTATTTGACTAATACTCAATTAAACTTCACAAAACAAAATGTATTCTTCAATGAACGTATCTTTTCATATTACTACAAGTTATTTACGATTTTCCGCGTGATTCAAACATTTTTATCGCTACGAAATATGATTTTCCACGGCTGGTAATAAGATCTATTGTACGCGAAAGAAGTCCACGATATTAACGCATATTACACATGTAGAATGTCAGATAGCTTTTACCTTGCGTGTGTGGGCTAAGGCGTAAGGTAAACCAATTTCTGCAGACATTCAAATATCAGAAAAAGTCGAGCGTGTGACGGACGAAGAGAGATCTGAAGATGGTGTTGGTAATAACGCGTGTATATTTTTCATATTTGCACTGTAGGTGAATATAAAGAGGGAAATGTTGGATGTCTCCTCAAGAATGCGACGAAACATATTTTGACTTGTGTTTAAATGATATTAAATACTCGCTAAATATGCTTTGACCCGATCTGTTTCTAGCTTTAAATTTATTGTCTGGGAAATTAGCGTTTTTTTTTTCAGTGGATGAAGAATATTGTGAATACTTGAAATGCAAATGTACATTTTTTTAATATATTACGTGTGAGATGCGAATTGCGTACGGTCGTGTGAGTAATATAAAGAATTTAACGATAAAGATGTTCGAAATATATATTAAATGCGGAAATGTATTATATACAACGTGTTTCATTAATAAAAAAAAGTCTTTGTGTCGACGATTCTTTATTTTCGTCTGAACGAACGATTTTATTGCGTTTCAAAAAATGTAAGATATCTTTCAATATGATAAAAAAAAATAGCAATGTAGAAGTGTCTGCGAATAGAAGTATCAAAAACCGATTTGTTTTTAGCAAAATTTTCACTACCGAATTTTCAGGTAATCGTAGATTTGTAGAAAAAAAATGTCCCACCTAATTAGCTGTTTTTCTGATAGACACCCTGTATAGTATTTATACAACAGGGCAACAGGCGTAATAAGAAATGAGAATAAGAAATATGTGGATTGCACACATATTGAATATATTCAATATTCTCATTTATGTAAGGGATGATTTAATAAATGGTAATCCTCAAGAAGAAAATGAAATATTGTTATTAGAAAACGAATTATGAGCGTAAACAATTTGTTGTAAGATAATAAAAAATAATTGCAACATGTTTTAAAAAGTATTTTATATCTGGTATGCATTTTATTTTTTATGTAATACTATAAATTAATTAAAAAAATATGTGTCGCACAAAATAAGTTTAAATTGAAGTTCCTTCAAGACTAGAGTAAACAGAAATTTGATCCTTTGGATTATGAGATTGAGTATAATAAAACAATTTCAAGTTCCATTGATAGATTGACTGGCCGATGGCTATTCCGTAGCCCCAACATTTGTTTATACTCACAAGATATTTTTACCACGTCAGAGGAAACAAAGGTTTTCATTTGCGAAAATCATCCAGAATGGCCACTAAAAAAATCACTCATTGTAGAAAATAGGACTGCATTATTCATGCACCGCATTTACATAATTTTTGAGGTAAAATATTATCACAAGACCTGGAGGTTTTTATAACGCGAAAAAATCCAAGATATGATGTGTAAAATTCCTTTGACAACACGATGATTAATATTTAATTTACTTCGACGTCGACGAAAATTTAATATTATTTTCTATCCGTTGATTTTCGCGAGAAATTCACGTGAGTTGTGGATAATTGAACTAGCGCAAAGCCAATTCTTTTGTGCGAATGTAATGATATAAAAATCTGTCAATAGTGTACAATATCTACCAGACGGGATAAATGAGTTTTGCTCTTTTCTTGATTCTTGGATACTAAACAAATCAAACTAATTGAGGCTTCACGCTGCGTCGGTCAAATAAATGCGAAGAACGTAACGTTCCAACAATATTGTGGATGTTTTGACAATAATTGGAAATGTCTGAGTAAACTTTTCTACGGCGTAAATACTCTAGAAAGTTATGCCATTTCTTAGTCATCTACGTTTTCTTGTTGGTAAAAATACAGCGATTAATGTAGTCGGTCTAAATTTGCGATGTATTTTCAATTTTATAAAACCAAAATTTCGCAAACTATTGTCTGGAAAAAATCGATTTTGAGCGAAATTTCGATTGAGAAAAATTATAAATGAAAAATATACGTGACAAAACATTGGGCGTTTTCAATTTCATCACTTAATTATGGTTTCTTCATTGACAAAATTTCCATCGACCTTTTAATGTAATTTTGTTGAATTAGTGTTAGATATAGCTGAATAATATCAATAATTATAGTAATAGCGCAGAAAGAAATAATTGATGGAAAAGTTAAATACACGATATTTTTAAATTAGCAGATATTAAATAAAATAATTACTAAATTAATACTGGATTAAACTAATTTAAAAAATATTGATTTGTACGTTTGTAATATAATTAATCATTAAAAAACAAAGAAAATTGAAATTAACGTTTCAAAACCCGATGAACTACATTTTTATAATAAAAATTTAATTATAAAAAGCAAAAATATTAAAAAATTCAAATTATAGTAAAAGTAACAATTTTTTATAAAGCAATTTGAATTAAAATTCTTTTACAAACCTTTGATAATATATCCGCACACTAACGAATACCCACAATTGTTAATAATTAACAAAAACTTGGGAAAAACTAATCGTCACCTATAATATAGCTTTTCATTTTGCCCAATTTTATCGACAACAAAACTCGCGCTTAATTTTTTTTTTTATAGTTCTGAAGGCAAGTCAGACGTTCCCGGTCAACAACCAAAACTGGAATGAAACAGAACCGAACATTTCCGCTAACGTTCAGAACGCATTCATATCACCAATAGATTAACCGATGTAATTGTATAAATAGTAGTATATCCGATGAATTAAGACATCCCATAAAATCTGCAAAAAAATAAATAATGAAATGAAGTTTGGTTTTAGACTAGGCATTTTTGTTGATAATTAACGTTGTAAAATTATGATTCACTGCAATTTCGCATCATTACCTACTTCTTCTATACGAAAATTTGCTTTACATTTGTATAACTATACGCCAATAAGATCGTATTACACCCTTCTGTTGCTAACTTGTTGCTCTTGAAAGGGTAGACACCCATCAAGTATGAAAATAAATAAAAGCGAGTACTTTTCCTTTTTGCTGCATCTGTCGTTGGTTTCTGAGGAAGAAAAATATTCTTATAAAAAATTTATTTAAAATAATATAGTACAATGCATGCTTCCTGCAAAAAGTTTCTAAAAAAAGTTACAAAGAATAATATTGAAAATAAACTAAACTAGAAATAATTACGCATATTATAGTATAGTTCTTCTATAAAAATCAGTACTTTGTACAGAAAGATATTTTATAAAAAATAATCAGTTTTTTTTTATATTATAGTGTCTAAATATAATCTATAATACAAAAAATAGTCTATTATATTTAAAATTGTCGTAAAAAAATGTATAATCGTTCGCTATTTTGTAAACAAGGCATTTTTAATATCACAACTAGATTCTTATTAGATTTGTTGTTATTTTTACAAAAAATACTGCCTAATCCGTGATTTTAAACTTTAATATTGTTAAATTTTAATTCCTGTATTGAATTGAACTTGAAAGTTTATCTTACAATTTATTTTCGGTAAAAACTATTTATATATTTATATACTATTCTTACAAAATAGTGTTTATAAAAAGCTAAATTATTTTAAAAGGTATTTACAAAATACAATAAGTATCTATTTTCTATTAAACATATTACAAAAAATAACAATATAATTTCGTGGAAAAGGCACGCGATTTTTGTAATAATTATTTATACTACTATCATTAAACGTTTATATCTTAGTCGCGTAAAAAAATGTTAAATTTGCGATATGTATTGTTGAAGGATGCATTTAAAACTCTTCAAATTTCATGAAATAATTATACAATCAACTAGATATAAACGTTATTTATTGCTTCTATCAGCATGACCGGGTTTATTATACAAGTTTCTATTTATTAAAATAGATATATAAAAATGATTCGTAACGGATAAAATCTATATAAATATATATATAGAATATTTTAAAGACAAATATATATGAAACAAAAATTGATTTAAAATTAAATTGAGACCATTTGGGTAGTCAGTAGCAATTTTTTTGTAGCAAGGCAGTGAAATTATTTGTAGCAATTTGTTATCTACGGATTTTTAAGCGGGTATAAAAATTGTTTTTTTTTTAATTAATAGTAAATTCGTGATAAACTAATGGCATTTTTTGTTACGATATTATAGCTAAAAAAAAATTTGGCACCATAAAAGTAAAAATTAAAAATTACGCGAAATAGTATCAACTACATTTTTAAATCACTAAATCACCGGGTATAAAAATGTGTATCAATTAAATTCATTGATGATAAAATATTTTAATTTAGGATTTGGATTATTTTGTATTTGATACGTAAAATCGCAATTTTTATTACCTATACTGACACATTCGAGATTATCCAATAAACGAGAAAAAAATATGAATAAAATAATTATCTATAAAAAAATATATCGCATAAATATGGAGTGGACTGTCCGTCCAATAGTACCTATTAACACCAATAAAATATCTTCTCGTTCTCCGTCAACAGTTCATTTGGTCCTTGAACAAGAACGGCGCGTGTGGGACAACACAAACATTAAAAAAAATAAAGAATGTAACCGCACGTTTATATGAAACGTGAAATAAAATGCTTTACGATAAAAATTTCTGCTATATAAGGCAAAAATAATTTTCGGTTAATTGGCGCAGTCGTATGGTTGTTCATATATATATTTATAACAACTGAATCTGTAAAAAATTTACAAACATATTTTTAAAGTCAAAATAAAAACGCAACATACAAAAGGTACAGTACATTTCTTTATTCCATCCATTAACTAACCACCCATCACAAATAAATTGGATCGACGACCGTGCTCGTGCCCCCGCCCGCACCGCCCACATTATACGTAACCGTACCACCCGCCACCAAGCCGCCCATGCCCTGGCCCGCGACGGGCGAACCGATGCCGCCCTGATGTTGCCCACCCACCACCATCATCGTCACATGATCTACGGCCGTCGCGCTCCAGTCGGAATTGCACGAGTGTGGCGAACTGGAGCTGCTCCAGTGGCCCGGACTCTCCGGGCTGGGCGTGCTGAAGTTATCGCTCAGGCCGAGCAGGTTGTGTTGTCGCGTAGTCGCGTGCTGTTGCGCGGCACTAAGGGACGCGTGGTGCGCATGCACCGCGAGCAGCGAGGGCAGTTGTATATGTGCGCTTGTTGCGGATGGGGGCGTCACGTCCGAGTGTTGGGATGGTGGGGTGAGGTAGTATGCGGGCGTTGTGTGCGCAGAGGAGTGTGTGGGGGGCGTGAGTGAGGGTAGCGCGGTCTGTTGCTGTTGATTGGGCGATTGCGAGTGGTGATTATTCGATGTTGTGTTGTTGTTAGATTGCTGCAAAAATAACATACAACGACAAATAATTGATTGAATCAAGTGTTACGCTAATCATAGTAAATGAGTTTGAAGGAAAATAACTTAGTTATAATATCACTTAAAATATTTACAATATTTCAAGTGGTATTATACGTAATTTAGTTGGATAGCTATGGATTCCTTCATCTCCCTATAGCTAGCTATTCATTCCACACCTCCTTCACTATCTGCCCACATAGATGATGATGATGATGATGATATTTTATGAATTGATATTATCAAGTGTGATGTAACAGTGCAAAATCGTAACACAAGTTTGTTCCTTACATTCTAATATATAAGAAAAGACAGTTTTCAGATATTCCTCGGTGGTGTATATACGTGGTAACAATTCAATTAAATACTTCTAAAGATATGGAGATTTTTGATAAAACCGGAATTAAATATTAATTTATTTTTTGAGTAATAATTGTTTGATGGAAGCAAAAGAGGCTTATTATGAAAATGTAATCTAAAATTAAAGCCTCACGTGTTTTTCTTTATTTTTGAGCGTCTTTTACATAGGTGGACACAGTGTTAGGCTGAGGGGCAACATTACCTTGCAATAATACAGCCAGAAATTCGAGAAGATCGCGTGTACGTGGTCCTGTGGTACCGAGAAAGGTACCTCAAACCGATACACAGGTTTGATATGAATATAATTTCGTCTTACCAATTTATATTCATATTAGAATCGCCAGCGCTTGATAATAAAAGAACGTTCAACTACGTGACATACCTGCAGCTGTTGCAACGCACCACCACCTCCACTATACCCGCCGCCAGCATTCAGCGACGCCATCAGTCCCTGCGCACTGGGCAACATGCCCCCGTAGCTGCCCGCCAGTCCACCGCTGTCCGACTGCATCTGCTGCAGTTGCTGGCGATGCCTGAATTCGTGGCCCATCATGGGCGGGTGTAATTGTTGCGGGAGCGGCGGCAGACCGCCGCCGTGCTTCGCTTGCGTGGCCGCCCGCATGGCGGCGATGTGTGTCGGACTGGTGGGCAACGAGGGACGCACCGTTGATACGGGCGTGGTGGGCTTCTGCGGGCTCGAAGGTAGATTCGTGGGATTGTAGGTGGATTGCGGGGAGAGAGACATGTTCGACTGTAAATAATATCATATAAATAATATAATAAAAATTTATCTGATACTGATATTAATTACAAATATATTTCAGCTGTATTAAGATCTTAATAATGTTAAATATAACAACATTAGCTACCTAATATCTACATTGCAGACTGGTTGCAATTATTACTGTAAGTGAATGTAATATTTAATTAATTTTTAAATTTTTAAACCGTTTTTCAATAAACAAATGAAAAAAAAACGCACCTGTATTGAATGTGGAGGCGATTGGTTCGAATATGGAGGACTTAACGTGTTAGTTTGCAATTGGCGAAGCATCAGCTGCTCTTGGAAAGCGGTGTTATTCCCGCCAGTCAAATTTGGGCCACCTCCCGATCCGAAACTGTACGTATTATTGTCCAGACCAACCAAACTATGCAGGTTCTGGTTGTTCTTTATCACATCCTACAAGAAAACATAGAATTATAAACTGGTGTAGTTAAACTGGCGCTAGAATTGTTCTTTATTTTCTATTGTACGTTCAGTAGGAGAAAGACAGAAGGAAGAAAATAGTATTTATATTTTATATTATAATACTCAATGTGATTTTGGAGTTTTGGATAAGGTTGTTTAAAACAATAACTTTTCAAGGTTTCGCCGACGTTTCGTTAACTTTTTGGTGTAGGTGTACTTGATGAAATATAGTAAGAATATATTTTTAGACCAAAATAACTTAAGATAAAGCCTTTGACGAAGTTAACAGAAAGTTAACGAAACGTGGGTGAAACCTTAAAAAGTTATTGTTTTAAATAGCCTTATCCAAAATTCCAAAATGACATTGACTATTATAAAACTATAATGGATATCAGTAGTATAACAGTGCGGTTCCTGGATCACGCCATCAAGTTCTCTGAACTCGATGGCGATGTCCATCAGGAGCGGTGAAGTAGGTGAAAAAGTGTCTCTAGGCCACTTCTTTCAAGGTCATAGTTGAAGAAGTGCCTTTTTGGCAATTGGTGGTGTAGCTTCTTGTGTGTCTTTCAAGGTCATACCTGAAGAAGTTCACCGCTCCTGATGGACATCGCCATCGAGTTCAGAGAACTTGATGGCGTGATCCAGGAACCGCACTGTTATACTACAGATATCAAAAATCAACGAATCATTTTATATTCTGGACAAAATTTTTACCTCATAGCTGGGTGGTTGTTTGCCACCAGTCATGAGGCTATCCAAATTAGGATGAAGGGCCATATTTGAGTAAATGCCACCCGCACCGCCACTGGCTTCATACGGACTCGCTACAGGGCTCAAGCCTCCAGTTAACGAATCCATGATGACGGCATCTTGAGCAGCTGCTTGTTGCTAAAAAAATAAACAACATTTATTACTTCCCAACATTCTCTCGATTCCTTCGTTAACAACAACCTACCTTAACTCAAAGCATGAAATAAATTTTAATTTCATCGCACGTGGTATAGATAGGATTTTAAATAAATATAATTCCAAAGTAGCACATAATATCTCTAATGGTCTTGCGCTAATTTTCTAAGAAATCCTAAAGATTTTATTGATTTGAATTTTTAAAATCGGATATTTATGAAATATCTTGTTCTAGTTGTCCTAACTAAGATATCTATACATGACACGTTAGACCTATTGAAACTAGGTTTAAGGAGCATTTAGCTCATTTCAGATTAAATAGAAAGGATAAAATTACTGTAGCCGAGCATAGTTTTGATCATTCAGGACATCATATTGAAATTATTAGTTCGCTTAAATCTATTTAATTTATTTAATAAGGACTATTCTTACCTTCGTCTACCTATTTAATGCTTTGCGTGACGGTATTTGGGTGATAATCTCTACAACTTACCTGCTGCTGATGTAATATCGTGATGGCGTTTCCCCCATTCGCGCCCTTGTTCCCCCCACTACCGGCCTTCTGCGAAGCACTCGAACCTTTCTTCACGCTCGACTTCCGCCTTATGCTTCCAGTTGTCGCGGTGACGTTGCCGCTGGCAATTAGTGAGTTGCCCGTGTGAGCCCCTTCCACTTCTGGTGATGTAGGATTGCCGTGATGGTTGGATGGATGGTGGGGTATGATGGTGGTTTGGTGGATGTTCGCGGTGGATTGTTTCGTGGGGCGTTTCGATTTCTGCCGTTTCGGTACGATTACGGTCGGATGGTGGATGAGTTGACCAGTCGGTGAAGCTAAAAGAAAGCAAAAAAAAAACAATATTTAGTTTAATATTGATTATCAAACAAAAGGGCTTGTGTTTAATTGCTTATCAAATTTAATGATAATATACATACAAAAAAAAATACGTTCGTTTCCCGAAAATAGTAAATGTTCACCAATTTAAACACCATATTCAAAAAACACCGGTTTTTAAACTTTAAAAGCGCGTTCATAAAATAAAACGTATTACCGATCCGCGCTCTATTTTACAAATTTTGAATTGTCTTTTACTTGTTAATTTTTGATTAATTTGGAATATATTTGATGTTATTTTCATATTTTTACGATCAACAATCTATACACATGTTGAAATAAGTATGATTATTTTATAACTTTTAACTATATTTTTGTATAAATATTTGAAAACCGGTTTTTTGGAAATACTGCAATTCGAAAACCGTTTTTTCAAAAGTCGGATTTTGTACAAATCCTAGCTGTAATCTTTTAAAAATAATATATATTAAAAAAAAAAAATGATTTTCAGCGTATTTATATTTCTTCATAGAATATAATAAAATGTAATAATATAATAAAATATAAAAATATTAAAAAATTAAATATAATAAAAGATGAATAAACTATACTAAACTATACCATAAAGAACTTGTTTATACTCACTCATCATGGCCGTATTCGACACGACCATACTCATACTGTGCTGGGGCGATCTGGGCACATGTTCCTCCAATAACCTGACAATGTCGTGGTGAAGCCTTTCAGTGGCCACGTCCCTCGGCAATCTGTCCATATGGTCCGTGATCTCCCGATTAGCATAGGCTTCTAGCAAAGCCTTGCACGCCTGATAGCTGCCCTCCCGCGCTGCCAGAAACAGTGGCGTCTCATCTTTGTCGTCTTGAGCGTCACGGTTCGCACCGTGCGCCAGCAAGATGTGAACGGCTTCGACATTATTCACCGCCGCCGCCCAGTGTAGAGCTGTTTTGCCCGAGTTGTCGGCGGAGTTAATGTCCGCCTCGGCGGAGATTAGGTCCTGGACCATGCCTTCGATGGCAAGACGCGCCGCCAGGATAAGTGGCGTCGTGCCTAAAGTAAGAATGTTTGTAGGGGGAAAGGGGTTCTTTAACACATTAACTCTGCCTATTAATATAGTTATTAATATTCTAACTATTAATATTATGATAAGATATTTCGAATTAACATAGCTGAATAAAAATTATTATTTGTGGTTTGAAATTATGTATGATAGAACAAACGAGAAATAGGCGTTTCTTCTTCTTCTATTATTAAAAGTTTTTCACGTGTATAACACTTGGTTAAATTTTTTTTCCTACCAACAGGGAAGTATACTGGGGGCAGATTAAAGGAGTTATATATATTATATATATATATATATATTTTGTTTGTAATAATATTTCATAATATATTTACATAATTTTCAACTTACCTTCATGCATTCTAGCGTTAAGATTCGTCGCTCTATTTCGAAGGAGTATCTGAAACACACCCAGGGCATCCGCCGCCACTGCCGCATGCAAAGGCGTCCGCCCCGTGTGATCCTGCGCATTCGCATCAGCGCCCGCGTCCAACAGCCTCTTCGCTGCATCCGCTCTGGCATAGCGAGCCGCTAAATGTAACGAAGTCTCGCCGGTCTTATCCATTGTCGCATTTAATTCAGCACCTAAACATAAACAATATTTTTTTTAATTGTCACTACTTGACAATTAAAATTTTTCTTGGGAGCGTTTTAATATTTTAGTTTACCTATTTTAATTTAATTGTCCATTTATGAATAGTGAAAAAATACTATTTTAGCTTGCATATTTTAATTTAATTGTCCATTTATATATAGTGAAAAAATACTTATGACTTGTGTAAAATGTATTAGCATTATTGGCATCAATAAAACATTCTTATCGATTATTTTACTCTATTTACAACTAAAAAAGAATAGTCGAAGAAAATTCGACTGAAGAAAATCCTAGTCACTGAACCTTCTATACTCCGGTAGAATATTTCGATTATAAATTTATATGAATATTACATTTTTATACCACATTAAATATTACGAAATTTATATAAGCAAATTATGTAAATTGTAAAAAAACATGTCGACACATTGTAATTTTTTTACTACAACAAACTATGAACAACTAATAGTGAACTATGAACTTACCTTGCGCAACCAGATCCTGTATAACAGCGCCGGCCGCCCCGTCGTCTTCGTCGAGGCCATCCTCCGCCCCGACGCCCGAATCTAGGCCACCACCCCGCACTGCAGCGACCATAATGGGCGTCATGCCGCACGGTCCCCGGGCGTTCACGTCGCCCGAGTTCACGACGACAGCGCCACCGTGCGGTGGCTTTATATCGGCGGCTTCGAGGTGCTGGTGTGTCCAGTGGCGGCGCTCCACCATCATCTGTTGGTCCATGGAGGAGGGATCGGCATCGCTGGGATCCTCGTAGTCGGCTGTTGTTATTGTCGTGATGGGGGTGATCGTTGCGGAAGATTGGTTCGTATATGCGTTACCTAAAGATGCAAGTAAAATGTATTTGCATCGTCAGATTACAATACACTATGATGAACGAAAGAATATATTTTTGTTTTGATACATTAAATGTACATTCAGTCGTCAATAAAAATATAGTAATAACGTTTCACATTTAGGAGAAGATAACAGTGTTAACGATTATATGAAATGAATATTATATATATATATATATATATATATATATATATATATATATATATCAATTTACAGTCACATACAGATTATAAAACATGTGGTAAATATTCATTTAGTGAATAGAAAGAAGTTGTTGGATGTATCTTTACGTGGCAATAGCATACATAGTAAAAATAAGTTATTTTATTTTACATTAAACGAATTAATTATTGGTAGATTTTTACCAAATTTTATTACGCAATTAATTTAATACATCTATTAAATTTAACGTACATTTAAAGTACAATTTTATTAGACCCTTGGTGTGCCGCCAAAGTTTTAAATCATTAACATTGTTGCGCGAGGGAAAAAAAGTTGAGAATCAATGGACTAGAGAATAGTAAGTATCTGGGAGACCTGTAGGACTTGAGCAGGTTTTTAATTGACTCAAAGCTGTAATATGACGAGTTCAGTTTTTCGATTGATACTAACCGCCCAATCCATCTAATCCGCCCACGCGCATCCTCTTCGCGGGCATGCCGCCGCCATCCTCACCGTCATCGTCCGACCACTGACTGCCACCCATGCTATACCCCCCCATTCCGCCCCCACCGTACACAACCGCATTGCCCATACTGTGCCCGTGCTGTTCCACGATACAGCCGCTCATACTCAAGCCCAAGTGCTGTCCTTTCGCGCCCAAATGTCGCATCTCCTGTCCGTCCGGTCCGCGTCTCGTTCTCGACCGTCTACCACCACCACCACCTCCACCGCCGCCCTGGCGACTGGCCACACAGCTGGCGTTGCTGTCGTCGCTGCCGCTGCTCCGTCGGAAACCTTCGGGGAACCACGTGATGCCCGCGGCGCGTTTACGATTGGTGGTTATAATGACGCCCACGAGAACGCAGATGAATATGATCGTGAATACGCCCACGAGCACGAGGCTCGTGTTGGGTGCGTGCGGTGTCGGTGGGGCGGATGGATCGTCCTCCGGATCGGTGGAACCGTTCACCTGATAAAGATTGTATTGAAGCGGGAAATTGAATCAAATTCACTTTATAAAAAAAATTAATAAAGAAAATTGTATAGATTATCGCCAAAATACCATAACTCGAAGCATTATATAGCTAGATGCGCATTTCGAAGGCTATGCCCCCATCTTCAGTAGATGCACAAGAAAAAAAACTAAATGAAATACCTGTCTGTCACTAATCGCGATTGCTGTACAATTAAATAAAGAAGTCAACATGACAAAAGTATTTCAAGTTTTATTATTTTATTTTTTACACATTATTTTCACCTTTCTTATTAAATTATTAAAGTCATTTATTAAAATTTGTCAATTCCATTATTTTTCTTAAATGAAAGTTATAGTAGTAAATAAATCATTGTTATTAATTTTTGTATTTATTTTAGCACAATTCTAAATTATTGAATCAAATTTTCTTGAACAATGGCACAACTCAATAAAGGGTGAGCAAATTAGCTATATTTATTGAAATTTTTAAAGCTTATAACGCACAAATAATTTCTTTGTTAAATATTATTATAACATAAACTCACCCATTTATTTTGCGATTCTTGCATTCTTAAAAACATGTAATATTCCGAAAGAACTAAATAATTTTGTAGAACATTTTCTATTCGAGTTTTTCGTATCTTACCAGAAAGACTTGCGTAAAATTAATCTTGAATCATATGATGTAATTGATTGATAAAAAGAAATTTGATACTCGTTCAGAATGTACAACCGCCAACTTTTTAATTTGAAGAACTGCATTTGGATCAGCGGATAATTATAAAATAAACAAACAAAAGATTAGAGAAAAAAAATGCATGATACCTTTTAGTTAAATAAACACAGAAATTTGTAAATAATAGTATAGAATAATTTATAGTAAAATTTTTTTTTTCTATTTAGTACATTTTAATAAAATCTTTAAAAATATATATAATATTTTTTTAATGCTTTTTAGTCTTCGATAATTTTAATAATTTAATGATCGATTGAACGATTGATCGATTAAAAACTTGTCGAGATAAGCAACAGTGTGTCAAAATTAGCTTCCAATTAGCACCCTAACTAAGAAGTGAATTAAATAAAAGCTTATAAAAAAACAAAATATTCGAATATATAATTTTTGTTGTCAAATAATTTCACATATCGTAGTGTGCAAAGTGAGGCAACTCAAACAATTTTTTTTTGAGAAAAAAAACTGTTTTTCCGTGAGATTGGTAAAAATACTTACAGAGCAAGTGTTTCCAAAATAGTTGGGCGCCACGAAAAAAACTCGTTCAAATTGTCATTTTTGTCTGTTTCGATTCTTAAGCGTGTAAAGCACGAGGTGGTGACTCAAAAATACCGATTTTTGAATTATGTCACTTTAGAAATACACGTGCGATATATTTTAATAATAAAAAAATCATTTTCCCGGATATTTTAATTTAATTTCTAAACAATTTGCGGCAATATATCTTCAAAAATATATCTATAAAATAATTATCGCACCTGGTATATGGGAAATGATTGCGACAGGGCATGTTTGCTGGCCTTTGCGGCTAGAAATTCAGCTGCAGCTGTGGCCGTTTGGAAGCAGACGTCACCGGTGGCCGAACTGCTCATTGACAATGTCGCAGACGTTCCAGTCGCGCACTTCCGATTATCGATTTCCAGGTAGACTTTCACTCCGCTTTGGCCCATTTGTTCGGTGTACACAATATTGTGTTTATGTTGAAAAGTCTGAAAAGAGAAAACAGGTACATTTTGCAAGAATCGAACAAATGAAGAAAGTCAAGTGAAAAAATATGAAAATGTCAGTAGAAAATAAAAGCAGGTGTATTGGTTAAAAACGATAAATTTCTTGTGTTAAACTTTTTTTTTTGCTCACTTGGTCTTGCAGATTTGTAGCGATAGGGCTGTTAAATACAGGAGTAGATCCTATCCATGGATAGATCATATCATTTCCGAGATGATCCTTTTTAACCCGTACAGTGGTGCGTAGTTGATGACTCGTGTCGCGTAAAAAGGCAACAATGTTCTCTTTAAATGCTTGTATATCCATTAGCACAACCTACGTCAAAAGATTCAATCAAACTTTTTGTAATAACTAAATAAATATATATTTTTGCATCAATGCTCGTCTTTGGCGTTTTCTGTTTGAATTAAAAAAAAAATCACTTTACATAATCCAAAACGTCTTTTTGCGAAAAAAAAAATTTAATGTTACACTCATGTTAAACCTTCATACCTATTTCCCAACAAAAAACTCACCATACTAATCACACCCTCAGCCAGCTCGGGCATTTCTTTCTCCTCACAATCCAGCCCGTCCCAATTGCACTCGGCATTATTACACCCGTAATCGCAATGTCCGTTGGCGTAATGGCTTTGACAGTACGCATCGTAGATCGGATTGCAGGGTTGGAGTTGGCGTTCGCAGTCGCGACCGTCAAATAGGCAGGCGGCGTTGTTACATTCGGGATTGCAGACGCCGTCCATGAACACTTCCCAGCAACGGAGCGTTGTGGCGGCGGTGGCGGCGGCAGCGGCGAGAGATGTAGCGGAGGCTTTCGAATGGTGGGGGGATTTGGTTTGAGATGCTGGGGTGGTGGTTGTGGTGGAGAAAGTGCAGTTTGCCCAAGGGTTCATGCCTGTGAGAAGAGATCGTGAGAGACTTGAGTTTTGTTTTCACAAAAAACGTAAAAGAATTAGCACGTTATACAAAAAAATCTATTTTATGTGTGCAAATAAACTTATTAACACCATAGAACTGGAAACGTCTAAAATCGGCCACTCTCAAAAAAAAACACACAATAATTAACACATTTTTTGAACTCAAATCAATCCAACACTTACCCAGCGAGCAATCACCACCGTCAAAATCGCACGCGTACGTATTACAGTCTTCGTCGCACCGATAATTTCCCCTCTTCACCACGCAGCCGTTATTTACGCACTGTTTCCTCTGTACGTCCAAGTCTTTAGCAAGGTAGGCGCCCACCGTGTCTTTGCCGCCATTCGCACTCGCTCCAGCACCACCACTCGCACCACTACTGGCAATGCCCAGTCCGCCGGGATAATTGGGCTCGTTCCGTTCGCAACGTTTTCCACTGAACATTGGTGGACAATAACAGGCGAAATCGCCGAGCCGGTCCTGGCAGATGGCTTGTGGGTGTTGGCAGGGCGGCGGTTGGCACTCGTTGAGGGTGTCCAGTTCGCAGTGAGTGCCAGCGAGGCCGGGTGGGCAGTCGCACTGGTAGCCGCCTGGATGAAGCGATTAGTTAGTCATTGATTCGAGAAAATTATATATGTAGAAAATGGAGATCGACCTGTAATTCCTCATAGGTAGGTAAGAATTTTTATTTTAGAGGAATGATAATCTATATAATTATTTATCACATTAGTGATAATTTTTAAATGAGTTTATGATATTTTCTAATAGGATTTGATCTCACAATTTAGAATCTGCAAGGTGATTTTGATATAGAAATCAATATTTCAAAATACACAAATTTTTTAGTAGGGAGCAGTTATAGAAATATTTGTACATGAACGTGCCATGTTTAAAAAAGTTCATTTTTATATTTTTGCTCTTACCTTTGTCCGCGATTCTACATATTCCATTATTTTGGCACGGATCTGAATCGCAATCGTAGCCACTATATTCGCAATTCCTGCCATAATACCCATCTGGGCACGTGCACTGATGTCCAGCATGAACAGCCGCACAAACACCCCCGTTCTGACACGGGGCTTGCGCACAAAAATTCACCTATACACCAAATGCACAATTCTTACAGCCATTCTTTCCGCAAACAAAAACAAAAAACATTTACAATTTAAAACATCAACATACACATCTGGTCAACAACGAAGAATAAATATTTTATTTTTTCTACCTTGATCTCGCAATGATGTCCCATATACGCCGGCCTGCAGTTGCATTGATAACTATTCACCAGTTGCACACAATCTAGCGTTCCAACAACCGAGCACGGATTACTCAAGCACTCATTTATGTCACCCTCGCACCTGGCGCCCACAAACCCCGGGTGACAGCGACATTCAAACCCGCCCACGCGGTCTATACAGGTGCCGTTGTTGTGACAAGCGGCCGGGTGGCAGTCGTCGTTATTTATCTCGCATATATACCCCAAAGTTCCTGAAAATAAAATAAAATAGCAATGAAAATGAATGCGAGTAAAAAGTTTCTTTTTATTTTATTAAAGATGAACTAAGATTTGAATTTTGTATGTAAGTGTTTGCTTTTGAAATCACTTAATATAGAATAAAATTAGCAATCAAAATTAATGCAAGTAAAAAGATTTTTTTTAACTAAAGAGGAAATAAAATGCGAATTTTGTATGTAAGTGTTTGCCTTTGAAACCGTTTAATATATAATGTAAAAAATGGGCGTGAATGAAGTACATTTACCTGGTGGACAACTACATAGGAAACTGTCCACTAAATCGTGGCAAGTGCCACCATTCTGGCACGGGTTCGGTTTACAATCATCCACATTCAGTTCGCAATTCTGTCCCTGAAATCCGCGCGTGCATTGGCACGAATAAGCGGCCACCAGATCTCGACAAGTGGCGCCATTTTGGCACGGCGCGGAATCACATTCGTTGATCTCCCGTTGACAGTAACTTCCGGTATAACCGTCGGCGCAATGGCAGCGATGGGAGTTGCCGATGTCCTCGCAAGTGCCGTTATTGCACAGGAGCTTCGCCGCTACGCCTAGAAAATTAATATAAAACGTATTAGAATAGGGAAATAACAAACAACTTTGCTTTTACTATCATATACTATCATATTTTACTACTATATAGAAATAATAATAACTCAATGACTAATTAGACCTAAACTCCTCCCCATTATTCGATATTATCTGTAGGTAGATTGTTTATATATAAATAAGTTTTCTGTAATTCGTTTTTCATTTCTCGATAATACTTAATAAGCGAAACTATAGTCGAATAAATCCTCATTTTTAACCGTGATATTAAAACATTGTACTTTTACTTCTCTTTCTTAAAAAAAAAACATTTTTTTACATATCACAAAAAAAAATTCTACCTCTTTAATTTGTTAAGTTTTTACTTCAGCTTTTAATAAAATATTTGTTTATTCAAAAAAATAGAGAAGTAAAGTACAATGTTAACAATCCCAGCCAACTCTCCACGTCCTTTGAAACTGTAATATAAAATATTGTACTTTTATTTCTTTTCCCTTAAGAAAAGTTACATTTTTTACACATCACAAAAAAAAGTTTCTACCTCTTTAATTTGTTAAATTTTTACTTCAGCTTTAATAAAATATTTATTTATTCAAAAACATATTTTTAAATATTCGGTTGTTGCAAATTACATTTACTAACTGTAAAAGTTTCCCTAAATATTCAGCATTTAAGATAATTAACAATTATATAATTTTTGAAATGTAGCAGATATTTTCATTAATTAAAAACCTAACGTGTATAAAAATGTCTATAACTATAATATAATGTAACGATAAATCTATAACCACTTAAAATTTTTTTTTGTATTTATCACTTAGAAAACCATTCATTGCTCACCTTTTCTCAGGGCGGCATCTTTACAGCTGACCATCTCGACGTCGCACACTTTCCCGGTCCAACCTGGGCCACATGCGCACCTGTACTGACTGCCGCGCTGTTGACAGGTGGCGCCATTCTCGCACGGGTTCGTCGCGCACCAATCTACGAGCTCCGTGCAATCCTTTCCGGTGTAACCGTACGGACAATGGCACGTGTAGTGTTGCTCATGGTGCATCTGACAGGTGCCGGCATTACGGCACGGAGAACTATCGCACAGGTTGATGCGATTTTGACAGTTGGATCCGGTGTAACTGGGCGGGAAACAAACAAAAATAGAATTTTATTTTTTATATATGGGATGTACTGTAATTGGTCGAGTCTTGTGCTCTGCTGTTGTACTTTCAATAAACAAATAAATAATCGAATCGAATCTAATTTAACTCACCCCGGTTTACACGTGCACGTGTACTGGTTGATACCATCTACGCATGTGCCGCCGTACATGCAGCTGCTCTCCGTACAATCCTCGTCGTTCGTTTGACAGTTGATGCCGCTGAATCCTAGCGGACAAGCGCACGTGTAACTGTCCACATATTGACTGCACGTGGCGCCATTGCGGCACGGTTGTGATTCACACTCGTCGATGTCCACGTCGCAGTGTTTGCCGCGAAAGCCGGCGGCGCACAGGCAAATGTAATCGCCGATATCGTCCAGACACGTGCCGCCATTCTGACACGGAACTACCCATGAAAAAAAAATCGCAATTACACAATTAAAAATTACTCTACATCCTCAAGATCACGCGACATATGATTATATACTCACATGATGCGCAATCGTCGGTGTTAACGGTACAATCTTTCCCCTCGTATCCACGTGCGCACACGCATTGGTAGCTGCCTTCTGTGTTGCGGCACGTGGCGCCGTTTCTACACGGTGCCGAGACCGCGCACTCATCCACGTCCGCCTCACAGTAGCGCCCTGTATGACCGGCCGTGCAGCCGCAGGCAAAGTCGCGATAGTTCGAGCTGGGCGTGCACAGCGAATTGTGCCGACAGCGATTGGGACTGCACGGATCCAAGCGATCGTTACAGTCGCGACCGGTGAATGGGGTGGAACAGACGCATTTGTAATCGTTCACCTGAAAATTTGTTTATGTTATGGGATTAGATTGCCAACAGCTGTGGGGCTAGTGAATGAGCAAATCTGAGATGTTAGGGATATTAGAAACATATGGGAAATATTATTAAAATAGCGAGAATAGGAAAGGGAGTCAAGCAGGGATGTACATTTCGCCATTGTTATTTAACCTGTATAGAGAAGATTCAATAAACAAGGTAAAATAGGAGTATATATGTGTAGGTGTGTACATTCAGGGAGAGGAAATATATATGTTGAGGTGAGCTATCTTGGAAGATAGGGAGTAGAATTTAGGGCAGGTATTAAATGGTATGTAGGAACTTATGACTAGGGATTCTAAGATGAAAATAAATATAGGCAAGACCAAAGTGATCAGGTGTGACAAGAAGGAATGCAGGCGAAAAATTAGGATAAGAATACGAGACAATAGAATACGAGATGATGGAATAGAAGAAGTGTCAGACTTTTCTTATATAGGAAGTAGGATCACAAAGGATAACCGAAAAATGTGGGATAGCACAGGGTAGGGAGGCATTCGTAGAAAAGGAGCAGATTTTAAGATCAAATATTGACGTGGGTAAGAAAAAGATTACTGAAGGCATGTGTGTGGAGTGTACATTGTATGGGTGCGAGGCGTGGACTATAGATAAAGAAGAGAAACGTTGAATAGAAGCATTCGAAATGTGGTGCTACAGGAGGATGACGAGGCTTGCTATTAATTGACTCGGTTTAAGTTATATGATTTTTCTATTTACTTCATCGATGCATGATCCACCATTATGGCAGGGATTGATAGCGCAATCGTCTTTGTTCGTCTCGCAGTTGATGCCAACGTAACCCGGCAGACAATCGCACGTGTACATGGCAAGATGGTCGCGACAAACGCCGCCATGTTGGCACGGATTAGAAGCGCATTCATCGATGTTATTCTCACATTGTTTGCCCCCATATCCTTAAAAACACACACACACACATACAAAATCAAATCAGAAATCTTTACATCCCATTGTATTAACCTAATGTATCAGTGGTAAAACATGTATATCGTGTTTTTGGTCTTTTTCTGATTTTTACTTCAGTAAACAATACACGTTGAGGTCTATATATGCTGGCAAAATTTGCTACGTCAAGGACCTTTTATCAAATACTATGCCTTCCAAATACAATGCCTTCGGAAACTTTATTTTTACTCTCCTGTAAAATATATAAAATTGCACATATCATGCTTTGCCATCTTACCACAGATATATAATATTACGAAGTATTGCTTTACAGCGGACTCGGTGAGTCAGTTTCTTGTGGCACCGGGGATCTACACACAACTAACTGAAAATTGAGTTTTATGTATCATCAACTATTTTATTATACCAGACCTCGATGTCGCTGTCTTACTACACGCAGTTAGGTATAATATGATACGACTAGTTCGATGTGCAAATAAATATGTAGTATTATAAGACAAAATTCGTATTTATAAACTTACAATAAAAAATAAATGTTATTGTACATATAAACCGGCGCGCAACAATTAACGCGAGCCGCGTTCTAGCAGAAAAAGTGCTAATAGTACTTGTTATAATATATACCTGGCGGACAGTGACAAATGAACTGATTCACGCCGTCCTCGCAGCGGCCGCCATGTTGGCAGGGGTTGCTTTTACATTCGTCTACATCGCTGAGACATCGGGCGTCATAGTACCCTCTTGGGCATTCGCATCGGTAACCGTTGATCAGGTCGATGCAAACGCCGCCGTTTGCGCACGGCGAAGAGGCGCATTCGTTTACGTCGGTTTCGCAATGGCTTCCAGCGAATCCAGGCAGGCATTCACACGTGTATCTGTGAGGAATGATGGAGATTAGGGAAATAGATAGAAAGGTTTCGACAAGAGTAGCGAATTTTGAAAAGTTAAAAAAATCGGTAGAGTCAAGGAGGAATTTAAGCTTTAATTTTGCAAGACACTTGAAAACGAGGAATAAATTTGTAGAGTATATCTTCACAAGTATATCTGTGAGGAATGATGGAGATTAGGGAAATAGATGGAAAGATTTTGACAAAAGTAGCCAATTTTGATGAGTTAAAAAATCGAAAGTAGGAATTTGAGATATAATTTTACAAGACACTTAAAAACTAGGGATACATTTGTATATTATATCTTCAGAGAAATTTGATTATATAGATATTATTAAGAAAACGAGGAAATTTTAAGCTGGTTATTATTTTCGAAATAATAAGTCCAAGGAATTTAATTGATACGATTCCCTGCAAATATGATATACTCTAATGAGGAATTAAGATAGTACATCAACTTTAGGGCGAGTCGAACATCAAACAGATTTAATTAAATAAAATTAAGAAAGGTAAAGCTGGTAATAAACATAAAAGTATTTTGGATGACATAGTAAAAAGTTAAAAACTCCATGAAATTTGTTATTGAGTTTAAGCTATGTTAGTATATGTACAATATTAAAATAATTACATGTATTTTATGATAATGCGTTAATCTGAAGGCAGATAAATGAAACGTGTGGAGAAATAAATGAAAAAGGCAACTAAAAAATATATGCGGGAAACTAGAAATTATTAGGTTTAATAAACGACATGTCAAGCGAGACAACATTTATATATTAAATAGAAAAGGCACTTACATAAAGAAAGGGTTATTGCTGAAGCCATGTAAGAAAAAAGAAAGATATATTAGTGTCTCATTCTGGAATAGACGGTGCTGAAATGCCATGAAAATGTGCTTAAAAATAATATTACTTCATATAAATATCCCAATTCCCTGAAACTCTGTTTAAAACTTAATTTAAAATATTCCAATAAAAGATACTATTTGATATGGAGATGGCCGATACTTTGTGGTATTCCATAATATTACTAGGGAATATATAAATAAAATGACAAATAATTTTCGTGGTATAAAAACAAAGTATTTTATTTATATATTCCCTAATATTAAAGATACTATTAAAAACGATTTACATTTTTCCAAATAATTAAATTTATATTCAACAATTTCTTACCTGTTTATCCCGTCAATACATCGGGCCCCATTTCTACAAGGATTACTGTAGCATTCATTAACATTCGTTTGGCAATTAATTCCACTCGTTCCCGGCTTGCAAATGCATTGATAGCCATTCACCAAATCCTGGCACCTGCCTCCGAATTGGCACGGATTCGAGGCGCATTCGTCCAGTTGCGCCTCGCATAGGTACCCAGTATACCCGGGGTGACAGGCGCAGGTAAAAGCATTCTGGCCATCCACGCATTCCCCGTGCCGACATGGAGACGATTGGCAGTCGTTTATGTTCGTTTCGCAAGAGGTGCCTGAAGATTTTATTTTTACCAATTGTATACAACATCACCGCCACAAAAATCGTAACATAAAACATTTATTAGTTAGACGCGCATTTCGGAGGCTATGCCTCCATCTTCAATAACAAAAATAAAGATATCTCTGTCACTCACCGGGATCGCTATCAATTGAGTGATTGATTGAGCTATACAATTGAGCGATTGTTAAGAGTGATTGTGAACTTCTTTGGCATTGTTGGGATTCGAACAAGCGGGGCCTGATCATTGGGGATTCTTACCTGTAAATCCCGGTGGACAATCGCACGTGTAGCCGGCGATAGAATCCTGGCACGTACCACCATTTCGACAGGGGCTGCTTAAGCAGTCGTCGATGTTAATTTGGCATCTGCTGCCGGTGAAGCCGATAGCGCAAGAGCATTTAAAAGAGTTGATCATGTCGTGACAAATGCCACCGTTTAGACAGGGCTGTTCCCTGCATTCATCCACATCAATTTCGCATTGGGTACCAGTAAAGCCTGTGAAGAATCAAGATGAAAGTTTAGCTTTTAGCTAGCTGTTTTACCAATTTCTTATAATAATAATAATAATAATAATAATAAATCCATTTATTGGCATATGCTAGATTAGGAAAGTACAGCCAAAAGGAATGCCATCAAATAATAAGCCTTATAAGATATAAGGCCCATCCTTGCTCTTCCTGGCACCCCTGTTCGAACTTGTTACTCTTTATCTTAATTCTAAAGACAATATACAACCATGCATGGTCGGGGAAGGAATTTTTTCGTTGCCGAAAAAATGCCTTCCCTGATGGGATTCAAACCAACAACTTACGCGGCACTACGGTGCCCCCCCAAGATGAAGAAAGTTCCGATCGTAAATTTTTGCCATTAATTATATCAGCACGTCGCTGGCCGTTTACTATACTTTATATAATGGTCCATACAAAGCGAAGAATCATATTTACTTATTGCCATTTGTTTAACCCACTAATCAGGGACATTACTCTTTGAAACAACGCTTAAATTGACAATGAGGAATGTTGGTAATAATAATCACGATCTTCGGTTGTGGTATAAGAGAAAAAGTCGAGTCGCAACAAATCTCATGCTGCAGATAATTTGTTATATTTTAGTTTATACCCACGAATCTCTACCAACAGATAAATGAATAACTGGTATATAAGAAAGTATTTTTTTTTGTTGTATCTGTAACGCACTATGTCTTCAGGCAACTGGTAAGATGTATTATAAGTCTGATTAGCGCAGCATTTATAAAACAGTCGAAGATATTAATGAAGAACTAAAAACATTCAAAGAAGTTGTAAATAATGTTGCATTAAATTTACTAGTTCAAAAATACCAAACTGTTGTCCTTTCCATTGGTACCAGCATTAATTAGTATTTGTTTCAATTTCATCGTCGTTATATGATTTTTTTTAAATCTTCAAAGTGTAGAAGAGTAATCCAGGATTTAAAAAATGCACGAAAAAAAAAATTGCTTTGATTCTGTATTTTATATGCCTCGTGGATTTCTTGTAGTTATGGCCAAGTGAAAATACAGCAATGATTTTTTAAACAAATTCTCTCCAACTAGGGTTTTGTACTACAGTTCTTCATAAATATCTCATAAAATTTCATTGGATTGCGAAACAGCACCATGAAAATAAATCGGCCTATGAATAAAATAAATTAGGCAAATAAAAAGCCCAATTTATCTTCTTACGAAACAGTGTTTGTTTAAACAAATTCGGCTGATACCAAAGAAAAAGCAACATCCAAAGAGCTACGGATAATGAAATAAACCAGTACACAAATATACGGTTTACTCGTAGGAAAATAGGTTCAAATATGGTGTTATTTGTTCGATCCACAAATCAGATCCGTTCGAGCGTGAATGTTGGTCGCTCTTCAAATTAGTCACATCTTTGGCAGAGTTTTTTTTTTTGCTCATTGTTTGAACACGCATTCTTCAGAATTCGACATTGGTAATGCTTTGTTGTTATAAAGACGAAGAACTAATACAAAAGAACTATTTAGCCATGCCATGTATGAAGTAAACAACGTAAGTGCATGCAAAGAATTCTATTTAGTTTCGAGTAGAAAAGAAAAGATTTAGTTATGCGAATTAATAAAAATGTTAATTTTGTAAAAAAAAAAAAAGGTGTTTAAGAGGTGTTTCTTCATTACCTGTGAAGAATGTATGCAGAAAGGGATTTTTTTTTCTTAAAAAATATGTATTAGTACAGATGTATTCATTTATAAAATTTAGGTGAGTAAAATGTTTAGGAGCGTGTACGATCTTATTTAGTGATATTAGATATTTGGTTTGGTTGAAATCTCTTCAGCGATAGTAGTTGATGCGTAAAATATGTCACGCGAGTCTAGCGAATATATCGCTAAAATAAAACACGGCTAACGGTACTCTTATATTGATCTGGAATTTGTCGTGATCGCGGTACTAAAATCCGCGGCAGAAACGCGGTACATAATTCATTTTATAATCTACTCAGTACTCGCGCCGGTTGATCTTTCTGCTAATGTCATATGGGCAGTACTCTTTCAAGCTCTTCTTCTTCTTGTGCCCGAATGCGTAAAGGATTTGAGATCTGTGTTAAAACTATCGTTGGCACGTCGTGCGTTGCAAATCCTTTTGTCAACGATAAATAGAAGCAAATAGTACCGAGTTGGATTGCAGACGAGTACTGTTCGTTCAGAGTAAGATAAAGCACGCGAAGAGGAATTTGTCGACAGAATAAAATAGCTGTGCAATCTTAAATCTCGTAACCTTAAGTGCTAATTTTCTATAGCGTGTTTCTTAGAATATCACAATAGAACTTTATCAGCTATAGAAAGAGGTAGTACTAATGAAATATTGATAACGCCAATAACAGAATCAATAATAATAAAATTGCATTAAGCGATAAGTCAGACCTGTTCAAGCAAGTTTGAAATATCGATCGCGTTTTATCATTCGAATTTTCTTTTACTTCGATACCAAAGCAAATAAGATAAGATTATATGAATAGCGAAACGCACTATATGAATACTATATCATAAAATCAACAACATCTTGCGATACGTTTTAGAAAACTTGAAGAAAATCATTCATAAAAATCTTATCGATGTTTGAACATATGAGGACTTATTTATAATTGTGTGCAAATATTTGCAGTAAATTCCTTAGTGTAGTACCAAGTACTTAACGAGTTATACTTATTGAAGAAATATACAAGTAATCCATCAAAGATATTATTAATTTACGGCCACTTTGGGTGCTATTCTTACAATACTGAAAAAAAGTCATTATATAATTTAGATGGTATTTACAGTTTTAAATAAATTCGTTCACTTTGGAGCTGTTTATTTACATCCATACACCTCTGCGATGATTATTGGGAGGATATCTTGGGAATGGGGCCAATTATCATTCGTGGCAATGTTTCGCACAGTACTACAAGACGAAATATATCAACCATCATCATATGCACTGTTCTGCATATGGACGAAACGTATTTATTGATTTGATAAATTTGATCAACAATTAATGAAATTGTACCACTTTCAAATTTACTATCGAACGTGTTGAAGAGGAATTTCATTTAATGATTTTTTTTCACGCATGGTTGACTAAAACGGAAGCGCTTTCCAAAATTATGACGCTCAATTTTGTTGGTATTAATTAGATTAGCGTGGTAATTAAATTGGTACCGTTATTTTTTACGTACATTGGGTCAAAGTACTCAATTAGGACACTTGTAGTTGTGATGGTATAAATAAATTAGTATCAATTTTAACTTTCGTTATATAGTTTAGAATTAAATACAACGGTACTATTTTCAAGAAATACCCCGCAAATTTCAGATGTTACTGTAGAGAAATGCACGTTCGTCATATGGGCATTTACGTACTTCGATAATCCTTTATTTAATCCGTGGGTGGACGAGATCGACCGGTACCATCATATATATACAAGAACTTGGCTCTTCGTCGAGTATAAAGTAACTTTAACAACAAGCTCATGTTCGAATATAGTATTTTATAAGGTAAGGAACGGTAAAAATAAATATAGCACGCTTATAGTAAGTACCAGAATTGGCAAATCAAAATTTAGGACGTTACTGCATTACAAAAGCAAACTCAATTTTTTACAAATTTTGAATAGTTAAATCCAAACTAGGTTTTCTTATAAATGTACCTTAATATTCTGCTAGTACTGCCACAAATTGTTGTACCACATGTACTAAATAGAAGCGAGCTAAGCTCTAAGAGGACCCGTCCACTTCGAAACAAAACTACATGATAGGATAGTGTATATGTAAATCTCTAACATTCGAGGCAAAACTTCCAAAGAAGAAATATACGGTCGTACCAGAAACACTATCTTTGCAAAGTGGAATCGTCGCGTGTGTAGCTTTCTTGTTTCTGGTGGAAGACAAACAAACAGCGTCCGACTTCGATCAAGGGGCAGCACTTTACATAAGTCGTACCATACTAAATGCTAGCAAGTCTGGTAGATTCTTTATGCTTTGGAGCATGCCGCTATATTAGAGTTTAGTACCCGAAGAGTATTATAATAGGCGTGGATTACATAGAATACCTATCTACGAGTTTGTACAGTACTACTAATACAGGTGTTGAGAAAAATTGACTCGATTTTTTTTTATCGGTAGAAGACGGTACTTTTACCACAGCAAAAAAGATGTAATTTGTTTAATTGAAGCAAGTAAAAAATATTTGGATAAATTGAAAGTTGGAATGTAAAAGACGTTATTAATTGATTCGTAGTAAATTTATAAATTATATAATCGCTTTGAAAATAAATATATATTTTTTTAAAAAAGGTATTACAAATAAATTAGGTCCAAAATAAACTAATGAAGCGAATAGATCAATAATTATCATGTCGTCTCATTTTACACCCGGTATATTGAACGGTTTAACTTAACCCGATGGTTCTTTGTATTCTGTATTTTACAGATGCCATATATAAACAAATTACACAATATCGCACAATGTAAGCGTCGGTATATACACGATCATCTCTTCTAATGTTATAAAATACAATATATTACGTTCATCCGCAGACACAATCCAATAATACCAAAGACTGGTCCTCTTATGACCAACGCCAAAAATTAATTTTAGACGACAATAACAAATGGGCATTGTATAATTGTATTGCGCAAAATAAAAGTATTTTGATGTAGTTTATGATTAAGGAATTGTGTAATCTTAAAATGATTGGTGTCTTTTTATTTCGTTGTGAAGTTATATTTATGTTTTAAAAATTATCACTACGGTGTTAAATTATAATATAGAATATCACCCAAAAGCATTAAGCATGTAGCATTAACAAGTAACAAGCATTAAGTAACTAGATGTACATTTCAAGCGCTATGCGCCCGTCTTCAGTAGCACAAGGTATTTTATTTAGTTTTATCTTGTGCTACTGAAGATGGGCGCGTAGCGCTTGAAATGTACATCTAGCTACTTAATGCTTGTTACGGTATTTGGGTGATATTTTATATTATTATATTTACGTAATAAAAATAAGATGCAATGAATGAATTTCTGCAAATATTCGAACTTACCGGGCATACAGACACATCTGAATGTTCCAGGATCGTCCAAACAGGACCCATCGTTCTGACAGGGATGAGATTCACATTCGTTGACGTTCGTTTCACATCTTGGTCCGGTGAAACCTTGCGTGCAATTGCAGGCGAAACTTCCAGGAGTGTTTACGCAGATTCCGTCATGTTCGCATGGAGAACCTGCAATGTAAAATCAAAATTTTACCACTAAAAAGTTATAGGGTAAAGCGAGAAGTGTTTTTTTTTTTTGTAGAATTAACGAATTTCGTTCAAGCCGAATTTTTCATTTTGAGTTTTTAAGAAAAATGCTCGTTTTAATCAGAAAAATTCTATCTAATAAAAAAGTTCAACTGGGATAAGATGATATAAGTAAAAGAAGTGGATGTTTTAGTTTTGTAGAAAGTATTGAAATAATTGGCAATCTAGAGAGCGTAAAAAATTGGAAGAGGTGTTTAGTTTTATTTAACAGTTTAGTGGATACTGTATGAAACTTTAAAATCAAAAATAGTAAGGGTTCTGCTAAAACATTTAAAATATCACGTCAATTTCATTTAGGAGTGAAGAATAAACAAATTGTTTTTGATAACAATTCTGGAATCTCGTAAAAATTGCCTTCAATTTCGTAATATAAAAGCCATACATGTGTAATAACAGTACCACAACAGGAGTGATAACTACAGTACCTGATGAAGGCACTGCTGAAGATGTGTGAATGTATTCAGAAGCATTGGCATGCAGAAGTAATACCTCGAATATTATTATAAATAATTCGTACCGACTTAGACCGGTCTCGAATAAGCATAGAGTAATAATAAAAAAAATTGTGTTCATTTTTTGTTCGGGGTACTCTGATGTTACGAAGTAACTAAAAAATAATTGGTGAATGTCTTTAAGAGCCCAGGAAAAGCTCGGCAATGGAGGATTAGCATAATATTATAATCTAAATGCGAACGGTTAAATTGATGAGATTAATTTCTTCATGATGAAGACCCTGTGTGCGAAACGTTAAAGAATTCGTACGCAATTGAACTGTGCCATCCATAAACCTTACGTGGACAAGAAATTTGTTCCAATTATATTGAGGAAAACTCCACTAAGTCAGTAATTTTTGAGTAGTTCAGAAATTCTCTTCAAAAATCACTAGCAATTGACAAATCTTCGAAGGAGACTTCAACTAGAATCCAAAAACGCGAAACAAGTAAATGGAATCCACTTCCTATAATAAATCTTCGTATAAATTTGTATGATGAATAAAGACACGTCGAGTCGAGCTTAGGAATACGCCAATCAAGAGTCATTTAAATTACGTTGTTGCATTGAACATATCAAACGCAGCGAGGAATTTACTTTAAATACGTTGTTAAAGTGCAAAATAATGAAACAAAATTGTAACGAGCAATATATTTAAATTGAAGATGTGGAGTATTTAACTGTACCAGCATGTAATTAAATTACGCGGAGTAATAAATTGTGTCCAGATAAATCATTTATAAGCTACGATAATGATCTGAGAAAATTGATCTTCGGACGAGTTATTTTTTTTATATAAATAAAATTTGATTCTGCGACTTGATTCGTCCGATTTTTCAACTATTACCAAAATTTGAAGAAGAAAAATCGATAGTTTAAAGTTACGATTCAAACAAACAAAGTAGCAATATGGAATTTTTCAATTTCCTAAAAATGGAATTAAATAATCTCCAAATTCGCCATTACCTCCATACAGCGATACATTCAACTCATCCAAACTCGATCGATCATCTTTAAATTCACCATAAAGCAGTACTGAAGTTGGTACCTCACATGAGAAGTCGCTTTTATCAAGTCCCATCTGAATGGCGTTAATTATCTATTATGTACCACGATAGATGCATGCTATTAGATTGGTATAGAGTACTACACGGTACTATATCTATTTAAAGGTACTATGTGCACCTGATATGCTAAGATATTAGAGACCATCTATTGTAGTCTTGTACCACGGGTAACGTATAACAAATTAGTAGATGTGATGGCCACAGCGAAGGTAGAGTATGATCATCTTGGATTGCACGTAAAGTACTGCTTCTGCAGTTGAGGATAGATGAGATAAACTGGCGTACTTGGATACAGTAGCAGATGATATGTGCAGGACCGGAATTTCAATCCATATATGCATTTATAATTTTTTTATTTGGTTTTCAGCTTCAATTTATAACAACAAAACATTGATTGAAGTACCAACTTTTTTTTTCTCGGAAATGTTCTATTGTTATCTTCATTTTCATCAATAGTACCTATCGCTCCTTCAAGGTAAGTATAAACTTCGATGTATATTTCCCTACCAAGCTGCTATAAATAAAGTTGATTTTGATTAAGAAATTCACTAGTACGCTTTGGGTACTGTCTATCTGGAAAAAGATACGATGCCGATGATGATATGTTGACCTCTTCTAGCTGCGATGACTAGAGTTCAGCATATAACAAACGATATTCGTACAACACTAAATTACAAATTCTTCACAAGTTCCTCTACTAATAGCCAAAAGAAATGAACTCTTTCCAAATTAATTAAATCTTCTAATTAGACGATCAATAGAAATGCTCAATCTGGGATTTAGAATACAAAATGCCTTTAGCTTTTGACATGCGCGAAGAAACGCTATATATAATAAGAGGATTATAAAAAATCTTACCTTGTTCGCATTCATCGATGTCTTCCGAGCAGTCCAAGCCTTTATAACCAGAAGCACAGCTGCAGGTGTAGGAACCATTAATAGGTGACGTGTCACAGATGGCGTCTGCATGGCAGGGATTGCTTGTGCAGGCGTCATCTAAATGGCACAAAAGACCTGCGAGAAAATTAATAAATGTCAATTAATATTGAAATTCGAAGTATGAATCGACCTTAATATAAACTGGCGCAGTCGGTAGGAGTTTGGTGGTTCATGGTACGGTTTGAACTAGTAAATGTTTGTTAATTTTGTAATGTGATGCTTACAATATACATATGGATTTGTAGATCAATTTATAATTCATTCTTGTATTTGTTAAGCGTTGTAAAGTTGGTTGTAGACGATTATGTAAATGAGTACTTGTTTGGTTATGCGAAGCATGCCCAACCTTTAATAGTTATGTGATTTCGTGCAACTGTACTATGCGATTGCTCGCCGAATGCATTATCATCCGTTCGAACGCCAGAAGAGGTAGGTAGTGCCCGTAGAAAAAACAACACAGCTATTCTGGGTTTCGTAGTACCGTCGACTGGAATTAACTATGCAACTCGGATTAACAAAAAATTCGAAACCAAAATATTTTGAGATGTGAATAAAGTTTCAGATTAAGTCTAAAGATTGAAGTACTATAGTACCTTTCTATATTTTTATTGCACACATCAACTGGTTTTTGTTTTGCAAAGAAATATGATGTTGACGCCCATTAATGTTCGACAAATTAGACAAGCTTTCATTGCACAAAGATTTTTTACAGTGGTGTTTTAATGTTGGGACATAAAAATGTCTCTTGCAATCACTTTAATGGCACCGTAGCGGTAAATTTCGTCAGCAAATTGCAAGGTCCATTTTTAATTTTAACTGCCCTATTATATACAGGTGCTTCTCCATTGAATCGTCTGCGAAATTGTTCTCGTAAAATTACGAGGTGTTTCGGCAAATTTGACTGTTGTATTTTTTATGTGGTGCCAGAAATAATTACTTTCTGTTTACTGGCCCAAGAAAAGTCGTAAATTGTTGATGTTGAACACACGTGTGCGCAGAGATCTACTAAATGGAGCGACTAATTAACGGATTCTTCTGACCGAAAGTATCGCGTACTTTATAAAGAAATAATTTACAATTTAGGATCAAAGACGATATTGATGATTCAATGATTTATGTATGGCGAGAGCTGCAAATTCACTTCCTGTCCTTAATAAGGAAGATTTTAATTGTTGTGAAGGAAATTAACAGTTACACAGCTTTTGAAGAACTAGCATAAATACACGTTCAGTACTTTAATTATATTCCGTTTCTTTTTTGTAGAAGTGACCATTAAACAATTTTTAATTGCTTTCTTCAAGACCAGATACAGTTACAGACCCTATAAGTACTTCTGATTTTCTTTGTTATTTTATAAGGAATAGACAAACGAAACTGACCTTTGATTCTTTGATTTTAATCATGAAGTTTTACTTCTTCACTCTTCTACTAATTCACAAGTTAATAATTTTATTTAAAACCCAATATTTATAATAATTACAAGGTACTGTAATTTATTGTAAAAGTTTTTTTCGTTTAATTACCTAGGGTGTAACAACTTGCAAATCCGATTGTAAGTAATGAAAATTGAAAAAATAAATAAATTTTCAGACAAGATATTTTTATTGAAAAAAATGTAAGGGTTTCTAGCGATTATTTAAGTAGTAGCTAGTTCAATTCAAATATAAAGTTAATAAAAAAATATTTAAATGTTAAGTACAGCAGGATGAAATGTTTGGGTTTGTAAGGTGTCACTGTGTATGGTCCAGATCTAAAGAGATTTGGTCGAAAAGAAACCAGTTTTAACGAGATTATAATTGGTCGTAAATTGATACTGCAGCAGTACCGGAGGCAGTACTGCAGCGCGGGGACACCACACCGATTCAACCGATGAAGAGGAGGCCAAAATTAATTACTACCTTTCGGCTTGCCCACGTACGTGCATCTTCAACAACTAAAGAGTACTGTATAATAGTGCAGTACTCTTTAGTACTACCACATTTCTTATTGATGCTACCTTATACCGTATCATTGTTGTACCTGGATCGTAATTTTTTGTTTCGAGTGCAGCTCTGCACTACAAGAAGTTCCACGTCTTGCGCGAGTACCAACCCTAATTACCGGTTCAACTTGTCAAGGTGTCAGATACTTGCATCGACCATTGATCTGACAAATATAGTGATTAGGGTGCTTTAAATTGGGGTTCGCTTTAGCAATACTTCATTATTTGGTAGAATGGTGTTAGAGATTAAAGGTCAAAATAGAAGTTACGAACTGTTTCAAATGTTCGATTGTTGCAAATTTTTTTAAATCAAATCACGTAATTGTTATTGTTAAATAGATATATGTGCGATATAATATGGAGGAAGAAGCAGTGGAATATAACAGACATTTTATGACCGTGTAGAATTTAGCTTAACACTTATTACAGGTACTACTTCAAACGCAATTGCAAATACAAGAAGTGTTATGTACTGAGTGGTCAAAGAATGCCCCTTTGAAATTATGAATTCATTATGAATTCAAAATTATGATTTAAAATCAAAGTTAAATTTTTGTGGGAATCGATGAAGAAATAATGGTATTTTTAAATGCTCTGTGTTTCGAAATGATCCAAAAACAATTTTTTATGATATAAGAATATCTTAAATAAAGGATTACATTACAAACGTACTTTTCCTTCGTAGTTGTGATATTGAAACGCGCGGTAATTTAGATAAACATCGCAGAGGAAAAGTACCACAGGAGCATGGTCCATGGGTGACCACAAGTTGTTTTGCTTGGGTTGGTGCAAGAAGTTGAGTATTCGCTATTCGCGTGCTCAACTGTCATAAGACTCAAACTACGTATGCAAATTCTGCGGTATGTTTTGCCACAGCAACAAACATGTCACACACATGATTACCGTGAAAATATTGCTGAGACAACCTGAAGATAAACCTAACGAGGCAATCTTGAGAAATGATCGCGAAGAAATAGCCTAGCCATCCGTTGTAAAATAAAGATTTAAACAGCAATGGAAATAATGTACACATAATGAATAAAAATGTTCTCAAATTAAAATTCGTATAGTTCAATCTTCTGGTTTTTGTTAAGTAGTAAAGATTTTGTTTGTTTTTGGGTTGCTGCTAGGGTCAACACTGAGGCCTTTATTAAAACCACACAAAGCTTCCAAGCTTTGTGTGGATGAACTTTGGAAGTACCCTGAGCAACTATTTTACATGTACTGTTGTCCGCCACACAAAATCCATGTAATATGAATAAGCGAATGCACAAAAACTTGGCCTAATTATACCAGTTTCTTAGGCGATGTGGTCCGTGGAAAGTTCCTCCAAGACCAACAACTTCATGGTTCATCTACAGCACCTACTCACGTATAGTAGTACTTCTGCCGAAGGTATAGACGTACACAGAATGATCGTCATCGCGATTCTTGCATAGGTTTAAAATTACAGGCGAAACGACATGAAGGAGTTACTGATTACTATTCAACATCACCGAAGGAATGAAGTTAACCTGAAAGCCTGATGATCGCATTAGGCATAGTAAGATTAAATAACAGTACGCTAAGGTACTACCATTCAATGGCGAGTTTTCAAAAAATGTTGGTACACAATTGCGGAAATGTTTGACGAAAATATATCTTCGGATTTTTTTGGAACTCACCAGTCTTTCCGGGGGTACATCTACAGTAAAAGCTCCCCACTCGATCGATACACGTGGCCCCGTTGAAGCAGGCCGCCCCAGCGCAATCATCGATGTTTATGCTACAATCGGGCCCGGTCCAGCCGTTTACGCAGATACAGCTGTAGCTGCCCACCGAATTTGTACAGGTTGCCCCATTTTGGCAGACACTAGGCCTTTGCGAACATTCATCTACGTCCCGTTCGCAGTACCGCCCCGAATAACTAGCTGGACATTGACAGCGATAGGTGTTCACGCCGTCCATACATGTGGCACCGTTCTGGCACTTGTGCCCTGGACAATCGTCGATGTTCTCTTCGCAGTCTTGACCCTTGAAACCTGGAAGAGATAAGAATGTGTCGCTGATCATTTTTGTTCTGGAAATTTAAGTGATAAATAAACATGTACGAAGTAAGAGAGATGACTCCAATTATTTTTTTTTTAAACATGTATGTTAAACCAAAAATGTTCAAAACTCATTATTATTGCCCTTGTCCATTAGCATTACCACGTAAAATCCGACGTCTTCAAGAATGTACAATTGTTACGCGTTTCTCTTAAATATTGAATATCACTTAAAACAATTGCAGGTATTGAACAATAAAGCAACCGTTGTTGAATTATTGTTCAAACTGGAGGTGCTAATGTATGTCTTTCAGTAGCCATAAGGTATCCATTGATTATACAATTGATGTGTTTGTTCATTGAACACTATAATGTAGACTTCTGTGTATGTTCAAATACGTATAGTGGGAGCCATGAAAAATGGATATAACATTTTGCTCTTTCAGTTCATCAATAAATCGAATATTTGTGCCTTTAAATTGAAAAGTGAAGGGTTCTTCAATGATCTCTGCCAGGATCATTGTTCATCACAATAAATCAGGATTTCTACCACACAATCTTATGCCGGTTTGTTTGTCTTGCATAATAGAATATTACGAACTACTGTGAGTTAGTAAGTACCAATATCAAGTACCATCTGTATCGAAGCGTGAAATGATAGAAACACATTTGAGGTGTGGATGTGATTGTCTACTCCGTTTCCGAATATGATTATATATTATTTCGGTTGAGGCAGTTTTATATTTTAAGAGAATGCACTCAATGGAATGATCAGGCTATTATTTAGTGGCTGAAACGTTTATTCAAACTCCCGCAAATTGCATAGTACTGCAATAGTAGAAATGGTACTATAAAATTGTTTACGATCAATTCATGGTAATTTGTTTGCTTTCAAGTCAATCAATCGATTATTATTTTTTGAGTAGAGAAAATCGGATTTTATGAACGTTGAAAATAGGTCCTTACTGTTGAGATGTTTAAAATTTCTTTTATGAATTTATGTAGTATTCCTTTCCACGTATTGACAAAGCAATAAATTTTTGAAAGTGTAACATGTTTTTATTGCCGCGAATCATTAACAAGTAATAAAATTGGATTTTAATTATTTACCTAAGAGTTTATTGAAAGAAAAAACTAAAGAACAGAAAAATCTTTATAAAAGGTGACAAAATTCGAATTTTGATTAAAAAATAAACAAATTTTTTTGAAAGCAACAGTAATTTAAGTTTTAAAAAAGTATCTTTAACCACATTTTCCTGTCATATCGTTTACACACATGGCGAGTATATTTCAATTTTTTTCGTAATCATTTTCCAAATGTAAACTGATGCCATATGTAGAACGCATCTTCTTTGCAAATGGAGTAGTAACGGTCGATATATTTTTAGGAGAAGACGCCTGAAAGGATAAACAGCATATGCCTTTCTACGCATCGTTACATTGGGATAACTAAAGCTATTAATTGTTAAAAAAAGGGAGTACTGGGACGAAGAGGAATACGCTTCGTAAGAACTATAATATCTTGATGACTTAAGTCAAGTGTAAAATGAATTTTTGTAGTCATTCAACATGTTGACAAATGCAGCAACAAAAAATCGCTTTGAGTAAATAAGAAACATATGCTAGGATTTGATGTAAAATATTAAAAAAAAAAATTTGCTGAAAAAATAAACCATTGCAACTTTACGCTATATCCAAAAGTTTTTTTTGTAATATTTAAAAAATTTATTGTAATAAATTTCTGTTATCAAATTCCTCTGTACTATCATTCGTGTGAACTATGGTTCAGATGAATTCTCGTTGTAAATGGTAATGATAGAAGTTATGCAGTAGAAATGGAGATAAAAGTGTAAATAGTACTATCATTAATAGTAGTTCTAATTATACGATACCGGACATAAAACCACAACTGATATGGTAAGGATTAGACCAAATTAGACATACTAAGGCGACAAAAATTTCAATAAATAACAGTGGCGGGCTCGTGCCATTTCAATTTGGGGGGGGGGGGGGGGGGCATTTGTTAAAAAATAACATAATAGTGCGAAATCTTACCTAAAATGGATGTAAAATGATTAAATTCAATCATTTCTTGAAAGTGAATCACACTTTTCTATCTTTCATTGATATAAACTTTTCCAAAACTTTTTCGTTAAAATTGTAAATATCTCGCACCACATTTTTATTAATACACATCATCGCCAACGCGTTTAAACGATCATTACCCATAGCATTTCGCAAAAAAATTCTTGATTCTTTTAAGTGTTGAAAAACAACGCTCTGATTCAACAGTGATCATCGGGGTTGTTAAAATAATTTTAAGTATTTTTATAGTTTCCGGGAAAGTTTCACTGTAGCAATAACGAAAGAAAATTTGTCGCTCCAATTATTTGATAAAAATCCGGAAGTGAGTAAATGACTTCTAATTCTGTTTTTAATCTAATTTTATTCAAAAATGGATATGCATGACACACGGTTTCCAAACGGTCCACTGGAAATTGTTTAGAAAATGTTGGCAACGATTTCGTGTTAAATAACTCAGCGGCTTGTAGATGGCCACGATGAGAAACTGTCCTTCATCTGTGTTATAATTTTTTTTCGTAAATGTCTCTTGAAAACACCGCGTAAATGTCCGGTTTTGAGCAATTCCTTGCACAAGTTTGCGATAAATTTAAATCAGGCAATGGCCTACCTAATTCTTTAATTTTTACTTTGTCCACAAGAAGTCTACAAAACTCCATTTTCAATAAAGAACTAACACTATTCATTTTTATTCAATTATTTCTATTAAATATATTCTTGGAAAAACACGTGGCAAAATCATACACAGAACAAATGATACTGTCTAATCTGGCTATTCTATATCAGTTTATATACATATATATATACTCTGTATATATATATATATATATATATATATATATATACTACTCTCTTTTATAGTGTCAATAGTGTGCCAATGCACTGCATATGCCTCCTAGGGGCAAGACATGGGCAACGACGCTCTGGCCTATAGAGCGGTCCCTATACAGGGATCCCGGTCTATAGGAAAGATTCAGGCTAACCCACGGTATTAGGGGGATTAGGCTGAATCGGTGGGGCGACGGCTAAAATATGCACTCATTGGTCGGTGCAAGGCAAGGAGAAACCAGCACTGTACCCTTCTCCAGATTACAGTATGAAAATGTCGATTATCTCAAATATAATACCCCAGATGAGTAGAGCCAATGGCTCAGAATCTCATCCTGCTACTTCGGTAGCAGGCAAGCCCTCGGATTCTGGGGCGGGCAAGAGATCGATTTCATCGAGTATTCTACGAGTCGGAGCGTGGAATATACGCAGTTTGAATAGGATAGGAAAGTTAGAGAATTTGAAATTAGAAATGGAGAGACTTAGACTGGATATTGTAGGGATTAGTGAAGTTAGGAGGAAAGATCAAGTAGATACGTGGTCAGGAGAATACAGATTAATAACCACAGCATCAGATAATGGGCATACCGGTGTAGGTTTTATAATGAATAGAAAGTTGGGATGTAGAATAAAGAGTTATTGCCAAGTTAGTGATAGAATTATAACTATTAGATTAGACACGAAGCCAACGGACACAGTTATAGTGCAAGTATATATGCCAACTTCAAGTCACGATGATGAGGAGGTAGAATCCATTTATGAGGAGATTGAATCTAGGTTAGCAAACGTTAAAGGACAGGATAATCTAATTGTAACCGGAGATTGGAATGCCGTAGTAGGTAAGGGAAAGGAAGTTTCAATAGTAGGAGAATATGGAATAGGAACACGTAATGATAGAGGGGATAGATTGGTAGAGTTTTGTATTAGGAATAAGCTAGTGGTAGCAAACACGCTTTTTCAGAATCACAAGCGCAGGATATATACGTGGAAAATGCCAGGAGATATAGGGAGGTATCAGATAGATTACATACTGGTTAAAGAGAGGTTTAGGAACCAGATTAAGAATTGTAAGAGTTACCCTGGAGCAGATATTGATAGTGACCATAATTTAGTAGTCCTGGACTCAGAGGTCAAATTCAAGAAATTACAGAAGTCTAAACAGGTCAGAGTAGATGTCGATAGGTTAAAATTAGCTGATGTATGTGAAAAGTACAAGCAGAAAGTAGAAATCATGGCTAATGGAACATCTAGGAACGAGATAGATTGCGAATGGAGGGAAATCAGAAATGGGTTAACTACAGCAGCAAATGAAGTATTAGGCACAAAGAAAAGGGCAGGTAGGAGGGAATGGATCACGGAAGAAATAGTTAAAATGATAGAAGCAAGAAGGAAAATTAAAATTGGAAACACAGAAGCAGGACAGAAAAAATATAAGGAACTAAGGAACTTAATTAATAGGAAATGCAAGCTAGCGAAAGAAGAGTGGATAAAAGGAAATTGTGAGGATATTGAGGAGGATATGAGAAGAGGTAAAGTAGATTTGGGCTACAGGAAAATTAAGTCACATTTTTCTAAAGTAAAACCAAAGGGTAACATTATATGTGATAAGCAGGGTAAGGAACTCACAGAAAATAAGGAAAAAGCTAGAAGATGGAAGGAGTATCTTGAAGATTTATATAAAGGTAGGCAGGACATGGAGGAGCTAGAAAATGTGGAACAGATAGATGAGGATGACTTAGGTCCTAGCATACTTAGGTCAGAGTTTCATAGAGCATTAAATGATTTACGGAATAACAAAGCAGCGGGGATTGATATGATACCAGCCGAATTAATAAAACACGCAGGGGAAAAAATGCAGGAGCGATTATACAGGTTAGTTTGTAAAATATATGAAAAGGGAGAAGTACCACAGGATTTTCAGCGTAGTAGAATAGTAACAATGCCGAAGAAAATAGGAGCTAATTTGTGTGAGAACTATAGGACCATTAGTCTACTATCACATGCATCGAAGATATTGTTAAAGATTATTTATAGGAGATTAGAAAATAAAGTAGAGGAAAGGCTAGGAGAAGATCAGTTTGGTTTTAGGAAAAACAGAGGGACGAGAGAGGCGATTCTAGCACTAAGAACGGTAGTAGAAAAAAGAAAGAGGGTAGGAAAGGTAATTTGCATAGCTTTTGTAGATTTAGAAAAGGCATTTGACAATGTAGATTGGGACATAATGTTTAGAATTTTAAAAGAAACGGGTATAGATTATAAGGATAGGAGAATAATTTTTAATTTATATAAACACCAAACTGCCTTAGTTAGAATTGAGGGGGAAGAAGAGGTAGCAAAAATAGGGAAGGGAGTTCGGCAGGGATGTACACTTTCACCGTTATTATTTAATCTATATATAGAAGATGCAATAAACAAAGTAAAAGAAGAGTATAGTGTAGGTGTGAATGTACAGGGAGAGAAAATATATATGCTGAGATTCGCCGACGATATAGCTATATTGGAAGAAAGCGAAAAGAATTTAGAAAGGGTATTGAATGGTATGCAGGCAGTATTGACTAGGGATTTTAACATGAAAATAAATATAGGTAAAACTAAAGTGATGAGGTGTGACAAAAAGGAATGCAGTAGAAAAATGAGGATCACAATAGGAGATAATAGAATCGAAGAAGTGTCAGATTTTTGTTATTTAGGCAGTAGAATCACAAAAGATAATCGAAGCAAGGTAGATATAAAGTGTAGGATAGCACAGGGTAGGAAGGCATTCGTAGAAAAAGAACAGATTTTAAGATCAAATATTGACTTGGGTATTAGAAAAAGATTACTGAAGGTATATGTTTGGAGTGTAGCACTGTACGGGTGTGAGGCGTGGACTATAGGAAAGGAAGAGAAGCGTAGATTAGAAGCACTTGAAATGTGGTGTTATAGGAGGATGATGAGGATTGGTTGGGAAGATAAAGTAACAAATGAAGCTGTACTAGAGTTAGTAGGGGAGAAGAGAAGTATTTGGAGAGTGTTACAGCGTAGGAGAGACAGATTAGTAGGGCATATTCTTAGGCATGGGGGATTATGCAATTGATCATAGAAGGTAGAGTGGAGGGAAAGAGAGGGGTAGGTAGGCCTAGATTGGAGTATGTGAGTCAGATAGTTGAAGACGTTGAGATGAATAGCTATAGGGAGATGAAGGGATTAGCTCAGGATAGATCGGCATGGCGTGCTGTTTCCAACCAATCTTTAGGATTGCGGACTCTTTAACTAACTAACTCTCTTTTCTCTCTGAACTTCTCCAATCCGTTGAAGAAGCGCGACATCCAATAGATCGGTCGCCTGCACTCTATGATACACTATCTCATTGTATATGTACTGTATATATGTATTTAACTTGTACTGGCAATGGATAGCCGCTGGGAATCTGTGACATATATTAGACAATGAAGCAAGGTTCGAACCGAAGAAATAGAAGATATACGGCATACGGTCGCTCTCACCAGTTGCTTGCAATAGAGTGAGATGAGTGTATATTCATTTAACCTGTGCTGGGTGGCGCTGATCACGCAGCGTCACCAAATTAGCGTTATATCTATACCATGCGAACGATAGATACAGACAGATACAGCATCGATACTGTGACTTGCAACGGATACCACAACGAACGTTGTGTTAATTGTTATCGCGGCGCAAGCTTTATCTTTTAAGAAAAATAATGCCGAGATAATATATCGCAATACAATTATATATCTACGGTGATGCGCTCAATGTTCAGGAGGGGCGCGCGGCCCTGCGGCCTGCATAAGGAACCGCCACTGATAAATAATCTAATATGTACTGTGGAGACAAAGAAATGTAGCTGGAACAAAATGAAAATAGATTAAAACTACAAATTAGTACAATAAATAACTGCAGTTAAAGTAATGTTTAATTAAGAGTAGTTCATTTAATTTAAATGAAAGTTACTTGAACCCGAGTACTTTGATCGACTTTTGAGGAACCATTAAATATGATGTAGTAATATTTTGGAAAATAAATTCAAAATCCGCAGAAATTTTGCAAAAGACCAAAAATTGTAAGCCAAAAATCCTACACATATTTCCTGTTAAAACTAGACAAAACAGAACTGGATTACAGAAGTTCCAAAGTAGTACCACACAAAGTACTATCGCATTATTGAAATCGAGCTGTCTTCGTGTTATTTTTACTTATCATCTTTCGGTCAGCGTATCAAATATTGCCAGCTCAAAAGGCACTACACATGTACAATTGGCCAACACTTGAGCTAGCAGTACTTTATCAGATATTTGGTACTATATAGTACCAATTGTGTTGCATTGGCTTGTGTTGCTTGAGCTGCTGCCTTCGAGCGAATGTGTTTGGTTTTGGTGGACGACGCGCGTTCGACACGTTCCCACGGTCGGCCGCTATCTCCGTCGCCCACGCGACACTCGCGCACGCTCTATCTCTCACCCGGGTACCACCGCCCGTTACCGGTACTACCCAATAGAACAGCGTTGCCAAATTATGCAATAATTCCTTAGATTCCGCGATTTTGTATAAACATTATTTGAATAGATTATTGCGTTGTATTTGCAGAGTTTTTTTTTTTAATAAAAAAAAAAGTATATAGCAATGCACTAGATTTCGCACATTTTCTCTACATGTAAAAACTACGAACGCGGCTGTTGAAGAACAACATATTTCTCAACAATTTATCATAGCTGCGTGAAGAAGTACGCCTTAATTTAATAATTTCTAGAAATTTAAGAACAAGCCTTCGTTTATTATATATAATATGTAGTTGATCCGCGGACTTGTTTTGTTGCGGTTTTAAATTTCCGGTACGGATCCTCTTCGGCGCTCGAAAGCGACCAGATTCCAAATTTAATAGTGTCAGTAGTACTATGGTTTGTATGAAGTACGGTCTGATGCCGTGGTATAAAAAAAATTTGGTAAAAAGAAAAATTTATAGGTGGGTCGGTATGGGTGAAGATAGGGACATGTGGTTCTTTTATTATATATAATATTAACGTATAAAAGAAGAAGTAATGATCAAGTCTTTTATTGGTATACATTTTGTAAAGAAATTTCAGTAAAAATTATATTTTCGTAAATAATGTAATTAGACCATGAAATTATATTTTTTCCAAAATGTAGTATTAATTATTTTTTTAGATTTAGATTTGAATGGTATTTAAGAATTCATTTGAAATTACATTCTTGAATCTATATTCGGATACAAAAGCATATAATTTTATGTTCGAAAAAAAAATTTATGTCAAAATTACTACGAACTCAATCAACATTCATCGTTTAGTTCCAATCAATTTTTTTTTCGACAACTATAATATAAAAATATATTTAATCAAAATTTCCAAGGTTTATTATATAATCAATTTATGGGAAATGGGTAAAGGTACTTTCCCAAATAATTTTAAAGCACCTCGGGGACAAATAAGCGGCTTCCTGTATTTAAAAAAAAAAAACAATACAAACCCATCGCTACAAAAGAGGTAAGCAATACTGCAAAACATAAATCTTAAAATCATTCAAGTATGGGGGGGTCAAAACAAAGTCGCATATAAAAGACTGAAGAATCAAATGTTTCACTTCAGCGATCACATTACACATAACCGAAGACGAAAGACAAATACACGGGGTGATACACAAAAGTATTGGTTTTAACAGGCAAGCTGTTTAGTTTGAAGAAGCGTTCCAATATGATTTTAAAGGTACTTTTTGTAACACCCAGTATATTGTTTGATACAGAATTGAGCGTGCACTAATAAAACAAGGGAAAGTGCCTCCTAACTACTAAAATCACCGGCTATCTCAAGACGTACAGAATCTTATGCCAACTTCGAGACGGTAATGTTCATAATAGCGTGGTTTTTCTAATAATGTCTTCAAAGCCATGATAGTACCAAATGACCGGGAGACATCACCACTGAACATTATTCAATGGACTGATGTAAGAAGAACATGACTCGCTCAAGTAGTTCCCACCTCATGGGCAACAACAATGAGCAACTTTCAAATTTGATGAAAAGAATTTTAGATGATTAAAAAAAAAATGAAAACGCCGAAAAAATCTTGAGGTATAAATTAAAACCGTTTGATTTTTGAATTGTACAACGAATGGGTGCTTCGAACAGGATTTTGATAATAAATTTCGAGATTGGGTCTATTATCAGATGAGTCGATGATAAATTACATTCCCTCCAAGATCTTAATGACAAAACCGTTTCATTTGAGTTCAATAGTTCGAAATGCAACAGTTGTTTCTGCACTTATGTATTATGCTGTCATGTTAGTTGGCTTGGGGAATAGTTAGTTCTCGAAGGTGATTTCGAATTTGCATTCCGCGATATGAAAATGCCGGGAAAGAACGTTCCACGCGAGCTTTGCAATATACCGTAGATGTTCTGCAGAGAAGAAGTCATCCTCTGGCAGAAAATATTTTGAAATTTTCGACTGATTTTCTGCTAAGGTTTTACCACGCGGTTATTGTGGACTCTCATTTGAAAAATTTGAAAAAATGATTTTCTTTGTTATTTATATGAGAAATGGTCTTATGGTACGACGAAAATCATTCTCGAAGTGACGAATGAACTATACAAAATCGAACACACCACATGCCAGAGTTCAACCATTATCATCTTGGGACCTGGGCACATTCGAAGGAGGTGTTTCTAGGCACGTTGGCGCTGAAGATCCACTACAAGAGATCAACTTGCGTTGTATTGCTTGACCGATAATATGAGCTATGATGAATAGGAGACCCGGTACACGCGCCTCGGGTACTATTTAGACCACGAGTCTCTCTGGCTCTTAGTGCTCACCTCGAGAGCAATACCATATCATCAGAATACCCAGTCGTAAATTAATGCAAAGGTATTAACACCATTTGAATGAAACATTGATGTGCAAAAGGAGATACGTTTAATGGTACGTGGAAGTTGGAAAGAAGTACGTAAAATATAATATTGTAAATTGAGTGTAGTATATCTTAATCGTTTTGGTATTGACTTTTGTTTGTTATGTTTGTCGTAAACTATCATTTTAGCTGTTTTTCTTGATATATATTAAAGATGGCGATCTTCAGAATCTGCAATGGAACGCTTTTTCAACGTCTTCGTTAATCCCACAGTAAATTCAATCAATTATTTTGTTTTCTACCGACGTCAAGTAGTCATACCATGAGGCTTATTGAAATATCTTGGATAATTCTTCTCATTGCTTCAAGAAATGTTGACAATGTTGTAAGTACGATCATATTACATGGTAGAGCGGCAATGTCGATACCAGTTTCTGTGTTATTTTGTTCGGGACAACACGTCCTTTTTTAATCAATTTAATTAGACCATCATGATACACATCGATGGTAGAAGAGTGAAATTGCAGCTATGCCTTCATTAGTAGCTTAATCAGAAGACGACGCATTCTATAAATCTCTTTATTTACTACCATCTTAGGTGAATGGTTGTACCGAGAATTACCTGGTGTATGGTACGATCAAGCTGGCCACTTACGCATTGACAATAAATTATCTCATGTAATTATAAACGACATTTCTAATTATGCTCTTATGGGTATAAATCCTCGAGCACATTTTTAATTATTATGCGAAGGGGTAATATAATAAATGAAACATTGAAATCCGATAATGAAAGCCTTTCCTGGTAGGTAAATTGCCTTGGGAAATACATCTTTCAAGTACTTTTACCATTACAATCTTTCATTAAATCTAATTAGTCCTTGCTCAGCGATGGACCCTTGAAGTACTCTCATCTTGGCATCATTCTAAATGCAAAGACACAAAGTTTTCCATATATACGATCAATCAATCAAAAACAAATAAAAACTTCAACAGATTATATTTTAATTTTTATATAAGACAATTACAAAGTAATGTAGTTATGCAAATTTTCATCTTCCATATTTAGTTCCCCGTCTTCCGTCAAATTAATCTAAGTTAAATGATGACAAATATGTCGATAATACTCAACTAATTGACGGGCTATCTATCATCAGCAATTTTGACCTGGAAACGGGCGTAAAATTCGTACGCAGATAACTCACGATTATAAGTACTAAATTGAGGAATTAAAAGTTATAATCAAATAAAAAATACACCATGAAAAATTAAGACACGAAAGTATTTAGTACCTACAAAAGAAAAGAATAAGATTGAAAATATGATGAATATGAAGACGTTTCGTTTTTTTGTTAAGATAGACTTGGAAATGGTAAGAAAATTGTTGATTGAAAGTATCGAGTTGAGAAAAGGTGAGGATAGATTGAACCATTCCGTTGTCAATAAAAAAATAGTTTGATAAGTCATCGACAGCATTCTTCGCGCATACAAAACTAATAGCCGAAATATGAGCATTATTCAAGATTGTCATTCAACCAAGTAATAAGAGAAGTACTCAACTAAGTTAAAAAAAGTTTTGATTAATAATCATAGTCACAAGTTAGAAGAAACATTTTTTGAACGTAGGATTTCAGATGATACTGCAAAAACACTAAAAACTCAGAAAGGGTAAATCGAAAAATTATAGTATTAGAATTAGATTAGAGGGATTTCGAGGATTAGACACAACGTTACCATAAAAACTAAACAAAAGATCAAACCATCAATGTAACGCACCACAAACGCACATGTGCTGTTGTATTTTGTATCTCTCTTCATGTGAAGTAAGAAGAAGACACGGTACGAATAATCGAAGAACAACACAACAGCAAAAAAAACGCGTTTAGTTGGCTCGAGGCAATGAATGAAGTTGCCGGGTATATCTTCGCATGGGCCTCCTCTTGGGTCCACTACGACTCATCTCTGTGCGCATAATAATAGTTAGTTCTCGTAACCGCCGTACGGGGGGCGTACCTCTCGAACGGAACATGCAGCACCCAAGTAATGTTGGCTAATCTTAAAGCAATTGGGGATGTCCAAGTCGACGATGTGATTCTTCAGACGAATCATCAATTACAGGTACATTGCCGCAGAAATTTAATTTATGATTTATCCATCAAAAGATAGGAGTTTTCAACAACAGGAAGATCGATAAAAAAAATTATAAATATTTGCAAATGCCTTTTGGCCAGCTCCTAATTTCCTTGTAGTAGGAGTACTTATTGCATCCACGCACGGTACTACATACAAATATACGTGTGTGACCGTCCTTAGGGCGCAAGAACATCTTCTAGCTTTGCGTCATGTAAAATTGTTGACCATTCTGTACCAGCGGAGCAATTCCAACATGTAGCATCGTAAGTATAGAGAATAGGAGTATTAAGATAATGGACAGTTTTGTCTCAGATTAAGGTCGGCAGTTCCCAAGAAGTAACATGAGAATTACAAGAAGTAGCAGTACCTTATGGAGAGGAAGACTCACTTACTACAGCATAAGAAATATTTCCACGTAAAAGTAAATAAAACACTTCGAAGTTCAACAATTGTTATAGCGCGATTAACTGGAAATCATTTGGACGAAGATAATTGCTAATTGTTCTATTGGTACTGTTATATATAAAACCTCTGCCCACACAGTTTATAGGTCACAACAAAATTGCTGCCGTCGTTGCTGAGATCAATTTGATTAATGAGCAGGGCCATTTTACAGGCAAAGAAAACCGACTACGTTTCAAATAGCAATCATTATTAAAAAGTACTACCAATTCGAATATTATTTAGAGCCGTGGCACTGATCTCTAAATGCGGCATTTAAGTGAAATACATCCACAAAATACTCAATTAATCAATCGTACGTTGAGGAAATTCGATGTTGATAATTTCATTGATTGAAGTGGTACCTGGTAGGACTGGATGAAGAAAAAAGCTATTATAAAGAGAAGATGAGAAGTTATAAATATGCTAATATCTTTCGGTCGTATTGACGTTCCTTTTGTCAGTACTGCGCTTCTTCAGCTTGAGATTTTACCATCAGCAGTGATGGTACCTCGGTATATAGGTACTCAACAAGTTGTCTTCTTCAAAATGTAATTTATTATTACCACTAGCTATCAACAACAACATTTCCATAACATACCAAGTCGTACAGCACAAAAAAATATTACATATTTTTATATTACTGCTTTGATGGTGGAGGGAATTGGACACGCAGTATAATTTGGTACTCCTATATTAGAATAAAATTCATTTCGTGCCTTGCCCGAGCGTACTGAATCTGATAAACATATTGAATATGTTCGAGTGTCAAAACATTTCGTCGAATCTCAAAAGGTGATTGTTAGATGGTAATGGAAAAGATGTACTCATTGCAGGCGAAAGAAAATATGATTTATGATATAAATTACCAAATAACGTACTACCTAGATCATACAATCTCTCCTATACCAAAAATAATTGCATCAAAAGTTATTTTTTTTGCTACTGACAAATTATATATCGGTCCCTCGGCAAAACGACACTTCTTCAAAAGTTCTGATACCAGAAGCCGAAGAAATGGAATTCTGCATGCGATAGTTTTTATAATCAAGAATTTCTTGTCTTCGATCGTCGAATTCGCTCAATTCAAATCAAAGTCCATGGAGCAGCTTCAAGGCGCAACAGATGGAGCAACTAAGAAGACCTAAGAAATCGAATCAAATTGATGCGGTCAAGCACAATGGACACACTCATCATTTGTTTGGATGTTAGACTTGGGATAAAGCAGCGCAAGAAGACAGCAAATGCAAGAAAAGCGGAATTCAGACTGTCCAAAATTTGTAAATCATTTTAATCACCAGAGCCATATATTTAGCACCGTTCTAGTTCTTAGAAGCTTTTCAATTGAAAATTCAAGTTGTGGGGACAATGAATTTATGTACAATAGCGAAGCAATTCAACGGTTTTTTTAATCAAATTCGAGAAATATAAAGAAAATGTTATCTTCGAAAAAGAAGAAACCACGATTTCTTAAAGTAAAGAATCTGCCATAATTATGGAGCCCCCTTTATACTTTTACAATACATTCTTTGGGACCATACGGACACGGCCGCTCATCGCTCAGTCGAATGTTCTTTGCGGCCCAAGAAGAAGCTGCTGGTCTCTTCGTCGAGCGGAGCGATCTTTGGACACTGCTCTGCGCGGCGCGGGAGCACAATACAAGACATCTCATCAAGGTCACCCATAACGTGTAACAGCGGCCGGTAAAAGGCCCACAACACTCGGATTACAAACAATATCCACCAGAAGACGAACATCGGTCCATTGTCTATGCGCTAAGCTTTGGCCAATACACCGTAGATATGGAGAGGTGAAATGACCATACGATTACGATGGCTGTAATGATAATCAGAGAATCACGAGTAGATTTAGCGCTAGCTGGCTTTTTTTATGGGCGCTGAATCATAAAAGTTTTTATTGCCTCCGAAGAGATTTTAAGATTCAGATTACCGATTTGATGAATAAAAGAAACGGAGAGATTTGTTACGAGAACTATGGAAACCTTTGAACTGCATAATAAAAAGAAACCTTTTAACATGTGATTTTGAAGAATTATTGGTTGAATGCACAACAGGAATTTCGTAATTTAATCGAAAAGAAGCACACTTTTCAAGAAAAGGTAACAGCTTTAGGCAAATTGAATTGCATTCAGTACGTAGTTGGGTGTGTATAACAATGTGTGATAGTCCAAAACCATCACCAAGAAGAAATTAGGCATAATCCACTTGCAAACAAGGAAAAAAATCGTGCATACAAAATTACAAATACATAGCTGTTTCGAAAAAGAAGATTCCAAACCCAATTACGAACTTGGATGATTTTTGATGGTTCTTCATCGTATGTTTTTAGTACTAAAGCCAATGACCACAATAACTAATCAACCAAACTTGCAAGTTGGACATATGCTACATATGTTGGACAAATCCATTAGAATGTATTACAACGTTTGTTCACGAGGCTTGATTACATACAGAATTAGACATTGTCTTTATTATAGAATATGGCGCTTAGTACGTACAATCTCGCTTCATTATTTCTAAATGAAGATATACGAGGAGCGGTACCACGATCCCACACATGGCCAATGGTGAATTTCATACGCGAAAACTTCATTTCAGGAACCATTTGGGATATAGCAGATTTTTAAATGTTAATGCTAAATTGAAGCGTTAGCAGGATGTCTTAAGTACGGATTGCAATAAATCCTGGTTATTACGAGAAATTTGACATCTCCAATCATAAGTACCAGCAAAGTACTGCTTCCTTTAATATACAAATTAGCACGACAAAACAAACTATAAGCGCAAAGTGAACTAATAGCTCGTAAGCAAGTGGTGTAATACGCTACTGGATGGTTTACAACTATGGATTACTAGTCGTAATAAGTTGTGAATTAATGACTACTATGCGTAGTACCGTGGTACGTTATATAGTACTCCAATGGTGTAATGTACGCCAAATGAAAATTAATTAGAGAATATTAATTGCATTGGAAGAACTGCAAGTAATCAACGGTGCTGGTTTGTATGCGATAGTGTTCTGGTACGACAAGTGGTACTGACTTGAATGCCCAAATAAAAGAATGAAGAATGTTACAGAACTTCCACTTGAACAAAAATGTTACTGAGCAACACAAACAAAAATACTTAAACATATTCTAATATAAATAAACTCATTGATTCAGTACCAACTTTATTTACTTATGAAACAACGAGAAAGTTGAATTCAATCCTTCGAAAAGCTATTATCTGCTCTTCGAATATACATAAAACTGTCGTAAATAATCGGGACCATCGACAAAAAGTACTGAATCAAATTACAACACGCTTCAAACTATGCATTTTCTCATTTGGTATTCATAATACGAAGAGTAAGCAAGCAGAGGACGACTGATCGGGCAGTATCCGTGTATAACAGCAAGAGACCCGTTTCAAGAGTACTCGGTGTAATATAACCTCTCTTGGACTTGGATAATATTGGTATATTATCGAAAAATCGGACGCCAAACAAGAATTATTTAACAAATTAAAATAGCGTAGTACCATGGGCGATGGTACCTCGCCGTAAAAGTAAAGAAATCGAATAATGAATAACGCGTGGTTAAAATTGCAGTGTAAAATCTATTATGTATTTGTTTTTAAAAAATCTTCTTTTAACTGAACATCAAACTGGGGATTTAGCGATGGCAAAGTGTAGGTCACTTTGAGGACCTAGTTCGTAGTTCATTTTAATGTACCGTTCACGAACTATAGGTCGTGAACTACTAACATCTTTTTTAAATGAACTAGTTCACGACCTATATAAAATACATCTGCAAATAACCTCCTTTTTTCTCAATATTAAATAGTAAAAAAATAAATAAATTGAAATATTACAATACTTATTTTGAATTGAGAATGATGAAGAAAAAACAACAATGTTTATAATTTATACAAAACATATATATGTATAAGGAAATACAATTTCGTTCCGTTCACCAACATTTTATCACATAAATGTTAGTACTGCTATTGGTACTGTATATGTAATGTATACTATACTACATCGTTTACGAGCCGTTGTGATTCACGAACGGTTTAATACACGACGGGTTCAGGACCTAATACAAGCACATCAATAAATACACCGTTCACGAACTAGGTCATGGTGACCTATAGGTCGTTGCAAAATATCGTCACAGTACGCCCGTCATTTGATTGAACGGTTCGCGAGTGAACTACACATCGCTACGGGGATTGCATTATTCTTCTAAATCTAAAAAGTCTACGTCACCGGTACAACTTCAAAGTACAACACGGCGCAGTACTTTTCTTTGTGCAAACGGAAACCGATATTTAGGCAAACATATCGTTGATGCATTTATGGGCATTGTTGACTTTGTATAAAAGTTCGTTAAGCATATTTGGACGGTGTATTGTACAACAATTTGATGTTGAATGTACTCGTGGTACCACCAATTTTTAGAAGAACATAACATCATATTATAATTTTTATTTTTGAACTCTTAACTAAATGAAATCAAATAAATAGGACTAAAAACGATTTTTTTTTTTTTGTGTGTAAAAGTACTCACCAGTTGGACAGTCACAGGTGTATGTGTGCTTATCACGTTGACGACATTGACCGCCATTTTGGCACAAACTTGGTTTGCAGGGGATGTACTCATTTTCACAGTTTTGACCGGTGTAACCTTCTTCGCAAGTACATCTGCAATGAAAAAAAAAATTATTTTCCCGAAGACATTTATAATAGATCTATCAAAGTACATAGTACCATTTTTTGAACGCATATGCAATCTAATTTCATATAGCTAGGAACATGTAACAACATGTATATAAGTATTTTTTGTTCGTATTGTAGGAAAATGAAGACATAAAATGACCGGTACTACTTTTACATGTACTAACAACGTTTTGAACTAGCATTCTGATTACTTCCTAGAACACACTCCGCATCTTGTCATACGTCCGCATAATTATCGAAGATAAATGAAGTACTCATCTTGGCAGTACCGCATTCTACAAAAAGCGCGATTTTCATTTAAATTTAATAAAAAATAATAATAGCAGCCCACGAACAAACTGTAAAAAAAAAACAGTTTCTTCATGTTCAGCCGAAGAAGAACCGGATCCATTATCATTGTTGGGCCAACTTAATGGCCCTTCGAACATAACATTAGTACCCCCAAGTAAGTGTATTCAATGCGGCAAGAAATAAACAGGCACGACATAAAGGAGTCTCGTTGTCTCTTGGACCAACAGTTGGCAGTTCTTGTTCCCTGTGTTATGATGGTTCGAAACATACGATTGCTTCGCAGTACGAAGTAGTACTGTGAGTGACCTCCTCGGGTTAAAGTGGAAATAGACACTTGTTATGTCGTTATGGCGCGCAGTTATAGTTGTTACTGAACCAGAGCACCGCACCGAGCGCATTCTTGATTCTTTGTCATCATCAAACCTCTGCACGAGTACCGAGAAGTACTAAGGTACTATTCCCGTGGAGACCGCGTTACATATAACAAGTCTCATTTCGAGATTTCGTAATACCATTAAAGCCAGTTATTACTACTGAGCTCAGTCCATAAAAAAATATTCCATCACTCTAAGGTCTACTACATACATACATCCCCCCCTTATGCTCCGCCTTCTACAACTAATCGCATATTCTATTTAAAAAATATGTCACGACGATTATGTTATTTTTTTAGGAATCTCACGCGTACGCTAGAAATGTTATGTATAGAAAAGAATAAAGCCGTTTTTTTTTTCGGGACAGGTACTTTTTTGGTTTGTAATTGTGCATGCACGGGCTTTGAATTTTACAAACGTGTGTCTAAGTTGTTCTTTTTAATTTACAGGCACAGCAGACAGCGAAGAGATAAAAGGTGTAATAATGGACCGTGCTGTAAAGGTAGACACACTTTACTGAACAAATAAAAGATGGTCCCAAATGTTTAGACAAATGCTGAAGAAAAAATTACAAGGGATGCGTTTTTATTTTATTTTATTAGTACATTGAAAAATGCAGTAGTCGTACTTTTATTTAAAAATGCTTGTTTTTTGTTTGGTGAATTGAATATTCTTTCCATTGTTGTTTCAACAAACATCGGGTGTTTTTTTTCCATCTTGTGGTGGGATTACAAAATTCTTTTTTCATTTAATTTATTGCTTCACTTTATATTATTTATGTGGCTTATTTTAAATGTGAGGATACAAAGTACCTGTTCTGCAATCTGCAGAGTACTAACGTTTGTAACTGTGGGATTTATGATCTATACTAGAATTGTAATTGTGCTATTGCAATAAATTATATTTTCATATAATAATGGTTTTGTATTCCATACATAGGTAGGTGGGTGTTCTACTTTAGAAAATATTCTAAAATAATAATAAAATCATCAATAGAAATAATTCCAAGAAGTTGTTTCAGATATTTTAGAGTTACGTAGAATGTTTTTGTTAAATTAATTGAAGAATTATTTTAGCATGTGAAGATATTTTCTTTCATGTCTCGTCAAATATCTTCATTATCTTAAAACATCTTATTTTATTTCTACTTCAATATAAAAATTAAAATAATAGTTAGATGATATATTTTATTGAATATATTGATATTCAGAATTATAATATCTCAGCTCTTGCAAATTTTTATTACATCTAATATTTATTGAGTCTTCTGGCGATTTGTGTAAAATTTTATAGGTCATTTCGAAAAAAACATTGAAAATTTGTTAATTATTACAATAATGGAAACATCAAAGAAAATAATTCTACAAGACTTGTCAAAAAAATCTACTTAAAAATATAAAATCTACTTAAAAAAACGATCTCAATAAAAAATTATTGGGTTTGTAAAAATAAATTGTAAAATGAAAAATAAATTCCTCCGCTCTTCGGTTGCTTTTTAAACATTCGTGCGGAGTATTAAAACAATGTACATATATAAAAACGTTAAAAATTGTAATTTATATACTCCTTTCACATTACGATTAAATCAAATATAAATAAAAATACCATCCGAACTGACATGTCCAATTTTTTTTCGAACGCGGATATAATAAAAACCAGTTCTTCTGGCACAAGAAACGTTAGTTTTTCAGCTATAAATTTATAACAATTCATAACTTCGAAGAATAAATAAATTAGTTGCACTTGCTGCACGAAGCGTTGGAATAAAATAAATAAAACACGTCATAATTGATTTGTTATTTAAATAATTGACGCATAAACGACCATGCCCTGGGCAAGGTCTTCATGAAACATTGGACGCAGATTACTAGAGACAATTAAATCGAGCGATATTCAAATGAATGACTAATTGTACAATTGTTAAATGGATTTGAATAAAATAATTGCAATTATCGAGCCGGAACTACTGTAATTAAAATATTGTTTGATTGATTGTAAATATAGGTATTAATATTATAACTTATGCAAATTAGTAACTGTATTTTCTGCGTTTTAATTATTCTGTTCGTTAAATATATTTTTTTTTATTCTTCGAAAAAAACCTCTGTAACTATGATAATTAATAATCAACTAATCAGCTAGGTGATTTACAATAATTTTACAAAACTGTAGTACACTGTTTGGATTTGCTGAATGTTGAAGTATGAGAAGATTTTCTTGTTTTATGTAAATTTTAATAGGACTCGACCAATTTGATGAAGAATCCAGTGGCTTATGGACAACACGAGGCATTTAGTGGTTAATGTTAATCGAACTAGCCTTGAGATGTTACCTGCTTCTTCAAATCGAATAAATTAGTGTCAAATTACAAAAAAAAATCCAAATTGCAAAATATGTTAAGAAGATGCTGACCAGAAGAAATATGTTTTTAAATTTTACACACGTCTTGTAGTAATACAATAAAATATCTAAAAAAAAAAAATTGGCAAAAGAATGCGGAGCTTTTAAAAAAGGCGAAAATTTTTGCAGAGTCTTAAAATACAGCACGTATATACAAACAAACTTGGTGCGTTGAAATTTTATTTTGAATCAGCTTTATTCCGCAAGACAATAAAGTAATCATTTTCAATCGGGTCTAATTATTTTAAATTGCTCGCGCAAAGTATAAATCCATTTAAGAATTTTTGCAGTGGCGGTTTTAAATTGGCAAGTCAGCAAGTGCAATGAAACAATCGCATATGTGATATGTTTAAAATGGAGCACTCGGTATGAATTAAAATGATTTCTGCGAAGCGCGGATGAGAGAAGTCTTCTTAAAAGCGCAAGTACGAAAAATAAGTACCTCAAAGAATTTGCACAGTATTACTTTGAAAGCTTTTGAAGTGCTCGGGTATTTTTTTGTTTTGTTCAATTTCTCTAGTTTTACTTTTACATTTTCTCAGCTTGAGATAAAAACATGTCATAAGCTAATAAAGAGTCTACGCGGTGAGATAGTTTTTTTTTTTATCGGTGTGTGTGTGTGTGATTCTTTTTGTTACGACATTTAAGAGATGCGATTTTATTAAAATATTAATTGTTCAAATAATAATGGCAACAGTTGAGCGGCCATTGTTGCGTGAATCTTCATTAGATAGCGAAGGAGAAAAAAATTGAAAGTAATGTGCTAATTATTATAAATTATTATAACTCGGAGAATCACATGGGAAGTTCTGAAGAAATGGTACATTGTTATCCAATAGAAAAAATATATAAATATGTACACTGGAAATAAAAATATCGGTATTATTTTTGTGTTTTAAGAAGCAATTTGACAATTATATCTCGAAAATGTAAGATTTTTTGCTGATGATTTAAAAAAAAAATTCTAACTGTATGCAAATTATTATTAACCTATTGTTGCAAATGTTTATTAGTGTAACAATATAACCAACTCCAGTTCACTTACATAAATTATAATAATTTATTAAAAGGATTAAAAAACTTTCCACTTGAATAAATACCGTTACGTTAAGTTTATGAAGAATTAATTTTAACGGTTTAAAAAACTAGAACAGTTTAGTTCTTAAATTTTTTTTTAAATATTGTATGAAAAAAAATACTTTCAAAATACTTATTAGTATACTTTATTAATATTTTAGCAAATTAAGACACAAAGACGGGCAATTATTTAAAATTTTCGAACTTTTCGAACTTCTCCAATTCGCCATTTTTTAATATAATAAATTGTTTAATTTACTTTGATGTATAAGAAAATTGTTATAAAATCACTCTGTATAATACGTGCCAAAACACATATGGCATTTTAAGAAAATTGACCTATGCGAATCAATTTTTCTTTGAAGAAATCAATCCAATCTCCTTTTGCGAGACATTTACTTTGGAGTTAGATTATAAATGTCTGCACGCTTCCGAACTAATTAATAATTTGTAAATTGTTTACTTATACAGGTGCTCTAAAAACAGGAAATTCAATAAGGTACTACCTATGTAGAAAATTACTTCGGTTTAATTGGAAAAGAAATTGTTAATCGTAAAATTAAAACCGATTTTAAAAGAAATTGAAAATTGTCAAAAATTGAGGTTTGTGAGATATGAACAGCACTGTAAATTTTTCGATTCTTAACAGACATAATCTCGAATGATTTCGTTAAAATTGAACAATAGAATCAACGTTCAAAAACACATTTATCATAATCCATTCTTTATTTAATCCATTAATTGGAAGCAGCACGATTTATTTCAATTCGAATCGATAGATCGATCCAACGGATCGATCTATCGATTCGATCTGACATGTCAATAATCAGCGTGACATTGACAGTCGCGCGCGCGCGCGCGCGCGCGTGTGTGTGTTTTGTCTATCAGCCGCAGCTCAGGCCACTTTGTTCTTCATCTGTACCTTCTTCCATCTAACATCTCCCAGCGCATCTAATAACGATTTAACGGTCCGATAAGTTGATCCAATCGCTATGGCACTTTAGCTATTGTGATTATCCAATAGCTCCGCCAAATCTAATTAATATTACTGCACCATCATCATTGTCTCAAGAGACTAAACATTGCCGTTTGCGTTCCGTGCGATCTCTTCGCGTAGTCTCATATGTGAGAAGATTTATTTACTGCATCGACAATATGCGATTGGATCGTAGAAAATAGCATCTTGTAAATTTCGGTACTGCCCGAGCTATAATTAAAACTGGTAACTACTGGAGGTACCAAAATCTTGGTATTACCCGAGGTATTAAAAATCTTGGGGTACCAAACTCTTGCTATTGCCCGAGGTATTAAAAATCTTGGGGTACCAAACTCTTGCTATTGCACGAGGTATTAAAAATCTTGGGGTACCAAACTCTTGCTATTGCCCGAGGTATTAAAAATCTTGGGGTACCAAACTCTTGCTATTGCCCGAGGTATTAAAAATCTGGGTACTGCCCGAGGTATCAAAACTTCTTGGTTTAAATATTTGCAAAATTAAATAGTGGGAATAGTTAGTAGGAAAGTTAAATAGGAATGTAATTGTAGTCCCGCAAGAGAAAGAATGTATCAAAAGTAAAAAGAGCGTTTCTAATTTCTTCAGAATGACCTAAGGGCATCTCTGCTAGGAGCACGTCGAGAGTACCGTGTAGATTCGTAGTACTTATGTGATGACGCAGGCAGCGATCTTCGGATGTATGAAATTCTTTCGTTCATTGTACCATCGCGGCGTTTCTACAGAAGAACTGTTGCATGCACCGCGATGCAAGTTCTGTAGCAGCAACAGCAGCTTGATCACGTTGGTAGAGTTGGTTCTTGACCATTATTGGACATATGAGATATCTATTGTATTCTGTTGATGATGTTGCATCGAATGCACACTAGCCATTGTGTCGAAGATTCTGAGCAACGTTCGCTTCTTTAAGAGATTCGAACGTTAGCTGGTAAACAAAAGGAACCTGTTGTGATAATGGAAAGTTTAAGAAAAATTTAGAATACCTCTTTTAGTACCACCAGTATAAAGAAGTACTAGCCATGTTGCTTAATAGACGAGCTGTTGATTACAAGTTATTACTATCAAAGGCTTTTAATCAAATCTCGATGGAGTATAAATTAATAATGGGTAAATTAAGATCCTATGGAGTTTGACGAGAAGAAAAAAAATGTTAAAACGTGTTAGAATATGCATATTGCATTACACAACACAAAAGGTTTTTTTTTGTACTAGTGCAAAAATGCTAGATATTTAATTCGCCACTGGCGGCAGCACCAGTCGTTAGATAAACACAGTCATAGTCAGATAGTCAGAAATAGTGAAAATAAGTGATTACATTTTTTTAATATAATATAAAATTTAGGTGATAGTTAACTTTTGAAAAATAAAGATATTTCACTCAGACTAGAGGTGCTTTTCATATTTCGTACGTGTTAGTTAAATCTTTGAAAAATAATTATAGGCGCGTCATACAGTGTTAATAAAAGGTACTATCATTTCTTGTATGAGTTCACATTGTGTTAGTGCACTTGAAGCTATAAAAAATAATTCATCTTGGGTGACCATAAATAATACGTTTTATAATAATTGAAATTGCACACCAACCCATACGTAGCCATGGAGGAAATAATGATTTATTTCGAAATGAATTAGTAATAGTAATTTCTATAGATAAATCCAATAATAGAATGAAAATAATATACAGACCTTCCCCCAAGAATGTGAATTAGGCCTACGACTTTCCATGATATAGAAAAATATATGTTACACACCAATAAATGCCTACAATCGATTATTTTTTAATCCAATATATCGACTTTTCGACATGTCCTCGCACAAGGGTGTATCCTACGGCCATTACTTTTCACAATATACGAAAAAAATACCAAAATACATTTCGCTCATCGATATAACCATTTTTATAGCAAAATTCAATATATCGATTTTTGTGGCATTGTGCCTCCACAGGGGTGTATCTTAGGACCATTACATTTCATGATGTATAAAGATGACCTTAACACATAAGTAGCACTCACGTGTAGCTGCCGTGGGTGTTGTGGCATGTCCCATGGACGCAGGGCTTCTGCAAACACTCGTCGCGGTCGTTGTTACAGCTGGGACCCGTAAATCCAGCGGCGCAACGACATTTGTACGATTCGCCCACGCTCGTGCAATCAGCGCCGTTGCGGCAGGGCTGTGAAGCGCAATGGTCCTGCTTCTCGCAATGTTTACCTGAAAAAAAAATATTATAACAGCAAAATAAGTGAATTGGTTCGAACATTTTTGAAAGGATTAAATTTGTTCATCAATTTTGGAGTGATTTTATATTGATTTGTTAAATGTCTTCATTTATATACAATGGTGGAGCCGTCCGAAATATTTACGAGCCCTGCGAGAAATAAATTATTTAAAAGTGTGATAAAATATTCAATTTATATTAATTTTATGAACATCCTATAATTAATATTCACCATTACATAAATTCGTTCTACATGAATTCCTTCATATATAATGTTTTTTTTCTATAATAATTTAATCCATAGAACTTTATTATCTCCATATAATTTCCCTATTTCGAAACCACTTAGTTTAGAGGAAAGAAAAAACATTTATAGCTTTTAGTGCATTAACGAATACTTTGAACGTTTAAATGACTGAACATTATTTCATTGAATTTAAGAGTTTTAATCCTTAGGCGATTCACTTGATATAATTATACGGAAATTAATTCTCTAGAAATTTGTGGTTTTATGGTCTTCGGAATGATTAATTCGACTAGTAATGTAAAAACTGTTGTTTCTCGAAGAGCAGAAACAAAATAAAAAAATTTAAGTATTCCTCTAAAAAAAATCTCGACTCAAAACATACCTTATATAAGAAAAACAATTAAGATGACAAACCATGACCCTTAATTTTTAAAACAAACAAAATCGTCATTATATGTTCATTGATATTTTCTGCAGGTGATTAAATTTGCGCACTCTTTTTTTTTTTCAACAATCTCCGGAGTATCTCTTTGATATCTCCGAATACCGCGCTTCTTGCGAGTTACCAAATACGACATAGCAAGAGACAAAGTGCATTTTAATCGTTTTAATCGTCTGGAATCGATCATTTTATTGGTAAACATAATCATTATGTGGATTCCGCGGAGCTAATTGTAACGATACCGACCTCTGATCATTACTCAAAACAGATAGTCCGACTCCAACTCACAACACACGAGGAGGTACCACTCGTGGTATAGTACCATCAATTACTCATATTGGATCGAACTAGCGAACGCGGTGTATATCGATATAGTTATTGATTGATTGGCAGTACGTAGCGATCGATTGAAAGATTACCGCAATATCAATTTCTGTGTTACAACAGCTTTGTGGTGTTTCACACAAAATATAGAACACCTCTTAGATCTAGTCGCGATTTCGAAATACCTCAGCAAAAGTTTCAAAGCCGTAATTGGATCGCACCTCGAGAAACTTTGCGAGAAGTGGAAGAACACCGCGGAAATTAGCCTCTTCTCTTTCGATCGTACTACCACGTAATAAATACCTCGATAATTGGTCATGATTTGTGTATGATCTTCTTTCGCTCCGTCGAAACATAGATCCATCCAAATTTGGTCATGCGTGCATTCTGTTGGCCCAAAATGCTTTCGTATCGCCATACAAAAAAAAAAGCGTATCGGGAGTATTTTTCGGGCATTATAATTGTAATTGCTGGTAATTTGTTGTGTGCCAAGGTACAAGTATGTTGCATAACGGTTCTAGAAGACTTGGAAGCTGGAGGATGGTTGCACGATGAGCAATTTATTAAATTCTGAGATTTAGAATTGCCGCTTGCTGTACGGACTTAAATTTGCTACTGTTTTATCTTTTAGCTACTCTAAGTTGTAAAATAAACGATAAAAGTACGCTCAATGTTTTATATGCAAAAGGAAGAAGGAAGGAAGAAGGGATTAAAATATATTTAACGCAATATACATCTTCGCCTCCTGCTTTTTTATTATTTTTCTAATTAAAATAATATTCAAATTACTTTGGCTTATTTCATTTTAGCATCGTTTTCCTGAATGTTCCTTAAGAAGCAATTATATAATCCAAAAGTATTTGAAGCAGTTAAAACATAAATAAGGCGTCCAAAAATCGAAACGAAATGTAGCGAGACAATAGAAAACTTACCCGCATATCCTGGGGCGCATCCACATTGATATCGGTCCAGAGCCTTGAGGCTGCACGTGCCTCCGTTGAGACAGGGCCGACTGTCGCACGAGTTCGCAATGGGTATCTCACATAGTGAGGCTGAGAATCCCAGGGGACAGACGCAGGTGAAACTGGGCGAACCGTCCGCATTCAGCCTCACCTGGCAACTGCCCCCGTTCTGACACCGGGGCCCGGGACCCGTGAGACAGGGGTTCAGGTGCTGGCAGTACTCACCGACGTACTTCCCCGTACAACTGCAAATAAAAAAGGTGTGCCGTTAGTTGATGTATTTTTACGATTTGGCTGCGATTGCTTCATATTTAAGATATTTATTTGAAAGGTACTGGTTCCAAGTTGCCTTTTTGATAATTTGTGAGAAAAACGGTTGAAAAGAACTGTTTGTTTGGAAATCGAGCTTTAAACTAAGAAATTAATTAATCCAGCTCACATGGATGAAGAGTCCTCCAAATATGATATTCATGTCAGAAATGGTAAATCATTTCATTTTATATCATTAAAATAGCCAACCTCACGCAAGAATAAATTCTTTGGCTGGCAATACCAGAAGTCTTAAATAAATTAAAATTATGTAATCTGCCCAGAAAAAAATAATAAACAAATTGTTGGACGCGAAAATCACCAAATCAAACTTTGAAAAATTAAAATTGCCTTTTTGAGCAAATTTTTCGTCCAAGATGCTAGAGGTACCTTCACATTATTAATTTATTGTTTTGGTATTTCTGGTATCTGATATTCATATTAATAACTGCAGCAATATAAGAAAGGTACAAGTTCAATTGCGCCTGTTTACATTGCTGATAAATCAACCCGTTTGTATACACTAATTCCTTATACAGATATGATATCAACATGCAGGAACGGAAAAGGCGAAAAGCGCATAACATCACTCTTCACTGAGCAGCTCACATCAAACGTACTACTATAAGAAAGAAAAGTATAGTTGAGGAAATGCCAGTTGGACTTGAAGTGTTAAGCGAAAAATGGATGAATTTTTCCCGGAAATGCGAAATAAACAGAAAACTATGAAAGTAGATGAACTGAACTTAAAAAAATTGAAGAATCCAAAAGATAAGTTTGAAAATTATAGCCAACATCGGCTAAATTGTTAAAATCAATTCCACGATCAAAATCTGCAGTATACCAACCTAAGTTTATCCACATATAAAACCAATTTACCATACAAAAACCAAGAAATATCTTCCATATATATTCTATCTAGCGTGCAGAATCTTATTCTAGCCAATATAATTGCATACCAAATAGTAGTTTAGGCTAAACTTTATAGTTTAGCGTTTATAAGCTAAACAAATATCGCATAGACTTAGCTTCAAATATTTATATAAACCAAAAAAAACTGAATTGCCCATTCATTTGTAATTTTTTCTTTTTGTTACTCCCCATCAATTATGTACAGAACGAAGAAAACCTACGCATTCGCAACGCAATATTATTGGATCGGTTATAATTAGTACTAGTCAAAGGGGCACGATAACTAATGGTACTGCCGTCTGCTATTCCAATGTGTATTTACCAACAACTATTTATTTGTACGTATTCGATGTTGAGTACAATTATTAGCAATGTAGAAGAAACTCGAGGTGTTGCGAAGAATTTTATTTGATACATTGATGCCGAAACACCAATCGCATCTATCGAAATGTCACGATAACATAGTACTACCAATACTAATATAAGCATGTATCAATTCAAAATATATTTTTTCAATCAAATTTTTCGACTAGTTTATATTTAGAAACGTCTTAATATTACTAACTTTTCGAAATATAACTTTTTGTTCGAATTTTTGTTATGATATGGCAACGTTGTGGAAATTTGAACCGGCGTATATGATTGAATCGGTATTCTTTTAGTACTCGCATGTCAGTACCTTGATATTATTAATACAACATAGAAATATGGCTAGTTCTCTTATTAAGACGATAAATGTGCATCAAAAGTACTTCTTTTTAGTTAATGCTACGTAGTTATTTGCATGAAACGATCGAAAAAAGAAATGTTTGTAATCGTAGGACATTTTTTTTTAAAGTATTTAAAAACCTTGACAGGGGGGAGTTGGACAATTTTAAATTGCATTTTAAATATAGAATATCACCCAAATACCGTAACAAGCATTAAGTAGCTAGATGTACATTTCAAGCGCTATGCGCTTGAAATTATATAGTATATTATATATATATATATATTATAGTATATCAATCACGATTCGTGACAGAGGTATTTTAGTTAGTTTTACTTGTGCTACTGAAGATGGGCGCATAGCGCTTGAAATGTACATCTAGCTACTTAATGCTTGTTACGGTATTTGGGTGATATTCTATATTATAATTTAACACCGTAGTGATAATTTTTAAAATGTATTTTAAACTTCTAGAAAATTGCTAAAGAGATTTACACGTTAACGCCCTTCATCTTCCGCAATGTTAATTTTGCGAAAGTACTTAATTTTATCGGTTATGTTGTGTTATAAAGTAACTTTTCTGCATTTACAACGTATATTTCTACATCATTCACTTGCCTTCTGCTTCGGGGCATTCAAATATTCGCTGTTTTATCAACACAAATGAAAACGAACATGTGCGCGTTGCAAGTACCAAAATAACTATATCATGTGAAAATATGGGAACTTTCATTTTTTATTCAACAACAAATTCCTAGAAATATATATAATAAGAAAATAAAAACACGCCGACAACGAGATAAACCATCTTCGAAACACATTAATTTGTGTATACAAACTATAATTTGTACCAAATGTACAAGTTTTTTTAAAAATCATCACTACGGTGTTAAATTCTAATATAGAATATCACCCAAATACCGTAACAAGCATTATGTAGCTAGATGTACATTTCAAGCGCTATGCGCCCATCTTTAGTAGCACAAGATAAAACTAAATAAAATATCATATGATAGTATATCAATCACGATTCGTGACAGAGGTATTTTATTTAGTTTTACTTGTGCTACTGAAGATGGGCGCATAGCGCTTGAAATGTACATCTAGCTACTTAATGCTTTAAGTTACGGTATTTTGGTGATATTCTATATTAAAATGTACAAGTGATAATAGATATAATGCAGAACTTTTTAGTTCATGTTATAATATAATTTAGGTTACTTTAAATGTGAAATCCTGCAACATTTTGTCCAGATAATTGAGTTCGACCAAAATGCCCAAGAAAACTTAAAAAATCACATCAAAAAATTCGTCTGTTGGCATTCCAAAAATCTATTGCAAGAGAAAAATTCTCGTCACTTCCTACAGTACCCAATGTGTGGCCCAAACTTAATTAACACATTATCTCATAGATCATCTTAGCACGGGATCAAGAACGATTAGATGTCATTAAACAAACGGTGCATGGCTGCAGCTGAGCAGTACCGGGTTCAGTACGACCATAACCACTGCAGTTGCAGACCAATCACTGCCGCAACCTCCCGATAATACCTCTTCGCTTTGGATGGCACGTTTCTTCTGGTTTCTGTGTTTGTCAGCACTCCTTCACCAACTGGACAAAACTTATATGTAACCTCCTGGTCCTCCTCCCCGTCGATATTAAAGATCCTAACATTCCGCAAGAGCTATACCATATAGTCTGGCGCATATCACTCTCATTCCGATCAAGAGAAACGGCGGTAAGGCGAAGGTAGAGAATGTTTTCTGTTCGAGTAGTAGGTACCACTTCTTCAGCAACCGGGCCATCGAAGGAAGAAGTAATATAGGGAGTGTAGTCCGCTCGAGGTACGATATGCACATTATGTATGCAGTAGATAGTTGATATAAAACAGAAGAGGAACATGCAGCACACGCAACAACACATGTTGGGTTAAAGAGGAAAAAAACGTGTAAATTAACGAAGAATGCATCAAGTTCTGATAAAACAAAAAATAAATTTCTAGACCTCAAATATGTCGGCAATGTTGATGTTCAAATTGTTTTCAATTTGGAATTGTTTGGATTTGCTGCTGTTTAAGTGTATGAAGGAACCACCAGTTGAGTTGGTTGGTCCCCTCACTTGTTGCGGTTATTGGTACCTTCGAGGACGGGTACTATATAAATGTTATCATAAACAGAGCGGCGCAATATATTCTAAATAAAACGTTTTTTATATAATATTTTGAAGAGTCACCCAAAATTTTAAATCACAAAACGGTAATTCAATATCTTCGCGCATCTTTATCTAATCTTCCAGATTGCCAGATAAGTATGGTAGACCCAAATAAGTCTACGAGTACCGCGTGCGCCATGCACGTTGCCACTGGCACCTATCAAACATCAGTATTAGACCGTATGATTCGTGTTGAGAAGAAAACCAGCAGACAGTACTACCGAAGATATCGAGGGATTATAATACCTTTGGGTCCGACCCGAAGAGTAGCGAGAAGACACGTGTGTTTTATATACAAACCCAAACTATTCAAAATTTAATGGCGTGCTCGAAAGAAACGGTACGACATGAAGAACGGATGGCACTGCTATTGTAAATAAATGAGAACCTTACTTGAATATATGATGGCCGTAATCGTAAATATTGGACGCTCTTGAACAAGTGGTTTCGTATCAATTGGAATTTCTTGAACGCAACACCCGGCAAGAAGAATTTATAAATTGAATTCAAATTGAATTTGTACATTCAGGTTTCTTCAATTTCGGAAATTACCAATTTCCAAACATAAACTATTTTTTACTCGATTCTTTTGCCCAACCATAAAACAATAAACCAAAATTTAACTACCCTTTCGTTTTGGCCAATTTGCAAGCTCTCTAATATCGTTTCAAAAGCTTTTGCTGGAACCACTACGAGGATCAGAAGCAGAAACAATGTGATGTGTTTCGGATTCGTTCTGGCTACTTGATATACAAATACAATAGCCGATGGAATATGAACCATGGAAAAGGTAAAGGACGTACGAGCTAAGTGGTAAATGGCCAGCGTTGTCGGATTTACGAAAATTAAAGAGTACCGTGTTTGCTAATAACCGAGCATTCTGCTGGTTGATTTAAACAAGAGTTGTGGTGCTATATACGGCCTGTGATGAATATTTGGTTATAAAAAGGGCCGAAGTAAATACGATGATACAAAAGTGGTTTGGAGTTAATAGAAGTTCGAAAGTTCTAAAAGGCAGGAAAACGATATAGAGTTGTCCCAAAAGTTTTTGCCCAAAACACTAAGTTAAACGAATATTCTTCAATGAAAATAATTGAAAAATTAGTACCCTGTCCTTCTTTATTGGACTTGTTAAAGCATAAATTTGATATTCCATGGAGGGTTGTGTTGTAATATACGTTTCGTAATATTTACAATAATTTGAACAATAATTTTGAACAAAAGCTCTCACATAGATTGAATTAACCACCTCGATAATGTTTGCACCAAGAAAAATCCTCAACTAATTAAAGATGAACAAACAATCTGGTGTATTGAAAACATTTCGTTTTTTTGTTGGTGTAATATTACAATTAGCTTGAACTATAAACGTAATTAAAATTAACAATATTTGCGGTTGAAAAGAAAAATTACGTTATATTATGTGTCTTAGATTGAGAAACGTTTCATCTCCGCGTGTTGAGATTATTTCTAATTAAAGTCTCTAACGAGCTATTGTGTTTTATTAAAAATAATGAGCAGATATTTATTGTCTCACATTACGGATGAGCAATAATGTTAAAAAAGTTTCTCAATATAATAACTATTCTAATTTAGTTGGAAGCGGAACATTTTTAATCAGGTATAAAATATACAAAAAGAAAAACCGACAAAGTTAATTTTCACAGATAATTCTTGATTGCTTAGAAGAAGAATGATGAGGATTGATAAGGGAAATTAATGGATTTCGCTCAAGACAAATTCAATTTCTATTCTATCATTGAAAAATATCCAAAAACAAATTGCTTCAAAAAAACAACCAACCGATATACTAATTAACATCTCAATTCAAGTAAAAACGTACTAACAAACTTATTAAATAATTATCTTTTCGTAATTGCATATAGTTACGTAGTTGTTTATATATCCGTTATTAAATAAAAAAAATTATGTAGTCAGCAGGAAATGGTTGTCGCGTATACAAATTATACATACATTAAGCGCAGAGCACCTTTCTTGCGAGCTACTTCGCGAAGAGATTCTTTTTCTGTGAGAAAAGCTGTTTTTCCAACGGCCCAGCAAGTTGACATCGTTCAAATATGATATTACGAACGAAAGGATAATGATTAGAAGAATATCCTGCTGGAAGAACAACGCTTTTGCCAACAAGGATCTGGTTTAGAACAATTTTGTTTTGGAGTCAAGTAGAAATATGAGGATTTGAGTAAATTAACATTCCAACACTGAACTTGCAAATACTCTTGATCGCGTGAAGTTTTCACGTTTAAATAAAGTAGAAACTCGGTTGATATTGAATAATATATTATGTTAAATGGAAAGAAAAGAATTCCTTGAATTCTTCAATCATAATTTAAATATTTTCAGACCTTCTCATGATTAAATTTTTCTATACCCGTCAGACACCATCTTCACTTTCATTACGCGCTGTCTCGGATTTTTTGTTTTTCTTATTTAGATGTAGAAACCAGTGCAATTTAGTTAGAATCGTGCAAAACTAGCAGACATATCGAATGTTAAAGCCAGGTATATACGAAAGGTATAATGAGGAATATGTAAACTGATCTTCTGCCTTTTTAACATTTTTATATCTACATAATGGCCTGTGTGATTTAAGTTTAGGAGAAGATTGGAATATAAAAATTATGCAAAATTGTATCAGAAATTTTTTTATTTTTTTTTGGAAGATGCGAAGGAATAGTACCAATGGTCATTTTAGCTGGTGTGTATTATACCAACTCTTCTCAATGTCTACAATTCCGATGTTCTGCGTTCGACCACAGCGAAATATTTATGCGTATGCAAAATGATGATTGGAATGTCGGAACCAAGAGCTGCCCGAAGGTCTTGAACCATTTAACAAATACGAAAACTCAGGAGAAATAATGTTTTTAAATAAAAAGAAATTGGGGTAAATCTTCAAATTAGCGAAACTCTCAATTAGATGTTAAAAAATGATTTTTCTGCAGCAGTTTGCAGACGATTTGCAACACTAAAAAAAAAAAAAGAAACTCCAGTAAATTTCGCTTAATTCGACAACATCGCACATACGATTTTGATACAAGGTGATCTATCTGATGGCACCAGATGGAAAGTCCGAAAGAGTCGCGAGATGTTGAACTCGTAATAGTCTCCGCGCCGTATATTTACTAGTTTTTTCTGCGGCTGAAGTATGGGTAAAGGTGCACCGAATAGGCTTACCACCGATCAAGAGTGTGGCAGTACCTATACTTTACCTGTCGATATGAAACGGTACGACCCAACCAGATATTGCTCGGCCCGAAATGAGCTAAGAAGCATTCGAAGAATGACCTTTCACTAACACATATATGCAAGTAAAGAGACGGAACGGTGGTACCGAAAATCATTGATCGATAACGATTAATTGGTGCTGTATAATGAGGTTAGAAAAGCGATATTCTTCAAAGGGATTGGAAAAACTTTGGTGTAGAATTCAAAAAATTGGAATACAATATTTATTATATAAAAGGGTGTACTGAAGATCAATTTATGGTACCTCATCGAAATGGACGAAATGGCAACGGAAAAAATCAAATGCCGTGTAATAAAATATTCAAAAATCAAAATAATTTATGATATTTTTAAACCATACCTTCAAAAAATACGAGGACTACTAAAAGTTTAAAATTGCTTTAGTACTAATTATTTTCATTAGTACGGATTTCAAAAAATAAAATAAAACGACAGATGCAAATGGTACGTCCATTCTGGTACCATTAATTTAATTCGTCTCGTTTCAACTTTTAAGTGAGTCTAAAACAATTATTGTACTTTACAAATTCACCGCACAAGTACTAACTTCTTATTTGTTCTCTAAAATGTCTTTCTGCGGAAAGAATATCATTTACAACTTCATATACGTATCCAAGAACAGAATGCAGCACGAAAAATGTAATAACCGCAATTATTTCAACACAGTAGTACTTCATCATCTCGCAATTACAATTAGTGTAATTAATTAATCTAAGCCGAATAAAGTAGCCGTTTAGTTGGATATTCTCGCTTCTTCTTGCATTTGTAACTTCTTGTCTTTGCGAGAGCAATTACATCGTTGGCTCACCATTTGGAATTCTGTATTTTTGGAATATGCGCACGATTATAGTACTTTTGCTTGGTTCGAGTGAGAGCGAAGAAGGCGCTTGTAACTTAGCCGGGATTAATAAGACTTCTTCAGATTTCTTTCTGGCTCACACTCTGTGGTCGGTGTTATTTACCTGATTTAGTGTATTATATTAATTAGATCTACCGGTACTGATCTGCAGATGGTAAGGTGCCAGGTACTAATAAGCGAATTTAACGAAAAATATTTGTTTATGTGCGCAATTGTTATAATTATCTTAGGAGACGTTTATGCTATGAGAAGTTACTTTAATTGTTTAAAAAAGAGGTGAAAATTGATTGTGCTGGAAACACAAAATAAGTTTTGTTTTGTTTTTTGAAAATTAATTGCAAATTAATGGTTTTTTTTTAGGCTGATTATCTACGATACCTTTTTAGGTAGGAGAAGAAAACAATTTTTTTCGACTCTTTTGGAAATCTTACGATATTTCCCAAGATTTTTCAACATTTTCAAAAAAAAATACATGTATACAAATATTTTTAAATCCCCTCTTTTAGAACTTTTGCGGCATTTCCAAAATCAGAGATTTCACAAAATTTATCAAATGATGTTAATTTTAAAAAAATATTAAATATAATTGAAAAATAACATTTTTTAAATCGACTCATAAGAGTTTCTAAGATATTACATTATATATAGGGTGAATTGATTTAAACATACATTTATTAAATGATTTTTCAAATTCGTCAAACAAACTTTTCATTCGATACTTTGAATTTTGCACGATGGATGATGTTAAAACATTCCACCCGCTATTTTATTAAATGTTGCATTAAATCACCCGGTGTAACCTAACCCTCACATCACAACTTCTTGTATATTACAGTAAATACAAGTAAATATAACACGTCACGATAGGCGTAGGTCATAAGAAATAATCTGAAAGGAAGTTCTGTCGCTGCTCGCAATATTTCAGAATTCTAACTATGAGAACCTCTGAATAGGAAATAATCATGTGTTGGGTCGTTCGGAATGAACCTGCAGTACAGAAAATCGCACCGAAATCGTTCGGTAATTAAGAGAAACACTGCGGAGGACGCTTAGACGAAGTGCAATAATTGGAGAGTTGGCGCAATCAATTTGATATAAACGCGCGAGAAAATGAATTATTTAGAATGTTAGTAAATAAATTGCGAAGTAATCGATGCTCGTAAATTGTGCATAAATGAATTATCAATATAATTAACGTAAGTCGAAAAATTAATAAATTTTTAATTATGAAATTAATAAATTATTAACATTGAAGCAATAATTTGTATAAACTCACTATAGTATGACATTTCATTGCAGGGTACGTAACAACTTAATTCACCCTATTACACCCTGTGAGGATATTGAGGAGGATATGAGAAGAGGTAAAGTAGATTTGGGCTACAGGAAAATTAAGTCACATTTTTCTAAAGTAAAACCAAAGGGTAACATTATATGTGATAAGCAGGGTAAGGAACTCACAGAAAATAAGGAAAAAGCTAGAAGATGGAAGGAGTATCTTGAAGATTTATGTAAAGGTAGGCAGGACATGGAGGAGCTAGAAAGTGTGGAACAGATAGATGAGGATGACTTAGGTCCTAGCATACTTAGGTCAGAGTTTCATAGAGCATTAAATGATTTACGGAATAACAAAGCAGCGGGGATTGATATGATACCAGCCGAATTAATAAAACACGCAGGGGGAAAAATGCAGGAGCGATTATACAGGTTAGTTTGTAAAATATATGAGAAGGGAGAAGTACCACAGGATTTTCAGCGTAGTAGAATAGTAACAATGCCGAAGAAAATAGGAGCTAATTTGTGTGAGAACTATAGGACCATTAGTCTACTATCACATGCATCGAAGATATTGTTAAAGATTATTTATAGGAGATTAGAAAATAAAGTAGAGGAAAGGCTAGGAGAAGATCAGTTTGGTTTTAGGAAAAACAGAGGGACGAGAGGCGATTCTAGCACTAAGAACGGTAGTAGAAAAAAGAAATAGGGTAGGAAAGGTAACTTGCATAGCTTTTGTAGATTTAGAAAAGGCATTTGATAATGTAGATTGGGTCATAATGTTTAGAATTTTAAAAGAAACGGGTATAGATTATAAGGATAGGAGAATAATTTTTAATTTATATAAACACCAAACTGCCTTAGTTAGAATTGAGGGGGAAGAAGAGGTAGCAAAAATAGGGAAGGGAGTTCGGCAGGGATGTACACTTTCACCGTTATTATTTAATCTATATATAGAAGATGCAATAAACAAAGTAAAAGAAGAGTATAGTGTAGGTGTGAATGTACAGGGAGAGAAAATATATATGTTGAGATTCGCCGACGATATAGCTATATTGGAAGAAAGCGAAAAGAATTTAGAAAGGGTATTGAATGGTATGCAGGCAGTATTGACTAGGGATTTTAACATGAAAATAAATATAGGTAAAACTAAAGTGATGAGGTGTGACAAAAAGGAATGCAGTAGAAAAATGAGGATCTCAATAGGAGATAATAGAATCGAAGAAGTGTCAGATTTTTGTTATTTAGGCAGTAGAATCACAAAAGATAATCGAAGCAAGGTAGATATAAAGTGTAGGATAGCACAGGGTAGGAAGGCATTCGTAGAAAAAGAACAGATTTTAAGATCAAATATTGACGTGGGTATTAGAAAAAGATTACTGAAGGTATATGTTTGGAGTGTAGCACTGTACGGGTGTGAGGCGTGGACTATAGGAAAGGAAGAGAAGCGTAGATTACAAGCATTCGAAATGTGGTGTTATAGGAGGATGATGAGGATTGGTTGGGAAGATAAAGTAACACATGAAGCTGTACTAGAGTTAGTAGGGGAGAAGAGAAGTATCTGGAGAGTGTTACAGCGTAGGAGAGACAGATTAGTAGGGCATATTCTTAGGCATGGGGGCTTATGCAATTGATCATAGAAGGTAGAGTGGAGGGAAAGAGAGGGGTAGGTAGGCCTAGATTGGAGTATGTGAGTCAGATAGTTGAAGACGTTGAGATGAATAGCTATAGGGAGATGAAGGGATTAGCTCAGGATAGATCGGCATGGCGTGCTGTTTCCAACCAATCTTTAGGATTGCGGACTCTTTAACTAACACCCTGTATATCGTAACATTATCTCCTAAGAATATTTTCGTCATTTTCAAAGATTTCGAATAATATGCGAAGTTTTAGACTTAAAAACTGATGTTTTTTGTGGATTTTCAAGAAGCACTCTGTATATATCGTATCAATATTTACTAATACTTAAAATTCGTCTGTAATAGAGCGATAATCATTGTACAATTCGAGTGCATTTATAGAAATTATTGTTGTACAGTTTGCCGCAGAACCGTTCGTTGATAATTATAATAGCATCAATTTTGTCAATCATTATGCAGCTCGAGTGAAGGATGTGATTAGTAATGTAAACAAATGTGTGTAAACATTGAAATCATTGTTAAATAACACTGTAAAGTTTACATTAATATTTCAAAATGATTGTGAAAAATATATATAAATGTTTGGATTGGTGAAAAATGGCTAATAAAAATAAATTATAACAAATTGCATTTTTTTAGGTGCAAACTAGAATTATAAAATTTAAGGGTGCATTAATAAACAAGTGGCTGAATATAATATAATAATACAAACGAAAAAAAAAAACGAAAAAAGCGGGAACATCAGCCTGATTCCTCCACCCCCTATTTGGCAGTGTATCATCAAAAACCTCTAACATATTGATACAATAGTTTATTAACATCCGAAGAGTTATCCGCATCATATAGATCGTTTGGCATCGCATACGAATTGAATTAAGGGCAGATACAATACGCGAACTAATTTATTATAGGGGTGAGAATCGGGGGGGGGTTTATTTACAGACTATCTTGCATTGGTGAATGCGCCATATGCTCAAGTGAAAGTGCATCATCAAACTGTTTCGTTTTTTTTTTTTTTTAGGAGTAGATAAAACGAATGTGAGAGCTTACGAATCGGCGACACATTGTCGAGCGAGAAATTCTTTTAATTGGGGTGGATTGATAAAATTATACAGGGTTAGAAATGACACGTTCCTAGCTGTTGGAATTTTTTTTAGTTAATATAATGGCACGACGATTTTTTTTTTGTACATTTTACTTACTTGCAAACCGAATCGGTCCTTGGGGATGATATGCAGACTCCCCCATTTTTACAAGGACTCGGCGAACAAGAAATGAAACCTGCAAAATTTAAAAAAATATATATAAATATTTTTGATATCAATATTCATTCAATCAAATACAAACGAGAAATTTCTTTTAAGTAATTTCTCTGGCTAAATTTACAATCTGGCGTTATAAAAGGTTATAAACATTTTTATAAAAGTTAAAATTTCGATAGAGAATTTATTTTAATTGTTTATCAGCTGGGCTATGATTAAATTCAATTGAAACTTGACTCGTAACAGAAATCGCTCGAAAGATACCTTCTTATTTTAGAAGAAAAACAAAATCTTAAATCAACCGCGACAGGAGTAAGTGAAAGATTATAGACAATTGACTGGTTGACACTGAAATGCAGATAGTTCTGATTGAGTTTTATTGCATAATTGTCGTATCCCGGATATGTTGATTTAAATAAACATGTATGTAGCGGACATGTAACATAATGTAATATAAAAAACTTACAATAAAACGATTAACAGGTTTTTTTTTTACAATTTACATGCGTTTTTACAAATATTTTAATTATACCAACAATAAGCTACTTAAATTGCTAATTATTTTTCTAAGATTGAAAAGGATATTACACGGTGTAAAATATATTTAAATTTGATCTATTAATTTTTTTTAAGCATTAAAAAAATGGCTATTCTTATAAAATTATAAATAACATATTAAGAATATTTTACAGAACAAGAGATATCAGAAATATTAGTAGTTTAGAACAAAGTAATAATTCAACTCAAAAATTTGTTAAATTCATCCTATAATTGCAAGTGGTTTAGATTTTAGTATTTTAAATAAATATAATTTTAAAGTAACATATAATAGTCTTGCTAATTCTCTAGGAAATCCCAAAGATTTGATTGATTTCGATAAAAAATCAGGTATTTATGAAATATCTTGTTCTAGTTGTGCTAAAGTATATATAGAAGACAAACACGTAGACCAATTGAAACTAGATTTAAATATTAAATAGAAAAGATAAAAGTGCTGTAGCCGAGCATATTTTTGACTAACTCAGGTCATCCTATTCAAATTAGTTCACTTAAATTACTTAAAAGTGTTGAATTATTCCGAGCTTATGAAAGTATATACATGCATAAATCTAAATCAAATTTATTGCATTTAGATTCAGGCCCAATTTCATCTTGTCTATTTAATTTATTAAATAAGAACTATTTTTAAATTTATTTTTATTTTATTTATTTTAGGGTTAATAAACCAATGTTTATTGTTGATACTTGTCAGTTTCGTTAATTATTAATTTATATTGTTTTAAAAGATTTATAGGTCATATTATATGCCATTTTTGAAATACATCTGTCATGTTGACTTATTTATTTAATTGTATAGCAATCACGATTCGTGACACGAGGTATTTTATTTAGTGCTACTGAAGATGGGGGCATAACCTTCGAAATGTACATCTAGCTGTTTAATGCTTTAAGTTACGGTATTTGGGTGATATTCTATACCATAAAAAATATGGTCAATATAAAAGCAAATAAATCACGATGTGAGAATTTATGTTTATATGGTAGATTTCGCTTTCGGATCATCCTGTATAGTCATAATAGAGTGTGGCAGAAATCAGCAATTATAATTATAATCCCAAAAATATATATTCTAAATATTTGTTTAAATAATTGATCAAAAATGAAGATTGTAAAAATATGTAAAAATAAAAAATAAAAAATATATATAAATATAAAAATATGAGCATTTCGCTGGGGAATTATTTTACATGGTGAAGGCGCTTTTATATTTTCGTAATTTTTTCTCCTGGTTTTAGAAGAAAAAAACTATAATAATTATTCAGACTATTTTTGAATCAATTTGAATAAACTAAAAGCAATAAAAAAAAACAAAAATTTCTAATCTATCAATTAGTTTTTCATACACTAATTCAAAAACCACGTGTTATTAATAATATAAAACAATCTCCCAATTTTAACTCGCTGCGTCGTTAATACCAAAAAAAAAAACCACTATCATCTAACCAAATCACCAGCCAGCTGCTTATATAGCGAATAAACAACACACTGAAGAAGTGGCGTTAAAATATACAGTAACCCTCAAAAACCGACCGTTTTCCCATTAGCCCAGAACAGAGAGACATACTCTCCCATATAGGGTGCTTTCCGCCCTTCGCATACACAAATCCCCGAAGACACGAACGTGGCTTGGCTGTAGTCTGCACAAGCGGCAAGGACGCGACGGTTCGGCACGGAGGGCAAACTGGAAAGGCAAGAAAAACAAGCGCGGATAGATAATCCGCAAATGCGTAGGGGACGGCGAAGGGACGACAGAGTGAGAGGAGACGCATTCAACGTGAAGTCGCTGGCACATTGTTCGCCCTTATTGCTGTTGAAGTTATTGTGTGTAACGGTCGTCGACAGAATGGCACTGTCGGACAGGTGTCCCTGTTCCGAGCGGTTATTATGTGTTGTGGTGGTGAATATGAGTTGAGCTATATTTGCACTGAATGTGGAGTAGATAGATGTACGAGTAAATTGTTTTAAACCATAAATAAAAAATATGGTCATTACAAGCAAAAAATTACGCGGTGAAAATTCAAGTTTTTATGTGAGATTTCACTTTCGAATCATCCTGTATAATCGTAGTAGAGCGTGGCAGAAATCAACAATATTTAAAAAAAATTATAATGCCAAAAATTAATATTCTAAAAAAGTTAATCAAAAATGAAGATTGTAAAAATACGCCTTTATTTTTTCATTCCTTTTTCTTTCTATCTTTAGAAGAAAACAAAGTTACGTTGCGATGGTGAACATGAGTTTTTTAAATTATTTTTATTTAATTGAGGAACTATATTTGCACTGAATGTGGAGTAGATAGATATACGAGTAAATTGTTTTAAACCATAAATAAAAAACATGGTCATTACAAGCAAAAAAGTACGCGCTGAAAATTCAAGTTTATATGGGAGATTTCACTTTCGGATCATCCTGTATAGTCGTAGTAGAGCGTGGCAGAAATCAACAATAGTAAGAAAAAATAATAATCCCAAAAATTAATATTCTAAAGAATTTAATCAAAAATGAAGATTGTAAAAATGCGCCTGCATATTTTCATTCTTTTCTCTTCTTCTCTCTTCTTGGTGAACATGAGTTGAACTATATTTGCACTGAATGTGGAGTAGATAGTTATACGATTAATTTTTTTTAAACCATAAATAAAAAACAAGGTCGTTGCAACAAAAAAAAATGACGCGAAGTTTATATGGGAGATATCACTTTTGGATCATCCTGTATACATTTAAAAAACGTTAAGAAAAAATTATAATCCCAAAAATATTCGAATTTTTTTTTAAATAATTACATCAAAAATGTAGATTGTAAAAGATTGGTGCATTTCGCTGGTGAATTATTTTATATATGATGTTATATTTTATATTTTCATCATTTTTTCTTCTTTTATTTTTAGAAAAAGAGAAGTTTTTATGTTGCCGTGGTGAGCTGTATTTGCACTTAATGTGGAGTAGATAGATATAAGTACGAGTTCAGGAATGATATTGGGATCTTCCACATCAAACAAAAATTATCAATCTTAATATTTAAATTTGTTAAAAACGTATTTAAAAAATGTTTCTAATTTTATATTTTAAAGAATTTTTTTGGGTGATAATATTGTAATATTTGTTTGATGTATGTGGTATTTCTAGACACTGTTGCCAATATAACTTCTTCACAAGTAAAAAGAAATTAATATACACATACAATCGTTTTTTCAAGTAATATTACGTATTTTCATTTTCATAGCAATTATAAAATTGTGTATAATAATTTCTAAAAGATTTTTTTTCAAATTGTTTCTTTTAATATCATCATTTAGATTCGATATGGCAACGGTGGATGGGACTTTTGCAGTACGACACATGCGCACCGTGCATGTCAGATATTTAGGTACTACCTACGTCATCGTAGGGAAATTCACATTGGGACAATGTCCCAATTTTGCCTTCCGTAAAAATATTTAATTTCCTTATTTCTTACGAAATAATCGGTGCAATAATTCTTTGATGATATACATGGCAAATATTCATATTCTGGCTGTAAAACGGCTTTCATATTTGATGCGAAATGTTTCTTCGCAGAAGTGGACATTTTTCTAAATATGTAGCAAAAAATATATAGTTTTTCAAAAAAATTATGACGCTCATTCTCTTTTACAAATTAATCACTAAGTAAGCTCAAAGTATTTTAAATCTAGATGCACATTTCGAACGCTATACCTTCATCTTCATTTAAAATACATAATATTACAAACTTATTATTTGTCTAAACAGTTAATTTTATGAAATTAATATATAAGTAATTTTTTATGCAAATGGATAGTTTCAATTCTGATTTTTTTTAAGATTTAGAGGATTCGAACCCATGATCCTCTAATAATTGCCGATTGAAAAAAATATTTTTATATTATTTTAATTATTATATATTAATTATATTTCCCAAAATAAAAATTATTAATTGATTAATTTTATGTTAGTTATTTAACAAATATAATTATAGGGATTTTTAGGGTGAATCTCAATTGTGGCATCATATATCAATATTTGAAGAATTTTTTGTCAATACTTCTTTCAGTTTGCTAACACAAATGAACGTAACATAGAAATTAATTTACTAGAAATTTTCCGCACATTTCCAAATACACAAATCAAATTAATTCTTAACATTCATCAAAGCACATTCAGTTCTCAAGATATTTCCAGACCAATCCGAATGAAATATATCAAATCCTACCTCAACTCGCTAAACATTAATAAAACGATCAATTTCACGTTTCCAACGAGCCCGAGTGCAAAATCTTTCCACCTTTCTTTTCGCATTCATCAAAATGCATTCGCATTCAGCTCGTTCCCGTCATTACCTGACATTATTACGGATTAATTAAATTAGTACCGGTACTGCTGAAGCGATACTCTACTGTCCACCGAACCTCTACCTTTGCCAACCTGAAGAACCTTACCCAACACCATAAGAGATGATCGTACGACTTCTTATTGCAGGCATATTCTCTCGTTAACCTAGAACTGTACTCGTTTGAAGATTTTGATATTTAACATTTATATGAAGAAAAGTACGGCGATTTGTAAAATACGCGCTAGTACCCAATATGTATCGAATGGGTGTGGTGTGAGATCAAAATAAGAAAGTAACTGCGAGAAGAGGGAGGGTGAAATATATATAAAAACAAACAGGAAAATTTCGAAGTTTTTTTTGTAACATTCGAATTCCAGAGCAAAATTAATGACTAAGAACAGATTATTGCATCATTTGTTTAAGAAATTTCTTTTAAAATCTCTTGATTTACATGAGCAGAAATGCCGTGGTGGTGGTACTCGACTGAAGAGTGTGTGTGGAGTGTGTGGTACTCCACATTAGAGAAAGCTTGAGAACATTTTTGACTGCATAAGTGTAAATACATTCATAATATACAAATAGAATCATTTGCACAGGACCTAGAAATAATTAGATCAATAATGAGTAAAAAAAACATTTTTGATCCAACAAAATTAAATATATGCAAAAAAATGCGCGACTCTGAGTGGAAAAAATTAAATGAAGCGAGCATCATTAATGAAATGGTAAAGAGTTGTGTCTAAATAATAAAATTGAGGAACTACTGGAAATGTTTGGTAAAAGAGCAAAGAATAATTGGCGAAATTTTGACAATTCATTCCAAGATCATAATGTATTTTGAACCTGGTTCGTTCGAAACTACCCACCAGATTAAGTGTAAAGGTGTCCCCGGTACAGTTCTTTATAACCCTGTATGATATTGTCTAAAACAACAACACAGCTAATATATGCATATATACAAAACACAAAAAAAAATTGGCAAAATGTTGACAATTCTTTCCAAGATCATAAAGTATGTTGAACCTGGTTCGTTCAAAACTACCACCAGTTTAAGTGTAAAAGTGTACCCGGTGCATTTCTTTATAACCCTGTATGATATTGACTAAAATCACAGCACAGCTAATATATGCATATATACGAAACACAAATAAAAATTGGCAAAATTTTGACAATTCCTTCCACGATCATAAAGTATGTTGAACCTGGTTCGTTCGAAACAACCACCAGATTAAGTGTAAAAGTGTCCCGGGGTGCATTTCTTTATAACCCTGTATGATATTGACTAAACTCATAGCACAGATAATATATGCATATATACCAAACACAAAGAAAAATGACAAAATTTTGACAGTTCCTTCCAAGATCATAAAGTATGTTGAACCTGGTTCGTTCGAAACTACCACCAGATTAAGTGTAAACGTGTACCCGGTGCATTTTTTATAACCCTGTAAGATATTGATTAAAATCACAACACAGCTAATATATGCATATATACGAAACACAAAGAAAAATTGGCAAAATGTTGACAATTCTTTCCAAGATCATAAAGTATTTTGAACCGGGTTCGTTCGAAACTACCACCAGATTAAGTGTAAAAGTGTCCCGGGGTGCATTTCTTTATAACCCTGTATGATATTGACTAAACTCATAGCACAGATAATATATGCATATATACCAAACACAAAGAAAAATGACAAAATTTTGACAATTCCTTCCAAGATCATAAAGTATGTTGAACCTGGTTCGTTCGAAACTACCACCAGATTAAGTGTAAAAGTGTCCCCGGTGCAGTTCTTTATAACCCTGTATGATATTGACTAAACTCATAGCACAGATAATATATGCATATATACCAAACACAAAGAAAAATGACAAAATTTTGACAATTCCTTCCAAGATCATAAAGTATGTTGAACCTGGTTCGTTCGAAACTACCACCAGATTAAGTGTAAAAGTGTCCCCGGTGCAGTTCTTTATAACCCTGTATGATATTGACTAAAATAACAACACAGCTAATATATGCATATATACGAAACACATTCGCATATGCCGAATAGGTAAACCCATAACCAGGTATGAACCTTAGTTGTTCATACGAACATTTTATTATTATGGCCGAGAGTAGAGGATTTATGTAACTCAATCTGCGAGTTGGTAATTAGTTCGGGCCTGAACTGCGCTCGAGACGATTTAAATTAAGACTATACACCGACGATGAGGAAAAAATGTACCACACATTGACTGGCGCGTACAACTTGTTGCTAAATGTTACATTTTGCACAGTGTGAAATGAAGATTTACTATTATACACAAAGAAATGTTGCGATTCAATTAACTCGCATAAGAGTTATTAAATCGATATAATTTTCTTGTGAACTTTTAAATTTTACGTCGTTCAAGTGAAAATGTACACGATGAAAGTTAGAAAAATCAAAAGATACGATACACAAACACTAAAGACATTAGTAAATTGGGGAAGACTACAAAATTCTTCTTGTATTTAGATTCTTATGCCTTTGCATCATGAAAGCAATCGTTTATTTAAGCGTAGTTTGCAAAATAAAACGAGAAAAGTAGATTTTTGTGCGCGATCAAAAATTTTGAAATAAGGTGGTATTCTTCCTCAAGAACGGTTGTGAGGTAAACAACCAAAACATTTTTATGTCTTCAAATAAATTGCAAAATTTGTGCGATTGATTTAAATGATACTTTTTTCATTGCAATATTTGAAAAATTTAAATTGGATTAAGAAGTGAAGAGAGTAATTAATGAATAGTACTTTTATAATAATAAAAAAAGATAATGCAATGTTGTAATTTTATACGACAATAAATTGATAACTAAAAATTCCAGTGGTATCAAATTGCATTTACAATCTTCAGGATGCAATTGCATATTTAAGAAAATACTGATAGTGTTATCAAAACCAAAGAAATTTTATAGAATTAACGATCATTAAATAATTCCTTTAACACGGAATTTAAAAATTATCATCTAAAAAAATGGGGAAATAAATTAAAATTTAATACCTTAAAAACCTCAATAACAATTTTTACACTCGCCTTTTTTGCAAAATAAATTGCAATGTATGAAATATTAACGTAATGTTTTTAGAATAGATAATATTATAGTTCTTCATATCATCGGGTCAGGTAACGTTGTTATAAACGCAAATAGGTACGGGAAAACTACCACATCCTCGATGGTACTACAACTATACATAGAAAACAACTTCTTATATGCACAAGAGTGGTGCTCGTATTTAGCCAACCCTTAAGGGCACTATAAAATATTGTAGCACGAGTTCCTCAAGAACTTAAAAAAGGGGGCGCAATATAAAATATTGGAAATAAAATGACATTTGTAAAGATGTAAATTTGATTCGTTGTTGATTTACCAAATTTTAGCTTAAGAATTGTTTGATTGCAGTATGCTAATAACCATCTTTCAAAAAGTAAATTTCCACGTTTATACCTAACTAAATCTTTTTTCGACATGTGTCACTCGTTTTCAAAGTACTTCTTCATTGTTAAAAGGACTACAAATTCACGATTCATCCGCAGGGCTTTATCCTCGAAGGTGGTACATATATAAAAATATTCTTGGACCACTACGTGTGCCCGTAGGCGACGAAAAAGGCTTAAAAATTATGGCCTCAGAGGTCTGTGGTGGATATGCTCTGCGTGAAGAAGAAGAGTTTTGAATAGAAGGTACTACCGGTTAAAATACGATAATAAATATTGAACAGAATGTCGAGGAGGTCTGTATATGCAGAAGATGCCCGATTATTTATGGGAGTTGAAAAAAATATGGTACAGATGGAAGAGATACGTTCTGTTTTGTGAAAGAATTAGTGAGTTATTTGGATAACTCAAGTAGTGATATGATTATCTTAATGGTTGCTGTTGAGGAATTGATAACGGTGAATATATTGTAGACATTAACATAATTATTTTTGAAAATCAGTCGACTTTAATGGGAAAATCAATAGAAGATTGTTTGAGTGAAGAATGACTCACAAAAAGAAAAGGTAGATAGGGGTAACTCGAGTAGTGATATGATTATCTTAATGGTTACTATAGAGTTGATTAAAGATATTTTGTTTATGAAAACATTGGTGTTAAGATTAGAAAAGACAATTCTGAAGAGTTCTTTCTGATAAGATTGAATGAAATTACAAAATATTTATGTTAAGCTATATTATATTTAAAAAATATAGAGAACAAAGAAAAATTGAACGCTTCAAAATATGGAAGGTTTCATTAAATAGTATAAAAACTTTCAAATTGTTTGCTTCAAAAAACCGGTTGGTATTGACAAATTAAAGAGCGGCGCTGAAGATTATAAATTGTAAATGTATTTAAAGTTGCCAATAAGAATTCCAAAAGCCAGATGGCTTGTTAAATTTCGCGCTGTTGAGGAATTGATAACAGTAAATATATTGTAAATATTTACATTATTATGTTTCAAAATCAGTCGACTTTAACGGGAAAATCAATAGAAAATTATTTGAGTAACCAATGACTCGCAAAATAAATGCAATATCACGAGGAATAAAATTGAAATATACAATTTGAGGAAAAAATAATAAAATTGAAATATACAACTTGAGGAAGAAAATTGAAATATACAACTTGAGGAATAAAATTGAAATATACAAGTTGAGGAAAAAATAATAAAATTGAAATATACAACTTGAGGAAGAAAATTGAAATATACGAGTTGAGGAAAAAATAATAAAATATACAAGTTGAGGAATAAAATTGAAATATAAAATTTGAGGATAAAAATATACAACTTGAGGATAAAATTAAAATATACGAACATTATAGTTTTGTAAAAAGAAGAGAAGCTAAAAATAAATAAGTTTAATTGTTTCTTTAAAACGTTAGAATGGCACCGCGGATATTATGGGTTCGAATCCCACACCGGTCGGAATTATTTAAATAATAATGAAAAATAATATAAATATTTTATATTATAAGATTAAAAATTTAATAATATAAAGTACATAAGTAAGAAAATACAAACTTGGCCAATGCAGAATGCTACATCAGAGTATGATAAAAAAAAAAGTGGATTTTCAAACAGACTATTAAAGAACGTTAATGTTAATGACCCAAACAATCTAGATTCACATTTCTTTCAAAAAACCCTCCAAATAAACCAGATCTCTCGTTTAGTACTTGACCATATTCAAAATCAACATTCTTAAGTCTCGCGAGTTTATTCTTAGATCGCAACATGCGCCGCGATGAAACAAAGACCACCTTGTGAATGTATTAAGAAACCAACCTGTTGCGGAGTCCACGAAAACGCTAAGAAGCAGCCCAACAGTCACGTACAGCACAGTAATCCAATCGCAATGGTAATCCTTTTTACGGGTCCGGCATATAGTAATCCACATTGTTAGTAAACTGTCTCACCGAAACTGCACCATTTGCTCTTAGCAACACCACACATCACATTCGGCAAAAACCCGTCACGAAACGGGGGCGAGATATCACTGAAGTACCGTTGATGATTTCGTTCATAGTTGAACTGCACTGTGAACTAATAATCCGGTCGTTTTATTGCGCTAATTACGGGCGGTTAATTGATGATAGGTTTTGAAAACCGTTAGGTGAAGAGTGAACCGACGCGTACCATACAGCACAGTGGCTAACGTACATCTGCCATCTGCACGCAAGGATAATGAACAATTGCGTGCGCAGGCTCGTATATGCCAAGATGGCCGCGCTGCGGTGGTACTGTGGTATTCATACGCGCGCTATATATTCATACGCACGCCAAAAGCGAAAAGCTCAAGAACCACGCGATATTTACATCGTTTTCTTTGTTCCAAAAATATTTAAAAACAAACATTCATTGTGGAATCTTCCCCACACAATTCTTTATATTGAATCATTCGTTATTTACGTATTTTTATTCCGATTTATCGGAGGGTCTACTTTGTGATCCTTTGAATAGGATGTTTATTATAACCGGAGGGCCGCGTGGATTTAAATTACGATTTTTATCATTATCTCGCGAGATAATGGTACGTTGTTTCGACTGATATTTAAATTAAATGAAGTTGTAATTATGTACGAGAAATGTTAATGCAACGTTCGTGGTGCCAGGAATGTTATATTATAACGAAATAAAGAGTTTTTTTTTGCGGATTGAAATTGATGATTAAATATGTAATCAAATTCTTCTCGACTAAGACATTTTTATTGTCGACTATTTAATATATTTGGCATTCAGAAATGAGTAAATAAAAGCCAGCAGGTTTTAGTATGAGTTAGATATTAATTTGAACAAATTTCAAAATGTCGTAATGTTTATTCCTAAGTATTTTAAATTATTCGCATTCTTAAAAAGTAAGCATGATATAAATTTCAATAATAAAAAAAATCCTGTATTTTATATTTGGGAAAAAAATAAATAACAGCCCGCAAACGGTTAAACATTAGATGCAAATTTCAAAAAAATCGTACGAGTATTAAAAAAAAAATGCATTTGGGAAAAAAATTAATAAAAGCCGTAAAAAACTAACGAATGAAGAAGATATAAATAAATTTGAACGAAGCAAAATTGATTTTAGTACATTTGTGTAGTTTGATCAATATTTCCGAAACTAGTGTTTTCAAATATGTTTATCTGAAGCCAATAAAAACGTTGGTTTAAATTCCGTTTCTTTTTAAATACTATAAACGTGATATTACGAAATTGTTAAACGTACAGCAATTTAAAAAAGGGCAGATCTACGATTTCCAATCAAATAGAGATCGAGAGATACTAATTACATACATCAAGATGAATCCATCTAAAGAGTCGACTGTAGTTAAGCTTCCATCGATTAACAAGGAAATAATGGAAATGAAGAAGAAGATTCAATTATCAGGTTTATACCAATCGCGAATATTACGACACACATTACAAATTAAAGACAACTTATTTAGAGGGACAAAGGAAATCGTTATTCGCGGAATGCGAGAAAGAGCGCAAAGAAAACGCTGACAAGATAATCGATCTTAAAAAGCACATATCACAATTGGTCGTCCAACTAAGAGACAAATGCGATATAGGCTTGAAGAGCAAACTGAGGACAACAAAACTTGAGCGCGTTATTGGTTACTTAGGAGATAAGACTTGCACTCAAGCATTAGAGGTTTTAGATCTGCAAGTCATTGATATCAAGAAAGTGCTGGACCTTCTCAAGTACCAGGCGGAAAAGGTGAGATGATAAAAGCTTCTGGGAAGACCGCATTTTTTTCGATTTGTTAATGCATCTTTGATTGTTCCCTCCTCCTTCATATAGAAAGAACAATATTTAGCTCAACTAGGCGATGAGTATCAACAACTACTCGCTGGTAAGGTCGAGAAAGAACTTATAATGAAGGTGGACAGGCCTTTGACGAAGGTACAATTAAATATTTCGCACATATATTAATAATACAATTGATTCCGATACGTGACACGGGTGCGTAATTTATCTAATTCTTATGCTACTGAAGATGGGGGCTTAACTTTCGAAATACGTACCTAAATTTAGAATGACGGTATTTAAGTGACATTCTATACAAATATTATTACACTAAGCTTTTCTATTTAAGAGAAGAATTTCATGTTTTTTATTGTTAGAAATTTAGTTATTCTTGGTGTTTAGAAAACAAAACATCTTGAGAATCAAATCAACGCGGTAGAAGTACAATTTCGCCAGGCATTGCACGTTAAAAATCGTTACGATGTTATTAGAAGATCTTTAATTGACGATGCGGCAAAATACGAGTATTGTATTAGAAATATCAAAGAGGAAATTAGAAAACAAGATATCGAAATAGCCAAATTGCAAAAGGTATTTTAAAGAATTTTATGGTATTATTAGAAAACAAAACATGCTTTTAAGACAAATTCCGAGGCTGTAAAACTTCGCAATGCCGCGAGGCACGAGCTCCTCCACGAAGAACGGACAACTTTAGCTACGTCCACTGCAAGAGGCCATCAAGCTGATGAATGCAGACAAATGGTTATAAATAGAAGGTGTTAAAATCAATATAAACGAATTTACAATTAGTTGGAATAGCTTTGAATCTTTTTAGGCAACAATTGGAAGAATTAGAGCGAAACCTCTTCCATGGCAGTCGCCAGGCTGGAGCTGGAGGTTCAGAGCCTCGACCAGGACAAGATGTTGAAGACACGGATGAAGAGGCCGCTATTGGAGAAATCGACGAGGAAGACACGAGCTCTGAGCATGCTTTGCAGGAATTAGTCGATGCTTTTGAAGTGCTGAAAACAGCTACAGGTAACTTGTAAAGTTTATAAAGATCAAATATTTTTTCGAAGAGGTGAGAACTTTGCTCTCGAAATGCATCTGGGCTTGGCTTTGAATTAGTGTAAGAGTAATCAATTTTACAAGAATTTTGAATGGTTTGAGGTAGGTGGAACGGATGTAGATCAAGTGTTGCAACGTTTTAAATCGCAACAAGAAACGATAGCGAGATTGACTTTGATGAGAGAAAATTGCGAAGCAAAGAAGAAAGAAATGGAGGGTCAACTGGATGGTTGCAATATACAATTGCGGAAAATAAAGATGATGGAAGAAAAAGAAGCGGAACAGTAATTAAATAATAAAAATTAATGAATATTTAAGAAACTTACGTGACTCTTTAAAATATTTCGACGTTTAAATTGTTAACTCGACTTATTCTTCGAAGGAAGGTTGGAGAAATTGAAGAAATCAATCGTCAAATAGAAGCCCAAACGTCTCGAAAAGACGAAATGGAGAAAATTAGCGAACTGAATAAGGAAGTATTTCAAACAACAGTAGATAAACTAGACTCTATTCTTATGAGCTTAAATCCGCAAGGAAAGGGCGATCACAACTGGGAGGAGTTATTGCAGTTGTTAAATGAGGAACTGGATCAATATTTGCAAGTCGACGATGAGCAAGATGAAGAGAAAAGGGTAGATTCATCTGCTACGCCTTTAAACAAAAATAAAGTTATAAAATGTTTTCTTTAAGGACGAGGCGGAAGAAGTGCAAGATAAATGGTTACCACAACCGTATATTGGTCTAATAAGAAGAACTCCTTTGCCACAGCAAGGAGCCTCTGCATCAACAACGCCCGTTCCTCATCCAGGTATCAAAATTATATCGCAACATCGCGAATTGTTTAAATAATATAATTCCAGGGTCAGTTTCAGATGAAGAAGATGAAGTTCCATCCCGTGGATTCCTGAAGCGTCAAGCTCAGATGGTGATTGATGCCAAATCACGTCGTAAAGCCATGAAATTATTCCCAAGAAAATAGATATTTATATCATCAAGACTTTTCAATAGAATTTGCTTTATTAACTTAACGATATAAATAATAGGCCATACAATTAGTTTTTTTCTTTTCTAAGAAACGATGACAACGAAATGTACCATCAGAGATAAATATCTTTCACTAGTATTTTTTTTAAATACAAACAAAAACGAATAAAAAAAAAATTATAGCCATGTTTGTTGGGTACAATATTTTTTATAGAATTTCATTATTTTCTACCGTAAAAAAATGTGAAATTTGTTTATTATTCCATCAAAAAATATTGCATTTTAAGTCGATGGCTGATTATAATTAAATACAATTAACAATAAATTTACATTCACAACTTATGGTTGGTAAATACTACATGGTATACCCCCCCCAAAAAAAATGTTACACTACAAATATGAACAAAACAGTTAGTATGAACATTCAGTCTCATGATAAACCAATCTTCATAACGATACATGCATAAAATAATAATGTTACCGCTACCCTTAAAATCTACAAGTCGTATTGTTGTGAAATATATTCTACGTAATATAAATTATATTGGAAATTATAGAAGCTACTAATGTTGCTATCGGTGATTTTTATAACTTAACGGAATTAATGAAATATTCGTTCGCTTATTTTTTATATTACTGGGCCATTTTGTATGCAACACACACTACATTTATCATCAATTAGTTATATTACATAAAATTATCACAAATATGTTAATACAGGATTCCAAAGATAAGATAAAATATTAAATGGAGCGCCCTGTATGTAACAATAAAGAGGTTAGGTCCGTTCGGTTGACCTACTGTTAGTGTCACGGCTGTCAGTTTTATGTCAACTGAAAGTATATCTTATTAAACGCCACATTTAGTTAAAATCTTTTTTTCGCGAAGTTTTATAGCCTTGCAATAAAATTAAATTAATATATTACTAAAATAAAATACGATTTTTCTTTATTTATATATACTCTAAACTTATTTTGTAAAAGACCTGTACTTTTTAGTTAAAATATTTCTAAAACAAAGTATGTACAACAAATTATTAAAAATCATATTATACCAGAGTGGTTACTAAAATTTCTTATAGTTTTTAATTTGATAAATTGGCAGTGTCTATTTTTATTACATAGTCAACTGATAGTAATGCAAAAATATCATAAAAAAATTCTTTATAGAATTCAGCGATTGGATAAACTACTTTTTTTTTTTTGATTCGTATAAAAATAATGTATTTTAATTCTTCTATGTACATACAAGTAGTGAATATATTGATTTATACTGCATCATTTTATTACAGCTAAATCGCTCGTAATTTTTTTTGATATATATATAGGGAATTCATTAATTTTTAAAATTACGATAAATTGGCTAAAAAATAATAACTTAAAAATAAATTGAGAAAACATCAGAGAGAAGCTCGTAGATTGAAAAAAAAAATATTGTTTACTTTTGTTCACCTAAAAAAAAAAGTTTACGTTTTAACAAAAGATTAAGTTATGCTTGTCATTTCACAAGTCACTATTGAACGTGCGCAATGAATCCAAGGTCAAAACGCGTGCTACATTTGAACTACCACTCTTCGAACTAGCCACTGTCAATTTACCAACGCCACCTTTCCAACTAGTAGGCAACTTCCCCGTGGAGGCACTGCCCACTTTATTCGAACTACTCGACGTATTAGTACCGCCCAATTTACCCGCAGACACACTGCCCAGCGCACTTGCAGTTCTATTATAATACGGATTGTGTGTGGCATTAATATTTCCGCTCTTTCCCGAACTACTGGGCGTGATTCTGCTGTAATATTGATGGGCGTTACTGGACGCTAAGTCTAGGTTAGTGTCATTGTGTCGGGGGGTGGAATACAAAGGGTTATTTGCGGTTTGGATGTTAGATGACGTTCCGTCCCATTCTATAAGGTATTGAACGTTGCCCGTAGGGCCGATTCTTCGGGCTCGGACGGTGTACCTTTCCCCAGCCGCGATACGAGTCGCAGCGCCGAAATACGAACTTACCGATGATTTTAGATCGTCCATGCTGATAGTGCAATATGGTCAATAAAATACGGCAGACGTTTACTTAATAAACGATGTCAAAAAAGTATTTTTAAATCAAATTTCTTAACATTTGCCTAAAATGAATTGATACTGTCATCTGACATACCCTGAATATTATGGACATTTTCAAGAACAAAAATATACACGATTTTTTAATAAATTTGCAAAGAATTTATATAGATTTATTCAGAATTAATTGATTTCAAAGTTAATAAATTCTTGATTAGAATCTTGTTAATTGATAATTTATAAGAAATTTTGCTCGATATTTAAAAATATTTTCAAGAAATAACAGCAATAAGATAATATCAAAATGAACTAGGAACTAAAACTTTTTCAATAAGAAATTGTGTTAAACTACAGATTTTTCAATTCCCTCTACCGATTGCGCCAATTTCAGTTTATATTAAAAGAAAAATGAAAACAATTAATACCTATAAAAATAATTTTTCAAATAACGCATTAGCGATATTTCATTAGATCAATATTAAGTGTTTTCTTCTTCAAATTTCATACCTTATATCCGACTCCTGACCTCCTTTAACCGGACTCCCTTTCGCACTGCCCCCAGCACCCCCGATCAGCGCATCACCCCCGCCCAGCACAACACCACCAATCACAACCATCGACGGTTTTCTCTCCTTGCCGATAGCATCGGAAATTTCCACCCCGCCAATAGTTTGCCCAGCAGCATTCGCTTGCTGCAACTGTTTCTCCTGTCGAACGCGCAGTCTGCGCCCGTTCAGGACATATTCCATGCAATTACCCACGCTGGGTGCCCAGGTATCGTCGCCAGTCAAGCTGGACGCGTTACTCAGACTGTTATTACCACTGAAGAGTGGTTGAGTGTTTACTGCGGTGCCGTTTGTTGTAAGGGTGGATGAATTGTTTGCATGAGTTGATTGCAGTTGGGGTAAAGAGCGGCGGATTCGTCTGCGTTTCACCTGAGAATGACGTTGAAGGACACTTATTTGATATTGTTTTCCTTTGAGATTTGGTTAGAAGAGAATAGAATAGAAATTTAATGTTTTGAGCAACGGTATTTGTTGATCATCCATACAATTGTTTAACACCATAATGATATTTTTTAATGTTTTAAAAGCTGATCAATTTTTTCATGTTTTTGTTCAATTGCATAGCAGTCTAAAAATACGAGTGACAGACAGGTATTTTACTTCGTTTCATCTTGTGCTACTGAATACGGGATATTTACCTTCGATAAGCGCATTTAGCTATTAAATGTTATTTTAGAACAGCTATTTAGAATTTGTTAATAATACACATTTTACAACAAATAAACTCACCTCTCCATTTGGTCCGATTCTAATGTCCTTCGCACTGAGCTGCCTCTTCAACGTTTTCACCGCAACACCTGGCTTCAGACAGCCCTTACCTTGGCCAACACCCACCCTCAAGCCGCCCTTATCCAGCCCCTTCTTCTTCCCACCTATACCGAGATTAACGCGCCCATCTCCCCTGGGCAATACACTAAACGGATTATTTCTGCCCTCGAAATCCTTCGGCGGCGGTATAATCAAGTCCAATGTACTTTTGGAGCTCGTTTCGTCGCCGGACGTGTCACAGGGTGTGGTGAAACCGACCCTATTATCCAGCGAATTGTCGTTTCTATTGTCCAGCTTGTCGCGATCGCTCAAATTTGCGCGCGTCAACTTGTTTTGCATATTAGCTTGTTTCGATATGTTGAAAGAACTCGTCGCATTGTCGCTGGTGTAATCGGATTGTTGGCTTGTGGCGGGAGGAGTGGGGGGGTCTGAAACGGACGTGGGAGGGGTGGGGGGTAGATTATTTCGGCAGGGGTAAGAAGAGTCAGTGGGGAGAGACGATTTATTTGCTGCAAATAGATTTTGCCGTTATATAGCGATATTCCATATTAGGCTCTTATATTCCATATAAGAGTAATAAAGGTGCAATGTTTTATATCACAGTTAAAGACGAGGATTTATTCGACTATAGTTTCACTTATTATTAAGTATTATCGAGAAATGAAAAATGAATTGCAGAAAACTTATTTATATATAAACATTCTACCTGTAGATAATATCGAATAATGGGGTATTTTATATTAACAAATATTTGATTAAAAGCTGAAGTAAAAACTTAACAAATTAAAGAGGTAGAATTTTTTTGGGGTATATGTAAAAATGTAACTTTTTTAGGGAAAAGAAATAAAAGTACAATGTTTTATACCACCGTTTTAAAGGATGTGAAGAGTTGGCTGGGATTGTTAACATTGACTTTTACTTCGCATCCCAGATGTTAATATTGTTAAAATTGTAAAAACATTTTTTTAGAATCTTACCGTCTAAATTAAGTCTAGTTTTTTTCTTTTCCGTCTTACGCCTCTCTTGTTCCAGCCTACACTTCCTTCTAAGCAACTTCCTAGTCTCATTCCTTTTCATCATCATCCTTTTTTTATTTTGTTTATTATTAATCCCGACGGATTTATTCATAAACAATCCAGTATCATCTTCCATTGTTTGACTTTCGGTATTATTGTGATTATTCCATTTTTTAATCCTACTGCCATCATCCACTTTATAGTCCTTAATCACAGTAACCTTGCTGCCACCATCCCACCCCCGATTCTTATCTAGGGGCGGTCTTCCCCGTAACGGCGGCGCTTTGTTGCCAGGCACCACTGTACTGGCGCTCTTCTTCACCGAACCGGGGGCGTACTGGACGGGGTTAATACGTTGCCGCAGAATTGCGGAGGAGGTAGTCTGACAGGCTGTGGAAGTTTTGCGCGATAAAGACTTGTGCGAGGGTGATGTTGACCGATATGGGGAAGCGGATTGATTATGGCGCGGGGAAATGTCGCGGAGATCATCGATTTCACCATCAGGAGAATCCTGAAGGAGAAATTATAAACGATGAAACTTTTATAAAGGATCGATTGAGCCCTAACTTTATGATAGTACATGTTAGAATAGGGAAATAAAACTTTGCTTTTAATATCAAGTGGAGATATATTAAAGGTTGACTATAGTTTCGGCTATGATGCCATCATCAGAATGAATGAGTTCACGAATGATGAAAGAAACACACGAAAGCAAAAATATAAACAATCTTTTTTTTATTTATTCAAATATTCCAACTGCCTGTAAATAAAATCTACGTAATTATAACAATACCGTTCTTCTCACAGTACCTTAACATGATACGCCATCCCTCGCATAATTCCCACCACTTTTTCGCAATGCATAGTCGCCCTCGTGACCAACAACCCGCCCATGGTATAGTCACTACCAAGGGGCGGATTTGCCAGCAATTGAATCCATCGATTTTCGCTCCAATGTTGCCTCAAAATTCGCTCTTCAATCCTGACGTTGGCGGGAAGGGAATATAATGCTGCAGGGGGCGGTAAACGGACCCGTAAGCCCCAGATTGTCGTCTGCCGTTTTAGTTCGCGGCCGCATTTGAATCGATTGCGATTTGTAGCGAGGACTGTGAGGATTGTGTTACGACGTTCAGGAGCAGAGCAAGATGCAATCTAACGTGTGATTATATACAGAGTTGTAAGAGGGTTATTTGAAAATTCGGATTTGTTTGGACAATCAATTGCTTATACTATTAGATTATGGGATCAAATTAAATGTTTGCAAATTAAACTCTGTACCCCTAGCACTGTACTCCAAAAAAAAATTGTTATATCGTTTTAGTAAATGTTCACCAAATGTATAAAACTAAATTTACGCGTTATTTTTACTACTGTTATTTTCTTGTTAGAAAAAGAACTAAAGAAAAAGAAATAAAGGATGGAAGGATATAACTTTTAGGGCCATAAGATATAACCACAAGATATACCGTTTTAAAAATATGTAGTCTTACGTTTCGTAAATATTATTTTGCTTACAAATGATAAAAGAGATTAACAAGAAGTCAATATCTGGTTATGGATTTAAAATTAGATATCGTCTAAACTTTTGTGAACATTTACTATTTTTGGAAAACAAAAAGTTTTTTAAGTCGCAAATAATACAATAGAGTAACAAGAAGTAAATATCTAGTGAAAACTTCAAGATTAAATATGGTGTAAAAATTGGCGAACATTTACTATTTTCGGGAAACGAAAGTATTTTTTCTGTATGCACATTTTCATTAAATTTGGTAAGCAGTTAAACACAAGCCTTAGATTATTTGTGATGAAATAAACATGTTATTAGGGAGTCGCGAGCGTGAATGTTTAAATCAGGAGTAAATAGTCGTTAGGATTGATATTTTAATAAACTTTATATAAATGGTAAAAAAGAATATCGTATGATTTGACTTAATATGTCATTTTTTTATGCCTACCTTTACTGGCAACTGCAGAGCGTGCCAATTATCTCTAATATACGGAATTAAGACACTGTCCAAATCGAAATACTTTCTAGCGTTAAAAGTGGTCAAATTAAACAACATCAAATGAATCAAATCGACCCATTTCATTTCCAAACGTCGAATAAATTCTAATTCCTCGCCGTCTACAAAACACGGTTTTACTTAAAAACAAAAATTCGACAAATGCACAGTTAACTCACATTCGTCTACAATTTTAACGCCGCTTTTTCCGTCATCCCTACCCTCCTGTCTATTATCTTTACACCGTTCGTCCTGTAAATATTTCCTATCTTTCCTATGGCACAAAGCGCACACAAAGACATAGAACTGATCGCCGGCATATAAAGGCCGCCTTAAGCAGACAATACATTGTCCGTGAAACCATTGGCGACAGCGGCCACACTGTAGCATACAGCGTGTCCAATCGCCGGGCCCTCCGCAGTAACAATACCGCTGTTCGATGTTATACCGATGGGACGGGTCCCACGTCAACGAATCAAGCTAGAAAAAATCGCGGATTGTTAATGTACTTTATGCTAGTGCAGTAAAAATTATAACTGCGCTAGTTGAGAAAATAAGCAAAACTGGCGCAGTCGTTACGACGCATTAATGATATTTTAAATTGGAGATTATTTCATAATGAAAAAAAAAACGTACGTCGTATGGTAATTTGAGATCTATTAGGGTTTTTAGCGTGTCTTTTGGTATTTCAATATCGGCTAAGTCGACACTTTTATCAGGTGCTCTCGTTTTCGGTGTTGTGGTGATATCGTTGAATTTCTGCGCAAAGTGTATTGAGTCGTCGTCGTAGCATCGTCGACACAACCATTTGTATGCTGAATAAAAAAATTATCGAAGTGTCTGGTGCATTTCAATTGTATAAAAATAATAATTAGAGAAACTTCAAATTACATCATTATCTTTAGCTTTTTTTGGACATTACCCTGTAGTTTACTATTTTTTTTTACGACAAAAAGTTAAGAATCTCGGTCTTCCTTCTTAAATAAATGCAAAACTACAGCACAATAAAATATTGAACCATACACTTCACTTATTTCTTAGTAACTGACAGAATATATTTGTAATACTATCGAGGAATTTCTTATCGTTGAAAATAGATACTGTTATGTGAATGGATGATATTTGCTTTTTTTGAGATATTTGATAACATTTTGTTTAATGATGATACAACACTAGAAAATGATATGTGTATTCTTGGTGTATACTATTTATAGTTCTGAGATACCAAAAAAAGGCGGGAAATATTTATCACAGCATAAAACGCAATAACAACTTGCAATAATTGTAAATAAAACGGTCAGATTTTTGTACAAAAATGCATCATTACAGATTTGATTCTACTAAATTTATTTGTTGATTTCGTTGCAGAAACCGCTTTTTCGAATCGAATCAGATATGCGATTTTTTTTGTTAAATATGCATCACTTACATTTCTCTTCCTTCATGACATTTGCCCCGATGACAGGCACATGACAGCCCGCATGATAACCCCTTCCACAACCAGCGCACTGCGCAATTTCTTTAACTCGCGCTGGCGCACTGCGTTTGCACACAACGCACATGCGTAACGATAGCAACGACATGTTATCATCGCCCTCACCCACACCACCAGTACTGTTAGTGTTGTCTAATCGGCTTAATGCTAAACTATTGTTTTGTTGATGGTGAGTGTTGTCTGGGGCGGGTGTGGGTGCGCTTAGGCGTTCCAGCTGTTTGAACAAAGCCCAGCTGTCAGTGCCGTCCGCGAACTTGACCAGGCAACGTTCGCGCGTCGGATCGAGCTCGGCAACGGTACCGAGGTAGTACTTGCCTGGATTGAAAGAGAATTTTATCAAGATTTATGCGGGGTTTAAATGTACCGTGAGAAAAATATACAATCGTGTTACGTTGACGTATTGGAATAAAAGATGGGTACTAGAAACATACAGGATTATTTAAAATACAAAATAAATGTGTTACTAGTCTATTTTGCTTTTCTGAATTAAAAGGTTTTTGTCGACTTTTTTTTGCGACAATTCAATACATTTGAAAAGACTTTATAATGTTGTTTATAGGACGAATTGAACTTTTGCCACATCCTATATAGAATAGCAAAATGCAGCAAGTAGATCCTCAGGTTACAAATATATAATATTATTGATGGATGAACTCATTGTTAAGATAATCTACTCTCAGAATTCCATTTTAGAAGCCCTAATAAGTGTCGGGAAGAGAATTTCCAGATTTTTTATATACGTACTGCAAATGAAGATTTAAATGTTATTATAACAAATTATCTACGATGTAATTGTATGTTAATTAGCAGTTATAAGGATGAGAATTTTAGGAAGAAAATATATGAATATTGTTATTTTACAGCAAATTAATGTTAATACACAAAAAATATAGTGGAAAATTGCAATAGATTAATTAATAACTACTTCCGAATTCCGCCCAAATATACCCCCATATTTATGAAGCTTAATTTCCGATTTCCAAGTCATTTTGTCCGGCAGAATACTCACCATCCTTTTGCTTGAACAATATATCCTGTCCGCGGCAGAACTCTTCCGCTCTCTCCAAGTTGGTGGTCGTAGAATCCGGTACAATCGACTCTTCGGTTTCGGAAACCATGGTACTCACACTGGCCATGCTTACGGCTGGCGGGTACTACGTTCGGCGGCTCGTATCAGAGCCGCCGATAGTCGCAACAACCGATGGAAATGTACCACCGTTACGTGGGGGGCACCAGTGCGGAATCGGGTCTCGTCATTTGCCCGCTCATTACAGAAACTGACCGTTTTCCAGCCGGTTACGTACGTGTACAATGTGTTACGGACGCTTAAAGGGGCATTTCGACGCGAATTCCCCGAATTGCGCTCGTTTCAGCCATTTACATCGCGAAACACAGCACACGAGAGCGAGTAGTCGAGCAGGGTGGTGAATGTACGCGAAAGCGAGAAGCCCGCGAAATGGCGAATTTATTTGTCGATGATGTTTATCGATGAGATTAATGAATGTTACGTTGGGCGAACGTAGTGAGATGTTAGAATTGTGATAATACGACCACTTTATAGGTGATAAGCTTTTTTTTTGTGGAAAACAAACAAGTTAATTTAACACATAATTTGAATCTTGACGGATAGAACTACTTGTCGTTTTTGTTTGTGTTAGATGACCTACTATAGCTGATCTATTTTTCAAATATTCCGTCTCATATACATAAATTGCAATCATACATAAAAAGATATACTTAGTATTTAATAGTGTTAGTAAGTATATTAAACAAATTGTACGATTTAGTTTATAGTCCGCAAAACAATTTTAACACTAAATTGTATTTTTAAATGCGCTACTGTGACTGAAAACTGTCAGGCTGACATAACACTTCTGTCGCGCTTATTGTCAATAAATTTTTTATTTACTAGATAGTTAAGCAAACAACAATATTTCACAAATATTTTCAACGGTAATGGCAAATTAAATAAGCACCATTATGTAGATTGTACTATTTAGTTAATAATCCGTAAAACAATTGTAACGTATTTTAAAATGCGCTACTGTGACTGAAATCATGTGACATGACACTTCAGTCTGACATGATACTTCACTCACACTTATTGTCAATCAAAATATTATTTACTAGATAGGCAGGCAAACATTTCCAACGATAATGGCAAATCAAATAAGCACCAGAGAGAAATTACTCTACATAATAGACGACATCGAATTAGTAGCGAAGTAAGTAACCGCAAACAACGTAAACGCACCTTAATCTACCCGTTACATTTACAGAGACATAATCGAAAATGCGATTGCTCCGAAACATCTGAAACTATCGGGGCCGGAATATGCCCAGCTGACTGACTTACTTGTCGCTAAAGACACGGAGCTTAATGACACGTTAAAACTAGCTTCGGAACAAGCGCAGATCGAAAAGGAAATGGACACTGTACGGGCGGAAGTTGATCGGCAAAACCACGATATAAATCAAGTGCAAAAGCAACTCAAAGAAGCGGAGCAAATTTTAGCGACCGCTGTTTATCAAGCCACGCAAAAATTGCATTCGATAGGGAGAGCGAAGAAACGGCCGGTGCAATCTGAAGAATTGATCAAATTCGCTCATAGGTAATTTTTGAAAATAAATATTTGAGTGTATTTGTAGCTGAATGTTTTCTAAATAGAATAAGTGCATCGAACGCTGTTTGTGCGCCATTAACGTGGCAACAAGGCGATCCTCGCCGACCATATCCGACCGATATAGAGATGCGACTCGGCTATTTGGGTCGATTAAACGATTCAAATGGACATATGCTACAGCAACAAAGTCTAACCGATTTACACAGAGCTGGACACGCTGGAGGTAGGTTTTTTTATATAATAGTAGGTCCAATTGGTTGTGGCGCAAGCGCACACGTCACGGAGTTGTTCAGCTGATATATCGTTAAATTGCTGCTTACGAGATGTAATTTGCACTAGAAATTCCAGCGTCGCAGCAAAATCAATTCGCCTGGCATCCATCCGGTGAGATCCACATGAGTGTTGGACAAGGCAGCGTCACGATGGATACCAGAAATCATGTGAAACAAGAAAATGAAGATGTAGAGGTTATGTCGACCGATTCTAGCAGCAGTAGTTCAAGTGATTCTCAATAAGATCTGATCGCAATCTATAAATAAAATAAATTTAAGACAGAAATGTTTTATATTTACAAAAATAATTAAAATATAATGATAGGTTAAAATATTTGTATATGTATAGGATTAAAAAAAATGCATTTACTAAAATTATATGAAATAAGAAATAATTGTGGCTTTTTTTTATAAAATTATTGAAAATAAATCAAGATTGCTGTAAAATAAGATTGGGTTCATATTTCTGTAGTGTAGGTATGATATTAAAACCAATATACTTTAAATTTTTTAAACAAGAAAATTAATTTTATATTTTTGGTGAACATTGACTTTCTCGGAAAAATCTTAATTTCCAGCGAAACATTTAAAAAGCAATACATTGAATCACAAAGTTTATAATGCTAGAAATAATTTGTGATATTTTGAAAATGGCAGTAAATTCTGTTCCTAAAAATTATATTGTCACACAGTTATGTTGAGTTATATATATATATATTTTTTTTAAATTGCTATTTGACATATAACTTCGAAAAAGAAATTCAAATTTAACAAAATTTATGGATAACAATGTCAATAAAATTTATATTACGGCATAATTTTGAAAAATTAGTTTGTAAATATTTTCTATACCGTTAATCACTCTTTCCTGTTAATAAAATTTTATTTGTTTATCAATATATTCCAGTATGAAGTCTATTACAATTATATATTACATATTATCAGCTATCTACCATAGATTACATGATTGACAGTGTGATAATTTGGTTTCCTTTTTATGATTTTCATTATTTATATTTTTTTAATTTTAGATTTAGTTATCACAAATATTTCTATTTCATATAAACGCATCTGCAGGGGTACAGTTAATAATCATTTGCTTCTATGGACATTTTTGTATAACCGATGTGTGTAATGGTGAAATTAAAATGAATAGGGCTCAATATTCATTCTATAACATTAAACACATTGGTTAGAAATGTTAGTTAAATACTTTTTATCATATTTTAGTTTTCTAGCTACGCCATTTTTACAAATATTTTATATATACAATACATCTTACACGATAACATAAAAGAAATGTAATATTGACATTTCCTTATGAACTACCGTGCATTTTACACCTACTTTTGCGAATATACTTGCAAAATATTCGCAAGTACATTTGCCATTTGAAAAACTCGTGGTTTCTTGTTTAGTTTTACATATATACAGATATTTCTTTAATTAATCGTTACTGCAAGTGGGTCCCATGAAAAAATACCTAATTATTCGATTTCACAGATAAAATCACAACAATATGGGCTTGTCCCCATTTCTAAAGCCTATAATATAATTTTTAAATGCAGCTACGCGAGTTAAAAATATTAAACAATAGTTATTGTCTCAAATATTAGTAATAGCTATATATTGACCTTAATTTTCAAATCTACTGACATATTTTACTCTAGATATATTACCACCGAAAGTTATTTTATATTTTACAACATTCGACTATAGATTAAATTTTTTATGATTGTTCTGCTAAATGAAATAAAGTTATCGCCGTTTTTTTTTTAAATCTAACAGTGGTAAAACAACAATTTTTTATACCCAATTATTTACAAAAACCAATACATTTTGTTTAGGATACCGTTCAAACGTACCTCGGAGCCATTTGGCCCTCCGGAAACTACTTCGTGATTTTCTTATATATTGATATTCCGCGGCAAATTCAAAATATTACCTTTATGCTTTTTTGGCATTAGTTTCAAGGCACAATCATAAATATACAACAGATTATAAAACATTAATTATAAAAAATATTATAATAATTGTTTCAGGAGATATAACAAATATGTGGGTCAAATAAAATGATTCATTCTACAAAAACCATATAAAATGTATTTAAAATGTATATACTATAAGTTTAGAACATATGAATAAAAGTTGGCAGCGAAATATGAGATATAATCGAGTAAAAAACTTTAATTTTTATTTCTTAAATAAACCAGAATATGCTTCATAAAATAATTCAAAAGAAAAAAAAACAAAATAAGCGTTTCAATTGTAAAAACAACAATACTTATTAATAAAATTATAAATTATAATATATAATATCACCCAAATTCTGTAACAAGCATTAAGTAGCTAGATGTACATTTCAAGAGCCATGCCCCCATCTTCAGTAGCACAAGTAAAACTAAATAAAATACCTCTGTCACGAATTGTGATTGATATACAATTAAATAAATAAGTCAACGTCATGTTGTACTTAAGTACTTAAAAAATGACATATAATATGACCTATAAATCTTTTAAAACAATACAAATAACAAGTAACAGCAAAAAATGTTGGTTTGTGAAATCTAAAATAACCCAAAATAAATAGTTCTTATAAATTAAAAAATAGTTCTTATTAAATAAATGAAATTGGGCCCCAATCTAAATTCATTAAATTTGATTTTTGAAATGTACATCTAGCTACTTAATGCTTGTTATGGTATTTGGGTGATATTCTATATTATAATACTTTGAAACAATATTATTACGAATTTTTTTTTCTCAAAATAAAATTTAATAAAAATATTCAAATGTTGTTCAAACTCCAAACACTCGTATACAAACAACCTTTTACTGAAGTAGTAACCCGAGAGCCGAATAGTTCCGAGGTACGTTCGAAGTGAACGGTATCCTATTTTGTTTTAATATCAGCACGGCGCGTGCGCATATTTCAAAAAATGCGCGCGAAATTGTATTTTCAAATTATTTTATACTAACTTTGGTTCCTCACTACAGGTTCTCGAAAGAACGACAAAGAGTACCGTCAATTTTGATTTTATAATCCTCAATTATAAATTAATGATATCTACAAGATCGACAGCAACATTTGTTTTAAATCGCGAAAAAAATGCTGTTAATTCGCTGCCGTTAATTCAAAAACCAAAACCCATACATTAACTATACTCTGTCCCACCACCAAAGCCGATCATTACCTACTTGCATTTCTTCAAACCATGTGCAAATCCCCCTTCAATATCCGCGTAAAAGTCTTTTTGAATTGCTGATTCGCCATCGCGTAACAGAACGGATTTAGCGGACTGTTCGCGTAGCACAAGAAGTACGAGAACATATATAGATGTCCGTTCGTACACGGGGGATTCGAGCAGAAACCCTCCACCAATGCGAGGATATGATACGGCGTCCAACAAATCACGAACGCCCCCAGAATGAAACTAATCGTCCTGAACGCCTTGCGCGCCCTATTTTCCGATTTCGACTTTTGCCGCCCGAATTGAGCGCCGAATGGACCCGGCGTGGCGGTCGCGGACTTTTTCTTCTTCCGGAACTTCTTGCCCAGCGATCTGAGGAGGTCGCGCTTGATCATGGACGAGTGCGGTCCGTTTATGTCGTCCCCATCTGAGGGAGTAGTAGTTAATTGCCGTTTATCATCGGTAGCGGTGTTCGCGGGGGGATTTGCCGATATATTCACTGGTTTTGGTTGGTGGCAGGTGCGCCGTGGGTGATTAGTACCTGTTTGGCTGGCCGCTATGGACGTGCCACCGCCCAGAGGAGTACTGGGCTCGGTGTAGCCACCCCTACTGTCACTCATCGGCTCGGTACTGACGATGCTCGTTACAGTTCGTTCGGGCGCCGTCAGCGTGACCGCCGTGCGCAACATCTGCGGCGCATGTTGAGGCGCAGCGGCCGATGACCGAATGAGGGCGGTCTGTAGTAAGGAAGCGTTAATACCGAGGTCCGCTATAACACCGCCGCAGCTGACGGAGTGGGGGGCGGGTGGGGCGGGGGAGACATGGGTGATGGTGCAACTACTCTGGGGGGATTCACAGCTAGGCGTCGGCACTATGATGGAGCTCTCGTCCATGAAGCGCAAGTCGGCCGTGTCGAGGCCGACGAGCACGTCATAGGTGTGCAGGGGCAGGCTATTGGGTCGGAGCGACAGCAGCAGCGGGGTACTAGGACTACTGGTGGCACTACGGCTGCCCACTTGGAATTGCGATGGGGGCGTTATAATATGCTGGGAGCGTAGCGAAAGCGACGGCGAGGGCTCTACGCTGCAGCAAGCGGACAGAGCAACAACGACAGATTCAACAGTACCTACTGCGGAAGCACTCATAGTTGCGGAGGAAGAACAAGACAAAGCGACAGCGGGATGTTGGTAATTAGGATCACCGGTTAGACCTACCACGCCGCCGCCAACGGCGCCTACCAAGCTACGCATCTCGATCATCTCCCTCGAATCCGCGCTGGTCTCGTTAATACGGGGCAATAAGAAATCCCCGCAACTATTCGACAACCTCATCGATCCACTACTGCCGGTACTCTTGCTGTGCTTCATCGCATCGGAAGTCTTCACTGTCGCAACAGCTACATTCGGAATGCCGCCGTTCATTTTATTATTATTGTCGAATAGTTGCGAGGCGCCGCCTAATTGCACCACAAAACCAACAACTGAAGACCGCTTCTTCTTCTCTTGAACTTGTTGTTGCTGCTGCTGCTCTTGTTGTTGCAAAGCAGTTGTGGTACTATCTTCGTCCGATTCGAAGGCTGGGCTGCTGGAACGTTCGGACTTGTCCCCTTCTGCGAGGAGTTGCGCGCCACTGATAATGGCATTTGGAAGACTTAAATTGCGACGCTCGTGCTGATGATGCTGACCCGAAGAGTTGGTGTTTGTTGTGGTGACGGTTGAGGAAGTTGCTGTTGTTGTGGTACTCGTTCGATTCGAACTGGTTTTCTGGCTAGAATTCGAATCTGCACAAGCTAAAATAAATCGCATTAAAAGATACATTAAATCGTTTCAATTTGGCGCAGTCGGTGGTATTAATTGAGAGAAGTACCTGCAGTAACTTCTTTAATTGGAACTGCTAATACAGTTAAGTTAGTCGTTGCGGTTTGTCCAATGTTCGCTTGACCAACTCCAGGTTTATCTTGGCTAAGTAAAGTGCTTTGCGTTTTGGACAATCCAATTCCGGCAGCTCTGCCCGCCATACCAGACATGGCCCCCGCACTTAGGGCCACCATAGATTGCATTTTACGCTGTTTAGCTTCGCTCTTTTTCTGCATATCATAAGCCGTCTTATAAATACCCCCGTACAGAATAAAAAGTACTATTAAGGTGATCCAATAGTACCTAAAAAAAAAAACTCAGTAACAATTAACAATGTTCAACACCAAAGTTAACGAAACTACCCAATAATTAGCGCGGTATTAAATATCGGATCTTTTAAAAACTGCACCGCGCATTCACCGGGCATTAAGTCCCTGTGCCCAACGAAATGCTCCCAGCCAAAAATGCTGATGAAGAACAGTAATGCTGGAACGATCCACGTTATTGTGACCATCCAGAGGACGCGGTTTTTCGTGCGCCAGCTTCGATATTTCGCGGCGATTTTAACGCTGCAGAAGCGATCGATCGTTATGAGGAGGACCGTGTATTGGGACACGAGACACACGGTGTAATCTACCGATAACCAGAGGTCGCACAATAATGGACCCAAGTCCCAATATCCCATTAGCACGTAGACCGTGTAAAAAGGCATCGATATTGAACCTTGCAATAAAAAAAAAAATGTCCAAAGAAGAGATGTTAAAAGGGAAGGGGTGATTGATGATGGTTTAGGATTATAGCAAAGATTTTCAGATGAACTTTTAGAAGAACTTTTCGTGTTATGTGGATGTTGAATCGAAATGTTATTGATTATTGAAAAATTATATGATATCGATATTGAACCTTAAACAAATTAAAAAAAAAGAAGTTAAATTAATGATGGTTTAGGATCTACATTATAGCAAAGATTTGCAGATGATCTTTTAGAAGAGGAATGTTCGTGTTATGTGGATTGTTAAAATTAATTTAGGTGTGTTTATTCTGTTTGTTCATTTCATGCAAATAATTGTGCAGATGTGTACAAATTGTTCTACTAAAAGGTAAGATTATCTGGAGCATGTGGAAATAGATTTTGCGAAAGAAAACATTTGTAGTACTGAAAATATATGATTGTTCCTTTATATAATTTTCCTGAAAACACGCTATATATACTGGAGACTGGACAAAATATGGTTCGTTTAACTCTTTAAGCGATAACATTTTTTCTTGAAACATTTTTTATTGACCTGTACATAATTAGAGTTCAGCATGTCATCAAAATGTTTTATTAATCAGCAAAAGATTATGTTTGGCTTTAACAGTAAAATACTTACTAGAGACGGGGGACTTTAAAAAAAATTATTTACCAATGAATTGTACGTACCTATTAACATATCTGTTGCTGCCAAAGAAGCTATAAAATAATTACTTGGTTGTCTTATTGTTCTGTCGACGATAAACGCGAGTAAGACCAAGATATTACCAGCTACAGTTAGGATTATACAAAGTGCCAAGCAAATTGCGATCAGTACTGTTTGCCACAATGCGAAGGGCGGTAGTACTGGCGTTAGGGTCGTACCATCATCCGATACATTGGCATAGTACGAACTGGTAGTATTTACAAAGATCCCACTGCAAAAGAAATGGTATTCCTATGTCGAAAAACGTTTAATTCGAGTCAATGTTTCTCGTCGCTGGATTGATTACCTGTAGTTATACCACTCACTGCCATTGTTATTACCATTGCCGAAGACATTCAATGGGTCTGGGTCCCAACTGTAGAAGGTGGCTGTTGAATTAAAGGCACGGGTGCATTCGGTGTAAGGAAAAACACCGCTGTAAATCGTCTTGCAGTATCTATCCTGTCTCCTGAAACACAAAAAATAATTTTTGCGAAATTTTTTTATTTTTTGGGTTTATATGTTCAGGTGATCGTTTTTGAGCGGTTTCGCAAGAATGGAAATTGCGTGCTTCTAGAATTTATTACTCGGGAGGATTTGTTGGTCACCTGGAAAATGTTGGCAAACAAACGAATACATCCGCGAATTTAAAAATAGCACAAATACAAATGCAGTTTCGACGCACGAAATGGTCATAATTTTCCGCTGTGCTATTTATCTTCTTTAAAATCGAATGAAAAATGTGGGTGGCCGTTATGGTGATATTATATAACATGCGGTTTATATACGCCGGGGCTTTGCGGATCATTTCCTGGTAAAAATAGCGGCGCGTACAGTGGCGGTTCCTTTCGGGTCCGCAGGGCCGCGCGCCCCCACTGAACATTGTGCGCATCGCCGTAGATATATAATTGTATTGCGATATTTGATCTCGGCATTATTTTTCCTAAAAGATAAAGCTTGCGCCGCGAACATACCTAACACTCAACACGATATGGCAGCTAGCAAGTATGAGTTAAATGCATATGCACTCATCCTGTCTGTTGCAAGTGGTAGAGTGAGAGCGACCGTATGCAGTATATCATCTGTTTCTTTGGTTCGCGTATCGCGAACAAACTAACGGCCCGGCAACGTTACGTCACGCTGATTTTTACAGCTAAGAATATATCGTTGTTTTAAGCTTTTTCGGCCCGCAATTCTTTAGCGTCCCAACAGAGAAGCCTAGTATAGTATATAGGAAAATTGATATAGAATAGCCAGATAAGACAGTTGCATTGTTCTGTGTAGTTACGTATGTACGATTTTGGCACGTGTTTCTTGAAGAATATATTTTTAAAATGAATAATGTTAGTTGTTTATTGTAAATAGAGTTTTGTAGATTTTCTCCTGAGGACAAAGTGAAAATTAAAGAATTAGGTAGGCCATTGCCTGATAACAAACTTGTGCAAGGAGTGTTTATATCAATAAAAGATAGAAGAGCGGAATACCACTTTCAAGAAATGATTGAATTTAATCATTTTGCATGCATTTTAGGTAAGATTTCTCAATATTATGTTATTATTTAAGAAATGCCCCCCCCCCCCCCCCGATTGAAATGTCGCGAGCCGCCACTGGGCGCGTATGGACAGACTGTTTATGAGAAGTAATCAGAAACAAAATGAGAATTAGTGGATGTATGTTATGGGGAATTTGAGATTTAAAGGATAAAAATCGGCAATAGAAGAGATAAAGGTGCTTTGCAGAAAATTTCACAAATTACGTGAACTATAAATAATTTTTAAGCACGAATTCATTTAAATTTTTTTGTGCAGAGTTCAGATTTGATGGTATTATTTCTATCAAACTTATTGTTTTTTTTATTGCTTTTGTCTATTGTATTCTGAATTAATTTCCTTCTGGAACTGATGTAAAAATGAGGAAAAACATAAATGAATAAAAACACGGCGATTTATAATAAAATTCTGCATTTATCCTGTTATAAATATAATATTATTTTTATGATTTGATGAATTGTTTATAACTTTAACGGTTTCTAATAAAAAATGATCTCAGGACTTAGTTTTTCTTGTAGGATTAATTGTTTGGTAGATATTGTCAAGAAACTCAAAAAATTGAAAAAAAAAATAATAATAATAATCTGTATTGGGCAGAATTGAAATAAAAATGAGAAGGGAATTGTTTTCTGTAGAATTTTCACATTTTCGAATATCTAATCATGGTATTTTCTAATAAAATTTTAAGCAAGAAATTAGAATCTGCAAAAGATACAAATTTTTGAAAACAGCTGTTAGAAATATATTCATATGGTGGTCCCATGTTAAAAATATCAATTATATTTTCTGGTGATAAAATGATAAAATGACACATTTTCCAATAAAAAAATAATACATTTTACCAAAGGACTTAAAATAATATTTCACTTCAAATGAAAGTAATGGTACATATTTTTACTTAATCCAAAAAATTTTTGAAAGTTTAATCGAAAAAAAAATGGAACTAGCAAATAAATTCGTAATTTAAAAAATATTCCTCCTCCAGTTATATTTCCCGGAAATATGATATCGTGCGTTATGATCCGTATTGTCCCTCGGGGAGGTTACGTTAGATCTAAGATGTGGCACGCTCAACAAAGGACGATCTTCCTTGCTACAAGGAGGGAAGGATTCATGTTTACAGTTGCACAAATGATACCATCATTTTGTCTTGGCTTTAGCTTGCGCTGATTGTCTGATAAGATGGAAATGAACGCCTAAGGAATAGATATATGATGGCGCTTTGTGGCTGTCGAAGAGATTTCTTAAAAACAATCGTCTTTGTTCGAATCGTACACGAATTTTTTTTTGTTGAAAGAATATATTTTTGTAGCGCGCCGCAAGAAGTTTTAAATTAAATTTCATTTCGGTCGATGTTTCGGTATTTTATTTGGACACTGTATATATTTTTTTAAATTTCTTCTTCAGCTAAAAGCGGAGGACATTAGCATAAAGACAATTTGCACACATCGTTCGAAATGATGTGTCTCTGTCTCTCTATGTACGTAACACTTCGACATTTTTATCAGAAAATTGCTTTGCCAACAAAATTTATCTTATCGCCGAAGAACACTGGAAAATTAAAATATTATCTTTCGGACTACGGTGAGGATAATATTATATCGTGTATGTTGTTTTTTCATTGTAAATTTTTTAAATCGCCTCGTGTATGTAATTTTTTTTTGTAAAATGGCACGGGAAAATCTGTTTGTTATACAGGGTGTTAAAAAAAATCTGATATATAGTGTGCCTTATCTGCGAATTTAATAGAAAAATTAACTTCGTTTTAAAATATTTAAAAATTTAATGAAATTTTTTGTATAGAATTCTATTTGTAGATTTATAAATTCAAAGAAAATTAAAAATACGATTTTTTTTACATAAAATTATTGTTCTTTGCGAAACTGTACTTTTTATTGAGATGTTAAGCGAAATTAAAAAAGAAAAAAACGTAAATATCTCTGTAAATAACTCTTTGAAAGTTTAATAATAATAAAATGGAATTACCAAATAAATTCGAAATTTAAAAAATATTCCTGCTTCTTTCCTATTCCATATTTATCCTATAGTTCCTATAGATAAAATTGACCGTTTTTCGATGAACAAGATTACGAAAAAATATAAAAATAAGCGCGCATATTCAATGTTGAGAACTGCTGATTTTAAACATCCTAAGTTATTTACTTTGAGCAGTTCTTGTAAATTTGTTGTTGCCAGCGTGATTACGTAAGCAATATTGTGGTGATGGCACACCATACGGTAAATGGGTAAGACCCGACACAAAGTAACCATTGCGGTGCGATGGGGCGTCACACCCACCGACCGCAAATACGGGCGATGACGGCGAAAAGCGATCCTGAACAGATGCTCATATGAATTTCTAATTGAATTGTTACGTTTAATGAATAAAGAATGAGAGTACAATTTACATAGCTTTCGTAGATTGGGACATAATGTTTAGAATATTAAAAGATGGATTATAAGGATAGGAGAACAAGTATTAAATAGTATGCGGGAAGTAATGACTCTAGAAAGTGTAATATGAATATGAATTCGCGTAAGACGAAAGTGATGAGATGTGACAAGAAGGAATGTTGGTGCATAATAATAGCTAGATGCGCATTTCGAAGGCTATGCACCCATCTTCAGTAGCACAAGATAAAAAACGAAATAAAATACCTCTGTCACGAATCGTGATTGATATACTATTAAATAAATAAGTCAGCATGACAGAAATATTTCAAATATGACATATAATCTTTTGAACAATATAAATTAACAGTATAGAATATCACCCAAATACTAGTGATAATTAAGAATTAAATCTTTCAAAAATAATTATCAATTTATGTAGGTACACATTTTATGTATTCATTTTTTTAAACATATGTATATAAATTTTTCATTAAAGGAATACCACACCATTTATCATATTAGAATTTTGTAGCGACAAACTTTAAAATTGTGTATTATTTAAGAAACAAATTTCTCATTAAATACAATGAGAATAGAATGACTTAGTGTTTAGTTTGCGAATGAAACTGTATCTCATTAACATTGCCACCCGACACGCTTCTAAAATATATGGTATCCTCTTAACATTTTTCTGCCGCTACTTCTAAGAGACCCGGGATGTGTAAAAACACATTTTCTAACTAAAAAAAATGTTTCATTTTACAACCCAAATAATAGTGATCATTTTAAAATACAAATTTACGATTATCGAAACTAACAATTGACTGCAATAAATAATGTGTAGTCAAACCTGAAATAACTAAAAATAAAATATAAAACAGTCCTTATTAGTTAGTTAAAGAGTCCGCAATCCTAAAGATTGGTTGGAAACAGCACGCCATGCCGATCTATCCTGAGCTAATCCCTTCATCTCCCTATAGCTATTCATCTCAACGTCTTCAACTATCTGACTCACATACTCCAATCTAGGCCTACCTACCCCTCTCTTTCCCTCCACTCTACCTTCTATGATCAATTGCATAATCCCCCCATGCCTAAGAATATGCCCTACTAATCTGTCTCTCCTACGCTGTAACACTCTCCAAATACTTCTCTTCTCCCCTACTAACTCTAGTACATCTTCATTTGTTACTTTATCTTCCCAACCAATCCTCATCATCCTCCTATAACACCACATTTCGAATGCTTGTAATCTACGCTTCTCTTCCTTTCCTATAGTCCACGCCTCACACCCGTACAGTGCTACACTCCAAACATATACCTTCAGTAATCTTTTTCTAATACCCAAGTCAATATTTGATCTTAAAATCTGTTCCTTTTCTACGAATGCCTTCCTACCCTGTGCTATCCTACACTTTATATCTACCTTGCTTCGATTATCTTTTGTGATTCTACTGCCTAAATAACAAAAATCTGACACTTCTTCGATTCTATTATCTCCTATTGTGATCCTCATTTTTCTACTGCATTCCTTTTTGTCACACCTCATCACTTTAGTTTTACCTATATTTATTTTCATGTTAAAATCCCTAGTCAATACTGCCTGCATACCATTCAATACCCTTTCTAAATTCTTTTCGCTTTCTTCCAATATAGCTATATCGTCGGCGAATCTCAGCATATATATTTTCTCTCCCTGTACATTCACACCTACACTATACTCTTCTTTTACTTTGTTTATTGCATCTTCTATATATAGATTAAATAATAACGGTGAGAGTGTACATCCCTGCCGAACTCCCTTCCCTATTTTTGCTACCTCTTCTTCCCCCTCAATTCTAACTAAGGCAGTTTGGTGTTTATATAAATTAAAAATTATTCTCCTATCCTTATAATCTATACCCGTTTCTTTTAAAATTCTAAACATTATGTCCCAATCTACATTGTCAAATGCCTTTTCTAAGTCTACAAAAGCTATGCAAGTTACCTTTCCTACCCTCTTTCTTTTTTCTACTACCGTTCTTAGTGCTAGAATCGCCTCCCTCGTCCCTCTGTTTTTCCTAAAACCAAACTGATCTTCTCCTAGCCTTTCCTCTACTTTATTTTCTAATCTCCTATAAATAATCTTTAACAATATCTTCGATGCATGTGATAGTAGACTAATGGTCCTATAGTTCTCACACAAATTAGCTCCTATTTTCTTCGGCATTGTTACTATTCTACTACGCTGAAAATCCTGTGGTACTTCTCCCTTCTCATATATTTTACAAACTAACCTGTATAATCGCTCCTGCATTTTTCCCCCAGCGTGTTTTATTAATTCGGCTGGTATCATATCAATCCCCGCTGCTTTGTTATTCCGTAAATCATTTAATGCTCTATGAAACTCTGACCTAAGTATGCTAGGACCTAAGTCATCCTCATCTATCTGTTCCACATTTTCTAGCTCCTCCTTATTAAATAAATTAAATAGACAAGATGAAATTGGGCCTGAATCTACTAAATGCATTAAATTTGATTTAGATTTATGCACGTATATACTTTTATAAGCATTTAACTCGGGATAATTCAAAACACATTTAAATGAACTAATTTCACAATAAGATTGATCAAAACTATGCTCGGCTACAGCACTTTTATCCATTCTATTTAATATGAAATGCGCTAAATGTTCGTTAAATCTAGTTTCAATACGTCCACGTGTTTGTCTTCTATATATACCTTAGTTAGCACAACTAGAACAAGATATTCATAAATACCAGATTTTTTTAATTCAAATCAATCAAATCTTGGGGATTTCCAAGAAAATTAACGCAAGACTATTAAAGATAATATATATTAATATTTTAATCGCACTCGTATCCAACAGGGGGCGACACGTGCACGTACATGTACGTGTCGCCCCCTGTTGGGGCTGCCTGGAACATATTGCACGGTGACACGTTAGAGGTGGGACATGGACACACGTATATCTCTATTTGACACGTAGATGGAGCGGTGTTGTGTTTGCTTGCGGCTACAATGAGAGTGCGTGTTTGCACAAGGGCCCCCTCGTGTTGTGGGGGTGCTTCGACGGTAGGTTGGACGCTTCGCGAAGAACACACGAAGGGCAGTCTGAAGGGATATACGTATCGTAACATGGTAACGTTCTGTGTACATATAGATGCAATTCTCGTATGCATTTAAAGTGGTTTTATTCAGGTGGCCTTTGGCTATAGAGAGGGTGGTGTTATGTACAGGGTGTACCAAAAGGGACGTACAGAATTGTGATGTGATACAAAAATATATTATTGCTGAGGATATATAATTAACAGATTTTTGAAAGAAATAGTCGCGTAAATAAATTTAATTGTATTTTATAAGAATATTTTTAAATTGATTTGTCTTCTGATTTATGAATTGTCATATGAATGTTCTGGAGGTATTTTTTAAAATAAAATTTCATATAGTTTTATTAGTAGAAATTTTTAGTAAATTACCATATATGGTCCTCCAACTAGAATTTTTTTTTTATTTGGTTTTATAAATAGATATTTTTATTAAATTGTCATATGAGACTTTATAAGTACATTTTTTAAATATATTGTAACATATGGCTATATAAATTCATTTTTTAATGTTTTGCTGCTATAAATAGATTTTTTAGCGCCAAATTTCTGTAAGAAAAAAATTTGATATTGGCTTTATTAGTAGATTTTTTTTTTAAATTATTTTATTTGGTTTTATGTGTAGATATTTTTTATTAAATTATCATATTAGGCGTAATAAAAACTTTTTTTTTAAATTTTCATATATAGCTTTATATTTTAAATATATTAAAAAAAAATTTAAATCAAATTAGGAAATCTTTAATAAATTTTACATTTTTTAGATAGTTAAAAATTTAATCGTTCAAAGTTCTACATTAAAAAAATTAATGGAACGTTCTATATAAATATATAAAATATATTTTTTTCAATTTAGATTGTACGGGAAGAAATTTTTATTAATTAAACTTAATTAATTTGATTTCGACAAGTAGAAATTTATAAAAATCATCATACAAATAATTTTTAAACTAAATTTTCACGCTTAACTCGATAATAGAAATTTTTAATGAATTGCCTTTTAAACAGCAAATTAATTAAATTTTGGCTTTGATAATTATTTTTCACATATGGCTCTATAAATATATTTTTTAATAAATAACGACTATCGGCTATTTTCAATCGACCAACAGAAATATATATCTTTCCAATAAAAGAATACGTTTCTATTAAGAAAAAATTTCTTGTAACACCAAATAATTTTTCTTTTCAGAATTTTCCTTATTTGTAAGAAGCGGCGATAATTGATTCATTTTTCCGCGTTGTTTCGAAATGTTTTCATCATCACGTTCGCGCTTTATTAACATCAAATCACGGCGCAAGAGTTAAAAAACCCTCACCGCAACACACAGAGCTGGACTAAAATAATTTCCATTTACTTTCAGATTATTTTTCCGCGGTCTTGTTTCTATTGAAAATGTATCGAATCTTTTTGGTAGCATCAACATTAATTTGTCGTAATTTGATAATCAAACTGAAAAAATGCTGAAATATTTCGTCGGAACGTTCATTAAGCCTGACCTGATCAAAAAGCGATCATTCTTGTTTCTCTTTTTCCGTAAAAAGCTATGGGAAGCTCGCGTACCATAAAAAAAAAACTATATTGCGACGATGGAAAAGTCGTGTATTTTATTCTCTGAAGGAGCATTTCGTGTCTTCTTGAATAACAAGAAGGAAAAAAGTCTATACAACATTGGGTAAAAAGCTGTTTGTTGTATATATTCAATGAATATTTCATGCGATGAATATTTCCACATTAAAATGACGAAAGAACATAATAAAAAATATTGGCGAAAACGTGTTAAAAAATTACCATAAGAAAATAAAAAATTACGAGTTTAAAAAACATTTAAAAAAAAACTATAAAAAAACATTTTGCGAAAAGTGAGAAAAATACGTTCGAGTTGAAGATTGCTGGTTTATTGTATAGTTTGACAGTCACTGGTATAAGACGAGTTGACATTCGAGGGTGCGTGACTGAACAAACACCTGACAGAATGGTAATCGACCAACGGATCGCTTTATAGTCGCCCTACCGCCCTACCGCCCTTTATAGACGCCCTAAAGGTGCCTGATTGAATGTCAAGTATCCAATGTATTTACGTTCACACGTAAAGAAATACTTCTGGTATATAAAATCAAGATATGAAGCGTAATCAGGGAAATGTGCGAAAGTACTTTGCATATATGATGGGATGAAAAATTAATTGTTTTTTTTTGATTTTTAATTTTAATTTTTTATAATGACTGTGGTGGCTCTAGAAGTAGATTTTTTAAGAAATTTGAGTTTGTAAATGTAAACAAAAATAGTACGATAAAAATCGTGTATTTGATATAATGATCGGATAGAGCGATCGAAAAGAACGTGCCAAAGATGGTTAATGTGAAAAAAAATATTTTTGGCACTTTAGAAAGCTCTAGAAATAGATTTTTTTTTAAATTGTTCGATTTGGGTCCACGAAAATTTGTACTTACAAAAATTGAACAAAAACATATTACAATTAAAATTTTGATATTGAAAAAAATTGCTTTCAAATTTAAATTAGAATTTTTTTTTATAATTTTTAAATATTCGAATTAATATGAAATTTCTACAATACTATAAAAGAAACAAATTTAATCAAACTGACAATTTACAAGATTTTTTTTATTGAAAATATTAAAACGGTATACCAGGTGTCCCATAAAGTTTTAATTAGAAATCATTTAGAGTGTTGGTTGAAAAAGATTTAGATTAATCGAAGTTTGTCTATTAATTAGAAAAAAATTCATAGATTTTCATACTATTTTTTATAATTTTATAAGGGTGATTATTTTTTAATATAGCACTTAAACAACAAAAACCACATTTTCATTTTTAATTTTCTCTACGATGAATTTTTCAGTTCTACAAAAGAATCGAATTATTTCATTTGACCGTCCGATATTTATTAAAAAAAAAAAAAAATTCTCGAGCTTCAACTAAACATCCACGTTTAATATTCTTTTACGCTTATGCCGGGCTGAAAAAATTCCAATTTTCATCAAGGGCCTAATAACCGTTTCAGCAGCAACCGCCTTCTTTCAGCAAAATCAGACAGATTCAACGAAAAAAACTGATTTGACGTCACGCCAATAATTGCGCGATTTCTTTACTTTGCCCGTATCGTTTAACATAAACACTCCACGCAATTTCAAATCCGTCAATTTAAAGAAATACTAAAAAAAAAATTGTTAAATTAAAGCAACTCCAGATTTAATTATTTTCATCTCAACTCCGCAGAAATATTTTATTGTTTTGAAAAAAAAAGTGTGACTTCAGATTTAGTAAAAACCGATTTTTTTAATACAATACTGCTTTTTTGAAAAAAATTTAAATTTACAAAAAATAAATTTTTTTAACAATACTATTTTTCGAAAAAATTGAAAAGTTATAAAAAATAAATAAAAAAAATCAAAAAGGATTGATTTTTTTATTTAAATCAAGTGCAGAAATATTTTACCGTCTTGAAAAAAAATTATATTTAGTAAAAAAAGAATTTTTTAATACAATACTGTTTTTCGAAAAAAAATCAAAATTCAATATTTTACCGTCTTAAAAAAAGTTAATAAAAATCATAAAGAATATTTTAATCAATTTAAAAAAATATTTTAATCAATTGATTAAGATATTTTTTAATAAATATTACTACTTTAATTTTTAATTTAAAAAAAGATATTTAATTAAATTGATATTGAAAATTTAAAAAACATTTTTTTTGCTTTTTTCATTCGCTTTTGTTTTGCAAACAATTCAGATTTTCCGAAAGCTTTTTTCAAGAAACGCGTTTGCCTGTATTTATAGTATTTTTGTATTTTGTAGGATTATGAAAGTAATCGACATACATACAGTTGTGGCATAGAAAATCATCACCCCGTCCCACAGCCCACTTCGAGACTGAAGACGTTTCGAGTGCAAATATTCGCCGTCATCAGGGAGCGAAATTGCCCGGTCGAAAAAACGGTTGCGATATTGCATTAGATGAGAATTTCTGGTCGTTCAGATTTATTGTGCAGTATAAGAAATACACGCGAGTGAGTAAGTTTTGTAAATAGAATTTTTTTTTCTAATAAGAATTAATTCTGGGATTTTTAATTTGCAAGTTGTTTCGTTGTGGGATTTGTAGTTTGGTAGATATCGTCAAAAAACTGAAATTTAAATAATTAAAAAGGTTTTTTTTTTTTGACAAAATTTGCGCATTTTCGAAAGTAAGTTTATGTTACTTTTTTTATAGGATTTGATATCGGAATTTAGAATCTGCATGTGATTTTGATAAAAAAATAATATTTCAAAAGATACACATTTTTGAAGCTAAAATTTCAATTTCGTTTTCAAACTATAAATAAAAAAACACAAATACTACAATTTGTTTCAAAATATTGGTATTATTTTGAACCACCTAGTATATGTACATTAAATTTTGATACAATTTTCATAATGTACACCAACAATTTCTTCACCATACAATTATACATCTTACCAAATATCACGATCTTCTGTTTTAACGTTTGTATCGTTTTAATAGAGTCCAGAAGATACAGTAATATCTCTATACACACATGGAGGTTAAGCCTGAACAGCTGACAGGATACATCTCTAAATAATTCAGTGTGCGGTGACTGTCAAAGTTTGACACGCCGTGGAGAGTTTATCTGCGCATCACCCCCGTTGGGTGATGGGTGATGGTAATATCCCCAGCTGGTGAATTATGCATGCATTCACGGATGTTTGTTTGCCAGGATGAATTGCTTCTTTTTCTAGAAGTTTGGCAACAAAGGGGTGATTAAAAAAAGTTAAATTAAAAGCATCGATTTGTCGTGCGAATGTATTTGGAAAATTGTTAAAAATAGAATTTAATTGGTGGACATTTTGTTAAGAGCAGACAAGATGTCTGGACAATTTTTTTTTCTAATTTTAATTGAATTAAACAAATTATTCTAATTTTATAATTTTTGAATGAAATGGTTTTGCTATTTGCTATTTATATATGCTATTTTTAGTCATTGTTGCCATATTAATTTCTTCAAAAATTATTACATCAAAATCTACGTAACAATTTATAAAAGTATTTTTTCTTTAAAGACCAGCATTTAGATTCGATATGGCAACGTTGGATGGGCCTTTTGCTATATGACACATGCGCACCGTGCATGTCAGACATTTAAATACTACCCACGTCAGCATAGGGACATTTACCGTCGTGTCAAATGTTATACAAGTTGCCTATTTTAAAAATTATTAATTTTATTATAAAAAAATACATTGTGTATATATTTTTTTGGCACGGAAGAGTCTATTGTTATTTTAAAATAATAAATTTAGATGATGTCACATTGCGGAAGGACATTTTATTTGATATTTTATGTTTTGATTCTAAAATAAATGCGAAAAAAATAACACAAAAAGAACTGTCATAGTTAACGACGCTAATTGCATCAGCTAGAGCTTTGAAGCACCGCTAATTCGTCACGTGAATTTTAATGAATTGTTTTGTAATGACTTTCGTGAAGCGATGCGAAATTTAATTAAGTCAATTCTGTTTGATTCGCGCTCTCTATTATCTCGTTTTTTCTAATTAATCACACGATTCACGTTATACCCTCAATCACTATATGCAACCAGTCAAACACAGTTCGATGGCGCTTTAAATTATTTCACGTCTCATTTTTGACATTTTTAAAAAGGAAAATACAGAAGTCATCAAATTAATTGTTAATTAAGAAAATAATTTAAAAAATTGGCAATTATAATTTAAACATAAAAAATTATTTAGAATATAACAAAAAAAAAATTGCCAATTGGAAATTTTAATATAAATAATTAAATTTTATGACTGAAATTATAATATTTATTATTAATACTCTAATTAAAGATGTATTATATATTAATTGAAGCCATCGTATTAAATTGAAATATTCTAAATATTAGAAGAATTTTTTTTTCATTTATTAGCTAGATGTCGCTATTGCATATTTATTTTGCAATTTATAAATCCTACATATTTTGCTATAAAAATTACACATTAATTTGTAATAAATTTTTTTAATAACATTTTTTTTTAAATTATTATTTAAAAAAATTACAAAATCATGAATTATATATTGTAAAACGCGTTCTAAACTTTTTTACATTAATTTATTTTCTAAATTAGTTTTGGTAAATGACAAATCATTTATTATCACGTCAGAAGAAAAAAATCAAATTATATTGAAGAATAAGTATCCAAAATATCGATTAGTACTATACAGGGTGCTTAATTTATATACTTTTCGCTAGAGACCATCGAAATTAATTTCACGTACAAATTTATTAAATAAATGTATTAAAAAATCTTTTTTAAAACTCAATTTTTAATTAATTAATTAATTAACGAGAAGAAGTAAATATTTGTTTTTTTTTATATTGATTTGATTATAAATAATTTTGTTTCTATTTATTTTTGCTTTGTCTTTCAATTTTTTTGTAAAAAATCGACGAAGAAAAATTCATTTGTTATATTATTATTATTATATATATATATATATATATACACTTTTATCTTCTCTTCGGTATTTTTAAAAATATTTTTACAAAGCTTTAAATAGTAAATACACTTCTCTTCTAAATTTATCATTTTTCGAACAATTTCCAAAATAAGTTGAAATAGGACGAAAATAAATCCTCTTCCTTCTTTCAGAACAATAACGAAAAGCCCTGTATATAATAATAATAAAAGTATCACATAATATATAATACATAAAATTTATTATCGTCCGAATTGTTAGGGAAAATCCTTCAAAAACGAGCTTCAATACAAAAGCTTAACTATGAAAGATTCAACCAGACAAGTCGATTTTCTGATTTTCTTTCTCTCGTTCTTCACAGTGGCTTTCACCTTGACTTACCACCCCCGCACTCCAATGCTGCAACTACCCCTCACCCACCCACCCGCTATATGTAACAATGGTACGCTGCCACTGAAAACAGTGGCCGATCGAAATTTGCAGGAAATTTTAAAAAAAACATATATTTTAGGGGATTGAGTTTTTATGGGGAGAAATTTTTAGACGAGGTGTTGTGAAGGTAAAATAACAGCTGATAGTAATTGATAAAACTATAATTTTTTTTTTTTATATTTCATAATTGACTAAATCATTTTTGTGGTATATTAAAAAAAATTTTTTTTGTACTTAATAAATAAATTTAAAAATTGTAAAAAATCTACTTGGATAGATAAAAGAAATTATTATTGATTGTATGATTTTTTTTATGAAAAGCAAAATTTTTTTTTTGATAAATAATAAAATGAATTTTCTACGCCGCTGTTTTGTTGAGCCATTCTTCTTTTCCTCTTTGATGGAATCAGGAAAATGGTAAATGGATAATTCGCAATGCCGTATAAATTCCTTTGTACAATTCGATAATCTACTTCAAGAGAATTTATACAGGGCGTTCATTTTTTTAAACTAAACTGTGATAATAAATAAATAATTAACAATATACTATTTTTCAAGGGAATATTGGAAATGCTTATAAAAAAATTATATGACTTTGAAATGAAATCTAGAAATTCATAAAAGAAAATAAAACATTTTTTTTTAAGTTGGAAAAAATTATTTAAAAAATCTATTTGGATACATAAGAAAATTTTGTTTATAAATTCAAAAAATTAAGGAAAGAATGCAAAAAAAATTACCAAAAACCCAAAAATGTGCAAAATATATTTAAATAACAATTTAAAAAAATTCAATATGGATTGATAAGAAAAACTAACAATTATAATTGGAGTTTTTATCACTGAAGAAATTTTTTTGTACAAAAATGTGCCAAAAATATGCTCATTTTTATAATGAATTTTTTGTTTGTTTCGTTTGAAATTTCCTATAAGGAAATTATATTTTAAAAAATTCAGAAAAAAATTCTATTGATGAAAATGAATAAAAATTAGAAAAATTCAGTAATTTATGTTAAATTTAAAAAAATATATACTTAAAAAGGATAGCTCAAATAAAATAAAAACTAATAAAATAAAATCTAATAATAAAAAGTAAAAAAAAATAATACTTTATTTATTATATATGAATATATATAAAACAAACGAATTAATTTTTTAAAAATAAAATTCAATAGCAAAAATATGCTTGATTTCGATGTATTTTAAGATAGCCTGTATATTATAAAATCGAATCATTGTTTCACGTTGATTTTTCAGCCGTAATTACCAAATTTTATTACGAAATTGCAAAAAGCAATTTAATAACAAACCAGCTCGTGTTCGCCCCATGTCATAATTGGTAAAGTTGCGTTTCGAAACAGAATACATAATTTATATATAATATTAACGGTTTTTGTGTTAATAAAATGGTCAGGATCTAAAAAAAATGTACACACACATATAACGGGTGATAATGTATAAATTTACTTCTTGAATTTTTTCTATGAAATTTGTTCTTGTATTTTGCAGAATAAAAAGTTAGGTGGAGAGTAGTTTTTTTTATTAAGGGTCTTTTGTTATATTTTGTGTGATATTTTATGATAATTGGCCCCAAGCGCCATCTGTATGTTAACTAGTTAATTATGAATTTACGATTTCTATCTTATCATCAAATATTTGATGTGTTATATGTCAGAGCGTCTAAAAATTTCTTTTAACATCAAAATTGTGTTGTAATTTTTTTAAAACATGACGTAAATTTGACACTCAGTTATTCAAAATATTCCAATTTAGATATTAAGGCCTCGGCAAATTTTTCTGATGATGTGTTAATTTTTGACACGAGTCTCAAAGTTGAACAAAATTTTCACAAAAAAGAAGCTCAACTTTGAGATAAAAAAAAAAACTAACATAGCTAATATCGCTAAAATTTGTCATTATCTAATCCAAACATTTTTTAATGTATGTTACAAATATTACATCTTTACGACTGTGTGTAAAAAAATTCTTGTTTCAAAATATACAATGTTTCTATTAAAAAATTAAAATGCTTCCTTAATATTATTTTGTTTTGTGTTTTAAATATTTATACTTTTATATTCAGAATGCATAGCTGTTGCAATCACTCTGTATATTTTTATATCCCACATGTCAAACTGTACCATAAATTATTCATCATAATTACATCGAAAAATAAAATCGTGTATAGAAAATATTACAGAAAAATGATGCAAATACAAAATTGATTAAAATAGTTATTTTAGAAGAATTAAAAAAAAAAATCTTTGGATTTTTGAATTTTTTTATATTTAGCCGCATATCGAAACATAAGCTTCTATCTTCAATATCACCAGAAATAATAAAATATAAATGCAAATTAAAATTGAAAATTTTACGTTCTAAATGTGTGTCTATCTATTTTTAAAACAACTGCTAAAATTGGAAGCTAAAATTTCGAAATACCCATTTCTCTTCACACAACAAAAATATAAATTTAGAAACTTTTCATATTCACATAAAAATACACAAGTTTCATTAATCAAATAATTTCTTTAAAAACGCAACAAGATATTTTCTAGCAGAAAATAAAATCCTAGAGCGTCATACGGCGGAATATGAGAAATGATCCTTATAATTAAAATGGTATGACAAATTACATGGTATCGGCCTTCTTGGATATGGGACATGGATGGTCTCTGATGTATTTCCTCGGCAAGCGCTGTGATTATACACTTGGTATATAAAAAGCAGTGCTGGGTTTATGGATATTCTATTTTTTGTTAAAAAAAAAATTGCGGGGTGTATTTTAATGTTTACGTTAAATTCAGTATACATTTTTTTTATAAATATCCTGAAAATTGTTTGTTTAAGAGGAAGGTTTGATTTGTTTAATATTCCTTAAGAAACATGGGATACTTTGGGTTAAGAATTTTTTTGACAGAAAAGGCGTAATGATGTAATTTTTTTAGCACGTATTAAGAAAGGTTCCGGTTAGATTATGGCAAATTTTGGAGGTATTAGCGGTGTTGGTTATTAATTTTTTAAATTTCACAGTCGAGCTGATGCTTGTCGAAATTTTGTTCTATTTTAAGACAAAAAAATGAACACATCATCAGAAAAAGTTGCGGATATCTTAATATCTAAGTTGAATTATTTTGAACAGTCAAACTTACATCACTGTACTATGTTTTTTTAAAAAAAAAGCATGATTAAAAAATTACACAATAATTTGAACAAAACTTTACTTTTCTCGACATATATTACACGAAATATTTGACCAAAAGTCGTAAATTCACAATTGACTAATTGGCATACACAAATTTTTATTGTACGCCACTGTCTGCCATAGAGATGTAATAATATGGTATTCCCATATGGATTGCATGAAATATGCACAGTGACATCTAGCGTTGGAAATGTAGGCAGGCAATATGTGAAAGGGAAAGCTTTTATATTTGTTAATAAATCGGTAAAATTAAATCCAAGCGAATTTTCCGAAAAAGTTACAAAAAAACATGAATTTATAGCTATACTTGTGGTGAAAAAAAAATTAAAACCTTGACGGTTCGATTTCAAGGGTTTACTAGCATTAGCCCAACTATTAAACGAAATCGAATTAAATTATGCAATTTTTACTGATTATAGAAAAGATGTCTAGCTATGGAACACTCGAACTTTTTTCCTTTTTTTTTTCTAGGTTCCTCGATAAAACGACGTCTGAAAAATCGTCTGTTTTTGATGAAAGTTATGATTTTTTTACGACATGTTATCGAAAATTTAAAAATATAAGAAATATATCTTTCGAATGCCCCATCCTTTAGCAACATTTTCTAATAATATTGTACAAAAATAATCAAAATTGGAGAAATATTAAACACTCTGCCCACCCCTGCCTTTTCAATTGCAAGGATTTACTAACGTTAGCCCAACTATTAAACGAAAGCAAATTAAATTTTGAAATTTTTACTGATTATGGAAAAGATGTCTAGCTATAGGATGGTTGAACGCTTTTCTTATTTTCTCACAAGCTTCCTCGATAATACATGGTCTTTGAAAAATCGTCTGTTTTTGATCAAAGTTATAATTTTTTTACGATATGTTATCAAAAATTTAAAAATATAAGAAATATACCGTTCGAAGGCGCCATCCTTTAGAAATATTCTCTAAAAATATTGTACAAAAATAATCAAAATTGTGGAAATATTAGACACTCTGCCACCCCCTGCCTTTTCGATTGCAAGGATTTACTAACATTAGCCCAACTATTAAACGAAAGCAAATTAAATTTTGCAATTTTTACTGATTATAGAAAAGATGTCTAGCTATAAGATGGTCGAACATTTTTCTTATTTTCTCACAAGCTTCCTCGATAATACAAGGTCTTTAAAAAACGTCTTTTTTTATAAAATTTATGATTTTTTTACGACATGTTATCGAAAATTTAAAAATATAAGAAATATACGATTCGAAAGCCCCATCCTTTAGCAACATTCCGTAAAAATATTGTACTAAAATAATGTAAATTGTGGAAATACTGGACACGCTGCCGAACCCCTGCTTTTCATATGAGAAGACGCTAGCCTTAAGGTGAATATAATCATAAAATTATGATAAACTAGAAATTTTTGATATATATTTTTTTTTTATAAAAAAATCAAGTATACGAAAAATAACTCCACACAGAAGTCAATAAATAAACTTACACATAACATATTTATTTATTTACACAAAATAATCGTATGATTATTAAATTTAGCTTGATTTTAATGTGAATTCATAGTAATTTTAAAGTAAATTCCAGGTTTTTCTCTTTTTTAAGTTACGGGATCCTCCAGTTAAATATTCATGCTGCATAAAGCTCGCAAAGTTTATAAATAGACTTGCTACGGACCAAAATACCTATTGAAATCAATATCTATTAAAGTGATAATTCATGTCGCTTAATCGCAATCGCAGAATGTTATTTTACGAAGATTTCATACAGAAATATAGCTTTATTAAACATTTCTTCTAGAAATCAATAAATGAGACTAACAATAAATGTTTACGAATAAAAACGCTTGCTTTATTCAATAGTCGAATTGAAAATTACAACAATTTTCGTGCTTTTACATTTTTTTTTTGGTTGAAATTAAAATGGATTTTGATTCACGGCGCGTATAATTCAACATAATTACATTTGCTTGTAGAATTCTACCTTAATCAGTGTGAAAAGTTTAGCTGACGCTAAAGTAAACAGCTCCGAAGAAGGACTTTACTCTTGTCGTCTTCGTCAGCAGCGCAACGACAAACTTTCAGCTTTAATAAATTCAAAAATCTGTCGTTTACTTAATTTATTAGCTCAAAAGCGTTGTTACTACTGTTTACGTTTGTTTTTAGAGGTATTTTATGTCGAAATTCCACCTGAAAAACTACTTCGCGCAATATTATTACTTACATTTCAAAAAATAGTTTGACATTTCACTTCATCTAATTTTAATAATTAAATATTTTATTTAAAATTATTTTACTTTAATCACTCGATAGAATTGTTTGTTTACATTTCGCGATGCTGTTTTGACTTTGGAAACGTCAGATTGACAACTCAATGAAATCCATGATGGCCGACTTAATAAACTGACAGCGTTACCATGGTAACTGATCCAATCGACCAATAGGAATTGTATTATGGTCATCAGCTGTTGTTAAAATTTGACACGCGTTTATTTACAAGCAAACGTCAAATGAATATATAATAAATGGTATTAAACTAAATATCGGTTTAAATAGAAATATGTTATATTTTAAGAATATAAATATTTTCAGTGTGGAATCTTTTAAATATGTACATATAATTTGGATAGTGGCGGTTTTTGATGTATTTTTAATTCTACGGATTTATTTCAGGGTAGTTCTGTCGACAGTTTTGAAAATTCTACAGAGTGCTGCGTAAAGAGTGTGTTATGTGTTTAAGAGTTCGTTTGATATTTGAACATATAAAATTGCAAATCACAATAAAAAAAATCCTTCGAGAACTTGTCCATGAATTTTACAAATATTCACGTTTTGCTCTAGGTCAGTTACGCCACTGGATTCCTTGTGTCTTTTACCCCCTCCCCCCGCTTTCAGCAAATATTCACACTCATCCCGTCCCCAAAATTATGTGACAGTTTAAACGAACTAATACTTTGTTCGAAATTTGAATTTACATTCCCCCCTTTAGTCTATGCTATTCCTGTAACGCTTTGGTACGTTGCAAAATGATATCAATTAGTTGGGAATTGAAAATTTCGTTGTTCTAAGACATATTTATTTGCGCAAGAGGAATAAAAAAATATTTTTTTGCAATTATAACGTATTATTAAAAAACGGTTTTTTTTGTAAATCAAAAATAACGGCAATCGAATTTTTTGTTGAATATTTGTAGATAAAAGAAATTTTGGCTTCGATTTTTTTACAATCCTACAAACGAAAAATGGTTTTCATTCCGAATGAATGCAACACTGTAAATAATTTACCCCTCAACAATGCCAGATGTACAAAGAACTGTTTTTTCATAATAAAATATGACATTAGGCAACAAACAATGCTTCGCAGCGTAGGCAACTGATGCTACACGTCGAAACGCATAAGAAAGGCCATCAATAGTAACATGGATTAGAACACGGATGCCTTATATAGCCTGTTGCGAGGATCAACAACGTTTCGCCCGACTAATAATTAATCATCAGTCTTTCTCGCCGCTATTCGGGTCGAGTTTAGTTGGCCGGTGAGTGAGCGTGATCTCGACTTTTAAGACAAGGTATTAAATGAGTTCTACCGACCGAAATATATAGATGGATATACAGGGTGATTCGGCGAGGATTAAGGAAGGTTTGATTTTGTTCTGGGACGATTAAAATAATTTTTTGAAGTTAGATATTATGGAAAATTAAAAAAATATGTATATTGGCATTTAAAATGATATATAATGAAAGGGGCATTATCTATTTTTCATTTTCTAATAAATAAATGTCGTTAATACTGATAAAACAATAAATAAATTTAATTCAGCGAAATGCGCGCGAATAACATGTTTGAACATAAAAATCTACATAAATAATTTTTTTTTAAATTTCCTGAAGTAAAAAAAAATTCTTTTTGGATACCCTGTGTTTGGTACCTCAACTATATTGTTTTATCGGATGTATCGTGTTTCAAATTGATAAGATTTGCTTTCCGTTAATGGGATAACTTGGAGCCGTTAACTATGTATTATATTCCAGCAAAGATGTTATCAAAGATAGCATCTTGAGTGCACCGAATTTTTTTTACAAAATTAAATTGAATATAAAATGTGATTAAGAAAGAATTGAAGTAATTGGACTGTTGTAAAAAATTTTAATTATTGCTGAATTTTGGTGCACAAGATTAAAATATATTCTCAAGACATTACATTGGTTCATATTTTAGGAAATATTTCGCAAACCACTTAATATATAAAAAAACCACAAAATGTCCTGAATTCTACTTCAAATTCCACAACTTTCTTGTATTTAAACCAATCTTGTATCTTTTATACTTTTCATATTACCGATGATCAAAAATATGAACTCGATTTCGAATAAAATTTCCAGACATTGGTTCGCTTTTTACCAGATATTTTGCAAACTACTAAAGATATTAAAAAGCCGTAAAATGTCTCAAATTCCACTTTAAATTCTACAACTTTCTGATATTTAAACTACTGTTCTATCTTTTATAGTTTTCATAATATAAATGATCAAAAAATTGGAATCCTATTTTGAATACATCAAATTTCGCGCAATTCGCTATAAAGTCGAAGGAAAACTCTTTTGATCGTCAAATAAAATTGGCACGGGCTTAAAATTTCGCCTTATAAAATATATCAAGATTAATCTACGAGAAAAAATATTTTGTACATTTGTAAAATTATAGAAATTTGAGCAAAATTAATCAAGCGAAATTATTAAAAACAACTATTCAAAATAGATTCGTTACTTGTTAGCGTCAAAATAGTAACGTATAAGAGTGTGTCACCTAACCTATAAGATGCACACTAGACCAGACAATTCTTGTCCTATTTTGAGTTATTTAAATTTATGGATACAAACATTTAAATACTACAATCTTCGCAAGAAAATTTTCATATACTCACAATCAAACACAAAATTCATTTAATAGACAATTAAACGCTCTAAAATTCACGAAATATCCCTTAAAATACGATTTTCATACACAAGCATACATTTCAAAAATACTCTTCCAGGCTTATGTTTATCCGGAATATATTGACCTTGTTCGCAAAATTATTCACGCGAGTTTTGGAATAGTGAAATAGAAGAAGCTATAATAGAATTTATGTAGATATTGGAACACATGAATTATTAATTTGCATATTTTAGTGAACATCATTACACTTCGGTAATGGAACGAAAATAACCCAAATTAACGGGCCATTTCCATATGGAAATGGACAGGGTTTAACCGAGTGGTCGATTAGAAGATAAAATGAAGATTTATTAAAAATTGTAAAAAAATATCTTAAATTGTGAATAAAAACAATCCTTTCGGCGTTTCAGAAAATTTATTTTTAAGATTGATTAAATGATATTTTAAACTAACATAAAAAAAAAAATCGGAAAAAATCAAAAAAACTTTAAAGTGCTTTTACATTGAAATTTATGCATTTTTTCATCCAAAATAAATATGTATATATTTTTTCAAACTAATAATTTAGTTACTTTCGCTATTAGCGTACAATTTTTTTCAATTTCCGTTTTGGATCAAAACGACTCAGAGAGACGCATCTTTTTTTAGTACATAATCATTTTATTGAAAATTTATTGATAATTTGATCCGTCGGAAGTTACCAGGAACAGGAACGGAATTTATTTCGTCGTAATTTGCCGTTTTATATTCAATAAAAACTTGATTTAATATTAGGATCTTCTATCCTGGGAAAAAAAAACATTTACAAAGACATTTCGATAGTGAAAAATCTACAAGCTTAGAAAATTCGATAAGCAAATTAATTTGTGACAAGAAATGTTATCGGCGAATTTAAATTTTTCTAATCGATGTGGTATAATAATTATTAGTTTTCGGTAAAAAAAAATATTTTTTTATTTATCAACAAATTGACAATTAAAAATATAGTTTTCAAATATTTGACATAAATCATGATCGTTCATGTCAAAGTATTTAATAATAAATGACGTTCGTTTCCATGGAAATTTTGATGGATATCATGGAAATCATATTTGAGATTTCTTCATGAAAATAAGAACTTAAAAATATTTTTTTTTTAGTATCTTAAATTTTTCTTTAATGTGCCGAAATTTTTAATATATATTTTTTTACGGACAATTAGTAGCACCCAGTATAAAACACCGTTATGATAGTAAGGAAATGAGCATTTAGAAAAATTAAATTAATGATTAATAAATATAAAATATCATAGTTATAGCCGCAATTATAGAATCCTGTAAATATTCAATTTTTGCGAAATAATTATAAAAAATATTTTTTGTTGAAAACAGGATTTTAATATATCATTGGATAGATAATTTTATAGCCTATAATATATCTTAATAGAAATTTGACATTACATTAAAAACAAAAAAGTTTACATGCATATACGGTAACTGAAACACCCTGTATATTTAAAAATACTTTGAAAATATTTTTTTTAAACACACTATTACATTCAAATTTTTTAAATTTGAATCTGACGACTTAGATGAGATTTTGTCATTACTGAAACATCCTGTATATATGGAAGTAGCCTATTAAAAGTACGGATTAAACTCCTCCAAGAAGCTGGGGCTCAATTAGCACCTTGCTGTTGGTAGCCCGAAGCTCGGCAAGGTAAATATAATATATATACATAACAAAGTATAGATGGCGCCAGTGGCATTCTACAGCAGCGCCACTTGGCGGTCGCTTAATTATATTTTCATAGAGATTGAAAATGGTCGCGCGGCGCATTTGCATTTAATGAGATTTCGCTACGTCGAAATAAAAACGCGATAAACCAACTGGCGAGCTTCTTTTCAATTCCTATTTCCGCTTGTTTCAGAAAATGTATTAAAAGGATTTTAAAAAATAATGAGCATGAAAAATTAAAAAAAGCACGAATTTGTATGAGGAGTGGGAAGTGTGTCAATTTTTTGTTTACTTCAGATGTATAAGAGGATAGGGAATTAGAGATTTAGTTAAGAACGTTTTAATTTTTTTAAATCTAGTAGTTCATTTAATTATATTTTGACACACGTCAAAATAATGTTTTTTTGTTTCTTTCGATGTTATTATCAAATTACAGTCAACGTTGTTATTTTTCAACATTCGTTGTCAACATTCGAATGTCAACATTCGTTGTTATTTTCGTAGCCTTTAGAAATATTTATTTCTATCACACGTGTATGTTGGGTTACATATACATTGATAGATTTCACCATTCAGAGTGCCAGGAAAAATCCCTTTTCAATATGCGACAGTGTGTGGAGTGATTATTAGAAGAAATATTGTACCGATGATGATCTATAAATGTATGAAAAGGGCGAAACGAGCGTCTGTATACACCAACTGATGATAATGATAATGATGATGATCGTGATCATAAAGTCACGATAAAAGCGGTGGAAATGTGCCGAAGTATGTGATTTTGGTCGATGGCCTATTGAAAAATTCGATAAAATTCGCAACTATTGTTTTTTAATCGACTCGAATTTTTACAAAACATTCTACATTTTTAAACCAAAATATTACCGCTTGAAATAGCTTTTTCGTTTTTATGTACTGCATTTTTGCCTCGCATCCACAAATATCATTACTCCCCCACACCTTAAGAAACGCAGCAGTAACACCACCCATTACAAACTCAAAAGCACTCCCCATCCCCATCTTTCTCCCCGCGGTACAAATAACAACCGCCAACATACACCCTAATATCCCCAGATAGAAACCATCACCCAATAACACCTCCTCCATCGGGGGACCTACAGCTGTCACTGCAAGAACTAAGCGGCGGAATCACCCGCTCCCTCACTCCCTCGCCCGCGAATTCTACCGCGGTAAGGTGTTACTGTGTTACCTGTTGTTGGCACAGGCGGACAGGTAGGCTAGTGGCGCCACCGGCGTATCAGGATCGCAGGAGGTGAGTGGGTGGCGAAAATCGCACGCTGGGAAAATGGCGAGGATCTACGCCGGGGTGGGGGTGTGCTGTGTGTATTCGGTTTCTGTTTTCACCTGAGATTATGTTGTGTTGGGGCGATAAAATTCGGTAATTTAAAAATTACTTTTTATTCGGCGCTAATATTGGTTTTAAATTTATTTTACGCGAAAATACTTCGAATGAAAGTTTTTATGATTTTAATTATGTACTTAAATTTGAAATCAGAAATGGGTTAACTACAGCAGCAAATGAAGTATTAGGCACAAAGAAAAGGGCAGGTAGGAGGGAATGGATCACGGAAGAAATAGTTGAAATGATAGAAGCAAGAAGGAAAATTAAAATAGGAAACACAGAAGCAGGACAGAAAAAATATAAGGAACTAAGGAACTTAATTAATAGGAAATGCAAGCTAGCGAAAGAAGAGTGGATAAAAGGAAACTGTGAGGATATTGAGGAGGATATGAGAAGAGGTAAAGTAGATTTGGGCTACAGGAAAATTAAGTCACATTTTTCTAAAGTAAAACCAAAGGGTAACATTATATGTGATAAGCAGGGTAAGGAAATCACAGAAAATAAGGAAAAAGCTAGAAGATGGAAGGAGTATCTTGAAGATTTATATAAAGGTAGGCAGGACATGGAGGAGCTAGAAAGTGTGGAACAGATAGATGAGGATGACTTAGGTCCTAGCATACTTAGGTCAGAGTTTCATAGAGCATTAAATGATTTACGGAATAACAAAGCAGCGGGGATTGATATGATACCAGCCGAATTAATAAAACACGCAGGGGAAAAATGCAGGAGCGATTATACAGGTTAGTTTGTAAAATATATGAGAAGGGAGAAGTACCACAGGATTTTCAGCGTAGTAGAATAGTAACAATGCCGAAGAAAATAGGAGCTAATCTGTGTGAGAACTATAGGACCATTAGCCTACTATCACATGCATCGAAGATATTGTTAAAGATTATTTATAGGAAATTAGAAAATAAAGTAGAGGAAAGGCTAGGAGAAGATCAGTTTGGTTTTAGGAAAAACAGAGGGACGAGAGAGGCGATTCTAGCACTAAGAACGGTAGTAGAAAAAAGAAAGAGGGTAGGAAAGGTAACTTGCATAGCTTTTGTAGATTTAGAAAAGGCATTTGATAATGTAGATTGGGACATAATGTTTAGAATTTTAAAAGAAACGGGTATAGATTATAAGGATAGGAGAATAATTTTTAATTTATATAAACACCAAACTGCCTTAGTTAGAATTGAGGGGGAAGAAGAGGTAGCAAAAATAGGGAAGGGAGTTCGGCAGGGATGTACACCTCACCGTTATTATTTAATCTATATATAGAAGATGCAATAAACAAAGTAAAAGAAGAGTATAGTGTAGGTGTGAATGTACAGGGAGAGAAAATATATATGTTGAGATTCGCCGACGATATAGCTATATTGGAAGAAAGCGAAAAGAATTTAGAAAGGGTATTGAATGGTATGCAGGCAGTATTGACTAGGGATTTTAACATGAAAATAAATATAGGTAAAACTAAAGTGATGAGGTGTGACAAAAAGGAATGCAGTAGAAAAATGAGGATCTCAATAGGAGATAATAGAATCGAAGAAGTGTCAGATTTTTGTTATTTAGGCAGTAGAATCACAAAAGATAATCGAAGCAAGGTAGATATAAAGTGTAGGATAGCACAGGGTAGGAAGGCATTCGTAGAAAAAGAACAGATTTTAAGATCAAATATTGACTTGGGTATTAGAAAAAGATTACTGAAGGTATATGTTTGGAGTGTAGCACTGTACGGGTGTGAGGCGTGGACTATAGGAAAGGAAGAGAAGCGTAGATTAGAAGCACTTGAAATGTGGTGTTATAGGAGGATGATGAGGATTGGTTGGGAAGATAAAGTAACAAATGAAGCTGTACTAGAGTTAGTAGGGGAGAAGAGAAGTATCTGGAGAGTGTTACAGCGTAGGAGAGACAGATTAGTAGGGCATATTCTTAGGCATGGGGGGATTATGCAATTGATCATAGAAGGTAGAGTGGAGGGAAAGAGAGGGGTAGGTAGGCCTAGATTGGAGTATGTGAGTCAGATAGTTGAAGACGTTGAGATGAATAGCTATAGGGAGATGAATGGATTAGCTCAGGATAGATCGGCATGGCGTGCTGTTTCCAACCAATCTTTAGGATTGCGGACTCTTTAACTAACTAACTTAAATTTGTTTGTTTCATATTTCTAGCTTCAGTGGTTTTCTTAAAAATTGTAAAATACTGTTGGCGAAACAAAACGTCGTGATTTAGTAATTGTCAATATCTGTCACTTTGACAAGTATCATCTCTCTGGGTATTTTGTTCAATAAGAAATACAAATATAATTATTTAATGATTTTATAAAACTAATCATGATTTTTGAAATAAAGAACTATATCAGAATAAATGTTTATTTGTCAAAATAATTTTATTTTTAATATAGAATAAAAATAGCTAAAAGAAAATATTTGTTAAAGTGACAGATATTGACAATGAATAAATTTAGATTGTATTGTTTTTCTGGCAAAGTCATGGCTGAATTTATAATATGAAAAGTTTTTGATAAAGGCTCACATTTTGTCAAAATCAGGTGTTTTTATTTTAAAATTGTTGTTTAGGATTTAATTAAAATTTTAATTAAAATTCTAGATGTTGTTTAAGTAATTAAAGAAACATATAAAAACGATAAAAAAAACATATTTTGACAAGATAATAGTAAAATTTGTACAGAAATGTTTCGAAATTTTGAAAAATGTAGAGACAAAAAGAAACACACCAGAACAGATGTTTTGACATTGTGACGAAAGGACAAAAAAAGTGCAAAAATTTTTATAATAGTCAGAGAAAAAATATTATCTGTCAAAGTGACAGATAATGAAAAAATATATTTCGATTATTTTGTGTTTTTTTTTTATTATAATCATAGCTAATCTTATAACAACACAAAAAAAAATTATCAAAGGCTTTAAAAATTTTCTCGAAAACTATTAAAGCTAAAAAAAACGAAACGAAACATTTTTTTAGAACACAAAATTAAAGTCCCTAAACTTTTTCTATGTATCATTTTGTTGTAAAATGATTCTAGAAGCCGATATTTGAAAATTTCTGAATTAATCGATTTATCACCTGGTATATTTCACAAGTTTGTTTAAAATTGTGATTATGGTTTAAAAAATAGAAACTCTTTTATACCAAATCGAATATTTTAAACGACGTACTGTCTAATTGAAATTCTGTAAAATAGGAAATTAATTTTCAATCAGTAATGAAAATTTGTTGTAAAAATAAAAAAACAAAATTCGCAAAATATTTATACATACTTAAAAAATATTCCAGCTATTTATAAATCAGTTTGATTCATTTCTTCTTTCAAGAAAAGCTTTCAAAGACAAACCTTAATAGCAAGGTCCATAAATTTATATATAGGCTACTGAAAATACTCCACTCCCTAAAACAGGAGATAGAAAGGGGATTTCTTGCAATTTCTAGTTCGTATTTTGGTGAGAATTAACAGGTTGAGCCTATAAAGCGGTATAACCGGTTCCAGTGTATCGTTTCGCCTGCTATTTCTTTGTTTACAGGCCATTACTTGTCCATGCTTCAGCGGAGCAAGACATAATATACTTGCAGCAGTAAAGAAAGCGCTGAAACTTCTAAATCGTTTTAAAAAAAAAATTGTGAAGTTTCGTTTTTTTTATACAGGTAATTTGATTTTTTTATAATTAGAATTACTTTAGAATTAATATTTTTATCGAATGTCAAAATTTTTATAAAAACTAATTTTGAAAAAAATCAATCAGTTAAATCGACAATTATTTGTTAATGAAGTTAGTTATGAAAAAGATTATACTATGCGTTAGATAATTAAAATTATATAGCTATATTAAAATTTGGCATTCTATATATTTTTAAATATCTGTAGATAAATACAAGAGCCTAGAAACAAAACGCTTAAACAAAAGAAAATTGAAAACATGATTAATTGGATTATTTTTTAAACTTTAGCTGATGAGAGCACTCTGTATACGACGAAATAACAATTAAAACCACATTACTGTATTGTCATTTAATTCATAGATGTCTACAAAAAATTCTAGAGTTATTAAAATTGTAATAACACAAATTTAAATTTTATTTGATCAATTTAATCAAATAATACGGCAATTATTTTTTATGAAAATAATTATAAAAAAATATATACAATTTTTTTTATAAGCATAGATTTTTTTTTTATAAAAAAAAAATGTTACTTAATATTTGAAATTGACTTTAAAAAAATCATTATATTACGTTATAAATGCATACATTTCTCATAAGTTGCATATATACATCATTTAAAAACATATATTTTGATTCATCCTGTGTATTATTTTACTTGAATGAAGTATAATCGATATGAGTATCGATATTGCTCTATTTAATAATATCAGCTGATCTGTATGATACAAATGGGCGTGTGGGCGGCCTATATTGTACATAATATACATGAAAATCGACATGGCGGTCTATGGGCGGCCATTGAAAACGTCACTCAACTGTTATAACGCGCTTTTCCACTAGAAAGATTCTAATTATCATACAGGTATGCTTTAAATAAATCCGAAAATTGTTGTAAAATCTAAAATAAAATATTTAGTGCTTAGACACGAGTTTTAAAACAATTTTAAATCCGCAAATTAGAAAAATGTATATATTTTTCTTTAGTTTTTACAAACCAAAAAATCTGACGACCATAGTTTTTTTTATTACTCATTTTCAATTCTGATTTTAGTAATTTAATTTATTTTATTCTTCAAGTTGGTTTGTTTTACAAATTCACAATAATTTTTTTTTATTTATATCAGCTGATTTTATTGTTTCAATCTAAAAAATAGCTGAAATCCCTAAAAAAATATTTAATTTTTGCCAATTGATATTTTTTTTAGGTCGCTCTAACCGATAATAATTTTATGCAATAATTTTAGTTCGGACTAAAAACGTTAATATAAATTTAAAATTGTATTTTTCAAAAATAAACTTTTTAAATGTATTTATACAGTGTCGTTTATTTTCTGTAATACTAATTAATTTAAAAAAAAAAATTAATTAATTAGTTTATAAAAAAACAAGTTTGAGGTCATAAAACTAGGCTTTTAAAAAAATTAATGTTAATGTATTTTTTCTAAAAAAAAAAAATTTGTTGAGTTGATCAACTAAAATAGTTACATGAAAAAAATTTTTTTTTAATCCTTCAGTTTGTTAGAATTATTAAATTTGACATTTCAGTGATTTTTTTAAGCACAGTCAGATAAATTTATATTATTTTCACAGCTTTTTAAAAAAGTCTGAAATGTTGAATACAATTTAAAATAACGCTGAAGAATATTTTCGCAATATTTTCCGCGCTGTTTGATTTCAAAGGCTTCGTAGAAAGAAGCACGTAGAAAATAGGAAACACAAAATATTATTAGAGAAATCTTATAAGGGTTTCCCTCTCATGTATATATAATAACAGGTAAGTTATACTAGAAAAAGAATTGTTATTTGTATATACGAAATAAATACAAAGAATAATAAAGAATGAAAAAAAATACAATAGTGGCAGAATTGTTACTTCAAAATGTTTGTTGGAGTTGAAATTAATTTGTTTGTATAGTTTTTTTTTTATAAAAAAATATTTGTCATAATTTTTCATACATTTTAAATCCTTGTTTTATGCAATGAACTTTATAAATTATTTTAAATTGATTTTATATATTATTTTACTTATAGACATCGAAATATTGCATAAGAAGTTGCATAACAATTGCATAATCAGTTGCATTGCAATTCTTTTATACAAAATCCAATTTGACGTATTTTCCATATTTATTCCAGCAAACTTTAACTTTTAACATGAAAATTAATTAGTCAAAGCATTAAAAAAATTAATGAATGAACATCAAAATATAATTCAGTGCAATTTCTGTTCAGGAAAAAATCCTTATTTTATCCAACAAACTTAATATGATATTTTTTAGTAGATTTTCTATTTTTTCTATTTATTTGCATCAATATACAGCGTAATTTGTAACACAAGTTGCAAATAACCGAAGCCATTTCAATATCAAAGGCAATTTTTTTTTGTAATATCCAATCTGATGCATTTCCCATACTTGATGTAGCAAAATTTAATTTTTAACATTAAAAGCAGCAAGTCCAGCACAAAAAAAAAATTGTAAATCAATATTGATCTATTTTGCACAACTCAATATTAGAATTAATGCATAAAATTTAGAAATTAACGAAAAATGATGGTACAAGGAGATTTAATGGGTACATGCACATACTGCAGATTAACCCATAGTTGTTTGCATCAATATGAATATGAACACGTTGATGATTTCATCCCAGAAGATTTGCTGGAGCATCTGCACTGTATAGATATCTGGCCAATCTAAACTCATATAAATGTAAATGCTCCAGAGCAAGGTTATAACGGATCTGCAGATGCTGGTCTCGTTTATAGCGGTATCAACATCAAAAAAAATTCCAATATCATCGATAACGATGATACTTTATTTTCGAAAGATAGCGCAAACTCGATTGTGTACATTTTTCCAGACATCCAAAATAAACGTGAAAAATAGACGAAACGAAATCTGATTTTTTCCCTGTTTCAAAGTTCCCCACAATTTCAAAGTTGAATAAAAATTTTGGCAAAAAAGATTTTTTTCAATATTAGATTTCATGTGATTTCGACCTTTTTATTTTGTAAATCTGGAACAGCGTTATAAATATTCCAATTTAGGTATTAAAGGCCGTTGGGAGTTTATTTTTGATTGAAAATTTGAAAAGTTGACCAAAATTTTTTCAAATAGTGGCTAAAATCATCAAAATCTGTCATAATGTTCTAAGTGCCATCTGTATTTTAATAAATCAATCATGGAGTTATGATCCCTATCGACTTTTCGTTAAAAAATTGTCAAGGAGTGTAAAATTTTCTTCAAAAGTGTTTTGCAATTTTTGGGTCTGGAAATTTTTTGATAAACATAGTGCAGTGGTGTAAATTTGACACTGAGCTGTTCAAAATATACCAACTTAGGCATTAGGGGTTGGGCAAATGTTTTCGATGGTGTGTTAATTTTTGACAAATTCTCGAAGTAGAGCAAAATTTTGACGAAAAAACAAAGATCAACTTTGAGATTTTTTTTAAAAGTAACCAACGTAGTGAATATCTCCAAAATTTGTTATTATCTAACCGAAACCTTTCTTAATGCGCGTTCGAAATATTACATCCATACGACTGCTCTGTAAACGAATTTCGTAACTCAGAAAATACCATGTTTTTTTCGAGTAAAATTAGCGTTACAAACCGCCCCAATAATTATAAAAATTGCACATGTTCTACTAAAATATCTGATCAATTCGTTTGACAATCGACCACAACAATAACCCCCCAAATAAGCATTCAAAATCTGCCATACATCCTAAATGACAATGTAAATACCTCAACCCGTCATCCCTACCAATATCATCAAAAAAAACACACACACATTCTGGGTCAGTCGAAGCAAAATTTTATCAGTGATATGCCGAAGGTGCCAAAAAATGCCACCGAAGACATTGTGGACGCATATGACAAGAGTTCCAAGCGGCTTCTTTGCCTACAGCAGCGACAAGACGTGATCAAGAGCTTGTTGGCAGATGAGCTCAAGAAGATCGAAGCGATCGAGGTAGAGATCTGCTATCAGAAGGAACAGATCGTGCAGATATCGAGGAGACTCTGGTTCATAAAGCGCAAGAAGAGGTAAAAGTACACATCCAGTTGTCAAGCAAATGGAAGAAGACAAAACGTAATTAGTTGTGATGTGCGAATGTCGAAAGTTAAGGTTAAGTGAATGAAGTGCGTATTTTGTGAATGGTTTTTGTGAAATTACGTGCCGTATTGTTTGTGAAGTAAAAGTAGATATAATAAAAAATAGAAACGCTTAAAAAATCCAAAAAAAAATTTCCGTACAATGTTTTATCAATCACCCTATATATATTAAATACAGTTTCACTGTGTAAATAAAATTTTTCGTACGGTATATCTCAGTAATTTTGGATTTGACTTTTTAGTACCTAACATTAGATACTGTATGCAACCCAACATACATTGGTACTAAATTATACAATGGTGAACAGAACCGTATTTGGGTCAGTTTTAATTTTTTAATATTACTGTGGAGTGGTCAGATTATTATCGATGACGTAAGGAGTATTATAAAATATAAGACAAATAAATGTTTAGAAAATAATACAGGGTGATGTAAAAGTAAAATTTTTTATTAACTTCCCGACAATGTTTTATCAATCGCCCTATATATTTTAAACACATTTTCACTGTGTAAATAAAATCTTTCGTACGGTATATCTCAGTAATTTTGGATTTGACTATTTAGTACCTCACATTTGAAGAGTGTAATGTATGCAACCTAACATACATTGGTACTAAAGTGTACACCGGTGAACAGAACCGTATTTGGTATATTTTACTATGGAGGTCATATTATTATCGATGACATAAGGAGTATCATAAAATATAAGACGAATAAATGTTTAGAAAATAATACAGGGTGATTACGCAAATATTACATAGTTGCAATTATTTGGCTATTTTTAAGAAAATGAATATTCGTTGGTAAATTTTGAAATTTTTGTAGTATGTATATACATTTAGTTTAGCAAATATTTTGTCAACGTATTAAATTAAGTGCGGTCCTGTACAGAGTTACAATATACAGGATAGACAAGATTCCAATTTATATATTATTAAATTAAGTGTTGCAAATTAAATATATCATATTTTCATTGGTTTTAATTTAATATGTTGACTATATTTTGTAATACATTGAAAAAAAAATAGAAAAATTTTTAAGAGAAATAAATAAAAAGTTGTTGTTAATTTTTTTTTAGGAAAATTGAAATTTGATTTAGTCTGTCACACTAATCGACCTTAAAAAACCAAAACCAAACGAACAAAGACATACTACACCACCATCCTGTTGACAAAATCTGTTCAACAAATCCGAAAACAACCCCCCGCTATTTCCTGCGATCCTCCAGTTCTGTAACCAAATGAAAAAACTATTCACGTGCCGTACAATTTAAACGAAACTAGCTTTGAATTTTAAAATACTCCACGTTATAACAACGCGGATTATTCGAACGGTTAGTGTCTGCTCGTGTTTGATGAAGAGCTCGTGCTGATTTCCATGGCGCCGTGTACTGAGAATGGTAATTCAGTGAAACGAGTGAATCCACGACTAATAACAAGCGCTGATTTGTTGAGCTGTACATTCGCACTGATGACTAATTATAAAAAAAAGAACAGCGCATGTAAATGAACAAGGGCGGAGAAAAAGCTCGGAGCTTGATTGAGATTTTGAACGGATGAAAATGGGCGAATTGGAAAATTTGCATTTTTATTAAATAATCTTAAAAAAATATATATATAATCAACAGATGTCGAATTATTATTGAGTGGTTTATCGAATGATTTTCAGTAAAAAAAAATCGAAAATTATTTTATAATTTTGTTCTATCGTGTAATTTTTATACGCGTACATTTTATAAAATAAATATTTACGAAAAAAACAACAGATACAAATTAAAATTTTAATAAACCTGCAAATTGCATATTCTGACATTCCGACCAACTAATTTCGATGTTCCCTTTTGAGGGGATAATCCTTTGAAGGGACAGTATATTATCTCTAGATGAATATCAGGGCCGTGTCTCGAAGCAATTTCATTTGCACTTGAAAATATAATATATTTTCTAGTTCGTTAAAAAAAAATTTCTAGTCCGTCATACGAGAACGTTCGTCGAATTTCTTGAAATATTTAATAAAAATCGAGAAGATGATCGATTTGCTTAATGGGATGCCGCACTTTTAGAATTTCGCAGCGATAACGTTCAGTTGGCAATTTATTGCCCCATCTATGGTCAATTGTGTCTACTAATCTATGGTATTTGGTGCGGTAAGGTATTAGTACAAGCAAATAGTTGTAGATGTCGCTAAATCGCTGCAGAAAAGTAGCTAATTTCGAAAAATCGAAGTGCAAGAAAAAAATGTTTTTGTTACTGAAAAATCAATGAGGTTTACTCAAAAAAGTCATTCATTTACGAATAAAAACAGATTTTTGAAAAAATTTCTATGCCATTGCAAAAATATTTTTTCTAAAACGTAACCAGAATATTTTTCCGAGTCTAAGCGAATAGTTTTTTATTTGTTTTTATTTACGCGTGCCTAAACTATAATTTTCAAGCGTCATTTGTCATGTTAGTTACGAATAATATTTTAAGGTCATGTTTATTGTCCTGGCGTGTACAATCTATGTACCGAATGGACATGTTCCTATAATAGAAAATTGATTTTCCACATTTCCAGCTACTTTGACGTGTATTGTACGAACGCTGATCGGCTCGACATTAAAATTAATAGAATATATTAATATAAGAAACAATATTTCTATCAAGGATATGAAAAAGAAAATTTGTATCTAATATAAAGTCGAATTTCTAGCAATAGAAATATTTTCATGGGCATTTTAATTAATCATCTATCGAAAAAAAAAAAATATATATATATAATACAGTATTTTATATAATAAACAAGATTTTTTATAATGTCAAGTATTTTAATTAAGGCAAATATTAAATAGAAACTATAAAAACTATAAAAATGTGCGTATAAGTATTTTTTGAAATATCTCTTTAAAAATCAGCATTAAGTTTCGATATGGCAACGGTGGATGGGACTTTTTCTATATGACGCATGCGCACCGTGCATATCAGACATTTAAACACTACCTACGCATGATAAAAAAATTTACATTGATCCAAATTGCCTATAAAAAATATATAAATAAAAATTAAATATTTTTTAAATAAATAGCAAATATTTCTTTGACAAATATTTTTATTTGAACGAGTTTTGTTTTCAAAATTTCCCACTCGACTTACATATGTCTTCATATGTTATCCAACTATCGCATATGGCAACGCTGTTTATTAAAATTTCTGCATGAAAATATGAGCTGCTTTACATTACAATTTACAGCGCGAAATAATAGTATTAAACTGAAAATTTCATTCAGGCTCGCCCGTTGGAATAGATATAGACGAAGAGCGAATTGGCATAGAGCGAGATGTACGAGTGGTAGGTCGGGAGGAAGACGGGGGAATACTGGGAATGATGTTGTACCGGAAACAGGAAGTGGTATATAAATGCTTATACACGATGTGAATGCTTGTATCAGAGCTACAATGCGTATGCATAATACTGGTATGAAATTCAGTAGCGTACTAAGAGAATTAAATTATGGGACAGTGCCATCTGTATTTTATTGGGTCAATCATGAAATGACGATTTCTACTTAGACCACTTTTCGTTAAAACTTAGTCAAAAAGCGTAAAATTTTCAGTGTTAACTACGAAAGTGTTTTGCAATTTTTGAGCCAAGAAATGTTTTGATAAACATAGTGCAGTGATGTAAATTTGACAATCAGCTGTTCAAAATATTCGAACTTAGATATTAAGGGTTCGGCACTGTTTTTCGATGGCGCGTTAATTTTTGGCAAATTTTCGAAGTAGAACAAAATTTTAACTCATTGAGAGTTAAAAAGCAACAAAAACCGTCAAATTTTGTCATTATTTAATCTCAGCCTTTCTTATGGTACGTCAAAAATATTACGTCCTTACGACTTCTCCTCAAACTAATTTGTTATCTCAAAATATACCATGCTTCGTGGCCAAAATAAATATTTACTTAAGTTTCTTTTATTATTTCATTAATTATTTATTATTTTAAATAAAAAATTACCCTTTTAAATTTATATGTGAAATTTTTATAGTTAAATCAAAATGTTAAATTTCAAAAAAAATTGTATTACGCAAATGAACGTTTGGCAGCAAATACAAAAAAAAAATGAAGAATCAAAAAATCTTAGAATTCGATTAAATTAAATCCTTCCAAAACAAACTACATCAATGTCCTTCCGCAAGGCTCTTTCTACAACATTGTTATATCACTAAATATACGAGAGGACAACTCGTGAGGACATGCAAAGCTCCTGGTACGAAAATCCGCTATGCCGATATATGCAACCTGTATTACATCTTTATTCGAATTCCAATTCGAAGTAAATGGAAACTGTTTCTTTAGTAATATGCCAACATGCAGGTGACAAGTTCGAAATGGATTCGAAATTCGGGAACATTTTCGAACTTATTGACGCTCCGGAGGAAGGATAATAAACACATGTTGAACAAACTTAATGACGGTTAGTTCGACATATTTGTTGGAAGAAAATTTTATCGATTATGTGATGAAGTTTAAGATTCTTATTTTTTTAGATATAAAATTGTGTGCGAGGGACGTTAAATTTATGTTATGTCTTCTTGAAAAAAGTTGCATTTTTTGGGAAATATATTTTCGATTTGCCATTTAATTGGCGATTTTTTTTAACAATCAAAATTTCATCCACGATAGTTATTACTTCAACATAATTTTATAGAATAAAATGAAAAAGCTGATTAAAAAAAAATGGTTAGTCAGGGCAAATATATATCTTTTTAAGATACGTGACCATACATACACCCAATACAATTTGAAGAGTAATCTTATTGATGATTTGTGATTTTTTGGAAATATATTTCCTATTTGCCATATAATTGGTGATTTTTTGTTAACAATCAAAATTTCATCCACGATATTTATTAATTCAACATAATTTTATAGAATAAAATGAAAAAGCTGATTAAACAAAAATGGTAGTCAGGGCAAATGTATATTATTTTAAGATACGTGACCATACATACACCAAATACAATTTGAAGAGTAATCTTATTGATGATTTGTGATTTTTTGGAAATATATTTCCGATTTGCCATATAATTGGTGATTTTTTGTTAACAATCAAAATTTCATCCACGATATTTATTAATTCAACATAATTTTATAGAATAAAATGAAAAAGCAGATTAAAAAAAAATGTTTAGTCAGGGCAAATATATATCTTTTTAAGATACGTGACCATACATACACCAAATACAATTTGAAGAGTAATCTTATTGATGATTTGTGATTTTTTGGAAATATATTTCCGATTTGCCATATAATTGATAATTTTTTGTTAACAATCAAAATTTCATCCACGATATTTATTAATTCAACATAATTTTATAGAATAAAATGAAAAAGTTGATTAAAAAAAAATGTCAGTCAGGGCAAATGTATATTATTTTAAGATATGTGACCATACGTACACCTAATACAATTTGAATAGTAATCTTATTGATGATTGGTGATTTTTTGGAAATATATTTTCGATTTGCCATATAATTGGTGATTTTTTGTTAACAATCAAAATTTCATCCACGACATTTATTAATTCAACATAATTTTATAGAATAAAATGAAAAAGCTGATTTAAAAAAAATGTTAGTCAGGGCAAATGTATATTATTTTAAGATACGTGACCATACATACACCAAATACAATTTGAAGAGTAATCTTATTGATGATTTGTGATTTTTTGGAAATATATTTCCGATTTGCCATATAATTGGTGATTTTTTGTTAACAATCAAAATTTCATCCACGATATTTATTAATTCAACATAATTTTATAAAATAAAATGAAAAAGCAGATTAAAAAAAAATGGTTAGTCAGGGCTAATATATATCTTTTTAAGATACGTGACCATACATACACCAAATACAATTTGAATAGTAATCTTATTGATGATTTGTGATTTTTGCAGATTAAACGCGCGTTGTGATTTTTTTAAGAAAATTAAAGTAAGTATAGTAAAAAAAAAGTAATTTTTATTCCTCATTATTTTATCTGAAAGTATTTTTTGCTGCATTTTTCATATTTCAGGATTACAATCCTCGAAGTCGAAATATTTTAATATTTCGAAGCTTTTCGAATATCGAATATTTGAATATTTTCCTTTTCAGACACTCAGGCAGCAAAAATATGATCGAAAATATTCTTGCAAAGAAAAAAGTTTTGGCTGTTCGATTTATTGCAAATGTGCGTATTTATGTGAGAATTAAACAGGGCGAAAAGCGCAAGAGAAAAATCGAAATAATAAAATATACACTATTTATAAGAATCCTGCAAATCAAAAATCTATTTAAAAAATATAGAAGGCGGATGGAAAATTTGAACGTCCATGGCCATTTTGAACAGTTAATACAATTTTTGTGTCTTATTAAAATTTATATGAATCATTCAAACAAACAATATTTTTTGATTTGAACACTATCCTAAAATAGTCCAATAAGGATATAATTGAAAGCAATTTATATCAAAAGAGTTTTCAGTTCGCCTTTGCTTGATTTCGCATTGAGTTGATTCCATTCAATGGATTTTATTGATTCGACATTATTGATGATTTATATATTCAAAGATGGAACATGCCGCTTTTGCTGTAAAATGATACGACATTAATCACGTGTGTGTGTTTCGCGTTATTTCAGGATGGAAAATAATACTTCCCACCCACGATTTATTTTGTATTAATGAAATTAATAATTCAGAACATCTGTTATAAGCTATAAATATATATATTTTTTTTCAAAATGCATATCTTCGTTTTTTTTGCTCAAATTTTTTGTTCTATACATTTTATATACTCAAATTGTTTTTTAAAATATATTTTGCCAATTTTTAATTTTAACTATTCCTTTTAATTTAAAAGCACATTTTTTTCTCATTCAACAACTCTGCGCATATTTAAAAATATTTTTTTAAAGTTTGATGATTTTCTCATCAAGCTTATTTAGATTTAGAATTTGCGGATTTTTTAATAAACATTCTTCGTGAAAAAATAATTAAATAATATTGTTTGTTGTAGTAATAGTTTCAATACATTTATTAGCAAATTAATCGTGGATATGGGAACTATTGATTTCAAAGTTAAATTAATTTTAGATGAAAATTGAAAATGAAAATAATGAAAAATGCTTGCAAAATAAAATAAATTAACTCAATTTAATGAATATTTTGAACTAATTAATAATTATTAAATTTTTTTTAAATGCATTAATTTTGATGAGGTTCCAAATCAGAAGAAATTAAAAATTCGATAAAATTGTCGTTTTGAATCTTTTCATCAATTTTATTTACAATTTAAAGGAATTTGCTTGAAAAAATATCAAATAGAAAATTTTTTAATTTGATTTCCGATCTCAAATTGATCAATTATTTTAAACAATTTTAAATTTTTAATGCTGAATTATTTTTTTTGCTGAATTTCGTTGAATTTAATTTTTAATGCTGAATTTCGTTTTTAATTTAAGTATTTTTTGCAAAATCCCAATATTTAAAAAAATACTTTCTATAAGCAATATCTATAAAAATAAATATTTCGTGATTATAACTTTAAAAAGAAATTTTATAAAATGAGAAGATTTGCTATCAGATTTAAAATTTAGATAAATCTTTAAAAAATTGCTAAAAAATAATAAAAATATTTTAAGTATGTTTTATATTTTTTTGCAAAATTTCTTATTTAAAAAAATATTTTCTATAATCAAATCTATGAAAAGATTTCATGATTATAACTTTAAAAAGAAATTTTGCCATCAAATTTGAAATTTAGATAAATCTCTAAAAAAATGCTTAAAAATATAAAAAATTTGATGCAAGAAATTTTTACAAAATTCCAATATTTAAAAGAATATTTTCTATAATCAATATCTATAAAAATATTTCATGATTATAACTTTAAAAATAAATTTAAAAAATTATAAACTTTATAAAATTTTGCCATCAAATTTGAAATTTAGATAAATCTTTAAAAAAATGCTGAAAATGATTTAATTTTTTTTTTTAATATTTAAACATGATAAATTAAATAATATTATTTTTTTTAAGTAAATTTAGTATAAATATATTTTTTCCTCCAAATTTTTTAATTTTTTGACTTGAACACTTGACACCCCAATATAATAATTTAAATTTAGAAAAAATCCATTATTACCCCTAACAATGCAATTTTTCAATTACAACTTCCAGCAACTTATTTGAATATACCAAACAAAATTTAATCGCCCGAAAAAACCTTTACTTCTTCAACAATCCTCAACATCTCTTTACCAATTCACTCACCATTTCGTGATGAAATCCGGCGTGATGGCAAACACCGGCGTAGTTCGATTCGTATTCACCAGCAGTACACTAGCTTCTGTGAGGTTAACACCCGTCACTTCAGCTGAAGAACTGGTAACAGCTGCGGCAGGATTTGCAGCCCTGAGGCTGCTTGTTGGTGTAGTGCTTGGTGCCATGTAAGGGGCTTCGGTCAGCTGACGGAGTGGTAGAAAATTGGGTTCCATGATCGGGTTTTCCTGGTTTATGGTGGCCTATTTTTTGTGGTATCAATGGAGGTGGGTTTCTTCAGATTGTTGGGTAGATTTGGGTGTTTTTGAAGTTTGGAGCTTTTTTTGGTAATGGTATTTGAAGGAGGTTCGATGAATTCGACATTGCGGTTATTTGAGGCGGTTTTTTAATCTGAAATTTTTTTTTTTTTGATTTTTGAAAATATATTGATATTTATATATGTAGTTCTTCTTAAGGTTACTAAAAAAATAATTTGTTTAATGTTTAATATTTGTATTTTATTTCAGTCCATATATTTTTTATTTTGTACATTAAGGAGGCGGTTTGTGGAAAATGTTTTCACGCATTTCTTTAATAAATTTCCACAGCGCCATCTACATTTCAATGATTCAATCATGAAATTACGATTTCTATTTTATGACTCTTTGTTAAATATTTGATGTGCAAAAGCACAACATTTTCATTTTTAAGATCAAAAGTGTTTTGAAATTTCACGAAATTTTTTGATAAACATGGCGGAGTGACGTAACTTTGACACTCAGCTGTTTAAAATATTCCAACTTAGATATGAAGAGTTGAGCAAAATTTTCTACTCATGCGTTAATTTTTAGTAGAACAAAATTTTGATGAATAAAAAGCTCAACTTTGAGATTTAAAAAAAAATTAACTAACTGAGCAAATATCATCAAAATCACTCATTATTTAATCTAATTCTTTCTTAATGTGTGTTAAAAATGTTACGCCTTTACGTACGACTTTTCTGCAAAAAAAAAATCGATTAAGAAAAAATGTTATTTATGAAAATTAGACCACTCTCAAGTTAGATAATAACAAAGTATTAAAAAAAAATTGTACGTGTAAAAAAGGTGTATTAAATTGTTACTTTCTAGAAAAAATATTTATTTAAAAAATTTAAAAAGAATTTTTTTTTTAACATCAGAGATTTTAAACTTTGTCAAATCGATTTCTTATTGAAAATTAACATTACAAACCGCCCCCTTAAGGATGATTTTTTAAATATATAACCATTTTTCATTATAAAAATCTTTCATTGTAAATTTTAAAAATTTTAAATCAAAATACATACCAATAAAAAATAAATCCCAAAATATAAATAACATTAAAGTCACTTTGTGCCTTGAACTTCACATAACAATGACCCTGTATCCACTTAACGTAAACTTTACCAAAGCGTTTTATTTATAATAATTTTCATTTTAATTAGCCATTTATTTCATATTATTCAAAACGTCCATTTTCATAAATACAATCAGCACGTTTTATCTTATGATAATCTTGGCAACAATGTACAATATAATATAGCGTGTTCTGTGTATTTTCACGCAATTTTAATTAAATCACTTTTCAACTTTTCAAGAAAAGAAATCCTCATTATATGAAATACGGCACGCTCTGGCAACAGAACCGTATTCATACATACACTGAAAAATTATTAATTCAATTTTTTTTAAATGATTAATATTCACTATTTAATCAAAATTAAACTATTTAATAATAATTAGTAAAAATTTATTGTGTTTGTATTTTTTTAAGTGGGAATCTTAGACCGGACCTGTATTTCCGGGGGTAATTATTTTATTACAACTAAATTTGTTTCGTAAAGTGTCAAACTTTAGAGGATTTAATATTGATGAATGAAAATAAAGTAATTCGAACTAATTGCGTAATTATAACAAAAATAAAGCTGTTTTTTTTTGGCAAAACTATTTTTTATTTAAGAATTGAACTGAATATAAATTTCAGTGCCCCGAAAGTTTCAGTTGCAGCTGAAACGATATTTAATATTATGTAAAGACGATCAAAAGCATTGACCAGAAGATTTAGTCCTTGCGAAGAAACTTAAGTTTTGTTTACACGCAAGAAAAGCTTGCAGAATGGAAGTTAAAGATAATGAAATTTGAAGGGAAAATAAAGTTAAATGAAACAGAAAAAGCGAAAAATAAAATACTTGATAAATATTCCATAAAAAAAGAAGCTTATTTATAGTTAAAAAAACCAGTTTTTTAATGAATTAAATTTTTAGACATTGTTGCCAGTAACTTCTTCATAAGTCAAAAATATATATACATCAAATTAAGTATATTAATTAAACCGAATATAAAATAAAAATTATAAATCATAAAAATCTGGGTAATAATTGATTTATTTAAATGTTTCTTTTAAAATCAGCATTTAGATGCGATATGGCAACGGTGCATGGGACTTTATCGATAACACATGCGCACCGTGCATATCAGACCTTTAAATACTACCTACGTCATCATAGGGAAATTTACATTAATGCAAATTGCCTACGTTAATAATGAAAATTTTTTTTTATTAACAGTTCACATTTCTCTGACCAAAAAAATGGCAAATATTTATATTTTAATATATTGCACCTGTGTTAGAAAATGTTCATTTCTTCCTGAAAGACCTCGAAAATCTTAAGCGAAACCATTTTAAATTTCAACCTTTTTTTACTTCATTTGATTTCATCTAAAGCTATAATAATTACTCCACTCATTATCCTTCAAAAAGCGAAAGAAAATAAGCATATATTTTCATCTGTAGTAGTTTCCAATGAAAATGTTGCACGAGGCAGAATTGCAGTGTCGATTTACGAGATGAAAATGGGCTCCGGATGGTGTCTTTTGTATAGAATAGGGCGCTTATCTTTAATGGGCCACCATTAGGAAGATAAAACGTTGAATCAGAAAGATATCGGAATATTTCTGCAAATTGTATTACATTCGTATTTTTCGGAAAATTCGCTTTAATTAATTAAAAATCGCTAAAATTATTTAGCGAAAAATATTTACCACGCAGAAGAACGTGGGTTTTTATAATTTTATCAAATAAAAATTTCGAAATAATACAACAAAAATTCGTCTAAAGAATTACAAGTTGTATATGAAATGTTATCAAGAACGTAATGGCTTTTCAATTGGCGAAGACAATTTTGCATGCATCATCTCTTCATCGGTGCATTTCCATAGCGGAAATGAAACCGGAAGCCATTGGTACACCGCAAGTTGTCAATGGAAATAAACAAGCCCTTGATTGAGCAGATATTCAAAATACGATTACCTACGCGAATTGAATGTCAACCGACGAAATGCATCGAGTAATGGAAATGTCTTTGAAACAGATTTGACGTATTATTATACAGAAATTGAATTGCATTTTGACTAAGGAGAAGTTCATAAAAAAATAATACGATTTTATTTTTTATAAAATGTTGTCCGAATTTTATTGCCCCATCTAGTGTGAGTTGTGTCAACTAATATGGTAGTTCAAACGGAAGCATTTTATTAGTACAAGCGCAATATGGTAGATGTCGTATTGTAAGCGACGAAATGCATCGAGTAATGAAAATGTCTTTGAAACAGATTTGACGTATTATTATGCAGAAATTGAATTGCATTTTGACTAAGGAGAAGTTCATAAAAAAATAATACGATTTTATTTTTTATAAAATGTTATCCGAATTTTATTGCCCCATCTAGTGTGAGTTGTGTCAACTAATATGGTAGTTCAAACGGAAGCATTTTATTAGTACAAGCGCAATATGGTAGATGTCGTATTGTAAGCGACGAAATGCATCGAGTAATGAAAATGTCTTTGAAACAGATTTGACGTATTATTATACAGAAATTGAATTGCATTTTGACTAAGGAGAAGTTCATAAAAAAATAATACGATTTTATTTTTTATAAAATGTTGTCCGAATTTTATTGCCCCATCTAGTGTGAGTTGTGTCAACTAATATGGTAGTTCAAACGGAAGCATTTTATTAGTACAAGCGCAATATGGTAGATGTCGTATTGTAAGCGACGAAATGCATCGAGTAATGAAAATGTCTTTGAAACAGATTTGACGTATTATTATGCAGAAATTTAATTGCATTTTGACTAAGGAGAAGTTCATAAAAAAATAATACGATTTTATTTTTTATAAAATGTTATCCGAATTTTATTGCCCCATCTAGTGTTAGTTGTGTCAACTAATATGGTAGTTCAAACGGAAGCATTTATTAGTACAAGCGCAATATGGTAGATGTCGTATTGTAAGCGACGAAATGCATCGAGTAATGAAAATGTCTTTGAAACAGATTTGACGTATTATTATGCAGAAATTTAATTGCATTTTAACTAAGGGGAAGTTCATAAAAAATAATACGATTTTATTTTTTATAAAATTTTGTCCGAAATTTATTGCCCCATCTAGTGTTAGTTGTGTCAACTAATATGGTAGTTCAAACGGAAGCATTTTATTAGTACAAGCGCAATATGGTAGATGTCGTATTGTAAGCGACGAAATGCATCGAGTAATGAAAATATCTTTGAAACAGATTTGACGTATTATTATGCAGAAATTTAATTGCATTTTGACTAAGGAGAAGTTCATAAAAAAATAATACGATTTTATTTTTTATAAAATGTTGTCCGAATTTTATTGCCCCATCTAGTGTGAGTTGTGTCAACTAATATGGTAGTTCAAACGGAAGCATTTTATTAGTACAAGCGCAATTTGGTAGATGTCGTATTGTAAGCGACGAAATGCATCGAGTAATGAAAATGTCTTTGAAACAGATTTGACGTATTATTATGCAGAAATTTAATTGCATTTTGACTAAGGAGAAGTTCATAAAAAAATAATACGATTTTATTTTTTATAAAATGTTATCCGAATTTTATTACCCCATCTAGTGTGAGTTGTGTCAACTAATATGGTAGTTCAAACGGAAGCATTTTATTAGTACAAGCGCAATATGGTAGATGTCGTATTGTAAGCGACGAAATGCATCGAGTAATGAAAATGTCTTTGAAACAGATTTGACGTATTATTATGCAGAAATTTAATTGCATTTTGACTAAGGAGAAGTTCATAAAAAAATAATACGATTTTATTTTTTATAAAATGTTATCCGAATTTTATTGCCCCATCTAGTGTGAGTTGTGTCAACTAATATGGTAGTTCAAACGGAAGCATTTTATTAGTACAAGCGCAATTTGGTAGATGTCGCTATGTTGGTATACCCAAAATAGCTATTTTAGTTTTTATCAAACTATAACTTAATTAAGTTGTGAAATATGTTCAAATTTGGAAGATACAATTCTGTTATATAAACACATCGAAATGTAGTAAAGAAAAAATTGTAAGTTACTTAAAAATGGAAATAAATTCGATTGTATATCTCCACATGAATATGAATGTATATATAAGTCGATTTTTTATTAATTTAGGATAATATGTCGAAAAAGGCTTTACGTCGTTTTATGTGCAAAGGAATGGTTTATTATTGTACCAATTTTCACAAGCCCACTGCATGTAATTTTAGAGAAAAACAGTAACTTATTAGCATTGCCAGAATATATGGTGGTATCCCCTTAATAATTTTCTACAAAATTATTATCTACTTTAGAAACCGAACAATGCTTCAATACGCACAACAAAATAGTATTGTTTTATCAAGTACTAATAACAACATTTTTTCGTAGGCAAACAAATTTTTTTTACGCATCTTTGCAATCACCTGCAATTTGTTATTTGCGTCAATTTCATTAGTAATTATTTCGAGTTGTCATAATTATGACATGATATGCACCTATCGAATTCGTATTTATTCGATCGTGACGTCAATTTAACTGTCCAAACGCTTCAAACTGTACAATTGATTGCTTACGCTGCACGACGTAATTTCACTCGAATAGTGACGATGTACATTAGCAGCGCAGAACTATCTCTGTAATTGCATATTGTTCCTCCTATACTAAGTGCGGGCAATTTCAATGGCCCTATTGCCATTTTGGGACACATAAAACAATCCCCTATCATTACCGGATTGATATACAGCGTTGCCCCCAAAAATCCGAGAAAAAAAGCGCGTTTTGTGAATGGTTATTTGCGAAAAACCAAAAATTCATAAAAAAAATTACGGATCAAACAGAATCGTGAAACAAAAAAAAGAATTCATATCGTTTTTGGCATTTTTCTAAAAAAATCCAAAAAAAATCTTAAAAAACAGTTAGAAAATACCCCAAAAATTCAATACTCATACAAATTTTTTTTTTATTATCTTAGCCGGATTCAGTTTTTGACAAGCTTTTCAATGAGCCGTCACAAGACATAGGTCGCTATTTTAAAATACAGGGGTGGGGGTAAATAAGTAATTATATTACAAAAATTTGTCTAAACGTCCAAATAAATTGACATGTTTCAGCGTTTTATTCATAAATAACATATTAAATAATTGCTACGAATTTTTTGCATAATTTGTTTGGGATACCCTGTATATATATTAAAGCCTATTTTGGTTAGTGATACGTTTTGAGGCCTGTATTGGTTTGGATTAATTCAAAATAGGTTAATAGAGAGAATATTGAAATAAGATATTTGTGTTGCCAAATGAAAGGTGCAAATTAATGCAAATTATTACAAAAATATGCAGAAATAGTTAGAAAGGCAAGTAAAAAAATGTTGGAGGTAATTAATTAAAATTGTTCACTGATTTTATTAGAATTATTTTTCTATATGTGATATGTTCGCAAAAGTAGGCGTATTGCATAAATAGTGCAAATGTTGTTGACAGCGCATAAGAACTACTGACGTAACGAATGTAAACATTACGTATGAGCGCGTTTTTTAAACAAATAATTACAATATAAACTGATAAATTAACTAAAGATATAGCAAAATAATATTTGTAAAGTACGAATATGCGGAAATATTATAAAATCGATCTAAAATCGAATAATACACAATGACATTACATGTCACGTGATTGCATATGAATCAGCTGTTGCGTAAATGACGGTAATTTTGAGGTTATTTATGGTATCTGAAAAGAACCTATAATGATAAATAATTAATTTGACGATCTTACGACAAATTAATGAATAAATGATAATTACGAATGTTTTAAGAATTTTTAATGGGAAAAATTAGTACTTGCGTAATGTTAAAAATTAAATTTTGTATTTGGATGACATTTCAAAATGAACTGACAGTTGCAATGGTTTAAAATGTCATACCACAGAGCTACAAAATTAATTTCTTGTTTATCGAGTGTGGAATTATTTGGATAATATTTAATTAGCATGGTGAATTTGATGAAAATATAGAACATGCTAGTTTAATTAAAAGCAGTAATTAACATCTGTTTGACATGTTGTTAAATTATGCAGGAATAATCATAAATAAATACATATTTGTATAAATAAATACATAAATACAAAATTGCACATCTTTTTAAGTAACGTACTAAAACAGTGGTTATCAAATTGGGTTCCGCGGACCCCTTTAATTTAAAAAAAATAAAAGTTAATAATTAAAAGAATTGGTGAAGAAAAAAAATTCTTACGAGGCAAAAATTCTTAAATATTATTATCAAATAGAAGGTCGTATTTTATAAAAAAAAACTGTAGTTTTGAATTCAAATTACGATCCTGCTTAATATGACGTAAATTTAAAAAAAAATGTTAGTGTAGAATGGCTGATTTTTCTGTAAAAAAAAAATTTTAGTAACCCATGTGGTAATAAAAAAAAATGAAAAATAGACTTTATGCTGAAGAATGTAAAGTAATTACAAAAGCAACAAAGCCTGTTAAAAAAATGATTTAAAAATTAGAAAAAATCCCATTTAACTTTTATTAAAATTGTTCCATAAAATAAAAATGTGTCAAAATCAAAATGATACCGATAATTTTTTTATATATATTTTTTCTGGGATGGCGGACGTTCAAAAATCTAAAAAAAAATCCGAAATAAAAAAATATAAGCTTCAATGGGTTGACAAAGTTTGAAGACCGCTGGATTAGATTTAAACAAGCTAACCTACGAAGACATTCCTCAAGTTCTTCATTGAATGCATAGAAATTCGGAAAATAAAAAGGCCATTGCAACTGAGACACGTTGCCCGATTTATTAATTCTTTGATCTTAACTTTCTTTCTTCAAACCTTTCCATATGGTTCAACAAAATATACAGAGTGTCTAAATAAAAATATATTTATGCCTAATAAAAGTAAAAAAAAATATCTTCTTGTCGCAAAAAAGTTAACGAACATATAAACCTTTTCATTATATATGATAAAAAAATTGCAATAAAGTTTTAGTGGTGAATTTAATTTGGAGAGGATTTATTTTTGATAAAATATAATTCTGAATTTTTTTTTATATAAAAAAAAACCGCAAAAAAATTCAAATTCACTTATAACATAAAATCAAAACGTCTTGAATTGCAGACATTCAGTAGATACCGAACCTATCGACTTTTCAGCTGGAACTAGAAAGAGGGCAATGCACAAGGTCTTCGTTAACACCGTCTTCTATATACCAAGCAAGAACGAACAACCAAAGCGTATTCGACTCCAACTTGAACAGGGGATGTAAGGAAAACTCAGTTTGAAAGTTTGATAAATTCGTTTGGGGCGTACTTTTTACATTTCAGAAGCCAAGCTCGTCTGAGTCGAATCGAAACAGCGGTCAAGAAACAGCCCGAATTGTGTTTAACACACATGGCAAGTGATACGTGACGTGGCGTGACGTGACGTGACAACGCAACGTGACGAAAGGTCCGCACGTAATCGGGTTCTGTTTTGTATGATTCAGTGTCGACTGTCTTGACATGGAATAATAAATCATTTAGTTGATTGGACAATTAAAAAATTTAATTTTTTAATTTTTTTTTGTAGGTATATATTTATTACATATACCAGATTTTTAGTATACTTAAAAAAAAATTAAATTGTTGTAATTTTATAACATTTGTGCAATGAAATATTTTTTGCGTTGTAGTGTTGAAATGTTTGTGTGACATATGTGGTATTTCTAAACACTGTTGCTATAATAAAGTTAAAAATAAATATACGTCGAATGCAGTAGTTCAAATTATTTTTTTTAAATTTGTAATATGTTATAAAAAATACTTTTTTTTGAGTTTCTTCAAATATCTGCATTTAAAATCGATATGGCAACGGTGGATGGGACATTTGGTATACGGCGCATGCGCACCGTGCATGTCAGACATTTCCTACGTCATCATACAGAAATCAAATGTTACGCACGCAAATTGCCTAAATTAAAATATTTTATTTCTTTGTTTTTTAAAAAATAAACGCCAAAAAAAAATTCTCACTTTTTCATAGAACATTCAAATTTTATTAAAACGCCATTCATTTTCTAATTTTGAAATTTCCACCTAATTCTTTTGAAAAAATTGCAAATATGTACATCATTTTAAATTCGCTTCTAACATTACTAATTAGGTCCTTATTTCAATCCAAGTCTGAACAACTTTAGTCCTGATTTTCAACGTTTAAACATGTATTAAATTTTGTACAAATAACGAGGCCATCTTCAGAGCAGCGTGAGTTCTTTTTGTATAGAAGCTGTCTTTGAATTTAGATGGGGAAAACTATGCGAGGAAATATCATCTGTTTTCATTGCATTCACCATTCAGCTTGTTAGTGGAAAATATATAGACTAAATAAATGCCAAGTTCTTTGCAGAAGTGTTTGGAGTTATATATTTGATAAATATAACAAGTAAAAATATTTTTTTTTATATAGCAATCTTCAGCGAAAAATTAAATTTATAAATCGATTAAACGAAATCTGTAAATTTGTTAGATGACAATTGAAGAGTATAATTTTGTGCCAAAAAAAATATATTGGTGGAAACTTTACGGAAAAATAGATTTTTGTCGTTTTTAAAAATATATTGATATTTGCTCTACTTTAAAAAATGAAAAACCTCATAAATAAATATTTTTTAACTTTTTTCTTTTTTTGCAATTTTGCAGCTTTCTCTCTAATGGACGCAATTAAAATATTTTTACATAATTTATTATATTTTATTTTTAGCTATCAAATTTTAGCTTAACAAAATTTTTATTTTCATTTTTCTCTTGTCAAAAAATCATTTTTATAAAAAGCAAGTTTCTTTAGGAAAATATTAAATAAATACTTTTGGCAGATCTACATAAAAATACACTCCGTTTAAAATATTTATATAATTTTGCAATATGGCTTGAATTAAGGGAAGGTACCTTTTCGAACGGGATATTAGAAAATGGCCATAAATCATGTGCCTAGTCTATTTTACAAAGATCTAATCGTGTTGGTTACTCGAGGCGATTTTAAATCGACTCCTATTTTAGTTCTAAAGGATCCTATTTATTCTAAATTGACTATAATGGATAGATGCAATCTGTACGGCCAGATTTAGTTCTTTGGCGTACGAGGAGTGGCCAAAATATAGAATATTTTCACACACACAAAAAAAAATTACTGGGCCAAATAAATTGGATTGCTATGTTAAATTTTCTTAAAAAAAAAAACATGCTGTGTTGAAAGTAGAGAATTTTTTTACAGAGCAGTCGTACAGACGCAATATTCTTAAGACATATTAAGAGAAGGTTAAGTTATATAATAACAGCTTTTGGAGGTATTAACTGTAATAGTTAATTTTTTTTTAATAATTCAAAATCGATCTTCTTTTCTGTCCAATTTCGAACTTTGCCAAAAATTAACGCATCATCAAAAAAATTTGCCCGACCCGTAATAACCAAGTTTGAATATTTTTAACAGCTGATTGTGAAATCTACATCACTGCACTATGTGTTACAAAAAAATATCTTGGTTCAAAAATCATATACACTTCTCAAATTAAAAATTAAAAATTCGTGCTTTTTCTGGCAAGTAAAACAAAAAATATTTGACCAAAAATTGTTAGAAATTTGTATTAGAAATGCAGATGGCATCTTGGTCCATGTATATTAAAATACACAAAAAAGAACATTTTTTCAACAATTATATCCAACCGTCCTCTTAAGGTTTATGAAAACTAACCTTGACTTGATAGAATCGCTCCAATATTATTTTTTCAATATTTCTTCCATGAGGTGGCTTTCGAATTCTGTTTGTTTGAAGGCTAATTTTTGCACGAGTGTTCGTATTGTAAAAGCAATCGAAGGAAATTCGTATAAAAATGTTCATATATCACGCTATGGTGGCGATTTATTTCCTTTTTCTGGTCCTTATTATCGACAATTTGAATTCAAACGGTTGGTCTGAATTTATGTTAAGAAATGTGGATTTTATTTTGTACGGAATATTTTACTTTAGATACGTTTTTGTATTATTAAAAAATATATGTTCAAATTAACTGAAAATCTGTCTTGAGGAGAGTAAATAAATAAATCAAGCTGAAAACATTTTTTGGCAATTTAAGAAATTTCCGATTATATATATAAAAAAATTTTTGGGCGTCTTTTTTTTCTCTTAATTTTATTAGCTTTAATTTTAATTTTCTTAAATTTTATTAAATAATTAAATAATCTTTATTTTATTAAATAATTAAATAATCTTTAATTTTATTAATTTTACTTGATTAAAAAGAAAAATATAATTTTTTTTCCAAGATTTTTTAAAAAATCATTAACTTCTTCCATTTATCATTCTAATAATAAAAAAAACCTCGAAAACCATTTACTAAAAACAAGTGCATTTTTAAGATAATTCATCAACTATTTTCTATTTTGCTTCTTTCGACAAATTTTTAGTCGGGAAATTTTAGAAAAATTAATAGAAAATGAATTAGAAATTATTATAGAACTTTTATTTACGTTTTTTGTATTATGAACAAATATATTTTTTAAATTAGATAAAAGTCTTTAAGAGTGAAAAATAAAGAAATCAAATGGAAGATAAAAATTGGTAAAATATTTAAATTAAGTAAATTTTAAATATTTTTTTTTGATTTTACCAATTAATTTAACTATATTAAAATTTTTTGATAGGAAAATATTTTACTTCAAGTAGATTTAAAAAAAATCATAATTCCATTAAAACATTTTTTTATATATATTTTAATTTTTATCCATTAAAATAATTATTTTTATATATTTTTTTAAAGCACGTCTTCCACATTTTTCTTCATTTCTTTCATTTATCTAACAAAATTCTAATCCATTCCATTCCAACAAAACAAAAAATCCTCGAAACCATTTACCATAAAAAAAAATCCATTTTTTTAAACAATTTTTCAGTTATTTTCTATTTTGCTTCATAATCATAAAAATCTAAAATTTTAATCAGACATTCTGATCCTGAGTCGATAGCTCATAATGTAAATTTACGCAAATAGCAATCATTTTTTTAACATTAAATAAAAACCGCAACTTATTCCACGATCATTATTTATAAATTAATTCAAAATGCATATTCTATGCAAATTGGATTTTCAAACAAGCTGGCGTCCATTTTAATGCGAAATCAATTTGAAATGGAATTATTGTGCACTTAAATATCTTAATTTAGGTCAATGAAAATATATTTAGTGTATTTTTCCAATAGATAGAGGGAGTGGTAATTTTTTAGTTTAGTTAAAATTTGAATTTTTTCTAAACGAGAAATTAAAAAATAACTAAAATTTTGAAATATATCTTTTTTATTTTCACCACTCACTTAGTCCAAATAAAAATTTGAAATGATCAAAACCAAAACTCGATGAATAAATTTTTAAATCCATCAACAGGTTATTTATTAACCAACAAATCAAAACAAGAAATTCCCACAAAAAAATCAAATTTCGATTTTAAAAAATAAATACGAACTAAACGCACTTTTTCTCTTCGGACAAGCAATTTTGATTATTTTAAAATAGATATAAAAAAAATATTAAAATTAAAATATAAAATCGTTGGGATTGGATTTTTTTAGTTTAGTTAAAATTAGAATTTTTTTTAAACGAGAAATTTAAAAAAACTTACATTTTATTGTCAAAACTAAAATTTTGGAATATATCTTTTTTATTTTCACCACTCACTTAGTCCAAAAAAAAATTTGAAATGATCAAAACCAAAACTCGATGAATAAATTTTTAAATCCATCAACAGGTTATTTATTAACCAACAAATCAAAACAAGAAATTCCCACAAAAAAATCAAATTTCGATTTTAAAAAATAAATACGAACTAAACGCACTTTTTCTCTTCGGACAAGCAATTTTGATTATTTTAAAATAGATATAAAAAAAATATTAAAATTAAAATATAAAATCGTTGGGATTGGATTTTTTTAGTTTAGTTAAAATTAGATTTTTTTTTAAACGAGAAATTTAAAAAAACTCACATTTTATTGTCAAAACAAAAATTTTGGAATATATCTTTTTTATTTTCACCACTCACTTAGTCCAAATAAAAATTTGAAATGATCAAAACCAAAACTCGATGAATAAATTTTTAAATCCAACAACAGGTTATTTATTAACCAACAAATCAAAACAAGAAATTCCCACAAAAAAAATCAAATTTCGATTTTCAAAAATAAATACGAACTAAACGCGCTTTTTCTCTTCGGACAAGCAATTTTGAATTTTTTTAAATAGATATTATAAAAAAAATATTTAAATTAAAATATAAAATCGTTGGGATTGGATTTTTTTAGTTTAGTTAAAATTAGAATTTTTTTTAAACGAGAAATTTAAAAAAACTTACATTTTATTGTCAAAACTAAAATTTTGGAATATATCTTTTTTATTTTCACCACTCACTTAATCCAAAAAAAAAATTTGAAATGATCAAAACCAAAACTCGATGAATAAATTTTTAAATCCATCAACAGGTTATTTATTAACCAACAAATCAAAACAAGAAATTCCCACAAAAAAATCAAATTTCGATTTTTTTAAATAAATACGAACTAAACGCACTTTTTCTCTTCGGACAAGCATTTTGATTTTTTTTAAATAGATATTATAAAAAAAAATATTAAAATTAAAATATAAAATCGTTGGGATTGGATTTTTTTAGTTTAGTTAAAATTAGAATTTTTTTTAAACGAGAAATTTAAAAAAACTTACATTTTATTGTCAAAACTAAAATTTTGGAATATATCTTTTTTATTTTCACCACTCACTTAGTCCAAAAAAAAATTTGAAATGATCAAAACCAAAACTCGATGAAATAAATTTTTAAATCCATCAACAGGTTATTTATTAAACAACAAAACAAAACAAGAAATTCCCACAAAAAAAATCAAATTTCGTTTTAAAAAAAAAAACGAACTAAACGCACTTTTTCTCTTACGACAAGCAATTTCGGATTTTTTTCAAGTAGATCTTTGAATAGTTTTTGTATGTAACGGAAGTGAATAGTGCGGCTGTTCGACGGCGATTGTGAGCGTCGCGACGCTTGCGAACCGACCGTGTCGTGCAGCGTCCGCACGTAGAAAGCCGTGAGCGAAGCTGTAAGCTCGCTGAAGGAGCTTCACGTGCAAATAGGCGCAATGAGATTAAGCGCATGGCTATTACATGTTACATGCTCAAAATATATATTTTTTAATTCAAAGAAATTTCTCAAAAATAGTCAATTCCAGGGTAGAAACAACAATTATTTGTATAAAAATAATAATTTCAATCGATGGCGAAAAATATTACTTAAAAAAACAGTTTTTTATCGCATTAATGTGGCGAAAGTTCAAATTAAATTGTTTTGAGCGCTTAGTACTTTGAATTTAAAAAAAATTATAAAAAATTTAAATAAAGCACTATATGAAACAGTCAATCAAATTGTCTTACAATTTTTTTTTAAATTTTTATAGAAAAGCCTTAAAATATATACACGGTGGTCAATTTAAGACACCACGAAATTTCGTATAAATATTTTATAGACTTAAAAATTTCAACTAACTTAAAATTTAAAATAATCTAAATATGTTCACCTCTACAGGGTGTTCCATTTTTTATGTGCGCAGCTCCAATTTTATTTTGCATTGAATAATACAATTTTGTGTTATAATTTACATTTAAAAAAATATAAACACAATCCTTTAATTAAATTGAAACATTTGAAAACAAATTGAAATTAAATGAAACATTAATTTTAACAAAACGTATTAAAAAAATGGTGGATGAAAAGGGTCCACTGGTTTAATTATTAATTTTAAAAAAATTGAAAAATTGGGGCGTCCAAAATATTTTTTCTAAATAATTAACTTTGCTCTAGAAGGTTAATTAATTTATTACAAAACATTGTTTAAAAAATATATAAATTCAATAGATTTAATAAAATAAAAATCTATCTATTATCGACAAATTCAACTAACTTTTTTATTCTTCAATTTCTTCGAGTAGTTAAATTAATAAATCAATTATTTACATTTTTCCTGTCAATATCTCACGCATAGACATTGATACTATATTATATCTCGATCTGTGCAGAATCCCAGCTTTCCTTTCTTTCCTGGAAGGAACCTTATCAAAATATAATAGCATCAAATTGCGTTGCGGAAGACATTCAATCCGAAGGGTGAGCAGAGAGCAGTCAGAATTGAGCTTTTATATGTCTACATTCAGTCGCTATCTCAATATATGAGACCATATAGCTCATCTCAATCCATTCCCGTATGCAGAACAAATTACCATAAAGAATTATACAGAGCCGGACTTAAAAAGTCCAAAAATACGAGAAGAAATAAAAATGTTCGACGAATTGCAGTGAAATGAAATTGGCGGAATTTTAATATAGAATTTTTTGTTCGTTCATTATTTAATTTTTGTGAACCACAAATTTAAATTTTAACATTAATTTGAACATGAAAATATCTGTAATTTGTTAAATCAAAAAAATCAGACCAAAAATATATGAAATTATCATATAAAAAAATTGATAAACTTTCACATCATAAAAAAATTATGTATCAAAATATAAGGAGCCGTTATTAATATAGTCTTATTTTCAACGATTTGAATGATATTGGGTGAAGGGAAGCTGAAAGCCGGTCCTGACTAATATAAGGAAGGTGTTTGTATATGTACGGTGGGTTTGTAGCTCTGTGAATTTTGCAACGGATCTTTTGGAAGAAACGAAGTGGAAGATGGTATCCAATTTTTGTGTCATGCAGATATATTCGTAATAATATTTTGACAGGTGTATCAGTGGTGTATTTAATAAAATTTCCAAGTCTGTTTTAAGGGGGTGGTTGGTAGTATCTGTTGATATGTTTTTTTTTACGATTTTTAACAACTCTTTGTCAAATATTTAAAGTAAAAAATCATAAAACTTTGAATATTAAATTTAAAAAATGTTTTGTAATTTTCGAGTCGAGAATATTTTTGAAAAACATGGTGCAATGATGTAAATTTTTCACACAACTATTAAAAATATTCCAACTTAGGTTTTAAGGGTTCAGTTAAATTTTTTTTGATAGTCTATTAATTTTTAGCATGGTTTCGAAATAGAACAATATTTTTTTGCGCAGAGTGGCAAAGTAGAGCGCAACTTTGAGATTTTTTAAAGAAGTAACTAATTAAGCTAATATTACTAAAATCTCAGATTATCTCACCTAAATCTTTCTTAATGTATCTTAAAAATATTACATCGTTACGACTTCTCTATAAAAAAATTTCTTGATTTAAATTATACCATGTTCCTTGTAAGAAATGAACATGGCAAACTGTTCGCTTAAGTAAATGAAAGTTTTATTTATTTTTGTAAAATTTGTAAACAAAATACTTTTTGAAAATATTTACTTGCGGTAAAATAAAACCCCCCTTCTTATAGTAGGATTTTTTTTCATAAAAATGATTTTTTTTCATAAAAAAAGAATTTCGCAGTCTAAAAAATTCATTATGAAATTAAAGTTTACAAATTTTTTTTTTGAATTCGCCTCTGATACTGTCTTCTTGTCACGAAATGTTCACGTCAAGTTCATCAAAATTCATTATATATAAATAAAAAAAGATTGTAAAGAAACTCTTCAGTTAACGCCGATAAATTTTTGTTTAAAATTATATTTTCGGAGCAGGCTAAAAATTATTTTGTAAGAAAAAATAAAGCTTAAATGTATCTCCTCGATATCAATTTTGAATTAATTTTACAAATTTATATTTCGTTAAATTTTATTAATACAATGACAATTAATAAGGTTTATTTTTGGAAATTTTCAGCAGCGCTTTAACATAATATATTGCGGAATTTTGAAGAAGAATAAACTAAATTTCGGAAATTTTTTAGCTTTTGAAAATATACAAAAGTTCAAATAAAAATTCATAAATTTTCAACAAGTTATTTGTGAATAAAATGTCGAAACTAAAATATTTTTCATCTTCAAACATTTTCAAAAAATACATATTTTCTTATGATTAATTTGTTCCAAATTAGGAAATAATTTTTGAATTATCTAAAGATCTTTAAAAAAACGGCATCCGTAAGATTTTATTTTTGAGATTTTTGGAAAATCCTGTATAGATTTAGTAAATAATTGTAAAATTCAGATGAAGAAGAAAAAAAAAGACAAAATTCATAGCTAATAAAATAAAATTCTTAAAAAAAAAAATTAAAAATCGTTAAAAGAATGTACGAAATTTCAAAAACCTCACATAACGCACAAATTTACCAAACTTAAAAAACTAAAATTTATTTTTCGAATAACAACTTTTCTTTCGAAAGAAATTCTATCTGGAATTTCGAAATAATTCGAAATAAATTTAACACAAATTTTTTTTGGAATTTATTAAATATCTTTAAAAAACAGCATCCGTAAGATTTATTTTTGAGATTTTTGGAAAATCCTGTATAGATTTAGTAAATAATTGTAAAATTCAGATGAAGAAGAAAAAAAACGACAAAATTCATAGCTAATCAAATAAAATTCTTAAAAAAAAAATTAAAAATCGTTAAAAGATTGTACGAAATTTCAAAAACCTTACATAACGCACAAATTTACCAAACTTAAAAAACAAAAATTTATTTTTCGAATAACAACTTTTCTTTCGAAAGAAATTCTACCTGGAATTTCGAAATAATTCGAAATAAATTTAACAAACAATTTATTCGTACGTCAGTCACTGCGCTGGATTTTGCACAACCACAAAAGGATTACATGGGAATGAGTTCACTTTAATCTGGCAGTTGTTGAAGTCCTGTCTGTCCGCATGTAATATTGTTACGAGCCACAGAAGGATAATAAGGACGTTATCTGCAGCATCTGCAACATGTGCAGGCACAAGAACGGAAAAACAAATGTCTTTGCAAGAAGACATTTCGTGAAGACATCTTGAAGACAATTGTTTCAAAAACGTAATAAAAATAGAAAGAAAATAAATACTCAAAAATGTGTGTATGTATTATAATTGCAAAAAAAAAAATTATTTATTTATTTGTTTTGGAGATCAAAAAATATATTTAAAAAAATTTACTTTTCACGATTATTTGTTAAATACAATTTTGTATGTATAATTCAAGTCCGGATTAGAACATAAATAAAAAAGAATGCTTTTACTGTTTTCTTACACAGATATTGTGCACGAAGAAGTACAACAACGGATATAAAGACGGTATTCGCGATGGGATGATTGTTTGGCCTCAGGCGGCTCATAAAAGTGGACGATGGCGATTCTGGAAATCTTAAGACACCGACAGGATCAGTGTAAGGACAAATCAGAGATATTTGCGGTTATGTCCTCGCCATGGAAGAGAAGTATGAAACTTCTTTTTTTAGAAGTTTTAACAACCGTTAGAAAAGTAATGAACAAAAATTTGGCGAAAAAATCGAAATGTTTAAGGAGATTGAAGTTATAATGTTAAAAAATTATTTTTTGAAATTGATAGCCAATTTTTTTATACAGGAAAAATATAGTCTACGGGATTCGAACCTGCAACTAACTGATACGAATTTCATAACTAACACTTTTTTTCTAAACGACAAACATTACCAAAAATTAAATTATTGTAATAAAATTTAAGCTGCCTTTTATTCAATTTTTTTTTTATAAATTTTGGACACTTTTTTTTTGTATATGTAAAACTTCTAAATTTCCTAATTTTTTAAATTATTTTCTAATGTTTTGTCTTTTTTCAACTAAATTAATTGATTTTTTTAGATCTGATATCTACTTAAGACATATATTAATAAAATATTATTTATTACACGGTCGTGAGGCGTGGACAGGGAAGAGAAACTTGATTACTTTCCTAAATAGCGACATTTTAATTTTCTACAAATTTTTCATCGATGATTCTGTGATTTTAAGAAGATACTTTTTTGAGCGGTTAAATGAGTATAGAAGATGATGGTAGCTGAAGATTTTATTATTTGCAAAGTCTTCTTGCGTTTTTTTTTTCGTTTTTGCACAATCAGCAGCTTTGTAAGGATTATTGACACATAAAAGATGCAGAAGGAAATAGGCAAATGTTCTCTTTAAACGAATAAAACATAAGTTAAAGTAGATTTAAGAAATGAAGACAAATAAATTAGATTCTAAAAAATTGTTAAAATTCAGCAAGAATTTTGTATATAAAATCAAAAAAAAATTTTTTTATTAGTAAATCAACAAAAAATAATTCATTAGTCGTTTTTTCATTAATATTTCATTAAAAAATAAAAAATATTTCATTAGTCATATTTCAAAATATTTCATTGCGTTTTTTTTACTTAGGAATTTTTTTGAAATCTTTTTATTGGGATAGAAATCGACGAAGATGCGATATGTGTAGTTAGGTTCCAGCGTGTAAGATAGGGGTTGAACAAGGGTGAGAGATGTACCACATTCTGGGTGATCTTATTCAGGAGACTCGGGACGAAATAGAAGTCGCACAAAAGGTGCCAATTTGCCATCGCAGAATGGAGAAAGACTTTTTTTTTTTAGGTAAGAGTAAAAAATGTCCTAGCCCTTTTGATTTTGATTTATATACTCAAGAATAAATAAGTATATTTAAATAATTTAAATAGCGATTTTAAGAAAATAATTGTAACAATTGATAATATACAGGACAGGCAAAATTATTATTTTTCTATACGATGTTTGAATATTTATATAAAAATTAAATTTTGTATTAAAATGATTAAGAAGATGATTTATTTTAATGAAACTAAAAGTTTAACGAGTTCCTTCTTATAATTTTTTAAATTATATTTTATTGCAATTTGTATTATTACAAAATATACTCAACATATTAAATAAAATAAAATAAAATAAAATAAAAAATATGATATTTTCAATAATTTATTTGTTTCATTTAATAAAATATAGACTTGAATCTTGTCTATCCTGTATATTGCGATTCTAAATCTGTACAGGACCGTACTTAATACGCAGGACAGAATATTTGCTAATCTACAGATATGTACTAAGAAAATTTAAAAATTGAAGAACGAATATTTATTTTTTCTAAAATAGCCAAATAATTGCATCTATGCAATTTGCATAAATATTTTTATTATTTTCTAAATATTTATTCATTTTGTATTTTATAATACTTCTTAAGTCTTCGATAATTAGCCACCGTCCAATTGATTTGTTAACCAATGGACATCTATTCTGAAGTCAAAACAAAAAAAAACTGGGATATACTATACAGGCTCAATCAGAAGTGCAATGGAGTAAAACGTAAGAAAATTCATTAAATTAAAGATATCTGCCATAGACAAGTTCGAAATAATAATCGATCGAGTTGGATATAAAAATATTTCCCTTTGATAAGTGGACTATAATATATTGTGGGCATGAATTAATCGATTTTCGATGTTAGGTTTCGATATAAGTTTCTATATATATATATGTTATGTTTAGGAAATTGGTACAAGATTGAATCAGGATATCCCCATTAGCCACTAACCTAATAATTTGTCAATTGCACTTAGCCCGGTCAGTAATATTGGTAGCTCAGTAATATTGATAAATAATTAGTATTTTGATTATCGGTTATCGCCCAAAATGGTTTCACCATCGAATTAACAGCGCAAAATAAAATATAGTGCCCTAAATTTTAATAAACAAAAACGTACGCCGGCAACTTGTACAGAAAGTTGTCTAGAATATACATTTTCATAAAAATTCAATGTTGCATAACGCGCGAAAGGGTCTCAAAATTGTTTGAATTTGAAATTTTAGTTTTAGGATGGCAAAGTACTAATTTTTAGCAAAATTAGTTTATTTAAAAAAATTTACACTTTCGATTATTTTCCATGCTGTATTCTAGTTTTAAATTTACGCCAATAAATTTGCAATAAAATTAGACTACGCGAACACATATTAAATTTCATTTGTTTAAAAAATTTCTTTCAATTTCAAAAATTTCCCGTAAAAAAAATGTTATCTAGGCATTTTCTAATCCCCTATAAATAATCCGTAACAACATTTTTGACGATAATAGATCTCTCATGAATTAGCTCCTACTTTCTTCAGCATTGTCAAATTTGAAGTGCTGCGGTAATTCTCCATCGTTGTACAATTGAAAATTGTTCTATAATTTTTTTTTGTCACATACGAGTGAGTATGGATCTCCTGCTACAGAGTTGCCAATATTATATAGTTGTAATGACAGATAGAAGCTCTGGAACACACAAATACTAAACAGATACTGAGATTCTATGTGTATATGTTGACAGAATCCTTTGTCGTCCTGTTATTAAAGCTCATGTCCCGGAAACTATATATATACTAAAACTATTGTACTTTCAATGGAATCCTGAAGGATTGAGCAAGGATCTAGTAAGAGGAGAACAATATAAAGTAGGCCACACAATGTACCTCGATAAATTAAAGAAAAATAAATGCCAAAATCTATCAATGATATAATACAAGCATTTTTATATCAAACGATGTTAGAAAATATATTTTCCTTCACTCAACCTTAAAAATTATTGGCACTTAAAATGGCCACATAATGTAACTCGATAAAAAATAAAATGGCAAAATTTATCAATGATATATTATAAGCATTTTTATTTCAAACCATGTTAGAAAATATATTTTCCTTCCCTCAACCTTAAAAATTATTGGCACTTAAAATGGCCACATAATGTAACTCGATAAAAAAATAAATGGCAAAATTTATCAATGATATAATACAAGCATTTTTATATCAAACGATGTTAGAAAATATATTTTCCTTCACTCAACCTTAAAAATGTTTGGCACTTAAAATGGCCACACAATGTAACTCGATAAAAAAATAAATAAATGGCAAAATCTATCAATGATATAATACAAGCATTTTTATTTCAAACCATGTTAGAAAATATATTTTCCTTCACTCAACCTTAAAAATTATTGGCACTTAAAATGGCCACATAATGTAACTCGATAAAAAAATAAAATGGCAAAATTTATCAATGATATATTATAAGCATTTTTATTTCAAACCATGTTAGAAAATATATTTTCCTTCCCTCAACCTTAAAAATTATTGGCACTTAAAATGGCCACATAATGTAACTCGATAAAAAAATAAAATGACAAAATTTATCAATGGTATAATACAAGCATTTTTATTTCAAACCATGTTAGAAAATATATTTTCCTTCTCTCAACCTTAAAAATTATTGGCACTTAAAATGGCCACATAATGTAACTCGATAAAAAAATAAAATGGCAAAATTTATCAATGATATATTATAAGCATTTTTATTTCAAACCATGTTAGAAAATATATTTTCCTTCCCTCAACCTTAAAAATTATTGGCACTTAAAATGGCCACATAATGTAACTCGATAAAAAAATAAAATGACAAAATTTATCAATGGTATAATACAAGCATTTTTATTTCAAACCATGTTAGAAAATATATTTTCCTTCTCTCAACCTTAAAAATTATTGGCACTTAAAATGGCCACATAATGTAACTCGATAAAAAAATAAATAAATGGCAAAATCTATCAATGATATATTATAAGCATTTTTATTTCAAACCATGTTAGAAAATATATTTCCCTTCACTCAACCTTAAAAAGTTTGGCACTTACTATGGCCATGCAATGTAACTCGATAAAAAAATAAAATGCCAAAATGTATCAATGATATAATACAAGCATTTTTATTTCAAACGAAGTTAGAAAATATATTTTCCTTCTCTCAACCTTAAAAATTATTGGCACTTACAATGGCCACATAATGTAACTCGATAAAAAAAAGAAATGGCAAAATTTATCAATGATACAATATATGCATTTTTATTTCAAACGATGTCAGAAAATATATTTTCCTTCTCTCAACCTTAAAAATTATTGGCACTTAAAATGGCCACACAATGTAACTCGATAAAAAAATAAATAAATGGCAAAATCTATCAATGATATATTATAAGCATTTTTATTTCAAACCATGTTAGAAAATATATTTTCCTTCTCTCAACCTTAAAAATTATTGGCACTTAAAATGGCCACATAATGTAACTCGATAAAAAAATAAAATGGCAAAATTTATCAATGGTATAATACAAGCATTTTTATTTCAAACCATATTAGAAAATATATTTTCCTTCCCTCAACCTTAAAATTTATTGGCACTTAAAATGGCCACATAATGTAACTCGATAAATAAATAAATAAATAAATGGCAAAATCTATCAATGATATATTATAAGCATTTTTATTTCAAACCATGTTAGAAAATATATTTCCCTTCACTCAACCTTAAAAAGTTTGGCACTTACTATGGCCATGCAATGTAACTCGATAAAAAAATAAAATGCCAAAATGTATCAATGATATAATACAAGCATTTTTATTTCAAACCATGTTAGAAAATATATTTTCCTTCTCTCAACCTTAAAAATTATTGGCACTTAAAATGGCCACACAATGTAACTCGATAAAAAAATAAATAAATGGCAAAATCTATCAATGATATATTATAAGCATTTTTATTTCAAACCATGTTAGAAAATATATTTTCCTTCTCTCAACCTTAAAAATTATTGGCACTTACAATGGCCACATAATGTAACTCGATAAAAAAATAAAATGGCAAAATTTATCAATGATACAATACATGCATTTTTATTTCAAACGATGTCAGAAAATATATTTTCCTTCACTCAACCTTAAAAATGTTTGGCACTTAAAATGGCCACACAATGTAACTCGATAAAAAAATTAAAAAATGGCAAAATCTATCAATGGTATAATACAAGCATTTTTATTTCAAACGAAGTTCGAAAATATATTTCCCTTCACTCAACCTTAAAAATTGTTGGCACTTAAAATCAGTATTTTATCGATTTAGAATTTTTTTTCGCGCCATCTACGGGGTGATTTAGAACATTTGTATATCTCGAGAGCGTTATATTTAATCGTGTCTTATAGTTTGGTACGACTTGGCTTATTGTAAATTCCATCGACCACAATCGTCTTTGACTCTCTGCAATAGTTGCACTTATTTGTCGATGCTTTTAGCTGGCTGATCCATCCCTTCCTACACCCTTTCATCCTAAATACAACTTACGACATCGTTCTGGTGATTCTACAGGCCAAAGGGTGCAATTCGACAAATTATTCGCACACACCCAAACATTTTGGATGTGTCAAAAACAACGCGAGCAAAAATTACTACTAATCAATTTCGTTCGAAAATTTGATCGAAATTATATTTTGATAAAAGTATCTTTCTATTCTTATATAAGTATAAAGTAGCAGCGATTAAATGAAGTATTCGAAATTAACTACTAGGTCAAATTCAACAACATTTTTGCATTGTTCTACGATTTAAAATTAAATATTTGCACTAAATATTCGTAACTGATTATAGAATTGTTATTTGAGATTTAATCTCGATTGAGGTACATCAGATGCTATTTTATCTTGTTGTTTAGTTTAAGTGAGTAATGTTCAATTTTTGTTTTTATAATTAAGTAGATATGATCATTCAAAATTAAATTTTAAATATTCAAAAACCAATCAAAATTCGCGTAAATTACATTATATTATTTAATATGATTTCTTTCATATAAATCAATGAATAGGTAAAGAAATTCTACACACTACAAGCACATTTCGAAAAATGAGCTTTCATCTTTAATATCGCAGCGATCAAATAATTAATATTTAATTGATTTAAATAAATAAATCAATTAAAATAAGTGAAACGGTTGTTTTAGTTGACTGATTATTGTGCCGATGAAAATGAGAGTTTAGAAATGCGCATTTAATATATAAAATATATAACATATATATTATGGCGTTAGATGTTTTAAAGAATTATTTAACGTTATGATGCAAATGAAATGTTCAAAATGCTTTTGAGAGAAAAAAATATTTATTTTATTAATTATTAAAAATATATTTACGAAATAAAATGTAAATTTTTCTCCGCAACCGTAACAATTAAATTAATCATCTTTATTAACACGAATTTCAAAAAATTTATGAATTTCTAAAAATTAGTCACATAGCAAATATATCGACGTGACATAATTTTTGCTCAAATATATTTTTAAATTATTACGCCATATCGATTTGGCTCATGTATAGCTAATTTGCATAAACAATCGATTAATATATTATACAATTTTTCACACAGGGCCGTACTCTGTAACATATCAACATTTTGTGAAAATAAATCAATCCTTTCCAATCAGAATATTGAATCTAAAAAAATGTTTGCAGTCGCCCCTTATCTTTTAACCTATATTCAGTATTTTCGGAATAGAGCAATTATAAATTACATGATCGAATCCACTGATCAGCGTCAGATACAATCTCTAATTAAAAATATTTCGCTAGTGATAACATGTGATAAGAAATTTCCATATCAGAATAAATATTAAAGGATCGTTCGTGATATCGACATACCTAATAACGAAAGAGTTGCTTGAACAGTGGGTGATGGTATATTTGTTTTGATCCAATTAGTTACATGTAAGTGATTAGCCCCTTTGTTTTTGCTAATTAACTAGACAACAATTTAATTTTTTCAAAATTCTCATTCTATATTTTTTTACGAAACTCGCTTATTAAACAAACTAATATAGAAAAAAATTATTCGTGCGCATTTTGATTCGTATTTAAAAGAGAAAATTTTCGATTTTTTTTTATCAAAATACATCCAAATCAACAAAAATAAAATAAAAACACACAGCAGTTATTTTAAGATTTTTTTTGTAAATCGAAAAAACCCATTGGAAAAAAAGAATTTGTTTCTTCGTCTTTAATTGATAAAAAATATAAAAAATTATTTTTTAATTTTGTATAATCAAAATAGAAAAGTTATTACTCGGGATTAATGAAAATGAATTAATCATTAAAATCAATTCAAAAAAAAATCTATAAGAAGTGTACTTATTTAAAAATATAAGTTTTGAACTACGTTAATTAAAAAAAAAATTAATAACACATGATGTGCCATTTAAAACAATTAATTTTTCAAAAATCAATATGGATCTGTCGCTTACTAAACAATTTAAAGGAAAATAATCAATCGATATTAAAAATCAAGTTTAGAGCAGTCGTTAATTTTTTTTTTTTTAATAAAGGCTATGGTTAAGTTTTATACGATTTTTTGAAAATTGTGTTGTTCGAAATTCGAATTAAATTAAATTATTTTTGCAAATCCCAAACGTTAATGCAGGATTAGGTGCAATAAATTATTACGCATCTATTTTATTAGGAAAATATAGACAATATATTATTCTTCGCTATCAGATGAGTATTGTGTCAATATTAAATTAATAAAATGATTATTATTAATAGCGTCGTGCTTATACGTTTTATCAAATAGCACAAATCATGTTTACCCATTACTTAATAATAGTATTGCACTTTGAAAGATTTCTATATATAATTTTTCAAGTTTCGATTTCGATTTAGATAAAGATCTTACGTAGGAATATATTTTTTTATTAAAAAAAAGTAAGGCGACGTTTTACAATTTTTTCAATAACACAAATTGCTATCATAAGCCAACGTGAATAATTGATTATTTTATTTTCCGTGTGTATATTACAATATTGCGTAATCGATGATAATATATATTATTTTTATGATCCTGTATGTACCTCTTGGTACCTTCATTTATTTTTTCAAACAAATATAAATAGAAAATTTTAACTACATTCACGAAAAAATCAACATTTTTTCGTTCGATGGAATTTTAAATGAAGATTAAATTTTATATAGAGTTTTTAAGAGTTTTTTAACATATGAAAAAATTTCTGGAGTTTTGTAAAACTGCAAATGAGAAGACTTTTTTGTTAATTATAAAAGATTATTAATAAAAGCTTTGAGGTAAATTATTATATGATCCAAATTACATTCGAAAATGGAACGTTGATTTTTTTTCATTTTTAAATGTGTTTTATAATTTTTGAGTCCAGAAATTTTTGACACTTAGTCGTTAAAAATATTCCAACTTAGATATTAAAATTTCGGCAAATTTTTCTGATGGTATTTTAATTTTTGCCAGAGTCTCAAAGTAAAATCAAAGTAATCTCAATTTTGAGATTTACAAAAAATTTCTTCACCCAAATATACGTTTTTTTTTTAATAAAAAAAGATGGCCATGGCAAACCACACCTTTGAGCCCAAAACCACATATATTCATAAATTAATCATTCGATTTAAACGATTGAAAATTACGATTTTCAAAAATTAATCAATTAGACAATTATATTTGAACAAGTTTCGAATGACTCAACTTCACTTAAACGTAGATTACATCTATAAAATAATCAACGCTTTTGATGTAATTATAAAATTAAAAATATATCTGAAAAAGCAAATAAATGACTGTGCGTTTTGAGAAGGTGCAATTGAAGAACAATACGAACTCGTGTTTGAACAAAATGATACGATCAAAAACGCTACAATTAAAAATAAATCGAATAGAGGCGCAATTCAACTTAATGATCGAACAAAATAATTTTTTTTTTATTGAATTATCGGTTGTCGCTAACGCAAACGAGTTTATAATTTTTTTATTATTATTATTACGTTATAATATGAAGTACAAATTGCTGGAAAATTATACACACTCGTAGTGAAGTGAAATATTAATTTTACACAAACTAGCTGGCCACTATTTTAGAAACAATTTTTATATCAATCGTTGTGTAGAGTTAATTCTTCGGTGTCTAAAAATGTTTAGAAATATTTTTTTTTATTATTCAAAAATCTCCAGTGAAAACAATCATACTGGAAAATTGGTTGGAAAAAATCCGCGATTTTTTCTATACAACTATTTATATTTTCTATACTCAAACGAAGGATTTTTTTTAAAAATCCTTTCTAATACTAAAAAAATGTATAAATATTCACAATATCAAAAAAATTGTATATGTAAGTTTGCTATTCGATCGAAATTTTTTATAAATAACAAAAAATCTTCGGTGAAAATATTACATTATGGAAATGTGTTAGATAATCATACTGGAAAATTGGTTGGAAAAAATCCGCGATTTTTTCTATACAACTATTTATATTTTCTATACTCAAACGAAGGATTTTTTTTTTAAATCCTTTCCAATACTAAAAAAATGTATAAATATTCACAATATCAAAAAAATTGTATATGTAAGTTTGCTATTCGATCGAAAATTTGTATAAATACCAAAAAATCTTCGGTGAAAATATTACATTATGGAAATGTGTTAGATAATCATACTGGAAAATTACTTGGAAAAAATCCGCGAATTTTTCTAATCAACTATTTCTATTTTTTATACTCAAACGAAGGTTTTGAGAAAAATTCCTTACCAATATTAAAAGAATGTATAAATATTCACAATATCAAAAAAATTGTATATGTAAGTTTGCTATTCGATCGAAAATTTGTATAAATACCAAAAAATCTTCGGTGAAAATATTACATTATGGAAATGTGTTAGATAATCATACTGGAAAATTGGTTGGAAAAAATCCGCGATTTTTTCTATACAACTATTTATATTTTCTATACTCAAACGAAGGATTTTTTTTTTAAATCCTTTCCAATACTAAAAAAATGTATAAATATTCACAATATCAAAAAAATTGTATATGTAAGTTTGCTATTCGATCGAAAATTTGTATAAATACCAAAAAATCTTCGGTGAAAATATTACATTATGGAAATGTGTTAGATAATCATACTGGAAAATTGGTTGGAAAAAATCCGCGATTTTTTCTATACAACTATTTATATTTTCTATACTCAAACGAAGGATTTTTTTTTTAAATCCTTTCCAATACTAAAAAAATGTATAAATATTCACAATATCAAAAAAATTGTATATGTAAGTTTGCTATTCGATCGAAAATTTGTATAAATACCAAAAAATCTTCGGTGAAAATATTACATTATGGAAATGTGTTAGATAATCATACTGGAAAATTACTTGGAAAAAATCCGCGAATTTTTCTAATCAACTATTTCTATTTTTTATACTCAAACGAAGGTTTTGAGAAAAATTCCTTACCAATATTAAAAGAATGTATAAATATTAACAATATCAAAAAAATTGTAAATGTAAGTTTGCTATTCGATCGAAAATTTGTATAAATAACAAAAAATCTTCGGTGAAAATATTACATTATGGAAATGTGTTAGATAATCATACTGGAAAATTGGTTGGAAAAAATCCGCGATTTTTTCTATACAACTATTTATATTTTCTATACTCAAACGAAGGATTTTTTTTTTAAATCCTTTCCAATACTAAAAAAATGTATAAATATTCACAATATCAAAAAAATTGTATATGTAAGTTTGCTATTCGATCGAAAATTTGTATAAATACCAAAAAATCTTCGGTGAAAATATTACATTATGGAAATGTGTTAGATAATCATACTGGAAAATTGGTTGGAAAAAATCCGCGATTTTTTCTATACAACTATTTATATTTTCTATACTCAAACGAAGGATTTTTTTTTTAAATCCTTTCCAATACTAAAAAAATGTATAAATATTCACAATATCAAAAAAATTGTATATGTAAGTTTGCTATTCGATCGAAAATTTGTATAAATACCAAAAAATCTTCGGTGAAAATATTACATTATGGAAATGTGTTAGATAATCATACTGGAAAATTACTTGGAAAAAATCCGCGAATTTTTCTAATCAACTATTTCTATTTTTTATACTCAAACGAAGGTTTTGAGAAAAATTCCTTACCAATATTAAAAGAATGTATAAATATTCACAATATCAAAAAAATTGTAAATGTAAGTTTGCTATTCGATCGAAAATTTGTATAAATAACAAAAAATCTTCGGTGAAAATATTACATTATGGAAATGTGTTAGATAATCATACTGGAAAATTGGTTGGAAAAAATCCGCGATTTTTTCTAAACAACTATTTCTATTTTTTATACTCAAATGAAGGATTTTTTAAAAAATTCGTTACCAATATTAAAAAAATGTATAAATATTCACAGTATCAAAAAAATTGTATATGTAAGTTTGCTATTCGATCGAAAATTTTTATAAATATCAAAAAATCTTCGGTGAAAATATTACATTATGGAAATGTGTTAGATAATGTTACTGGAAAATTAGTTGGAAAAAATCCGCGATTTTTTCTAAACAACTATTTCTATTTTCTATACTCAAACGAAGGATTTAAAAAAAAATTCCTTACCAATACTTAAAAAATGTATAAAAATTCACAATATCAAAAAAAGTATATATGTAAGTTTGCTACTCTATCGAAATTTTTTATAAATAACAAAAAATGTTCGGTGAAAATATTACATTATGGAAATGTGTTAGATAATGTTACTGGAAAATTAGTTGGAAAAAATCCGCGATTTTTTCTAAACAACTATTTCTATTTTCTATACTCAAACGAAGGATTTTTTAAAGAAATCCTTACCAATGCTTAACAAATGTATAAAATATTCACAATATCAAAAAACTAGTATATATAAGTTTATATTCGATCAAATATTATATTTTCTTTAAAAAAATTCTTTTTCAGTTGATCCTAACAGTTTTCCATAATGAAAGCAGTACTTGCTTTCGTTGCAACTTGTTGCCTGTCGTTCACGATCCACGCGAGTCCCTTTACCATCACAGTACCCGAATCTAAAGAGGGAGCTCTAGTAGCAAAAGACTATCGATTGGACGAATTCATACAACCAACAAATTATAAAATTGAGTTGAAACTCGAAAAAGATTTTCATACTACAAAGAAGTTCACAGTGACGCTATGTGAAATTACTTTTAATGTTCTTGACTTGACAGCTGCAGAAAACAAGAAGATCAGGATTCATTACGCTTCGGATTTTACAGAACGGAAGTCAGTGAAATTGATTAAAGCAGACGGTGGAGAAATCGTTATAAAAATGACGGATCCAAATCCATATACGGAAATTGCTGAAATTAACTTAGAAAACGAAGATTTAGTAAAAGGGGAACGATACAAGTTACAATTTACTGGTTTAACTGGTACCCTTAGAGATAACATGTCTGGATTTTATTTAAGCGAATACGTATATGATGGTAAACCAATGTAAGTAGCATTTGCTGAGAATTGCAACTCTATTTATAAAATGATCGAATTTAATTTAGGTACGTAGCCACAACCCAGTTTCAATCTACCCATGCCCGGGCGGCGTTCCCTTGCTTCGATGAACCATCTTTCAAAGCCGAATTCGACATTTCAATTACAAGACCAACAATTTACAAAACAGTTCTTGGAAACACAGAAAAGAAAAAGTAAGATTTTTAATTTTCGACTTGACGTAGAAAAAGTGTAAAGGTCACATTGTATTTTATTAACGCAAACATATATTTCTGACTGTATATAATTTATTTATCAACAGAAATGATGTAGTAGTAGATGAATTCTCTACCACGACATTTCAAACAACTCCAGTAATGTCAACCTATTTAGTGGCCTTCATCGTGTCCACCTTCGATAAAGTAGGAGATCCAACCTATCCCATTTTCGTCCCTGAGGGTTTGAAGACATCTGATTTATATGCTAAGACAATCACACCAACAATTATTAAAGATCTTGGCAGCAAGTTGAGTATAGTATATTCTGATTTGGGTAATAATCAACTCTACCAGGTTGCTCTGCCAGACTTTTCAGCTGGATCGATGGGAAATTGGGGACTTGTTACTTATAGGTAACTTTCGCCCATCGGAAAATCACTGATGTCTAATCGGATGCAAATTAATTTATAGAGAGACTGCTTTATTGTGGGATCCGAAGGAGTCCAGTGCAAGGAATAAGCAACGGGTGTGTAGTAGTATAGCTCACGCACTTTCCCATATGTGGTTCGGTAATTCCGTCACCATGAGCTGGTGGTCAGACACGTGGTTGAATGAAGGATTCGCACGGTACTTCGAATATCACACGACAGAAAACGTATGCCTTCTCACTTCGATTGTGATTGCTCGATTGATTGAATTGTTTCAATTCTGCTAATTAGGTAGAAGGTGGATTTGAGATGGCCAACCAATTCGTAGTTGAACAACAACAAGTTATATTTAACGCTGATGCGTTTTCTACAGCTTCTCCACTGTCATCCAAACAAGAAGAGATTTTCACACCAGCTCAAATTGAGTCCAAATTTAGTAGCATCTCTTACAATAAAGGCGGTTCAGTTCTTCGTATGGTCGAACGAGCGATGACCACAGAGAAATTCAAGGAAGCTCTGAATACTTACTTGAAGGGAAAGTGCGTAATTGTTGAATATTTAGTGAATTGATGATTAATTCGAATATCATTTTCAGTGCGAATAAAAACACAAAAGCGGATCAATTGATAAAAGCGTTCGTAGACGAAGGATTGAAAGATGGAGCAATGGATAAATGGGTTAAGACGAGCGGGTATCCAGTCGTGACTGTCACTCAGGAAGGAAATGATATTCTCTTGACGCAGGAGAGATTCGTTTTAGATATCAAGGCATTGGATGAGAAATGGACCATTCCAATTACTTTTGCGAACAAGAAGGAAAACAACGATTACAGCAAAACAGTTCCACAAATATGGATGGAAGAAAATGATGATAATACTACAATCGTGGATGGCTTTAAAGAAACAGAAATCATTATTTTGAACGTTCAAGGATCAGGTACTAAAAATCAAAATCAGCTCAAAGTTCCATCTAAGCAACACCTCCAAATATTTAGGGTATTATCGCGTTAACTATGAAAAGGCCCTCGTGGAAAAAATTAACGACCAATTGAGAACTGACACTAAGGGCGGCATACCCCCTCTAAACAGAGCCATTTTGATCGATGATGTTATGAACATGGCGCGTGCTGGATACCAAACGTACGATACGGCTTTGGATCTTACCAAGTACTTAAGCAACGAGGTGGGTTACTATCCATGGGTAGCAGCTTTCAATTCGTTCGCTTTCTTGAGGATGCGCATCGTAGAGCAAGAAGCCGTAAATTGGTTCAAGGTAACATTCTGCGCCCAATATTCTTGGAATGCACAACGTGACGTTATGATATTTCCTTTTGAAGGATTATGTTGTGAGGATGTCTGACAAACTCTACAAAAGCGTATCGTTCGATATTAAAGAAGATGAAGAGCACATCGATATTCTCAAAACGACACTGGCTTTGCAATGGGCTTGCGAATTGGGTGTTGCTAGTTGTATTACGAAGAGTAAGGAATTGTTTGCTACGTATGTTGCTAGTGCAGAAACAGAGTAAGTAATAAAAGAAATTACAATATGTTTCTGATGTGTTTTTTTTGTTTTTTAAAATTTTGTATCAGTAAAACGAAATTAACTACAAATACACATGATATATTGGCAAGATGAAAGATGTAAACATTTATTTCAGTGAAAATACGATTAATCCAAATCTGCGCAGTGTTGTATATTGCAATGGCATTCGCGAAGGCGTCAAAAAAGAATGGGACTTTTTGCACGGCAAATTCGTCCTTCCCACGACTGCAGCATCTGAGAAGGTAGCCATTATCTCAGCTCTTGGCTGTTCAAAGGACAACGAAATTCTTAAGACGTAAGCTATAACCACAACACCAATGACCGTAACCACATGATCTATACTCCTTATATTAATTTTTAAAGGTTCCTAGTGGAGTCTCTGAACAGTGCGAAGATTAGAAAACAAGACGCTTACTCAGTTTTTACTTCTGTTGTTAACGGTAATCCTGGAAATATAAATGTGGCTTACCAATTCATGGTTGATAATTTCAAAACCATTCCAACAGCGTAATTAAAAAATATATATATAAGAATGAGGGTCCATGTCTTATTGATTTATTTATTTTAGCTACGCTAATAAAGCTGCTCTCGTCAACATTTTCAATGTTCTGGCTGATAGATTTACCACCTCTAAACAAATTACTGATGTAAGTTGAAAACAAAAATCCGTCCGAAGCTAACAGTGGCAAAAATTTAAAAGACCAAACTTGATCTATACATTAATCGTCTCGTTCAATTTGGTCCTTCCAAAAGTTTCGGCAATCAAATCATTGTGAAAATTTCTATATTATTTTCAGTTTGAAAAATTCCTAACTGACAACGCAGTTGCCTTAGGGGAAGCAGTAGCGGCAGGTGAAAGTGCCGCAAAGGCTGCAAAGGCAAATTTGGAATGGACCGTCAAGGTTCAGGAAACGATCCGATCTTGGCTGGGCCGAGAAAGGGGCGCAGCCCCATCTGTAACTGCCAGTGTTTTGGTTGTGGCTATGGCAGTCGTCGTGACATTCTTCTATTAAGATCACTTTTGAACAATGAAAGTAGTTTAATACATCGTGTATGATGTTAAGTTGTTCGTCAACGTGTTGAGTTTAAGAAGAGTTATTGAACAAAGTAGTCATTAGTTCATAAATGCAGTGATCTATCTTAGCCAAATGTTTAGTTATTTATTTGTAAGATAAGATGTTAAACGCTTGTGATTATAGAATGTATTTTTCGAAAGTGTTATTAAAAAAAAAATATGAAAAAGTATCGAGGTCGCTATCTTAATTTTGAATAAGTGATTTTATAAAAATCTAAAAAAAAATTTCAACTAATCAACGTCTTATTTTCTAATAAATCTTTAGCAATATCGCAAAATGGTTTGAAATACATTTAAACGACATAAAATTTTAAATAAAGTATATACACGTTTACATTTTCTAAAAATAAATTTTAATCTCGTCTAGATAATTATCTCGACATAAATCAAATTCATCTCGAGTAATTATATCGCGGTTGCAAATACTTCTAAGAAAAAAATAAAAATTTACTAGTTGAACATAATACTGTAATAGAAAATTAGTTATTGTATAATTAATTTACTCATTGGTACGTCGATATGTAAAGCACCTTGTGCAAATACGAAGTATTAAAAAAAAAATATTTTCGCGATAAAAACAATATATATTATAATTACGGAATATTTCACTGGGTAACGCATATTTTTTAAATATTCCAATATCGATAACCGCCAAGGTTTTTTTTTAGTAGTACCTTAGTTTAAAATAAGTTTTACTAACTGGTTTAACTAACAAGTGAACATGATCAATAAAATTGTCTTATATTTTGTGTGCGTTGCATTAATTTATTGCAATTACCAAATAGTTGGTGGTCAACAAGTAGTGACGGTACCCGAAGTGGCCAAATTGACGAGCAAAGAGTACCGCTTGAAGCCTGTGATTTACCCAGAAAACTACAAAATATCAATTCGACTGGACGGGAACTTCCACGTAACTCGTAAATTCACCATCGAGAATTGTACAATTGAATTCAATGTGGCCGATTCAGTTGCGGAGGAACAAACGGAGATTCGGCTTCATTATGATTTGGACTACGTGAACGACCATGGAGTCAAGCTATTTGACGCTAAAGGCAAAGAAATCGCCGTCCAGATGGATGCTCCCAAAACAGAAACGAACATTGCCGTCGTACGATTGCTAGATGATAACTATTTGAACAGAGATTATCAACCGTATTTTTTGATATTTACAAATGTTAAAGGGACGTTGAGGAATGATACTAATGGGTTTTATTTGAGTCAGTACCAATATCAGAATGAGACTAGGTCAGTAATTGTCAAATAAAATACTTCTTAAAAACATATTTATAATAAATTGCAGATATATTGCGACAACGCAATTTCAAACAATATATGCCAGATCAGCTTTTCCTTGCTTCGATGAACCGATATATAAAGCCACGTTCGATATTTCTATTAAAAAACCCGAAAATTATACAACGGTTTTAAGCAATGCCGAAAAACTGAGGTATAACACAATTCACCAATTTTTCAAGCATTCTCTTTGACATGAATTATTACCATCTTCTGCAGGGACCGTCCAGTTAAAAATTCGAACTTGACTGAAGTGACTTTTGCTCGGACACCGAAAATGTCTACTTATCTGGTTGCCTTCGTAGTGTCTACCTTCGAAAATTTAACCGATCCCTTAAATTCCAGCTTCGCCATTTATTTCCCTGAAGGTAACAAAGAAACCGCTCAATATGCCCTAAATATTTCTAGAAAATTAGCTGATAATTTGAGCAATACAACTGGATTACCCTATACTAGTTTGGGTATACCAAAATTACATCAGGTAGCCGTACCAGATTTTTCCGCCGGTGCCATGGAAAATTGGGGTTTAATGACCTATAGGTTCAAGATTTCGTTTGATGAAATACATAATTTTTGATGAAAGTAAATTTCTAGGGAGAGTTCCTTATTATGGGATCCAAAACAGTCAACCAATAGAAACAAACAACGGGTTCTAACTGTTGTTGCGCATGAGACAAGTCATACCTGGTTTGGGGATTTGGTAACTTTAGATTGGTGGTCAGAGACTTGGTTAAACGAAGGATTTGCTACGTATTTTGAATATCATGCAGCAGCAAATGTTAGCGTCATCTAAAAATCATCAAAATCAATATACAATGAACATTTTCTTTAGATTGAGACCGATTTTGACCTGAAAAATAAATTTATCTACGAGGTGGTTCAATACGTTCTTGGAGAGGACTGTATATCATCATCACTACCTTTAAGTTCTAAAGATGAAGATGTTTTTACGCAAGAACAAATTGTCCAAAAGTTTGGTTCAATAAGTTACGAAAAGGGCGCTTCTGTGATCAGAATGATTGAACATGTTATGACCACTCCAAGATTCTTTACAGCACTTAACAAATATTTAAATAAACAGTGAGGTGTTGAAAGAGTCTATTACATCTTGATTTTGGACGTCAATATTTTTAGCCGTTACAATAACACGAAAGCAGCCGATTTGTTCATCGAACTAGAATCTGAGGGGCTCTCCAAACAATTATTGCAATCGTGGGTTTATAAAGCTGGCTATCCGGTTGTTACAATCAAAAGAGTTAACAATGACGCTGTTTTGACTCAGCAAAGATTTTTGCTCGATGAAGCAAACTCGACAACGAAATGGGCCATACCAATTTCTTACGCTAGCAATACACATAATAGAAACTTTCAAGAAACAAAACCAACTCACTGGATGAACATGATTGATGATTTAGTCATTCAGGATGCATTTAAAGATAGCGATTGGATTGTTGCTAATATACAACAAGCAGGTAAACAAAATGTACTAAGAAAAACTCTTCAGCGCATCAGTTCAAAATATAACGTGAGTTGAAATTGGAAGAACTTTTGTTGTAGGTTATTATCGAGTGAATTATGATGCACCGTTGTGGGAAAACTTAACACACGTTTTCAAATCCGATAATTTTGGAGGAATAAATCCAATAAATCGAGCCCAAATCATTGACGATGTCATGAACATGGCGCGCACGAAGAAGCAATCTTATAAAGTAGCTATGGATATTACCAAATATCTAGATCAAGATGTTGATTATTACCCTTGGGCATATGCCTTGCAATCCTTTCGATTTTTGTTGAATCAAGTCAAAGGGGACAAAGACTTATCTAAATTGTTACAGGTACCATCATATCATTCGGGTTTTAAACAATTTGAAGCTTACACTGCACCAATATTTCAGAATTACTTGTCGAAACTATCAATCAATATCATAAATTCTGTATCCTTCCTATCAAAACCAACAGACTCACACATGACAATTACAAAGAGTGTTTTGGTAATGTCTTGGGCCAGTTATTTTGCCGATGATTCTTGCGTTACGCCAGCTAAAAATGAATTTGCATTATACAAAGCAAATCCGGAGTATTATATAATCAAACGAAACATACAAGTTTATTAATTTGGATTTAATTACAGACCTTACTACGTTAACCCGAATGTTAAAATTTTGGTTTACTGTCTTGGTGTGAAATATGGCGGTACTGCGGATTGGGATTTTATGTATCGTCAATTTTTAAAAGCGAACGTTTCATCAGAAAAGGAAATTATTTTGGCCTCTTTGGGTTGCTCAAAAAATGAGACGATTTTAAGGAAGTATGTTCAGATTTAAGATGTTTATCGCCAAGTGGGGGTAATGTTTTCTTTTGCAGTTATCTTCAGATGTCTTTAGATGAATCTTACGGAATCCGAAGGCAAGACGCAGACTCTGTTCTTCTCAACGTAATTTCAACAAATTCGTCCATTGCGTTTGAATTTTACAAGAAAAATGCAGCCGTCATTAAAAAACAGTAAGTTCTGATTCACTTTCGATATGAAATCAAAGTAAATGGAATATTCTTTTTCAAGTTATGTGAGCATGAACGTCATTAGCAATATCATAACATCATTTGCGGAAGTCTTCACAACGAAAGAAGAAGTAGACGAGGTAAGTAGATGAAAGTCACTTTAACGAATTAATGGTAAAATGTCGATTGATTTTTGGTAGTTCAAACGATTTATTTCGGCCAATCAACAATATTTGGGCGACGCTTCTGGTCTTGTAGCAGAAAATGCTGTGAAAACAGCTGAAGCGAACTTAAAATGGATGGCCAGTTTCGGAGAAGAACTTAGAGAATGGTTGAAGGTTGAAAAGGCTGGTGCCTGTGCTATTACAGCTGGTTTTGGAATTTTGGTTGTGTCTATCGTTATTGTACTATTTTATTAGATGACCGACAAAAACTTGTAATATTTAATTGATATCATTTATTGATGAATTTGCCTTAAAACTTGATAATGTTAAGTGGATGTTAATAACTTATTTTTGTTAAAAGTAACGTGCTTTGTGCTTGTTCTAAGCTTTTAAAAATATTTTGCAAAGTTAGATTATTTTATATGTTAATTTATGTTACAAATTTATAATGGGATTCTTTTCTGACTCGCAACTAAATTATTTTGATGCTTAGTACTTGATTTTTCCAAATGGTGATTCCCAAAACTTTTTTTACTAGTTTTTATAGAGAAGCAAATTTTCAAATGTACCCGAGGTTGTTTCTATTACAAATATGTATTTTCTTATCGCTAAAACTAATACCTTTACAAATGCACAAATTCTGTACAGTGATATAAAAAATTAAATAATAGTTGCAATGTAATATAGAGCTGAAATGTATACAATACAAATTTTAAAACTATTTATTTTACTTTCCATTCTTAAACATATTTTAACATTTCATGAGCAGTGTTTGATTGATGACAAAAAAAATCCTAATGTATATCGTTTAGGACAAGCTCTCCTACCAGAAAACTATAAAATCTCTTTGGTATTTAAAGAAGATTTCAACGAAACATTAAAATTTGAAGTAGAAAAGTGTTCTATCCAACTACATCTAAACCCAAACATAAAAAACTCCGAGGTTAAAAGAATCCGTTTCCATTACAATTCTACAATACCCAAGAATAAAGTTACGCTAATAAATAAAATTGGCAGAAGTGTTAATTTTAACATTAGTGATTTCGCTTTGTGTAGTCAAATTGTCGAAATAACGTTGCTAGATGAAAATATAGAATTGGACCAAGAACCTTACACTCTAACTTTTGAAAAGTTGTTAGGAGATATTAGACTGGACAACTTTGGAGTTTATTTGGGTGAATATATCGTTGCAGATGAAAAAAAGTAAGATGTGTGACCAAAATACTACAAACCATAAAAAAATTAAGTACATATATATTAATAGATTTCTTGTGGCCACGCAATTCCATGCTCCCAAAGCTCGATTCAATTTTCCCTGCTTTGATGAACCAGCCATGAAAGCCACTTTCGATTTATCAATTACAGCTCCTAAATCATACAATACGATTATTGGCAATACGAAAATTATAAGGTTGCGGCGACTTTCAAAAAAAAAACCTCAATATATTTACATTAAAAAAGAATGCCTTTTTAGCGAGGACCATTGGCTTGATTTTAACTATCGCAAGACTACATTTAATACCACATGTAAAATATCCACTTATATGGTAGCGTATATCATTTCGTCATTCGAATCAGCTTCTGTAGAAGGTAACTTAAACTTTAATGTATATTACGTAGAAGGAAAAAGTGCCGCAGCTCAATATGCGCTGAAGCTTCTGCCAAAGATTGTAGAAGGCATGGAAAACACGTTTGGCATTAACTACACAGACATGGGTAACCCGTTGCTTAATCAGGTGTCTTTGCCAGAAATTTCTGCACCTGCAATGGAATCTTTGGGAATAGCTTTATATAGGTTAGAGAATACATTTGAATATTGTAATTTGAAGACTGAAGGTTTAATTTATTCCGCAGGGAATCGGTTTTGCTATATTCTAAAACTCTCGGAACTAATATGGACCGTCGAAAGGTACTAACATACATGGGCTTTGCTATTTCTCTTAACTGGATTGGGAACTACGTAACCATGGAATGGTGGTCTCAACAGTGGATCAGCTTAGGATCGGCGAGATATTTTAGCTATCACGCTACGGCAGAGGTATGCCCCCCCCCCCCAAAAAAAAGCAAGTCGAAATGAATTAAATATCAATTTTAGGTTGAAACGGACATGGAGTTAAAAGATCAATTTGTTGTTAATGTGGTTCAAGAAGCTCTTGAGAAGGATGGAATATTATATAACATGCCACTAACTTCTAAAGATGAAGAGATTTTGCATTGGAAAGAAATAAGTAAAAAAAGTACTTTACTCACCGAAGAGAAAGGAGCTTCTATTATTTGGATGATAGCACATATAATTGGTACAGATAATTTGAAGATGGCATATTACAAATTTCTGCAAAAATAGTGGGTAGTTCAATCGGATCAATTGTTCATTTTAAACAGTTTTCGTTACTTTAGCAAATACTCCACTGCTAAAGCATCAGATTTTATCGAAGCCTTTGAAGAGGAAGGTCTACCTAGAGGCACCATGACCGAATGGACAGAAAAAGCACATTACCCGACCGTAACAGTTAAAAAAGTTAATAACAGTGCCGTACTAACACAAACGATATTTTCACTTCAGCGCCACAAATCACCCACCAAATGGCACATTCCTATAACATACGCTTCTGCAGTTCACAACAAGAATTTTAATAACACAACTCCTAGTCACTGGCTGCATCCGAACGAAGAATTAATTTTAGAAGGAGTGTTTACAGATAACATCAAATGGATAATCGTGAACGTACATGTGGCTGGATTCTATCGGGTTAACTACGAAGAATCGTTATGGCCTCACATTTTGGACGCTCTAAACTCCGATAATTACGGAGGTATACCCGCCATTAACAGAGCCCAGATAATAGATGATGTCTTGAATATGGCTAGAACTATGAGACAATCTTACCATTTGGCTATGGATATAACCAAGTACTTGCATAAAGAAACGGAGTACTATCCTTGGGTTGCAGCTTTCAACGCTTTTGAGTACCTTCTCATGCGTGTTGGATATAGAAAGGAATTAAACGCTTTACTGAAAGTAAGTGACAACTAACTTTTTTCCTCCTCAGGTCATGTCAGGTCAAATTATTTTGGACCGTCTTTTTGATTTGTTTGATTTGTACTTCGTACTTGTAATTTTCTATAATTTTAAGAGGTATATAAAGAACTTAGTAGACAACTTATTGGTACCCAAACCATATCTTCCTCGATCAACAGACAGTTATATTGAGGTTTTAAAAAAAGTACTTCTTCTCGAGTGGTCTTGCCGCTGCGGTAACCAAATATGTATAAATGTCGCAATCCAACAATTCGAATTGTATAAAACTGATCCCAAGTAAGTTTTAGAACACCACCCGAAGCGAAGCGATACATTTAACATCTTGTCTCACAATGCCTCTACTCAACCTCTTCATATTTTCCTCACCTCATCATCTTAATTCTTCAGTTTATCACAACAATTTGATGAAATTCAATTTTAATTGTTTACAGAAACTTCACATTTTATCCAAATCTTCATTACGCCATGTTTTGCAATGCTATGAGGTACGGCTCAGAATCCGATTGGAATTTTTTATTCGGGCAATACGAATTATCCAAAATTCCGACAGAAAAGAAGCGAATACTTAACGCTTTGGGATGTTCACGAAATCCCTCTATATTAATGAAGTATTCATTTTTTAATTCAAATCTTTGGCGTTTATTTTCATCGAGCAATATATATTTAGATTTTTAGAATTAACAATTGCACCTAACACCCCAATACGAAAACAGGATTGCTATAAAATCTTCAGGGCTGTTGTCCAAACCAATGTTGATGTTGCTTACGATTTCTTCAAGTTTTATATAGCCGATATCAGCTACAAGTAATAAAAAAAAAAATTCTGGGCGATGAAGAATTGTATATATAAACTTGTGGTTTTTTTACAGATTTGCCAGTTACAACGCTCTAACAATTACTTTGGAACTACTAACCAACAGATTCAGTACCATTGCTCAAATTCAAGATGTAAGATTATTTTTGAATATCGAATGCAACATTTAATGGCATGAATTTTTTTTGGTAGTTTAAAAAATTTATACTAGATAATCACAATTACTTCCACGAAGCTGATGGCGATGTCATCGAAAGTCTTGTAAAAACGGCCGAGTCAAATATAAAATGGTTATCCACATTTGAAGATGAAATAACTGAATGGTTAAGCGATGAAGTTAATCAAAGTGCCAGAAATGTGTTTAATTTAAGTTTAGTTGTGTTTAGTTTAATTGTATTTATACTAATTTATTAATGAAAATGTTTTGTTTAAAAAAAATAAAAGTATTTAAACGAATACATTAGTTTACTACGTCCATATAGAAATTCCATTCGAATATTTTTAGAGATAATAATACAACTGAAGCATATTTTCAACCTCAGTTTTCCAAACTAACCATAAAATAATTTGTAATATTATTTACTTCAAAGTATCAATTTTTTAAGTGAAAAGAAAATGAAATTTACGTTTGGTCTCATATTTACTTTATCAATATTATTTTCCAACACAATAAAATCTTCTGAAATCATTAAAGATGTATTGGAAAAAAATACTTTAAATATTAGCAATCAATATCGACTTGATAATTACATTCTACCAGAAAGTTATCAAATCTACTTCAAATTTGATGTTGATTTTAATAAAACGCGGGAATTCCTCGTTGAAAAATGCAGCATTAAAATTAATATAAACGAAAATGTGGTGAGTAGTAATGTGACTAAAATACGACTAAACCATCTTCTGAAGAAACAAGAAAATGGAGTGTCTTTAATGGATAGAAATGGTGAATTTGTTTCGATCAAAATGGAGAACGCAAATAACGACACTGGCATTGTAGAAATAAATTTGATCGATTCGAAACTGGATGTTGAAAAGCAACCTTATATCATCGAATTTACGAATTTAACTGGGATTATTCGAAGTGACAATGTTGGGATTTATTTAGGAGAGTACAAAGTTGAAGATCAAAATAGGTCCGGTAGTTACCTTAAATAGACGAAATACAATTTTAAAACGAATGTGTTGCAGATTAATGGTTGCAACATTGTTTCGATCATTACAAGCAAGATACGCTTTTCCATGTTTCGATGAACCATCTTTCAAAGCAAATTTCCAAATTTTCTTAACAGTACCTAGGGGCTTCAAAACCATTATTGGAAGTACAAGAATAATAAAGTTGGTATAATCTAACACAACATCGCAGAATTATTACTACACTTTTTTTTAGCGAGGAAGATATAATCGGTTATGACCTAAAGAGTATTTTCTTCGAAAGAACACCTAAAATCTCAACACATCAATTAGCGTTCTTAATTTCTAATTTCGATCGAGTGTCCGATCCTCAGAATCCAAATTATAACATTTACTATTCAGAAGGGAAAGCACCTTACGTTCAATACGCTCTTGACATAACACCAAAAATTGTTTCAAGTCTTGAAAATATCTTAAGACTAAATTACGCAGACCTGGGCAATCCACTGCTAAATCAGGTCGCTCTTCCAATGTCTTTCGCATCAATGGAAAATTACGGCCTTATGTTGTATATGTAATGATTGAAACGTGAGGACACTGTGCAGAAATAAAGAAATTTTGACGATTTAGGGAAATGGAATTTATTTACGACTGGAATTTATCAACTTTAGAAGAATTACGTTGGGTTTTCGTAATAATGGGACGAACAATTGCTCAGATGTGGTTTGGAAATTACGTTTCGATAGAGTGGTGGTCGCACAGATGGATTATCGAAGGAATAACTTCATATTTAACCCGAAAAATAAGTGCAGAGGCAATTAAGAAGCAACACAATTACATCTACTAATTTATCTAAATTATAACCATCAATTAGTTTGGATTTTTTGATGAATTTCTTCAATAATTGTGATTTTTCTTAGATTCAGCCAGGAGTGGATTTCGGAAAATATCACGTCATGATCACAATGAAATATATGTTTGAGCTTGATGGTGCATATCAATCGCACCCCTTAACATCAAAAGAAGAGGACGTTTATAATATTAGTTCCGTTCGCCAAAGAGCTGGATATGTTCAATTTTACAAATCAATATCAATCTTTTTCATGATGGAAAGCATAATGACTGAAGAAAAACTGTACGCCAGTCTTCGAAAGATTTTGCATAAATAGTAAGCTGTCTCTATAAATTTCAACATTTTAGTTTACAAGAACAATTGTAGCAAGTGGAGCAACATGAACCCAACGCAATTTTTTGATGTTCTCGAATCTGAAGGCTTACCAGTTGAGAAAATGAAAGAGTGGACTGAAGAAGCTGGCTATCCAGTGGTAACTGTTAAAAGAGTTAACAATAGCGCCATTTTATCCCAAAAACGATTTTTGCTTCAACATAACAAGAGCAGCAAAACCAAATGGCACATTCCAATTACATTTGCTTCAAAATCTCATAATACCAACTTTGCCAATATTACTCCTACTCATTGGTTAACTCCCACCGAAGACTTGGTTATTGAAGATGCTTTTCAAGAAAGCGATTGGATTATTGTCAATATATATCATTTAGGTTGTTATAATGATTGATTTAAAAAATCCTGATGATATGCTGATGGTTTGCAGGTTACTATCGCGTCAACTATGAAGAATCTCTTTGGCCAGATATAATAAAAGTCTTAAATTCTAATAATTTTGGTGGTATACCACCAATCATTCGATCACGTTTAGTAGATGATGTTATGAACATGGCGAGGATAATGCGACAATCTTATCATTTGGCAATGAGCGTCACTAAATATTTGGAAAAAGAAACTGAATATTATCCATGGTTTGCGGCGTACAATGCCTTCTCATACTTACTAAAACGTATCGGCAAGAGGACTGTGCTTGGGGACTCATTAAAAGTGCCTCCTCAATTTCTTGTACCAATAGCATTGTTGAAAGGTTTTTTTTTCCGTAGAAATATGTCGCTGCTTTAGTGGTAAATTTAAACGCCCATCTCAAAAAACAGCTCGAATCCATCCCGAAGAATAACAGCACATTCATATCTATACTTGTTTTGAATACGGAATGGTTCTGTGATAACGATTATCCAGATTACGTTACCGAAGCAAAAAGAAAATTCGAAATTTACAAAGCAAATGCCGAGTAATGAACTTTTTAATTTCCTAAATATATATCAAATGATACCAGTTTTTGTTTTAGACATTATATAGGTCGTCTTGATCATCGATACCTCACATTATGTTACGGTATTAAATATGGCAACACATCAGATTGGAATTTTGTCTTTGAAGTATACAAAACAGTAACGTTTCCTTCTTTAAGGAAGCGAATGTTGCAAGCTTTGGGCTGTTCCAGAGAACCGTCTGTCTTGAGGAAGTACGCATAAATGAATTTGATTTAACTTGAGTGTACGAAAAACGGTATTTTTGTAGATTTCTCGAAATGACATTAGACCCAACATCGGATATCAAGAAGCACGATTATAATTACATATTCAGAGCTGTTCTTCAATCGAATGTTGAAATAGCTCAATCATTTTTACAAGAAAATATTAAAGATATCAGCTATAAGTATAAAATATTATTTTTTAATCGAAAACAAATCTTAAAACAAATCATATTTTAAGTTACGCCAGTTGGAATGCTTTATCCACGATGGTGATAGAATTGGCAGATAGATTTACAACCGTTGCCCAAATCGAAAAGGTGATTATGATCGCCATTGCCAAATCACTTACGAAATATAGAAATGTGTGTTTTCAGTTCACGATATTTGTGGAAAATAACCAAGTTGCGTTGAGGGAAGCATTTGGCGATTTGGCGCAAAGTTGCATCAAAGCAGCTGAAGCAAATGTGAAATGGTTAGCGACCTTTGAGGATGAGTTGTCCGATTGGCTTACCAAAGAAATGGACAGTAGATCGGGATGTTCTTCAGTTAACATTATAACCTTACCGACTATAGTGTTGATTTTATACAATATAAGAGTAGATTTAAAATTATAAATTTAATTTTGTATAAAAAGATTTGTTACGATTTGGAATTTACGAGAACAGTTTTTGAATTGATGAATCTATAATATTTTTTTCAATATTAACACTTCTGATCTTCGAAGGATTCTAAAAATCCGAAAGATAGTAGATTGAAAAATAATAGCAAATTTAAAAAAAAGAAATGCAGTGCAGGAAATTTTTTTTTTTTAGGTAGCTCAGGTCAATTTAACATACAAAATTAAATTAAGCACTTTAACCCATTTTCTTTATAAACTTAAATTTAAAAAATATACCGTAATATAATGTATTATAAAAACTAAAAATATAATACAAATTGATGTTTAATTCTCTCATGACAAATGATTTATTACCACTTCATAAGTGGATATATTCTTGAAGAAAACTTGATCTTTATAATAGTTTTATGGTCCATCATATTTTATCCCAATATAAAGCCGGGGTCTTAAAGATAGTCTTCTAAATAAAAGTACAGACTAGGTGTAAATGATAAACATTTCTTAATACATTTATTATAGAGGATTATCAATGATTGATTTGAATTACGCGTTGCTAAAGATATGTTTACTTAAGATATTAAAGCGTTCTGATAAGACATAGAAAATATATTTGTAAATAAATTCAAATGTCACAATCTGAGTGTAACTTTCTAATAAAGCGGTTTTGAAGTAAAACAGGTACATTTTTTTAAAATAAGAATTTAGAATTTTTAACTAATTATTGTCTAAGATAATATGTATACTATTTAATTAATATTTAATATATATTTAATATATAGGACCATTAGTCTACTATCACATGCATCGAAGATATTGCTAAAGATTATTTATAGGAGATTAGAAAATAAAGTAGAGGAAAGGCTAGGAGAAGATCAGTTTGGTTTTAGGAAAAACAGAGGGACGAGAGAGGCGATTCTAGCACTAAGAACGGTAGTAGAAAAAAGAAAGCGGGTAGGAAAGGTAACTTGCATAGCTTTTGTAGATTTAGAAAAGGCATTTGATAATGTAGATTGGGACATAATGTTTAGAATTTTAAAAGAAACGGGTATAGATTATAAGGATAGGAGAATAATTTTTAATTTATATAAACACCAAACTGCCTTAGTTAGAATTGAGGGGGAAGAAGAGGTAGCAAAAATAGGGAAGGGAGTTCGGCAGGGATGTACACTCTCACCGTTATTATTTAATCTATATATAGAAGATGCAATAAACAAAGTAAAAGAAGAGTATAGTGTAGGTGTGAATGTACAGGGAGAGAAAATATATATGTTGAGATTCGCCGACGATATAGCTATATTGGAAGAAAGCGAAAAGAATTTAGAAAGGGTATTGAATGGTATGCAGGCAGTATTGACTAGGGATTTTAACATGAAAATAAATATAGGTAAAACTAAAGTGATGAGGTGTGACAAAAAGGAATGCAGTAGAAAAATGAGGATCTCAATAGGAGATAATAGAATCGAAGAAGTGTCAGATTTTTGTTATTTAGGCAGTAGAATCACAAAAGATAATCGAAGCAAGGTAGATATAAAGTGTAGGATAGCACAGGGTAGGAAGGCATTCGTAGAAAAGGAACAGATTTTAAGATCAAATATTGACTTGGGTATTAGAAAAAGATTACTGAAGGTATATGTTTGGAGTGTAGCACTGTACGGGTGTGAGGCGTGGACTATAGGAAAGGAAGAGAAGCGTAGATTACAAGCATTCGAAATGTGGTGTTATAGGAGGATGATGAGGATTGGTTGGGAAGATAAAGTAACAAATGAAGCTGTACTAGAAGTTAGTAGGGGAGAAGAGAAGTATTTGGAGAGTGTTACAGCGTAGGAGAGACAGATTAGTAGGGCATATCCTTAGGCATGGGGGGATTATGCAATTGATCATAGAAGGTAGAGTGGAGGGAAAGAGAGGGGTAGGTAGGCCTAAATTGGAGTATGTGAGTCAGATAGTTGAAGACGTTGAGATGAATAGCTATAGGGAGATGAAGGGATTAGCTCAGGATAGATCGGCATGGCGTGCTGTTTCCAACCAATCTTTAGGATTGCGGACTCTTTAACTAACTATATATTTAAACGATTTCATTATTAGTTGATTTTTTTTTCAAATACTTTTTACTACACTAAGTTTTACTTTTTTAATACACAAAATATACTAAGTCTTCGTTCAATATGCGCAACGTTTTCAACATTTGTGTACATTTTTCTAAAATACATGTATTAATAAATTCAGATTGCTAAAATACAATCAATTGATTAGCACGAAAATATAATAAAATATTTTCCATATTTTATATTCCACGTTATTAAAAATAAATATTATAATTTTCGGATTAGTTAGTGATTTGGTAATTAACGAATTGCCGGTTCGAATTCGAGCTCAATAAAAAAGTATTGGCTATTTTTTTTAATTCAGAATTTTTGGACTTTTAAAAGATTTGGAAAACTAAATTTGTAATTAATGCTTCAATTTGGAATTTGACCGATTAATTAAAAAAAAAATGTATAAAACAAAAAATATATATAATAAAGTTAATCAGCGGATTATTTATTATATATTTATTTAATTGTAATTGAATATAGATATCACGTGAACAAATACGAGTGAAATATATATTATAAGAAATTTTTAAGTGCTGTATTAAGTATAATTAATGTGGTTATATCATTTTTGCAAATGTTAAGCTAAATGAATCGTCTAGACTAGTATAATAATTAAATCATCTTCTTATAATATTTGTAGATAAGCCTTTTCACATGATCCATGAGTATTTACTTAAATTATCTTAGTAGAAAATTTTATTATCACCAACGGATTAAGCAATCAAGTTTATACTTTTTTTTATTATATATTTTTTATCAGATGCGTAATAAACACGAACATTGGTTTAAAAAGGTTTCATCATTTTTCCAAAATTTGCTTTTTTAGAAAGCCTTTTAAAAACTCAAAAAAATTCACAAACAGGATTTCATAAGAAAAAAATCATTTATTTCTTATGCCTTTTTAAGAGTACGATTACAAAAACAAAAAGCGAATTTCGCTTTAAAATTTTTCTTCTTACTTTCCAAAGAAATGAAAAAGTTTAATACCCAGCCTTTTGTGAAAAAAATTTCAGAACCATGCATTTCCGAAGCTTCCTCATACTCTTCACCCTTCTTGGCCTTACAACGGCCTCACCATTAAACCCGAATCGTACCTTCTCGGCCACAACAAAAGAAGATATCAGTTACCGTTTACCGCACGATGTGGAGCCAACACTCTACACCATCGACCTACGCCTTGAGAGTGACTTTCCTCAGTCGAAAACCTTCAGCGTAATCAAAACGGAAATCACGTTGAAGGTTCGTAACGCCGTCAATTCGTTTAGCTTACATTACGATCTACGAGATAACTTGAACGTTCCAAGATTGCAACTGTGGGACACCGAAACACCACCAAATCGTGTACTATTCACAAGAACCTTGAACGCGGCAAACCAACAGTTGACCATTACGTTGGAAGGTGCAGACGCCAAATTGGATGTTGCCAAGACATATATTTTGAGCTTCTGGGACCTGACTGGTGATTTACGAACTGATATGTATGGGTTTTATTTGAGCGAATATGCGAATGAAGCTGGGGAGACACTGTAAGGTTCTTGAGGTACCGCGGAAGGTTTGCAATTAATGCTTCTTGATTTACCAGATACGCTGCTGGTACCCAATTTCAAACGACCCACGCGCGAAAGGCGTTTCCTTGCTTCGATGAGCCCAGTTTCAAAGCGAAATTCCAACTTTCAATCGTTTACCCAAAAGAATACGAAGCCACTGTTAGTAACACTAAAGGAACATTGTTAGTATCTTCTGCAAAGGCAGTTTCTAATGCTAATTTTCCAATTTAATTTCTAGTGATCCAAATCCCGATCCCGGTAATACAGCAATGGCGAAAATGCAGTTTGCAAGAACGCCTCGAATGTCTTCTTATTTAATCGCGTTTGTGGTTTCCAAGTTTGAATTTTCTCTAACTAGTCCAATGAACTATAATAATGTTATATTATACCCTGAAGGGTTTGCTACAGCCGCAAAATACTCTTCAAGCATCACAGAACCTATGATTGGCGCGATGGAATACAAGACTGGAATAAAATATGCAGATATGGGAATACCTCAACTTCATCAAGTGGCAATGCCAGATTTTTCAGCTGGTGCTATGGAGAATTGGGGTTTAGCTATATACAGGTAAATTTCTTTTGATAAAACCATCTTAAACTAGAATTTGGTCCCTTTTGGCAAAATAGGGAACGTGGTTTGCTGTGGACTCCAGAGGAATCTTCAAATCGCCAGAAACAATACGTATGTGCCATTATAGCGCACGAGATATCTCACATGTGGTTCGGTGATTATGTTACCACAAATTGGTGGTCCGAAGCGTGGTTAAATGAAGGATTTGCAACATTTTTCGAAGCAAAAGCTGCAGATATGGTACATAAATTTAGACGAAACTATTAGCAAGTCCCAGATGCAGCTGTTTCTAATTTTTTTAAGGTTGAACCTTCTTGGAACATGATGGACCAATTTGTCGTGGACGATGTGCAAGCTATTATGCAATCAGATGCTATTTTCGGGTCGTGGCCTCTCACCTCAGCTCCAAAAGATGTATCAACACCAGGTCAAATATCAAACAAATTCAGTGGTATCACTTACAGCAAAGGTGGAAGTGTTATTCGGATGATGGAACATTTTCTTGGGGAGTTAAAATTCTATTCAGCATTGAATGATTATTTAAACACAAAGTGAGACAACATTATCTAACAATTCATTTTTTAAAAATATGTACGATGATTCTTTATTGCAGTAAATTGACAAATACTCTACCGATCCATTTGTGGAATGCCTTCGGTAGGCAGGATTTATTAACATTACCAGCTGGAGTGGGAATGAAAGATGTAATGGAATCGTGGACTGAAAAGCCTGGTTTTCCGGTGATAACTGTTACAAGAAATGGCAATAACGCGGTCCTCAGTCAAGTATGTAATTCCATTATCGAATTAAAAACTGCTCGTACAAAAAAAAAATCAATTCTTTACTAACAGGCTCGCTTTTTATTAACACCTGGCACCGATACAACCAAATGGTACGTCCCAATCACGTATGCCACCTCAAAAATCAACAGATATTTTAAAACTACTGCTGTACAAGAGTGGCTGCTACCAACAGCTGATTTAACAATACCCGATGTTTTTGCAGATAACAATTGGATTGTTGTGAATATACAAGAAACTGGTGCGCATAACTTTTTAAAAGGTTCTTTTTAATACCTGCTTTTTTAATTTTTCAGGATATTACAGAGTAGATTACGATGTGACACTGTGGAATCAAATCAGTGCCATTCTGCAATCAGATCGATTTCTTAGCATCAACGAAGTGAATCGCGCTCAAATAATTGACGACGTCATGAACCTGGCTAGAGTTCAGACCAGCAAATACGAAACCGCTTTGAATGTCACCAAATATTTATCGCAAGAGATCGATTATCTTCCATGGGCCGCTGCATTTAACGCGTTCAGTTACTTAAGGAAACGAGCGGATTCTTCAGACAAGATTTTTCCATTATTAGAGAATTATATAACTAGAATGTCGAATAAATTGTACCAAAGTGTTAAATTCGAAATAGCGCCGAATCAAAACCATTTGGATGTCCTGAGGACAGTGCTGGCCTTACAATGGGCCTGTGATTTGCGTGTATCAGAATGTGTTACTAATTCGAAAGCCGCTTTCCTCGAGTATAGAACGAACGGGTAATTTAATTAATTAATTAAGCGGCGCAGATATGGAAAAGTTCATTTTTACAGCGTCAACGTAAATCCCAATTTGCGAAGTATTGTTTATTGCAACGCTTTACGTGAAGATAGCGAGACGGATTGGAATTTCTTGTGGGGTCAATTCGGTAGCTCCAAAATGTCTACGGAGAAAGTTACCATCATATCGGCTCTGGGCTGTACGTCAAATGTAAATATTTTAAATAGGTGCGTGAATAAAATAAAATTTCAATAATATGTGAACGTTGTGAAATAAATTGCGATTTGTAGGTATCTTACTATGTCAATAACAACCAATTCTGGAATCAAAAGTCAAGACGCTTTGTCCGTCTTCACAGCCGTTTTAAATGGTAATCCAAGTAACGTCGATGTGGCACTCGACTTCTTAATTGATAAGTTCGTGGACATATCAAATTCGTAAGTTTTTAATGGGTTTACAGTTTACAAGGTAAGTTACAAGGTAAGTTACAAAGTAAGTTTCCAATTGAATTATTCAATTCAATCAGTGAGATTGTTAAGTTTTCTGCATTTTATTACCACTGGACGGGCACCAAAATTATGGATACGCCAGTTCGAAATTATTAAACGATTCTTCTATCAAATAATTTAATATCTTGTGAAATCTTTGAATGATTAGTACGACTAATGATTTTGCTTCACGCATAGTTTTTCAAAAATCTACCAGACCTGAAGTTTCTTCATTCAACAAAATAAATTCTCAAAAAAAAATTTTTTTTTGTAATAGTTACGGTGGTATGCGATCTCTCACCAGAATAATCGAAGGAATAGCCGATAGAATAACACTTACAGGACAAGTAACGAAGGTATATTAAAAGATTGTTTGGTGGAAGCGAAACGTTTCTATTGAATTCTTTTCTACTTTCAGTTTAAGGATTTTATTAATGCGAACCGGCCGCAGCTGCAAGATGCAGCTGAAGCAGCTGATGCAGCTATTGCCAATGCGGAAGGTAATATAGCTTGGTTCATTACGTATCGTCCTACCGTTCTGAATTGGTTGCAAAAAGAAAGAGATGATGGTGGTGGTGCAGCAACAATTTGTTTGAGTTTAAGTGCGATGACGGTTAGCTTTGTATTGTTTTTTGCACAATAAACGAAACAGCTTGATTTGATTGTGTAAAGATATAGACAAGCAATTGTTGTATTTTTAATCGACTTATGTTTAAAATACTTAATTCTTTATTTGTACGAAATTCGATATCAAATATTAAGTACAAAAGAAATTTATGTTTATGTCTTGCCAATTTTTCTTTAGAATTTTATATATTAGAACGTATGAAATGTAATACCAATAATGATTAAAAAATATGACCACTAAATTTAATTTAAAAAATTATACCTCCGCAATATTCAGTTTTAATGATTTATATTTTTAGCACCAGCTTTTTCAAAAAATATGCATTTTGCAGTGAAGTTACATCTTAGAAAAAAAAATTTTACCATTATATTTTATAACTTTCGCATTGTTGACCAGACAATAATAATTATATTTTCAAAAATGATTGTTTTAAAAGATAGACACTTATTTTTGAAAAATGCACTCGATACTGATCTTAATTATCCTCTTGTTTTTCATTAATGATACTATCGATATACTTAAACAAATAAACCATTCTAATTATTACATAATACTAAATGAATAACAAATTAATTTTCCTATTGTAGTCAACAATCAATCGGTTAACAAACATCCAATTAAGCACTGAAATTTATTTTCTAAACCAAACAAAATGACGTTCCTAAGAACAACGATATTATTAGTGATTATTTTGAACAAATCGCTTGCACAAAGTCCCTTTCTCAGACTCGACGATACAATTTTTCCGACATTATATAAAATTCGGTTTTCTTGGGAAAAAGATTTTTTAGAAACGAGAACATATTTTGTGAACGAATCAATCGATGTAACAGTAAAATCTGAAGAAGAAATTAATCGGTTCAAAATTCATTGGGATATGCCGTACTCGGAAGATGTTAAATCCAAAATTAAAATTATCGATGAATATTATTTTCCGACGAGAGAATATAATGTGGACGTCGAGGAATTGCAAGATGAAATGATTAGTGAGTGTTTGTGTAAATTAAGCTTTGGTGCTTTGGAAGTATTGGAATTTTTTAGAATATCGATCGTTATTAGGTATTTTTTTGGTGAATGGTGTAAAATTACAACCCGGTCGAAAATATACTTTAAAGTTTGATCAAATTGAAGGGATTTTTGGAAGCGGTCTTTATGGGATTAATTTACGAGAAAATGAGTTAAATGGTCGACCAGAGTAAGTTTAATGGTTTAACAAACTAAAATCACTCAAATCCACGTTTGTATAATTGCTTCCGCAACTTATATTTACTAAAAATTAAATGCGCATAAAAATATATCTTAGGTTAAAGAGTCCGCAATCCTAAAGATTGGTTGGAAACAGCACGCCATGCCGATCTATCCTGAGCTAATCCCTTCATCTCCCTATAGCTATTCATCTCAACGTCTTCAATTATCTGACTCACATACTCCAATCTAGGCCTACCTACCCCTCTCTTTCCCTCCACTCTACCTTCTATGATCAATTGCATAATCCCCCCATGCCTAAGAATATGCCCTACTAATCTGTCTCTCCTACGCTGTAACACTCTCCAGATACTTCTCTTCTCCCCTACTAACTCTAGTACAGCTTCATTTGTTACTTTATCTTCCCAACCAATCCTCATCATCCTCCTATAACACCACATTTCAAGTGCTTCTAATCTACGCTTCTCTTCCTTTCCTATAGTCCACGCCTCACACCCGTACAGTGCTACACTCCAAACATATACCTTCAGTAATCTTTTTCTAATACCCAAGTCAATATTTGATCTTAAAATCTGTTCTTTTTCTACGAATGCCTTCCTACCCTGTGCTATCCTACACTTTATATCTACCTTGCTTCGATTATCTTTTGTGATTCTACTGCCTAAATAACAAAAATCTGACACTTCTTCGATTCTATTATCTCCTATTGTGATCCTCATTTTTCTACTGCATTCCTTTTTGTCACACCTCATCACTTTAGTTTTACCTATATTTATTTTCATGTTAAAATCCCTAGTCAATACTGCCTGCATACCATTCAATACCCTTTCTAAATTCTTTTCGCTTTCTTCCAATATAGCTATATCGTCGGCGAATCTCAACATATATATTTTCTCTCCCTGTACATTCACACCTACACTATACTCTTATTTTACTTTGTTTATTGCATCTTCTATATATAGATTAAATAATAACGGTGAAAGTGTACATCCCTGCCGAACTCCCTTACCTATTTTTGCTACCTCTTCTTCCCCCTCAATTCTAACTAAGGCAGTTTGGTGTTTATATAAATTAAAAATTATTCTCCTACCCTTATAATCTATACCCGTTTCTTTTAAAATTCTAAACATTATGTCCCAATCTACATTATCAAATGCCTTTTCTAAATCTACAAAAGCTATGCAAGTTACCTTTCCTACCCTCTTTCTTTTTTCTACTACCGTTCTTAGTGCTAGAATCGCCTCTCTCGTCCCTCTGTTTTTCCTAAAACCAAACTGATCTTCTCCTAGCCTTTCCTCTACTTTATTTTCTAATCTCCTATAAATAATCTTTAACAATATCTTCGATGCATGTGATAGTAGGCTAATGGTCCTATAGTTCTCACACAAATTAGCTCCTATTTTCTTCGGCATTCTACTACGCTAAAAATCCTGTGGTACTTCTCCCTTCTCATATATTTTACAAACTAACCTGTATAATCGCTCCTGCATTTTTTCCCCTGCGTGTTTTATTAATTCGGCTGGTATCATATCAATCCCCGCTGCTTTGTTATTCCGTAAATCATTTAATGCTCTATGAAACTCTGACCTAAGTATGCTAGGACCTAAGTCATCCTCATCTATCTGTTCCACACTTTCTAGCTCCTCCATGTCCTGCCTACCTTTATATAAATCTTCAAGATACTCCTTCCATCTTCTAGCTTTTTCCTTATTTTCTGTGATTTCCTTACCCTGCTTATCACATATAATGTTACCCTTTGGTTTTACTTTAGAAAAATGTGACTTAATTTTCCTGTAGCCCAAATCTACTTTACCTCTTCTCATATCCTCCTCAATATCCTCACAGTTTCCTTTTATCCACTCTTCTTTCGCTAGCTTGCATTTCCTATTAATTAAGTTCCTTAGTTCCTTATATTTTTTCTGTCCTGCTTCTGTGTTTCCAATTTTAATTTTCCTTCTTGCTTCTATCATTTCAACTATTTCTTCCGTGATCCATTCCCTCCTACCTGCCCTTTTCTTTGTGCCTAATACTTCATTTGCTGCTGTAGTTAGCCCATTTCTGATTTCCCTCCATTCGCAATCTATGTCGTTCCTAGATGTTCCATTAGCCATGATTTCTACTTTCTGCTTGTACTTTTCACATACATCAGCTAATTTTAACCTATCGACATCTACTCTGACCTGTTTGGACTTCTGTAATTTCTTGAATTTGACCTCTGAGTCCAGGACTACTAAATTATGGTCACTATCAATATCTGCTCCAGGGTAACTCTTACAATTCTTAATCTGGTTCCTAAACTGAAAAAAATATATATAAATTCCTAAAATATATCTATCAAAAGAAAAACACAGATAACGATTTTGAGTCAATACATTCCTCAAAGTGTTTATTTATTGATTTAAAAAATAATTATATGATCAATGATTGCAATATTATCAAATCAAAATTGAAGTGGGGAATGTATTTTTCCAGATTTCTCATCGATACCAACTTTAAACCGACTTATGCACGAAGAGCATTTCCATGTTTCGATGAGCCAGCTTTCAAAGCAAAATTCGAAATTGAAACCAAACGACCATTTATCAATGATACAGTCGCCATTTCAAATAACAACCAACATAGCCAACAAATGTATGTACAGAATAAGATGCAAGAGTTATTTGATTAAATACTCGCAGACGCGTGAAGAATTCTTTTTGGTAATCATAAAATTGCTTCTAAATTGGAAGGATTAGCCGGCTATTGCTTATTAAATAGTCCAAGTTGTGTTCAAACGGTCCAATCGTGACCGAATTTTTAATTTTAATTCAATAGCCGTTGCCCGGGGGGCGCCCGAAAGATATGCACATACTTTTGCGCATCTTTCTTCGTGGAGGCTCCTTCCTTGCCCCCCAAATAAAAATCTCTCTAATCGAATTTCAGAATCAAAGACGAAGACAAATACCCGATCTATCTAATTGATCACTTTGCTACATCTGTAATGGCACCTTTCCAATTAACATTATTGGTGTCCAAATTCAGTTTCACAACTCATCCGCAAATTACCCAAAGCGTTTACTTTCTTGAAGATAGATTTGACGACACTCAGATGCAATATCTTCTCTACCACAGTGCAGAATTTACAGCCGAATTTCAGAGATATACAAACGTTCATTATTACGACACGGGAATTAATAGATTGGCGTATTTGGTCTCGGATAAGGTCACTGAGGAAAGGATCGAATATTGGGGCTTGAGCTCTTATAGGTTAGGATAACTAATTTAAAAAAAAAACAGGAACATTGCCTTTTTGAAATGTTATTTTTCTTCGTAAAGAAGTGATTTCTTGTTCAAATAGGGACGATGAATTTTTGATAAATGAAAAAGATGCATCAGTTATGTTCAAACAAAACGCAGTTACCAAATTATCAAATAATGTCTTGAGAATGTGGTTTGGTAATATGCTTACCCCTGAATGGTGGACGCATCAATGGCTAAGTGAAGGATTTGCAACATTTTTTCAGTACTTCCCTTACGCAAAAGTAATTAAAATAACTTAAAAAAAAAGCAAATTATTGCTAAATCTTTCGTTCAGATTACCGCTGATTGGGATACAGATCAACAATTTGTGTTAGAAGAACTGCAACTAGCTTTAGAACAAGATGTAGGTGCCACGGAGGCTTTGTCTTCTCCTGTTTTAACTACTGGCGAATTGCGAAATAAATTTGGAGGACTTCTTGGACCGAAAGGTGCCTCGGTGGTTAGAATGTTGAATTATACGTATGGAGAATACGAGTTTCAAATGTCCATTAGAAAATTTTTAAAAGATGGGTATTTAAGAGCAAATTACATAGTTTGTAAAAATTTTAAACGATTGCATCGTTAGGAAAAAGAATTTCGTTGTAACGCCAAAGAATTTGTGGGAATCATTTCCTGAAATTGATGGCCTCTTGCCAATGAATCAAAATATCGAAGGCGTCACGAAAAAGTGGATAGAAAATCCTGGATATCCAATTATTTATGTAAGAAATGTTTCGGTCGATGCTCATCTAACACAGGTAAAATTAATTTGTTTCCGGAAACAATTTTTTTTGTAACAGAATTGTCTTTACTTTTAGAAAAGATTTGCAGTTGTTGAAGACAGTAATGAGTACAAATGGACTGTACCAATAAATTACGCTACAGCAAAAGAAAACACAGATTTTCCAAGAAATGCGACGATTAGTTGGTTCTTGGAAACTGACGATAAATTTGTAATACCGAATGCTTTTTATTACAGCAAATGGATTATTGTAAACATCCAACAAATGGGTAATAAGAATCGGCATTTTGTTGTGAAAGTACTTCAATTAATTATATTTTTTTAGGATACTATCGGGTTAATTACAGCAAAGGTCTTTGGATAGAAATTTCGAAACTATTAAAAAGGCCCGATTTCAATGGCATACCTCCAATAAATCGAGCTCAAATAGTAGATGACGTTCTTCATTTAGCTTTTATCGCTGAAATTGATTACGATACAACTTTTAAAGTCATTTCGTACCTTAAATTCGAAACAGATTATTATCCTTTATATTCCGCATACAGATCTTTCAAATATTTATTGGACATGTACAGAAACGATAAAGAAATGTATGGATATCTTCGGGTAAACTTTATAGCGGTTAATTTACTCAATTCTGTGTGACGAAAAAAGGGAATTTTTAGGCTTATATAGGGGACCTTTTAACAATTATCTTAGGCAGAATTAATTTCAACACAATCGACGAAAATCCCGAAATAACTCACATGGAGATTTTGAGAGCTGTTTTACTTTTGCGATGGAGTTGCGAGATGAATTTTTTGAGTTGTACTTTAAACGCGAAGGCTTCATTCGAAGACTATAAAATTCGACCGTAAAAATTGGATTTTTTTAACATAAAAACGATGAAAAGCTAAAAAGATTTTTTGCAGATATAATGCTATTAATCCGAACTTAAGAAATATAGTTTATTGCTCAGGTGTTAAACAGGGAACTGCTGAAGATTGGTCATTTATGAGACAGAAGTTAGCTGAAATTGATTTACCATCAGAAGTGCAAAGTATTCGCAAAGCATTAGCTTGTACTAAAGATACAGCTATTTTAATGAAGTATACTAAATAACTCTGGATTAATTATCTTCCTAAGGAAAATATTCGTTTTTTTTTTAATTCTAGCTATTTATTGGAAAGTATAAGTGACGATCCTGTAATTATAAGAGATCAAAATCGATTGGATATTTTCCAAGACGTTCTAGAAGCTGATATTGGAAATTTTGGAACGGCCTTAGATTTCTTCGTCATTAATTTTGATCGTATCCAAGAAAAGTAAATTCTAAAACTCAAATAACGTTTTTGATTAAATTATTTGATATTTTCCAGGTATTTTGGTTCAAATACTTTGAACAACATTATCAAATCTTTCAATAATAAATTTAGCACAATAGAACAGGTAGAGAAAGTACGTATTCCAATTAAAAATCAACAGGATGTACAAATAAATAATTTTCATTTTTAGTTGGAAAAATTCTTGGACGACAATGAGCCAAAATTAGAACAAGAAACGATCCAAATTATATCGAACATGGCGAAATCGTCGATAATTAAAATTGATGCTGCTCGGAGTGATAAAAGTGCTATTCGCAAATGGTTTTTAAAAAATAGCGCAATTAAAAATAGTCTTTATGCTAGTTTTACAATTTTAGCAGCAAGCGTATTTGTAGCACTTTTAATAAATTATTAATAAAAATCGAATTTGCAATTTATGTATTAAATTAAATATTAGCTAAAAACGTATATAGCTAATTTTATTAAAAATATCCTTCTTTATAGATATATTTTTATAGATATAATAGCTCATTATTAGTAATTTATTTTCCGTACAATTATCTGCTTGCTTAGAATTAATAGAATTTGTACTAGACATTTACACATTGAGATAAATACGTATAAATTGTTCTTTTATATATAGAAATATAATTTATACCAAGAAATAGAAGTTTTTCAGTAATTATGTAAGTCGCAATTATTAAAATTCATTTAAAAATAGGCACGCAAAATTAACGTGTTAAAATATCGACGTTAGTATTTAATTTACTTAAATTTTATATAGAAGGAGGTTTATTTATATTTAAAACAACCATTTGGACCGTACCTTTGCTTTTAAGTAAATAAATGATATTTTAAATAGAATTTTGAAAATCTCTGTGAAATCAAAAATTAATTTGCCTGTATTTTATGTACAAGAAAAATGTATTATGTTATTACAGCAACGCAGAATCGAACCAATTCTTAATCACATCAAAATTTTCATCCATCCATTTAATGTTGGCTTGAACGATTTCAATCGACTGTTGAACAGTTCTATTCGCAGATCCCAGATCAGAAGATTTACTTAAAGCGAACGCCTTCAACTAAACAATTCAAGAAAAGCGCAGCATTACAAAAATCGACATGTCGTGCTTCAATTTCAAATATTTCGGGACATTACTAACCTCTCGTAGATCATCTCTCGTGCTCAGTTTACATGTAACGGCCTTTACAATTACGTTTAAAGTTAAAATTGATGAGCCCATGCTAAAGTCAAAATTATTACTCATAGATTTGGCTTAAAGAAAATTCCTCGACGTTTATAGTTTGTGATTTTTAAACGTACTATTTTCGTATCCTCTCCCAATTTACTCTCAAAAACCTGAAGGCCAATTCCTGTCCACCGATATACTCCGTTACAGCGTTAAAAGCTCTAAACGAATCTTGTTTTCTAATGCCCGCTCCATCCGTGATAGATCTTTCCAGATATCTGGTCAAAATCCACGATTCTCTGCTGCAACCTAAAGCCAACATAATTATCTCCTTTTCCGAGCCAACGTTCGAATTCAAAAAACGTTCCCAAGCGAATTCCCAGTCCGTTTGGTCACCCACCCTAATTGCAGTACAATAAACCAAGTCTTTGTTATTGGGGTTGATTCTACAAAGATCAATAAGTCGTCAACATCAGGAAGAACAAGAAAAATGCCAGTAGTTTGAATTTTATTTGCAGAAGATTTTGAATTTTTTAAATTGATTTTCATATTCAAAATGATCTTCAAATTCGTAATGTTATATTTGGATTTTACGTACGGATTATTTTGATCGGGATTTGGTGAAACTTTCCAGTTCCTAAATTGGAGAGCGGCATCTCTAATACAGCCCAAGTTACCAATATTGCAGGCCCGCATTAAAACAGCTTTCCTAGTGTAGATTTGGAGCTCAGTATCTTTGATGCTATCTTTAAATCCTAGCTCTTTATAAATGTTATCAAGGATATATGTCATGTATTTCTAAAACAAAAAAATCACCATTACATTTTTCTGCCGCTTAAAAAGCGCGCAAATTTTTACTTTATATTTATCATAATGACCAGTTCTAACAAACATCGATCCAATATAATCCGTAGCTGTAAAAGCCGCCCTCCATGGAACGTAATCTTTTTCATGGACGAGGTACTTGGTTAGGTTTAGTGCGATGTTATAATCAAGATAACCGGAACTAGCTAAATTCATCGCATCGTCGATTAGTTGAGCCCGATTCTTCGGATCGAATGATTTGGCGAAGGTGCGCGCGTTTAACAACGCTTTGATTAGTTTTAACCAGTTTTCACTAGAAATTAATTTATCAAATCAAATCTAGTGAGTACTGGATTGAGTAATCTCTTCAGGATGTATGTTCGGTTCGACATACCTATCGTAGTTCACTCGATAATAACCCGTTTGATTTACATTTACCAAAAGCCAATCTTCTAATTGGACACTGTCGATGGTAACACCAAATTTTGGACTAATCCAACTGGTGTTCATTGTTAATCCATTGGTGGCATAAGTAAATGGAATCCACCATTTTTCGGGCAAAATATTTCGCTCCAAATTAAATCGACTTTGACTAATACTCGCGGTTTCGTCTTTGTAGTTTCTTATAACAGAAACAACGGGGAAACCAGTTTGTAACGTCCAAGTGTCCATAATTTCTTTCACTGATAAACTTGAGGGGATTGTCGCCTGTTTATGCGCTTCTTCTGTTAAAGCTGCCCATAAATCATCTTGAGTTGCGCTATCGTACTTCCTAAAAATTGACCTAAATTAATTTGAGCTACAAAATTTTTTGTATTCAGCACCTTTCGTTCAAATAGTTTGTGAGACCATTCTTGAAAACACTGGTGGTTAAAAAATGTTCCATCATTCGAATTATTGAAGCACCTAAATGATTTTTTTATTAAAAAACAATTATTATATATATAACTAAAAAAAAAAAACCTTTGCCATATGAAATTTTATCAAAAATCTCATTAATTTCATCAGGATTTTCGACTTCAATTGAAATTTGGTGGGAAGAACTTAAAACATCCAACGCAAAAACATTTTGCAAATCGTGAACTACAAATTGGTCAAGTAATCGCCACTCCGGTCTTACCTAAAGTAATCATAAATTACATTTACGATTGCCACAAATTTCGCGAGTAAAAAAATTACGGCGTTAGTTCCAATCATTTCCAAATACGTAGCAAAACCTTCATTCAACCAAAGATCTGTCCACCAAGAAGGTGTTACCAAATTACCAAACCATTGATGCGCTAACTCGTGAGCAATAACAATTGTTATACTTTGAAGATTGGCTATAGTCGATACACCTTCTTCGAACAACAAGACAGATTCCCTATAAAAAAAAATACCAGATTTATTGCGGGTACTATACGAGCGAAATTTTATAAACCTATAAGTGATCAGTCCCCAATTTTCCATGGCCCCGGCCGAAAAATCTGGCAAAGCAATCATATCGATTTTGGGTAGCGGAAATTTAATTTGGAAGAAATCTTCGTAATATTCCAAGATGCTCGGGCCAATTTGAAGACCGAATTTCGCTTGACTTATGGCACTGGATCGGGCCCAAATTGATAACGTTTTATTGGTGATTTTTTCGAAATCTGAGACTACAAAAGCCACTAGATATGTCGACATGGGCAATGATTCGTTGTAGTGGTCCCATGAATAATTTTCTATTCCATCGCTAAAGAAGGTTTTTTTTTACATTTTGTCTAAAGAACGTTTTGGATTAATTGTACAAATTTAGTCTAGGTAAATTTGTTAAGAAAAAATTGTTAAAATATTTATTTGTTCTCTTCAATTCATCGAGTTTGCAAAAATAAAATTTAACCTTCCCCAAAGTTGAAACGTTTCAAAATCTAAACTAACTCGATGATGTCTTTTGATCATTTTCGCGTGTAGCGTAAACAGGCCGTCCGCATCCTCTTTGCGAAATAACAATTATAACTATTATTTATCAACATGCTAATCACAAGTCTTGACGCATTTCTTACACGGGCTCGGATCGTTCTAATTTCGGCATATTCGATATTGTTGACATATTATTCGGTCGTGCCAAGCTAATTTTAAATGTGGCTTTCAGTGCCGGCTCATCGAAACATGGAAATGCTCTTCGGGCATCCGTGGCTTGAAATTGAGTCGCCGCAATCCATCTGCAAACAAAACAAAAAACAAGACCACTTAACATGAGAAGAACTACATAAAAAGATGACATAAGTCAGTCGCCGTAACAAGTGAAAAGCAATTGCATATTATGTTTTTATTTTTAATTGTGGCACCCGTCATCAAATTCTTTATCAAAAGATTACATAAGTTCATCGCCTCAACAAGTCAAGAAGCTTAAGATACATGAAAAGCAATTACATATTGTGTTTTTATTTTTAATTGTGGCACCCGTCATCAAATTCTTTATCAAAAGATGACATAAGTTCGTCGCCTCAACAAGTGAAGAAGCTTAAGATACATGAAAAGCAATTGCATATTATATTTTTATTTTTAATTGTAGCACTCATCCTCAAATTCTTTATCAAAAGATGACATCACCTCAACAAGTGAAGATGCTTAAGATACATGAAAAGTAATTGCATATTTTTAATTGTGGCATTTTCAATTAATTCGCCTAATTTAGTCGAACCAGTTTGATCTAAATTATAAATCGCGAACTTTCTGGTATAACCAACAGTTTATCTTCGTGAACATCTGATAAGATAATAGCCGCTGTTAAATATGTAAATAAAGCACTAAAGGCACTTGAATCGACTATTGTGTCGATCTATTTTTAACTCAACAAAGCGGACCACTTAAACTTCTAAGAATCGTACAAAAGTTACAGAAATTTTACAACTTAACATATTCATGGTCAAAAAGCCACACAAAAATAGGGCAGTTGTAAAATCACCTGAAAACCAAATTAGATGAATTTTAATGCAATTTATTGTCACCTGGTTTCATTTTCCACGGTATAGGAGCTGCGATAGAAACCTTGCAATAAATCATTCAGGACACCCGTAAAATTAATTTTCACGATATATTGCTCGCCTTCTTGCAGCTTCTCATCCAAATGCACTATATAGAATTGTCTGACACTGTCATTACTAGTCCTAGAAATTTTCACCAATTTCTCATCTAAAGAATTGCTAATAAACTTCGTTATAGACACCGAGTCGTCCATAATATCCAACTCCACGACATGTAAAGTAACAATTTGACAAGTTTCGGTAACATTAAAAAGTATGGACACTTCGCCGCGAAAAGTAAAGTTCTGGTAAATAAACGGTATCAATTTCAACTCGTAGGAAATTGGTTTAATATTTTTGGGAAGCCGCACGTCCGTTACTAATGTATCTTCTTCTTCAGCGGAATTTGTAAACGTAGAGACGACGTCCGTGGTTGTGCGCAAATCGTTAAAGTCCGTAATCGTTGGACAGTTGCAGAATTCAACACCTTCACCATTTTTGCAAGAGGCTTGTCCGCCGAGATCCAAAGATCCGTTGATTGTTGAATCGCAACAAGATGCCACGTGGTAAACCACAACACCTGTGATAATAACAGCCGCCAAGAAGAGGCCTATGATGAGCAGGGCGATGTTTCGGGAGACGCTAATTCTTCCCGATTGGGCAATTTTGGTGTTTGGTGCGTCCATGACGGTTAAGGCTTCCGGTCTATTCACCCCTACAAGAAGAGTAAATTTTATATAATGATTGATCTTGAAAATTTGATTATGTGAGGAAAAGAAGTTTTTTGGGGAAAAACTTGCTTCGTTCAAAACAAAGTGAATCTTGGTTTATTTTGACATGTCATGCCAAAAATAAAAGAAATGGATTCATTTTTTTTTAGAAGGGGTTTTAGTAATATTTTTTTAAATTAGTCTTTTGATATTACTTTAAATTTATAATAGTCTTTTTAAAGAAGCATATAGAAATTTTGATTTAAAGATTATAATATAGTGACTTGATAAGAGGGACATAACTAAAATTACAAAAGAATTAAAGAGAAGAATAAATTGATGGAATATAAAAAATCTGAGCAGGAAATAATGAATGAATTATTATTGAGCGGTTCGACATGTTAATTTTTTATTGGAAAATCATAGTATATTTTGACCAAAGAATTTTTTTGTCAGACTTAGGTGAAGTAATGACAAATTCTGAAGGCAAATAGATATTTGGAGATTTTTTAAAAAATCTCAAAATTTAGCTTCTCTTTTGTTCAAAGTTCTTCTACATTGAGAATCTTCCAAAAACTAACGCACCATAAAAAAAATCGCTTAAGTTGGCATATTTTGAGTGTCATCAAAATATTTATCAAAAAATTTCTTGACTTAAATATAAATATCAAAACACTTTTGAAGTTAAATAAAAAAATTTATAATTCTTAACACATTTTACCTCAAATATTTTATCAAGATAGAAATCGTAAATTCATTATTGTCAAATTAAAATATAGATGGCGCCAAGAAGCAATTACAGCAACGCCACCTTAATATCAATTTCAAAACTACATACATATTCTTTCTTTTTTGTACCAAATACACTCATTTTTAATATATTAAAATAAAATAAGAACGTCATTAAAATATCTTTTCATTCTACGAATTTTCATGAGAAAATATTGTTTCTTTTGAGTTGTATCTCTTATTATCAACGATGGCATTATATCAATGATAATTTGAAGCAGAGTTAAGTATAAAAAAAAAATTTGTTATCATTGTATAGAACAGATGTTCACTTGATGCTTAAATTGCCATAATAAATATAAATATCCCATTAATCTGTCATAGAAAAAAATAAATGGAGATTAATCCCATTTTAGTCAGCCATAAATCATTGTTGAATGAATTAATTTTGCGAAAAAAAAATTTTTTGTAAATATTTTCTTAGGGATTAAAACAAGCGAAATAGAAATTAAGAGATTGAAAATTTAAAAAAAATATTTTTTGACTAAATTTTTTTAAATAAATCTTAATGTATTTTTTTTTTATAAATTTAGTTGTTTATAAAATTAATTAATTTAAAAAATTTCAATGAAATGAACAAAATGTGATCTGCACCAATGGTTTTTTTTTTGCTATGTACGCCAATGGTTTACACGTAGTAAATTTATACTTCGAGTGGTTCCGTGACCCAATAAATACATTTTCGCAAACACATTTTCGCAACAAGCGAATATTTCAATTTATGATACGAAATAAAAATACAAACATTGATAATGGCATAACCTTTGCCAACGAATAAATCACAGCGATTTTTCATCTTGAAACGAGATTTTTAAATAAATATTGCGCCATTTTTCGGCAACCATTAATTAATACACATTTCCCAGAAATATACGTCTTAAATTTTTTTATTTTAGTAGATAAAAAAAAATTATAAATTAATTTTTATTTCAATGTACTCGTAACTTACAAATTGATTACATATTTAAATCATTTTCGTTTTTATTAACTTTTTTTTTTGTCATATTCAAAAATCTACAAAGTCTACAAAAATCTAAAGTCTACAAAATTTTTTTAAATGTCTATATAGGAAGGTTTATTTTTGATTTGCCTAAAAAAAAATCCAAAAAAAAATTAATTGCATTTGTTTGTAAGTGGTTTTTTTATTCTCTTCCATTTTTTTTTAATAAAAAATATATTTAAAAAAATCACTACAAATCGTAAAAAGAAACATCAACATATAAAATTGCACGAATTTTTTTTAAGTAAATTTCAGTTTACAATTGTTTTCTCGTTTGCGATGATTGTTATTACGTCGCTAATCACAAAAATAAATTAGATTTGACACATTTCATTAAGAAGAACTATAAAATCAAATTGGAAGTGGTTGAGATTTGAAATTGAAAATTATTTTTTTGTGAATTAGTAAAAATTTTAGAAACGGGAATTTAATGGAAGAGGATTAATCGATTTTTTTTATGTAGAAAGTTGTTTAAATAATTTTGAATATTTTAAATTATAAAAAAGGTTTTGATAAAAAATTTGGCCAATCAACTTATATAAAAAGTAGAAAAACTTACGCATTATTTTTTTGTAAAAAAAAATTAGATACACTATTATTCAAGTTAGGAACGATATTTTGCCAAAATTAAACTAAAATGTTTAAAAATAAAAGACCTCAAATAAAAATTTTAACACCTGTGTTAATCGTCAAATTTCTGGTAAATAAATAAAATACAGTAAGACCTCGTTTAACAATAAAAATTCTTGTTGTTGTATAAACGGAGCATTTTTTCATTTGAATGATTTTTTTTTACAAAAAATAATAAAAATAACTATAGTTTTTGTTTTTATAATAAGTACAAATTGATATATTTAAAAGTTTTATACAAAATTTTATTATATGAACCTATTCGATTTTAAAATATTGATAAAATTATTGATAAATATTCCATCAAATGTTAATAACATCAACAAATTCAAATAAGTTTTTTTAAATAAAATTATTAAATACATTACATAGTATATCTGCAGCTGTAATGGACCCCCTAAGTCCGTACATTATTAATTAATTTTTTTTATATATTTTTTAAATAAATACAGAATATTTAAAAAAATTCGCACTGCAATTTTAAAAGTTGCAAACTAAAACTAAAACAATATACGTATTCTTTATGCATACCCGACTAAAAATACTTTAATAATGTTTTATGAAAATTATAGTTTTTCTTGTGTAAATTTATTTGCAGTTTTTAAAAAACTATTAAAATTATGTACAATTTCAAACTAATAAAATATATTTATAGGCAATGCATAATCATTTACTCAATAAAAATTTGTTAATAATAAAACAGGGTATTAAAAAAACCGCTTCGTCGAGTTGAGTATTTAATTTTTATTAATCTAAAAATATTTTATTATTGTTTAAAATAATTTTAAATTATTTAAATAAACATGAAGCTATTTGAAATAATTAATTTTGCAATAAAAAAATATATATTTATATGGCAATTCGCTTGATTTTTTTTTAAATATTTTGTTGAACTGAAAATTTGTTAAAAAATAACATTCAACAAAATCTTTTTTTTTTTAATCTAAGAATATTTTATAGTTTTTTTTACTAATTGTTACATGAAGCTATTTGAAATAATTAATTTAGTAATTAAAAAATAATAATTCTATGAAATTCGCTTGATTTTTTTTTAATGATTTGCTGAACTGAAGAACTGAAAATTTGTTAAAAAAAAATTCTACCATTAAACAAAATCAAATTTCCTGTACAAAAAAAAAATGTTCCAACAAAAATCTTATCAACCGGTATATAAAAAATTTACGATTGTAAAAATTATTTTCACACCTTAAAAATGAATTGTTCAAACACAAACAAAAGCAAATACAAAACGTGAAAAGTCTCCAATATTATTCTACTTAAAAATCGTATGAAACAATTCCGAAATTAAATAACGATAAATATAAATTTTCCAATTTAAATAATCAAAATTCCTTTAACAATTTCGTAAGTCGCAGCATTTGCAAACTATAAACAGTTTCATTGAGAACAAATCAATTCAATATCAGCTGGAATAGTTTTTATTAAAATACAAAAAATAATAATTTATCACACGAGCTTCATATATTTTTAATTAAACATTTAACTGTGATATAAATTTTATTTTATAAATTTTTTTTTTGCAGTATTTAATCAATTAATCTGAGCTATCCATCATTTTTTAAGAAAATATTTTTTAAAATTGTAATTTGGACATTTTGGACATTCTTCTAAACTCATTACTTCGAACAACATTTTGTTTAATTAAAATAATTCTTAAAACCATCAATTAATTGATAAACAAATTGGTCATCCAATTTAATGTGGGAACGTCTTTAATGAGCATGTCTTAAAAAAATTACTAGTCACATTCGCTAATTTCAAAAATTAAAGCAGACATTTAATTTTCTTAAATTTAAAATAGATGTTTCAATTTTTTGGCACTAATATTTTTTTGGAACGTTAAAACAAATTCATTTGATGAATTAAGACATTTACTAACTAATTAGTAAATTGGAAATAGTTATGATTTGATGATATTTTTTATTAAAGCGACAGAAATTTTTTTATTTAAAAAATTAAATGGTAAATTAAATTTTGAATTGTTAAAACTGATACTTTATCATGCAATTTTTTTTTTGTAAATAAATTTTCATCTACAATTGCGTTTATTTAAAATATTATGTTTTAAAAAAAAAGGTTCATGGATTCATTTTTTATTATATAAAATTAAATGAAAATTTAAAATTGCTTTATACCGAAGAATCTGATTTTTAAAAAATAATTAAGCAAGTTTCTCTGAACGCTCCATACAATTTTCATTTGAAATTCTAATTTTTGTTTCAAATTCTAATTTTTACTTACCACAAAAAATAAATTACATATTATCCTGGCATATTAAACTCAACATTCTAAAATACTCCAATAACACAAAAATATATATTTAAAAAAATATATTCCTTCACTTTTTAATTTAAAAAAATCCATTTACATCAATTAAAAAGGTTAATTCAGCAACAACCACCACACATAAATACTGAAGAAGTCACATCTTTTCATAAGCTGGATTTTTTTTTGGATAAAATGAAATGAAACATTCTGCCAGGTATTTTTGTTTTATTAAAGGTGTTTTAATAGTTTTTAGTATTGATTTACTTTGGATGAGGGTATTAAAAGACAATATTTAAAGAAAAGACCGCGAACGTATTAATTTTATGCAAACAGCTGGTTGTTTTCTCGAGCCGCGATGGATAAAGACTGAACTAACCGTTGGAAATAAATCCAGACTTATCCCGCATGTAATATAAGGCCTGTATACATCAAGGAACAATCTGCGGTCATACATTTTTAAGAAAAAAGTGTTAAAAGATCGTTTAAGGGTGATTTTATAAACAGTTTTTTTAATTCTAAATTAATTTTATGAACCATCCAAATTTTTTTGGGGCGTTAAAATATTTGATGTGTACATAGCCTTATTAAAATTAATCAATTATATAGGGAGTAAAAATAAATTGTACTACTAAAAATTTAAAATTTCTTAAATATTCAAAAAATAATATTTAACTATTTGCATTAATTAATTAATAAATTAACTAATATTAAAGCCATCCTAAAAAACAATAAGTACATTTTTGCATGTCACGAAAACATTTATTTTTTCACTTATCATAATTAATTTTAATAACCTTGCTCCCTTTAAACTAATAAAATTACAATACAAATTTCTTATAAAAAATTTTAGACACAAAATTTCATTTTTTGTCTAAAATCGTGCCTATAAAACATTTCCCTAAATTACACAATTTCACCAACACCCTGTACTAATTAACACACATCCCTATTCCACCCCTATTTTTATAAAATACAATAGAACTAACACTAATCCCTACCTAGTCGTAGAAGGCACCCCTTAAAAATGTTGATTTATCTTTTACAACTCGTATAAAGCGTGTTTTATTTAGAAAAAATATCAAATCACGCACCCCACTGTTTAATACAGAGCAGTACATAGAAACTGCATTTATTTATTTTTTATTCAACGAATTTTGAAAGGATGGTTGCATACTATAAATATTTTATTCAGGCTTTAAAGTTTTAAGCTTGAGTGCATTTTTTGTTAGTTTGAAGTTTAAATGGGGCAAAACTAGTTTTAGAAAATATATTTAATTTTTATGAATATATGTGAATATACAGGACATATAATAAATACTTTTAAATATTTTTAAATACATTTAATAAATTATATAGTCAATTTTTTTGCCACTTAAAAATGATATGAGATTTAAAATTGAATCTAAAAATGTATATTTTTACAGTTTATATTTTTCTTTCGCTTGTGTAAACCTTGAACTCTAACTTTTCCGATATTTTCTCCATTTTCTGTGGCATTGATTTTATTAGGAAGCTTTACATGCTAATCTCATCTCCTACGGAGCTTCAGGATGCTTTATGAATTTCAGCTTGATCTGAAACACGTGTCTGTACTAAATTTATAAATTTACCATCTATACAGACCCGTATTGAGCTCATTTCGAATATATATTTGTAAAATACAATTTATCGACTTAAAATTACAAAATAAGCAAAAATAAATGCACGGAGGCAATAAAAAAATATTTCAAAAAGTGAAAGTTTTTATTTTTTTATAGCTAGGCCAGCCCTGGGTATAACAAAATTAATAGAATGCAAAAATTGGTATTTAGAAAATATATATATATATATTACGTAATACGTAGATTAAGAGAAGAAATAAAAATAATTATAAAGGAAATATGAATTGCGAAAATTGTATTTTTTAAATAAATGAAATTAAAATCACTTTTGCATGTTTGTGTACTATAAAATGTTAAAATAAGTAATTAATTTAAAATTGGCTGCGCATTTTGAAAGCCATGCTGACATCATCAGTAACATAAGAATTTTATATTTTATGATTATAAAATGTCATTAAATAATTCGATTCCTGTAAAATAAAATTAATTATTAATTCATAAATTGAGTACTTTTATCGATTTTCAAAAGCATTTCCAAACTCTACTCAATTTACTATTAATTTACATTTCAAATTTACTCAATTATATATATTTTGTAAACTGCTTTATATATATTTTTATTTTTTTTTACGAGTTTTTTACAGCGGCCATCATGGAAACTTCAATGCGGAGCATCACAAGTTGCCTACATCGAATTCTATTTACATCATCAGCTGTTGTTATTATTACTCAGCCATGCATTGACCTCCAGCATGCAAACTACCACAAAGACCTTCGTTCCCTTTGCTTTTCCGCACAACCGTCGATTATTATACACTAATTACTCATTAATTATTCACGAACTTCTCATTTAACATTGTCCGAAGCAATGCCACTTAAAATCCTCAGCGAAAAACTACAATAAATTGCAACCTGCGACACGTCACGTACGTTTTAGTCTCATTTACGACACTGTTATTAGATGAATAAAATTTAAATTGAGCGTAAAATTACAGATTCTTGCGCGTATTTGATTGAACTATTCACGAGCGATGGGTTGCTTCAAAATTATTCAACGCAACGAGGCGAAATTCAATTCCCAATTAGAGACTGAGCTGGAACACAAACAACGATGGCGATCGATTTACATTATCTATCTAACTATGTTTATGATGTCCCTAGGCTTTAGTATAATCGTAACTGGCGTATGGCCCTATCTAGATAAAGTAAGAAACGCTATTTCAATAATTAAATGATTAAATTAATGCAAAGAGGAATAAAGGTACAACGTTTTATATCGCAGTTAAAAACGAGGATTTATTCGACTAGTTCTATCTGTACCAAGGTACAGATATAAAGGATTTATTCGACCAGTTCTATCTACCAAGATACAGATAATAAGTATTGTTTATATCTGTACCAAGGTACAGATATAAAGGATTTATTCGACTAGTTCTATCTGTACCAAGGTACAGATAATAAGGATTTATTCGACCAGTTCTATCTACCAAGATACAGATAATAAGTATTGTTTATATCTGTACCAAGGTACAGATATAAAGGATTTATTCGACTAGTTCTATCTGTACCAAGGTACAGATAATAAGGATTGTTTATATCTGTACCAAGGTATAGATATAAAGGATTTATTCGACTAGTTCTATCTGTACCAAGGTACAGATAATAAGGATTGTTTATATCTGTACCAAGGTACAGATATAAACAATCATATAATTTGGTATATGATTATATAATATGATTGTTTTATCAATGATTGATAAAACAATCATATAATACAGGAAATTTAATTTGAAACAATCGAATATTTAGAAATATTTTTTGAATAAATAAATATTTTATTAAACGCTGAAGTAAAAACTAAGCAAATAAAGAGATAGAAATTTTTTTTTGTGATATGTAACAGAATGATTGGTAAAATGTATTTTTTTAGGGAAGATATTAACGTTTTTAACTTTGATATAAAATATTGTTCCTTTATATCTCTTCCCTAATATGTAATATCACAACATAACGGCAAAATGTATAAGCCAATTAAATTAATGTTTAAAAAAAATTCTAGTTGGACCCAACAGCTGGAAAGGAGTTTATGGGATATGTTGTAGCGGCAAATCCATTCGCTCAGATGTTATTCTCCCCACTGGTGGGATTCTGGTGTAATAAATTAAATGGCAACATACGGATTCCTCTATTAACAACGCTGGGTTTGTTCATTATCTCCAGTGCCATTTATTCTTCTTTGGAACTTTTCGATAGTCATCATAAATATTGGATGCTCTTTTCCAGATTTTTAGTCGGTGTCAGTTCTGGTAAGTAAAAATAATAAATAAGACATTATCTATATTCAAAATGTGCATTTCGAAATTTACACTCTTCATCTATATATATTTTTTATATATGATAATCAGTTTACATAAAAATAAGGCAAGTATAATTTATTTATATTTACTGTACAAGTGCGAAAAGTTAATAGAAATTTTAATTAGTTATAACTAATTTTTTGTTTTACCTTGAAATTTGTTTTTATTTTTCATAAAAAAAATGTCTGTTTAGCATTCGCTAATAGAATGCAACAAATTATATTTATAAAGATTTTCTTATCTAAGATAATAAATCCTATTACAAGCTCAATTTAATAATTAAATTGCATACGAAATTTCATTATTAAATTATATATACAAATAATTATGGTAAGATCGGAAAATTATCTACCAATTTTTTAAAAGTTTCAAATACAATTTCGCTTAGTATTTATATCATTTTTGCCATTTAAATATTTGGGACGAATGCAGCGTACATTAAAATTGAATAATTCGGGTTAATAAAGGTCAATATATCCGAATTCGTATGCTCGCATATATAAATATAAATACCTAGAAATATCGTCTAATGAATTATTAAATATAAAATATGCACTACTTTTTTTTTAATATGCCATACTAATACTAGTACTGAAAATTCATTACAAAATATATTGTTTACGCAACACTTGCAAACAAATCATTTTACGCACTTTTTCTCATCATGTTTAGTTTTATTTCTAAAACGGGGCCGCAGGCCAAGTGGTATAACACGACAATTACTTTAAAATATACAAAAAATAATAAGTTAAAATGAACACTAATGGCAATAATAAATAAATTAAATTAATTGAAACAATTCCTCTTCACTTCTTTCGCCATTTCTTCTTCATCTTCATTTCTTTTCAGCGAACATCGCAGCATGTCGAGCGCATCTGTCCGCGGCCACAACACAATACGAGCGAACCCAAGCGGTCTCCCTGATCTCTTTAGCTCAAGTAATAGGTTTTATAATAGGCCCAGCAATCCAGGCGGCGGTGGTACCATTGGGCAACACGGGCTTTCTATTCTTAGGTTTCATTCCGCTCAACATGTACACGACTGCCGGTTGGATAAACATCTTGTTCTGCGTTGTAAACTTCATTTTGTTCTTGCCAATGGTCTTCCAAGATCACCGGATCTCCATAAAAGAAGAAATGTTGAACCAGGGTGCAAAAACGGAAGATGAATTCCACAAAACTAGCCCGAATTATTTCTCGGCGTGGACTTTGATCGTTGTCTTCTTCGTTTTGTGTTTCAATTTTATGCTGTTAGAGACGTTGGGTACTAGCTTGATTATGGATCAGTTCGCTTGGACTAAAGCTAAAGCTCTGAAAAATATGGGCATTTTGATGTCCGTGGGTGGTGTTGTGTCAATTATTTGTTTCGGCATGATTAAGCCATTGTGCAAACGTTTCGCGGAAGTAAACGTTTTGATCTGGGGCGGGTTTTTCTTCATGGTTTTGGGTCGGGCAGTTCATATACCTTGGGCTGATGAACCGCCGCTAATATACGACGATTCGTTGCGATTAAATGCGACCTTCTGCACGGAGAAACAACTAGCGTCTACAAACGAAACATTCGATTGCATCGCGGAATTAGTCGGCTGTCCTTCGAGCCAAGAATGGTGCTCGTACACCAAAGCAATGACCCTTTTCCAATTCATCTTGGGCTTCGCTTTAACCACCGTTGGTTACCCAATTGGAGTCACTTTGATTCAAATTATTTTTTCTAAGGTTTTGGGTTCGAAACCGCAAGGTGTTTGGATGGGCTTGTTGACTAGTGCCGGTTGTCTTTCAAGGGTCTTGGGACCCGTTTTTGTAACGTACGTTTATACAGAGTTTGGTACAAATTGGACGTTCGGTTTTACAGCTGCCATGATGGTGGTTTCTACCGCTTGGTTGGTTTATTTTAACGATAAGATTAATGTTAAGCCTGCCGATATTGGCCCGCAAGGGAAAGAGTTGCTAGATATGAAAGATGCTGAGAATAATGCCAATGATGAAGTGTTGCAATCCGTTAGGAGGCATGTATAATATGGGATCAATGTGTAACTTCTTTGATCTGCCCCCAGTATTCTCTACCCAAATGGTAGGAAAGAAAATTCAACCAAGTATTACACTTGCGATAAACTTTATTAAAATATTAAAACTTTGTTTTAATATAGTTTTTCACGAGTGTAATACTTGGTTAAATTTTCTTTCCTACCATTTTGATAGAATACTGAGGGCAGATCGAAGGAGTTATACATTTATCCCACAATGCCAGTGATATTTAAAGATTGTTTCAGTTTCAATTGATATTACGAAATATTTGTTTGTTTTATATTATTTGAGTGTTCCAATATTAATAGGTACTTAATTTGATACTGTGTGTTTTACAATAGCTCGTAAAAAGTATATATTTTTTAACTACTGTAATTATAAACAAAAACGAAATGTCTGAAATATAAATATTGGTACAAATTTTATTGACTAACATAACTAGTCGAGTTAAATTAGATATTATGCCATATCTCTTCAAAATATATTAATACTTATATATCCTTTACTAATAATGCCAATATTTTTATATTTATATACTACATGCTCAATATTTTATACTCGTACATCTATAATAATGTAACAAGTTTTATGAATGTTGTAATAATTTACATAATTTTAATAAAGCATCTTAAATATAATATTAAACTAGAATATGTAAATCAATTGAAAATTTATTAGGGCAACCCCAGGTTTTTATAGTGTAGTTTCAGTTGCCTATATTTATTTTCCTTCCCTATCTGGCTATTGCCAGGCAGAATCGAACCGTTTCATTTCCTTCGCATTTTTTAAAACACTGACATTATTTGACTATTGTGAATAATAAATATTCCTTTCCGCTGTTTCTGGAACGATAGTCTTCGACGTGTGATCTTCCACTTCTATTGTATTATTTGGTATTATTATATTATCGTGTTTAGTAAATACGAAATGATTATTTTAGCACGATAATAGTAATGCAATACTTGTTATGATACTATTTAGCACGATAATATAATGAAATGAAAATAATTTTCTATGGAAGTTTTATAGATTATGTCTATTTAATTGCGATATTCTAGGGGCTAAAGTACGTCATTGTATATATGTCAATATTGGCAATCAACATAATATTCGGCAGGGCAGCCAACATTTTTTTCCAATTGCATAATTTAATATAAGAGAGAAAGTAAATCAGTCCCATTTAACTAAAACGCTTTACGTCCTGACATCGGTACCATTCAGTCGCTATTAAAAATAGTTTCGTTGGGGTTATAATAAAAAAAAAAGCTGAAATCCGTCCAGGAGCGGCACACGATTATTTTCGGAAGTGTTGCACAAGAACAGAAAAAGCATGTCTTATTATATATAACAAAAATTATTTTTAATTTCCCGACACTTATGTAACCAACAACACAGCCATGGGTAAAACCATACTGGAATTTGACTAGTTTAAATTATTCATGGTTTCTTCCATTATAATTTTGCAATTCAATATTTGTGGCGGAACATCTTTTTCGTCCAATATTTTCAGCTTCTTCGATACTGTTCGGTAAATTTGTATTTGCAGTCTCCGGAAAATTTAAAGATAACACAGCAGCTATTGCTGACATTAAACTAAAGAGTAAAATTGGAAATTCGGAATAATACTGACCCTTAAAAAAATTACAACTTAAACGACAAATAAAATAAGCTATTTTATTCGGATTTGGTTTTACCAGTAAAGGAACTTGAGGTGCCACAATAGAGCCAATTCTTCCAAACATGGAGCAAGCGCCCATTAATGAATGTCTTAAGTTTGTTGGAAATATTTCGCTGGTAATGACGTAAATAACGGCAAAAGCTCCAGTCGCTCCAAATTTACCGAAAAGATACAAAGTGGTGCTTAAAATGTGGTAATCTGCAAAAATTAATATTTAAAACAATCTAAAACACAAAAAAGAACATATGTACCTTCACTGACGAATAAGAAGACAAAGCAAGTTACTGCTGTAATTGAATAGCTAACAAAAATCGTTGGTCTTCTTCCAAACGAGTCCAAAACGAAATAAACAACAATATACGCGGGTATTTCAACTAAACACGTTAGCATAAAATCTGAGTACAAGTCATTAGATAAAGTAACAGAATTTAAAGTTAGCCCATAAAAAATAAACGTGCAGGTGATCCAACAATAACAGCAAATGATGAATCTGAAGACCAACTTTGATGATTTCATAATATTTGATACTGGATGAATAGAGCAATTATCTTCTTTAGCTAGTTTATTTAAAATTGAGTCGCTAATTTCGGTGTTGTTTTTGGTGGCAATTATTAAAATCTTTTCTTTGGCTTCTGAGATTCTTCCACGGTTTATAAGCCATCTTATTGATTCTGGTGTTAGCCAGTAGTATGATATGAATAACAGACAAGGGAAGTAGATAATTTTCAAAATATTTCTAGAAAACACGTTTTTTAAGAACTTTGTAATTTATATATTTTAAATAATATACCTCCAAGAAATAACAAACATTGCTATAAGTCCTGTTATGATTTCACCAAATGCGAAACAACAGCAAATTAGTGTTCCAATAAGAACTCTTTTATCTGGTTGTACCAACTCAACAGCTGAAAATAAGAAAAGGTTTAATTATTGATTATTTTTTTGGTGGGATGATTTTTACCTAAAACAAAAATGCTTGCGTAAGTAGCAGAAGCAAAAAAAGCATCGGCGAATTCGAAAGTTAAAAACATCAGGTAGTCAGTAGAAACAGATCTTAAGATGCCAAAAATTGCTGAACCCAACATTCCCAAGACGAAACACATCTTTCGACCATACCTAAATGAAAAAAATTCTCTTAAACTGCAGCTGAAAGAGAATCCCAAAGAACTCAGATGATTTCCTTTTACCTGTCCGAAATTAATCCACTTGTTGGTAGTCCCAAAAGTTGCCCAACATTATTGATTGTCCCCACTAAAGGTAACTTCCAAAAATTCCATTCACATTCCAAATGAAACTACAACAAATTCAATCAAAACCTTGATAGAAAATATCAACAATTTTACCGTACCTCTTTCAAAATGCTGCTTTTTTCTCCAGCATAAATAAATTGATCGCAAGAAACTGTTGTGGAATTATCAATTGCATCTAAAACTCCATGCGCAGTGCAATCATCAAATTCAATTTTATATTCGAATCTTGAACAGGTCCTCAAAACATTATTTTCATCTTTCGGAATAAAATTTTCCAACATCGTGTTGTTGGCATTTTCGCAACCAGGTATATCGCAGCTTCAATTCAAAATTGAGCGTTGGTTCAGGTAAACGCAAAAAAAAATTCGCACTCACCGATAATCCAATTTCAAAGATGTAAAGACATAAATGCAACTGATAGCTCCAGTAAATGTTATCGCGGTGCAAAATAAAAAACTGTGCAGTTTTTGATATTTTCCAAATTTTCCTACGATATTGAATATATTATCTATAGTGGAAGTCATTTTTTAAAATACAAAATGGTCTGGAAATTTTTTGTTCGGACATATATTTTGAAATAAACTCCCAAAACTTAGAAACCTAAAATCAAAACAATTTTTTATTCCAATTATTATATTTTCTAGAGTAAAAGAAAAAGGATTAAGAAAATATTAATCATTACGATGATTTTTTTCAAATTAATGTTACATTGTAAATATTGGTGATTTTATTTTTAGATTCACTACGTAATTAAATAATATCTATAAATAAAAATATTACCTGAAATAAAATCTTTTAATCCCCTCATAAATTTCCAATAATCCAAATTTATTGATCCATTAATCTAATAAGATAATTTGTGTATCGTATCAACTAAACCATTCGCAAATCGAATGATTTTATATTCAAATATCCACATCGAAGGTAACACAATTCTAATACAATATATTTCCAATTCAATAAGTCACCTTCCCATACAATTATCCAGATATTTTCGTATCTATATTCTAATTTCCACAACAAAACGTAGATAAACATACCTGAAATGCAAATTTTGTTGTTGGAAATATTAACAGAGCCGGCCCAAAACGGTTCTCCGTTATCTGATAGCGTATATTTTTTATAACAATGTATTGTTTTATGTCGTGTTATATATTTTGCAGATTGTAATTATATTGCGCGTTAAAAATTATGGCCATTAAAAAATGATTTCGTTTTCATTCGAAAATTTCACAATCATGAGACGACGTTCAGAAAATGTGTGAGATTAAAATGGAAATGGACCTGGCAGGAATAAATTATTGAGTACTCCCAAATACAAGAAAGGTAAAGTAAAAGTTTGTTAATTTTAAGCAAACAAGTGAATGTTTAAATTTGTTTTAAGATACAAATATATAGAAAGTTTGATGATGATGTTAAAGTTATTTAAAAAAATCACGTTTATTTATCAATAATTTGCGTCATTCATTTTAATTAAGATGAATAGATCCTTCGAAAATAGTAAATAATTGAAATCCCAATTGAGCAAGGTAAATTCCAGGTTAATTGTGATTGATTTTTGAAATTACCCAAAAAAATGGGCCTTTTGGATGAAATAAAACATCGTTTCAAACAAGATGATAAAAAATTCCCAGACGAGCTGGAATCTGCTGAAGAATACAAACTAAGATGGCGATCGATACATATAATTTATTTCACAATGTTTTTAATGTCCCTTGGCTTTAGTATAGTTCTAACTGGAGTCTGGCCGTATTTAGACAAGGTAAATCAAAGATAGATTCGGCTACGAATTAAACATGAAAATATTTCAGTTAGACCCAACAGCTGGTAAAGCATATATGGGTTACGTTGTGGGCGCCAATCCGTTCGCCCAGATGATTTTCTCGCCATTAGTGGGCTGGTGGAGCAATCGATTAGGCTCCATCAGGTTCCCACTGTTGGCAACCCTATTAGTCTTCGCTATGGCCAATGCCGTGTATTCTTCATTGGAACTGTTCCCTGATGGAAGAAAATATTGGATGTTGGCGAGTCGATTTTTAGTCGGTGTTAGTTCCGGTAAAATATTTCGATGATTAAAATTGCTCTGCAATCAGCCATCATTTTGATCATAATGGAGATTATTTAAATTCACAACTCAATGAATCGCATATTTTGAAAGAATAAAATAAAAATTATCCGCGCGTTGAGTTGAGGCGGTGCTAATTTTTTTACAATCGAATATTTACTTTTCTGATACGTTGGTAAATAACAACGTAAGATGAGTTTACTTGTATAAATCTACAAAGAAACTTATTTATTTTGGTAGAAAACGACAGTTTAGATATTGAATATTTCTTCTAGAATTATCATTTCTAAAGCAATTTTAAAAAGTCAAATTTAAATGCTCAGAATGTCGAAGAAGGTGCTAATAATTTACTTAATACATCCATTTATTGAAATTTTCTAATATTTGAATCAAACCTTTTTGGCGGTAAATATTTTTAAAATGATGACGATTTCTTAGCAAATGTTGCGGCACTGAGGTCATATATATCAGCAGCTACAAGAATGTCTGAAAGACGAAAGGCAATCTCCATGCTATCTTTAGTTCAGGTATATTTTTTTATCTTTGAAACTTTCACACATAATAACATTTTTCAATTTAAGGTCTTAGGCTTTATTGTAGGTCCAGCCATTCAAGCCGCCGTGGTCCCGTTGGGCAATGACGGCTTTTGGATAATTCCCAATCACCTCAAGATGAACATGTATACAGCAACCGGCTGGTTGAACGTCCTCCTAGCTTTAGGCAACTTCTGCCTTTTCCTCCCCAGCGTTTTTCACGAGCGCAAAATTGCCGAACGAGAGGCAGCTTTGAAACAAGCCGGTTCCAATTCGAGCAAGGCACAATCACCCGTACCAAAATTCGCAGCGTGGAGTTTGATGGTCTTCCACTTCGTTCTGGTGTTTAACTTTATGATTATGGAAACGTTGGGGTCTTCGGTAGCAATGGACCAATTCGCTTTTACCAAAGCGGAAGCGATTTCATTTATGGGCGTAATGATGTCTGTCGGAGCTGGGTTGTCTTGCATCTGCTTCATAATTATTCATCCTTTATGTCAGCGGTTCGGGGAGATGAATGTTATGATTTGGGGTGGTTTTTTGCTGATGAGTATCGGTCGGTTCTTTTATATTCCAATGAGCCCCACAACCCCGATTATTTTCAACGAAACTTATCGTTTGGATGTTTTGAATAACTTGACTATCTGCAAGAACGGCATTAAAGCTGATCCACTCGCTTGGAATGTTAATTCCACACACTTACAAGATACTAAATTTTTAAATGACTTGTGCAATTACACGGAAATTGTTGGATGTCCAAATAGCCAAGAGTGGTGCCTTACAACAAACGCGATATTATTACCGCAATTCATCATCGGCAGCGTAATTGGAACTGTCGGATTTCCATTGGGATTAACATTATTACAAACCATATTTTCGAAGATATTAGGCTCAAGACCTCAAGTAAAATTCAAACAAGAATACCTGTCTTTAAAATGCAAGCCTTTCGTTCAAATTTTGTAGGGTGTTTGGATGGGATATATGACTGGCTCTGGGTGCCTCTCAAGAGTTTTGGGACCTGTGCTAATGACGTACATCTACACGAGATTTGGACCAAATTGGACCTTTGGTGCAACTGCCGTCATGTTATCTTGTTCAACCATTTATTTATGGGTCTATTCGTACCATTTTGTTTCACCAGATTCGGAGAAGAAAGATCAACTTAAATTGTTGGAAAACAAACCAATTGTATTCAGTAGCGATCGTGAAGAGGAAAAGGAAAAGTTGACGGGATGACTTTGAAAAAAGTCTACTAATACTTTATTATCGATGTTAACTAAAAATAAGTGTTTTTGTATATAAATAACTAAGTCTAAAAATTGTTGTACTAAATTTTGTAATAAAAATTGAGATTTGTTGCTGCTGTGGTGTAATATTCTTTTGTAGGGAAAATAAGATTAATCAACTTATAAGATAAATATAAAAAATTGCTTTTGTATCTAAAATAAAATCACAGATTTGCTGCTCACAGAATTTCTAAACCTCTTTAACAGCTTTTCTTAACTTTCCAATATTTTCAGCTTCTTCGATTGTATCCGGCAGTTTAATATTTAATGTTTCCGGGAATAGAAGCGATAATAATCCAGCAATTGTTGCCATAACTCCAAATAGAACTAATGGAAATGGTACCCAAACAAGGCTCTGAAAAAAGTCGATTATGCACAAGCTGAGCATTAAAATTTCTAAAACTCACCAGCAGAGGCATTTGTGGTGACACCATAGATCCAATCCTTCCCACCATGGAACAAACGCCCATCATCGATTGCCTCAAAGGAGTTGGGAATATTTCGCTGGTAATAATATACATTACGGTAAATGCTGCTGTAGCACCAAATTTACCCATGAGGTAAATCGATAGTTGCGCCCATTCATTTTCTAAAATATACATTTTCGATCAATCAAAATCAACATCGAACACGTTATTTTTACATACGTCCTCCAGCGAAAATTGAGGCTATACAAGCCGCACCAGTTAACAAAAACCATCCACATTGAGTGGCTCGCCTTCCCCAACGATCTACAGTCATATAAGTGGCAAAATATGCTGGTATCTCAATTAAAGACGTCAAAATAAAATCCACGTAGCTATTCCCTGCTAAAGCCACGCTATTTAAAGTTAAACCATAAAAGAGGAACGTGCAAGTAATCCAGCAGAAGCAACAATTGATAAACCTAAAAGAAACTGGATTAAAAAACACACGCGCTACCCTCAAGCCGTATAATTTCACCTCATGAGTAAAGGAACACTTTTAAAAACTTCGATTAATGGATCTTTCTTCGGCGATTGATCCCGCACGGACAAAATGGACGCCCCTGGATTTCCAGGGTCTATACCTGTTAGATTTTGAATGGATTCTAATGAAATGTGTTTACCGTTAACGGAAGCCGCTTTCAAGATGACATCTTGAGCTTCCTTCACGCGACCTTGCGAAAGAAGCCAACGTATCGATTCTGGGATAATCCAGAAGTAGAGGAATAGCAGAAGAGGCGGTGTGTATATTACCAGAAGCATCGGTCTGGAAAGATTAGCGTTAAAATCGTTGAGGAATTTTATTGCTTTTTGGGATTACCTCCAGTCTTTTAACCACCAAGCTACGCTCGCTACGAAGACTTCTCCAACAGCGTAGCAACAGCAGATAATTGTACCGCTTAGTACTCTTTTAGATGGACCGACTAATTCAACACCTACCAAAATGTTTGGAGCACTTAATTCGTGTTAAATGGTCTTCTATTGTTTAAATTTAAAAGTACCTAGAACAAAACCAGCAGCGTATGTTCCCGATCCAAAGGCAGCGTCCAGGAATTCCAAAGCCACGAACCAGATGTAATTTGTTGAAAAAGATCTGGCTATACCAGCTATGGAACAAAGGACCATACCCATTATCATTACGGAACGTCGCCCGTAACTGAAGGTTTAAAAAATGCAGTGTAAATATCTTATTCTGTTCCAACTTTTTAAGAAAGAAATGGATTTAATTTGCATCTAAAAGATTTGACCCAATGTAAATTTCCCTATGATGACGTAGGTAGTACTTAATGTTTCACATGCACGGTGCGCATGTGTTATAGTAATAGTAATCCAATGTTGCCATATCGAATCTAAATGCTGATTTTTAAAGAAACTCTTATAAAAAAATATTATCACAAGTTATTATATAAATTTTATGGTTGATAATTTTAATTTAATATTATTTATTGGTAAAAAAAATGCTAGTTATATAAATTACTGCATTTTGCAATTTTTTTTAATAATTACTTAAATGAATTTGGAATAGTTTTGAAATTTACTCACGCAATAAAAATTACTTACATTTTTAATTTCAACAAAATAAAACATTTTAAAGCGAAAATAAAACAACAAAATGCATCGTTATTTAAACTAACACTCATTATTTCATTGCGAGTTTTCCTTTCAATTGAAGCTCATGATTCGTTGGTATTATAAATGCATTTTGTATTTGGAATAATTCGAATGTGAATATGTAATAAATTGAATCACTCTATAGCAGGTACGACATAATTACCACAAGGATAAGGTGCTATTAAATCAGTTCTGAGACACACAGGTAACGCTTTTCGAACAATTCCTAATTGAATAATTGTTTAAATAACTTAACAAACAAACGTAATATAGTTTGCGAATATATAATTTCAAATAAAAATCATAAAAAGTTGATTGCTTTAGAAGGTAATACGTAAATTTGAAGCAACCCTAACTTATCTAATTGAAATTAGAAATTTTTAGGTAGAAATGAAAATATTGATGATTTTTTATTTGTTCAAAAATTCTTATATTTTATTCAGCAAATATGAAAAAATTTCAAAGCAGAAATGGAAAATTTTAAACATGAAAATTGGAAATTTTGAAGGAAAAGATTTTTTTTTCCAAGAAATTGTGATTAGCTTTTTAAGGCAAAGATGGAAATATTAATGATTTCTTAATGTTTAATATGGGAAAAATTGTTTTTTAATTTTCCCAGCAAATATGAGATTTTTTCAGTATTTAGTATAGATTCTGTACATAATAAGACCCTGTATAAATTGGTACAAACCGATCTGATAAAACGCCGGCGATAGGAAGTCCCACGAATTGACCTGCGTTATTTATTGTTCCAATCAATGTTAATTTCCACGTATTTTCCTCACATTTCATACCAAACTGAAATATTTACAAAAATCACATATTATTATTAACAATTTATACAGTATTGTGTATAAAATATACATTATACACAATATTGTGGTTAAATATTTATTTTTAAATAACATAAAATTACGTCTCATTGGAAAAAAACAAACAATTGTTTAAATCAACTTTTTTTTTATATAAATTTAAAAAAAATATATTTAATGAAGAAATTTGATCAACCAAAAATTAAAATTTTTTTTCAAAGCTACATAAAATTACATAAAATTTCTCATTAGAGAAAAACAAACAGTTGGTTAAGCGAAGATTTTTTTAGATATATTTAAAAAAAAAATTGGATGAAGAAATTTTATTAATATGAACAAACAAAAAATGTTGGTGAACGTTTCGAAAATAAATTTCGTTTACTGATATATTATAATTACTCAAATTGCATTTTTTATTGAAAAAAATATGTATGCACTATTAATTCAAATTATAGCAGAAAATTAATAAAAGCCACTTAAAAAAATCATTTTCTTTTATGTATTTATATTTTCATATTTATATATTTTTTGAAAAAATCAGTGATGGCTGATCTTGTCAAAATTCTAATTTTTCGAAATAACCATTTAAAAGATATATTTTTGTTATTTCTTTTAATTTATTTACAATCACCATGTATCAAAAAATCATATCAAAAATCGAATTTTAAAATTTATTATAATTTTTTTTAATTAAATTATAAAGAAATCAGAACGAAATTTCTTCAATCCATTTTTTGTCTTTTACATATTTTTTGAAAAAAATCTGTGATGGATGTTATAATTCAAAATCTTCTCAAATTTGTAATTTTTCCAAATAAACATTTAAAAAAATATTTTTGTTTTTTCTTCTATTTTTTTTTTATCAAAAATTCATTTTCAATCACCCATCACCATCTATCAAAAAAAGAATTTGAAAAATCGAATTTATAAATTTATTCATATTTTTCTTTTTCTTTCTCACCTCTTTTTACTTACTTACATCTTTAACAATCGTGACTTCTTCAGATTCATAAACAAATTGTTCGCATCTAACAATATTGCTGCGATCAAAATCTTCCACTTTACAAAAACCCGCTGAAGACTCATTGTGGAGGGGCTTGTATCGCTCACATTTCGCGGGTTTGTTCTTCTTGTACGGCACTGCATTTGGTAACCATTCAGGTTCGTAATCAGATGGAATTCCACTTTGGGAAACTTTGTCGCAATTTGGGATTACGCATCTATTTGCAAAAATAAAAATACAGTAGAGAAATTAGTGGCGAGGATTTTGTGATTTTTCCAAAATGATTAAATTTTGTTTGGGCTCAATAAAAAATTGAAAAAAATAAAGAAAAACTTACTTATTTTTATTTTTTGTTTTTTATTTTGAAAAATACATAAATTTAGTTAAAAGTGGTTTTAAAAAGTATTTAAAAACATTAAAATTACTATAATTACCGTGAAATAATTAAAAAAATGATAACTAAACATGGAAAAACAAATAATATATTTTTTATAAAAGAATTTACAATAATTTTTTTTTTTATCAACGAAGAATGTTCAAAAACTACGTAGTTAGTTTTAACTGTTATTTAGTAAGCTAAGTCCGTCCAAAAGAATTAAATCTTGTTAAAATAATATAATAAAATTAACATCTACGAATTAATAAATAATTTTTTTTGGCGAAATGATTTAAACAATAAATAAACTGCTATAAAAATATATGATCCGAAGATTAGTTGAAGAATTGTGAAAAAAAAAAGTTTTCAAAATTGAATAAAAAAAAAAAATTGTTGCAATAGGAAAAAGTGCAAAATGAGTTTATAGTTCTTGAAGAATTTGTAGACGTATAACGGTATTTTGATTTTATAAATGTTATTTTATTGTTTATAAATTTTTAGGCTCTTTAGATTAATTAATTTTTTTTTTACGATCATTTTAATGAATCAAATGCTAAAAAATCGATAATATTAGATTAAAATAAAATAATTTTAATGTTTAATGTATTTTTTTGGTAATAAGTGTAAATAAGTCAACAATATATTTTTTGTTTTAAAAAAAAAATTTAAATGATTTAGAAATATTGTTATTTAAGAAGAAAAAAATGTTGGAAGAAGAAATTTTTTATTTACAAACAAATTATTTTAAATCATATTTTTAACGATTATGATAATTTTGTCTAATAAATAAAACAATATTTTATCGAATTTAAAATGAAATTTAAAAAAAAATTAATTTAAAAAAGTGGTAAATTTGATTTGTTGCCTCATTGACTTATTATTTTAATTTTATATGGTCATTTTAGCTAACGAAATACTAAAATAAATCAACAAAAGTTTAAAATAAATTAAAAACTTGGTTTATAATTTTATTAAGTAAGAAAAAAATGTTTTCAAATTCATTAAAAATATTTAGATTATACTAAATACATCATTACAATAAACAAGTAAAAATAAATTTGCAATCGCTTTTTTAAACAGAAAATTTAAATTAAACGAGAATTTTTGTACCTGAACAGTGCCAAGGCTTTTGCATTTGTTAAAAGGTTATTATTGTTATGTAACTCTGTTTATTTGGATACACCTTTATTATATGACTCGAATATAATTTCATCGAAAGTATTCAACAACAACTATATTCCAGTTTTTCGATAACCAAAAAATCAAAAAAATTGCAATATTTGCCATTAACTTAACATTTGCATATTTTAAGTTTAAATTATCGATAATTATACGTATATTTATTTTAAATAAAATTTTATTTAATAACCGAATTATTAAGCAACGAAATGTAAAAAATGCAAACGTAAATTTTAAATACACTGGTTTATTTTTCATATTGTCGAATGTTATCAAAAGTTCAATTTCAAGGTACTATTAAAAATAAATTTCGGAATGAATTTTCATTTTTTTTTTGTTTAGTAGATTTTTTTTCCAAATAAAACTACTATTAAAAATAATTAAAATGTTTTGTTAAAAAAATCACATTTTATAATAATTCTTCAGAGCTCTTAATAAAAAACAATTTAAAAAATATTTAAATTAAATTTGAAAAATTAAACAATTAAATAAATTTCAGAATTTTCATGTTTTTATGTCAAAAAACTATTAAATTTTTTAATGAAACTACTAATAAAAATAATTACATTTTCTTTGAAAAATCACACTTGAAAATTCTTCAGCGCTGCTAATAAAAAAACACATAAATCGAAACATAATTTGGCTATATTTTTAGCCATAAAATTTTTTTCCGTTGATTTTAGTGCTAATGCATTTTTAATAATTCCGATTTGCTTGGAAGCTTTTAAAGTACTTTTTTAAGCGCAAATTGTTAAATAACAAATTACAAAGTGAGATTAAATTGTTCTGATTTAAAAATAATATTGATTACAAAACACAATTTCGTTTTTAAAGTTTTTAAATTTCCATAATAAATTTTTTTTGTTTAGAGTCTAACAAAAAAATATCTATGGTCTAGACTCTAGACCATAGATATTGTTTTTTAAATAAATTAAAAAAAATTACTTTATAATTTATTACGGATTCTAAAATTATAATAATTTTGAGGTTTATCTGATTTTTGACCATTTTTTTGAACATCTCCGAGATTTCGGAAAATATTTTAATCCGATAAAACTAATCCCCAAATTTTGTATATTAAAACTCAAGTAATCTAATACCAAAATTGATTTTAAAAAATACATTTTAAATTCATATTTAAAAAAAATTCTTATATTATTCAATTACTGTTGTAAAAAAAATCAATTGTGATAAAATATCAGAAATAACAAAAAAAAACAAAATCAAAAAACACCACAAATTTTTTTTATATATATTTTTTTGTGTCCAAGAAAATATATGTTCAAAAAAACTTCTTACAAAAATTAACTTTTTACTCCCCCGTGAGATAGAAAATTTGAAAAAATCGTATGGTTCCAGTTCGGTAATTCCCATTTAATTTGCAGAAAACAATTTTTTAAAGTCCACAAGACCATCCCAAACAAAACAACCGTTCCTCCAGTTCGTTACTGCCATCATATCCTTACCGATAATCAAGTTCTTTGGCACTAAACACGAAGGCAATATGCACAGCCGAATGGAAAACAACGGCAATGCACACCAGCGCGAAAATAAAACTCTGATATTTCCCAAAGTCGCCCAACTGCATCAAAATAGCGTCCAACGTGATGGTGTCCGAAGCAACGATCACCTTTGGCTTCGCAGTCATAGTAAGTAACACCAACAACTTAGCCGGCGGATGGAAAACTAAACTTAACTGCAAAAGGAAAAACGGAACTCTCCTCCGAATTAGCACAACTGCTTTAGTGTAACGAACACGAGCGGAACAAAAATCATCATCAAAACGAAAAGCGGCGGAAAACTGAACCAAGTGTATGCTTCACGTGCTAATCATCACTGAGCTCAACACGCGATAAGAAAATGTCTCCACTTTTCTGATTATTAAAAAAAAATCCGACTGCTAGTTCAAAACAAACTTGCTGGTTATCTCGTGATTTCCAGTTGTTTTTTCTTTTATGTATTGCACACAATAGATGATAAATAAACGTATTTTTAATACATTCCCTCAAAATAAACGTATACTTAAATTCAAAAAAATTAACACGTATACGTTCGAAAGCTTTAAAATTCCCTTCTACAATTCGATGCGAGTTTGTCCGATGTTTTAGCGTAATATGCTGTTAAAAAAGTTTTTTTCCCGCGGTCTGTAAGCGCTTTCTGCTCTTTTGCAACTGAGACTAAAAAATTATTGCGAATTCGTTGAGGTGCCATGCGAAACATTCATGTATTATACATTTTATATAGAGTATAGTCAGTCTTTGATTCGAATGTCCAACTATGTATTAAGTGGATTATTATAATCATGTTTTAAGACTATAAATCGTGCTGGTTCGATACAGGGTCACGTAAAATTTGGCTTCTTTTGGTGCACCTGTTAATAAAATATATATGTTTTTAATAATTCAATCATGAATTTACGATTTTCATACATTTTTGATGAAACATTTACAAAAAAAATGTATGGTAATTTGTGAGTCAGGAATTTTTTTTATAAACTCACTGTTGCGGTGTAAATTTGACACTCAGCTGTTCAAATTATTCCGAATTAAGTACTAAAGGATCAACAATTTTTTTTGATGATTTTTGAATTTTTCGCGGAGTATCAAAGTTGAACGAAATTTTCACAGGAATAGTAGCTTAATTTTGAATTTTTTTATAAGTAACCAACATAGCTAATACCTCCAAAATCTGTCATTATCTAACCTAAACCTCTCTTAGCGTGTATTAAAAATATTACATCCTTACGACTGCTCTGTAATAAAAAAATCAAAAATTTCAAAATATATCATGTTTTTTTTTATGAAAATTCACTCCCTTAATTATTTTCTTAGTTCAATTTAATTTTTTTAATATTTTAATTTGCAATAAACAATTGGAAAAATTATTTTTTAATTCAATCAACACTTTTATTTCGATTAATCGAAAGATTCAACGATTAATTTGAATCATTCCGCAATTATTGTGCAAAAAATAATAATTTCATTTTAATAGGAAACTTTTTTATTAATCTTTTTTAAGACCCATATAAATACCTAAATACCCATTAAAAATCCATTAAATTATTTTATAAGATTTAATCTAATAACCTCAAAACAAAAGCAACTTTTGTAGCTAAAGATGAAATAAAACAGAAAAAAAATGTTACTTATATTTTCTAAGGAAAACTACCGGGTGATCAATTTATTCCATTGATACACCTTTTTTTTTAAATAAAAGTTAAAATTAGCATTTTGATAAAACGATGTTTCGTTCAAGATAAAATTTGTAAATTAGGAATTGGACGAAATTAAATTCTACTAGGGTTAGGTTATCATCAAATTGACACTAATTGCAATAAATAAATGCAATTTACATATAAAATTATTATTTTTTTAGATCATGCAGTAAAAAATATATTTTTTCAAATTATATACAACAGTTACCAAAAAAAAAGCTAATATTTAGATTTTTTTTTTAAATAAACGATTTGTGTTACATAAAATAAATCTTTTAAATAAAATTAAGGTCATGAATTTAAAAAAATTGTACTAGATTTCATAATATGAAGACACAAGGCAATAATAATATAGTCCAGTTGAAAATTACTCCATAATATGCAATGTTATAAATAATTCAATTAACTGTTCATTCTAGCAATGCCAAATAGTTGATTCAAATTTACTACAAGAAGCATTTCGAAACACGTGGACGTAAATCTCCATAATGTCGCCAATTTGGGGCTTTTATCTTTTATAAATAATAACGAAGAGTGGCAACTCCATTAGAAATCATTTCCGTACATTATTTTAAAACGTAAATGAGATAATTAGCCATTTAAAGGATTTGCGAAATAAAAACGGACGTTACTGTTTTTGTACATCATTAAATTGACCTAAAAGTTGCAAATACAAAAATACATCTTCATCCGCATTGAGAATCATTCTAATAATTGATTATATCAAAGAAAATATGTGTGTTAATAATCGTGCGACAGTTTGCTGATAAATTATTCTCGTACTATGGGGTAAAAGATAACAATATATCGCTTAAAGTTCAAAGTGCCAACTGATTTAATTAAAGATATTTTATTGATTCGGTAAAAAAATCGAAAGGATTATATGCAATTATTAAAATTACATACGATAAATAATTAATCGATAATCAAATATTATATTTTTTATGCGCTTTATAATTTGAATTAAACATTTTAGCGCCATAATATTCGATATTCGAATAGCAATGGCCGCAATTAGTTAAACTGTCACTCATGTCATATGGCGGTTTAGTACGTCCATTATAATTAAGACAAAAATAATTCGATAATGTTTGAAATATTATTATCTAGCAAATTTCTTTGCATAATCACAGTAAATTGAATCCCATATTTGGGGCTGTTATAAAGAACAATATAACAGGTAAATTATTCGCGTAACAAATCAATTACATAACATTTGTATTTACGTCTTTCCGTACTCAAAAATGCACGAAATTTTATTAAATCTTTGCAGCAATAGCTCGTCGACAAACATTAATAAAATATTACATTATTTATGCGTTAAGCGCGCTTTATAATTTGAATTAAACATTTTAGCGCCACAATTCTATATTCGAATAGCAATGGCCGCCGTAAGTCAAACTGTCATTCATGTCATATGGCGGTTTAATGGGCAATTATAATTGCGTCAAAATATCGAAATAATATGTTAATGTTTGAAATATTATTATCTAATAAATAATAGACTATTTCTCTGCATAATCACAATGAGCGCCTTAAGTAAATTGAATCCCTTACTTGAGACTGTCATAAGGAACAATATAACAAGTAAATTAATCGCGTAACAAAAAAATTACATAATGTATATACGTTTTTCCTATGCTCGAAATTTTATTAAATCTTTGCAGCAATAGGTCGTCGACAAACGTTGATAAAATATTACATTTTTAATGCGTTAGGCGCGCTTTATAATTTGAATTAAACATTTTAGCGCCACAATTCGATATTCGAATAGCAATGGCCGCCGTAAGTCAAACTGTCATTCATGTCATATGGCGGTTTAATGGGCAATTATAATTGCGTCAAAATATCGAAATAATATGTTAATGTTTGAAATATTATTATCTAATAAATAATAGACTATTTCTCTGCATAATCACAATGAGCGCCTTAAGTAAATTGAATCCCTTACTTGGGACTGTCATAAGAACAATATAACAGGTAAATTATTCGCGTAACAAAAAAATGACATAATGTATATACGTTTTTCCTATGCTAGAAATTTTATTAAATCTTTGCAGCAATAGCTCGTCGACAAACGTTGATAAAATATTACATTTTTAATGCGTTAGGCGCGCTTTATAATTTGAATTAAACATTTTAGCGCCACAATTCGATATTCGAATAGCAATGGCCGCCGTAAGTCAAACTGTCATTCATGTCATATGGCGGTTTAGTACGCAATTATAATTGCGTCAAAATATCAAAATAATGTGTTAATGTTTGAAATATTATTATCTAATAAATAATAGACTATTTCTCTGCATAATCACAATGAGCGCCTTAAGTAAATTGAATCCCTTACTTGGGACTGTCATAAGGAAGAATATAACAGGTAAATTATTCGCGTAACAAAAAAATGACATAATGTATATACGTTTTTCCTATGCTAGAAATTTTATTAAATCTTTGCAGCAATAGCTCGTCGACAAACGTTGATAAAATATTACATTTTTAATGCGTTAGGCGCGCTTTATAATTTGAATTAAACATTTTAGCGCCACAATTCGATATTCGAATAGCAATGGCCGCCGTAAGTCAAACTGTCATTCATGTCACATGGCGGTTTAGTACGCAATTATAATTGCGTCAAAATATCGAAATAATATCTTAATGTTTGAAATATTATTATCTAATAAATAATAGACTATTTCTCTGCATAATCACAATGAGCGCTTTAAGTAAATTGAATCCCTTACTTGGGACTGTCATAAGGAACAATATAACAGGTAAATTATTCGCGTAACAAAAAAATTACATAATGTATTTACGTTTTTCCTATGCTCGAAAATTTATTAAATCTTTACAGCGATAGCTCGTAGACAAATGTCCGAGCATAGAACGTTCGACATTCAGCCCTCCCGTTGGCAATGGAATAAAACGAAGGACTTCATGAACTTCTACATACTTCTAGGGGCCATCCCTTTGGGTGTCATTACATTTTGCGCGAATGTTTTCATCGGGCCAGCTAGTCTCGCAGAAATTCCCGACGATTATGTACCCAAACATTGGGAATACTATCGAGTATATAACAGATCCGTATAGTGACTATTGAAGTTCCGAAAATTGACGTATTTTTAATTTTTAGAGCCCGATTACGCGATTTATCGCTCGTTATTGCTTGGATAACCCGCAACAAGATTACGAGAAATATTTGCACTATATTTTTGAAGAATCTGAGCGACAAAAGATGAGGTATTCTAGAAAAGATGTAATAGTTCTGTTAGTTTTATTCGGTTTTTTTAAAGGAATATTGAAAAAGATATGAAGCAGAGAATGTCCGAACGTATGGATTATCAAGCTTATTATTACAAGAAGACGTTGGCCAAATATCCTCGTATATCTAAAGAGGCTTATGATTATTTAAAATCTATTGAAGGAGACTAATTTTTAGTATCGCATATTGTAGTAGATTTTAGTGTATAATATAATATAGTGTACAATAATTGCAAATTAAATATTTAAAAAATCGAATGCGTTTTTCATTTTAGTTCCTGTCAAGTAATAATTTTTTAATATACAAATTTTAATTATTTTTCGCGTAATTTTTATTTTTTAATATTGCAGTTAAAAAGGTCATATCGTAAACAGATTTGATGTGACTTGGCTCTATCGAATATGAACTTTCTATATGTTTTGCTAGGTGGCGTATTTGTTGTCATGTTCTTTTACTGTCAAGTTCTGCAGTCATGAAAGCCAAAGGAGAGGTTTGTATAATTTTTTAATAAAATTAGCTATTTTTACAATTCAAAAATGCAGAAGTTACACATATTTATCTCGCCCGCACCAAAGATCACCCGTAAAACATGAAAACCATTAAAAAAACATCCAATTTACACATCAAACACGTGGAGTGTATTCACGCTATTTCTAGGTTATTATTGTTTCGGAAACGATATTTCGCGAAATTTACAGTTAAAGGAATACGAGGTGATTGGTCGCAAGATCCCTACCCCCAAGGAGAAGACCACGCCATTATACAAGATGCGCATTTTCGCCCCCGATCTGATCGTGGCCAAGTCCCGTTTCTGGTACTTCCTTCGGCAATTGCGCAAATTCAAGAAGGCCACCGGCGAGATTGTCTCGGTGAGACCGATCACCGAAAAGACCCCGTACAAAATCAAGAACTTCGGCATCTGGTTGCGGTACGATTCGCGATCGGGCACGCACAACATGTACCGCGAATATCGCGATTTGACTGTCTCTGCGGCCATCACGCAGTGTTACCGCGACATGGGGGCGCGGCACCGTGCCAGAGCGCACGCGATTCAGGTAATATACCGTCGCGGTGCTACGTTTTAGTTCAGTTAAATAGTCTTCAATCCTAAGGGTTGGAAACAACACGCCATCTGTCATCGGTCTATCCTGAGCTAATTCTTTCATCTCTATAGCAATTCATCCCATACACGTCCTCCACTATCGGACTCCAATCTAGGCTTAGCTACCTCTTGCTTTCCCATTACTTTACCTTCTATAGCTAGTTGCATAATAGAAGTATACGATTATCTAAGAATGTGACCTACTAGTCGTATCTCTCCTACGCTGTAATACTCTCCAAATATTTTCCTTCTCGCCTACTAACTCTAGTACGGCTTCATTTTTCTTCCCACCCAATTCTCACCATCCTCCTGTAGCACCACATTTCCAATGCTTCTATTCTACGTTTCTCTTTGGCTATAAACCACGCCCCACACCCGTACAATACTACACTCCACACATATGCCTTCAGTTATCTTTTTCTAATACCGAAGTCAATATTTGATCATAAAATCTGCTCCTTTCCTACGAATGCCTCCCTGTGCTATCCTGCGGATGTAGGATAGCACAGGGTATGCTATCCTACATTCTATATCTACCTTCCTTCGGTTATCCTTTGCGATTCTACTTCCTAAATAAGAAAAGTGTGACACTTCTATTCTACCGTCTCCTTTTCATATTCTCATTTTTGTCATACCTCATCACTTTGGTCTTGTTTATGTTTATTTTCATATTATAATCCATAGTTATTACTTCATACATACCATTTAGTACATGTTCTCTATTCTGCTCCCTTTCTTCCAACATAGCTATATTGTCGACGAACCTCAACATATATATTTCCTGTCCCTGAATTTTCACACCTACTCTTCTTTTACTTTGTTTATTGCATCTTATATATACAGATGATTAAATAACAACGGCGCAAGTGTACATGCTTGCCTGACTCCTTTTCCTTTTCTCGCTAGCTCTTCCCCCGCAATTCTAACTAAAGCCGTTTGATGTTTTAGAATGGTTCAATTTTCATTTGTTTTTCTTGCGCAGATTATCAAGGTGGAACAAGTTAAGGCGTCTGTCTGCAGGAGGCCACAAGTGAAACAGTTCCACGATTCTAAGATCCGGTTCCCACTGCCGAAACGCATTGGGCAACGTAAAGAAATGAACCGTTTTTCCGTTAGGAAACCAAAAACATATTTCTTATAAGATTATTGTTACGGTTAAGCTTAATTTTGAAATAAATATCAACCATGTATTTAATATAATCGCCGTGTTTTTTATTCGTTCCTCACTAAAAATCGAGTTGGTGTTAGTAGAGTTAAATGGCATGCAGGAAGTAATGACGAGTTTAAGATTTAATAAGGCGTGAAAAGGGAAGCGAACGATGATTTGCGATTAGACAACAGTTATTACGAAGGAAAATATGAAATTTAAATAGAAATATTGGATTGCTTCGGCAGATAGTGACAAATGAAGTCGTACTTAGTGTTAGTAGCGGGGAAATGAAGTATTTGAAAGGAATTGCAGCGTAGGAGAGTAGTATTATGCAATTAGCTGTAGAAGGTAGGTAGAGGAAAAGCAAGGGGTAGATAAAGTATATAAGTCAGATAATATAGTACGTTAAACATGCTGTCGAACTAATCTTGTCAAAATACAATTTTTTTAAATATTTAATAAACTATATTCTTTCAATATATAATGAAATTATGTAACTTAATTCTAAACAGTTATAGCTTTGTCAGTCATCGAGACATTTTTAATTAAATATAATAATTCGAAACAAAAAAAAACAATCCAAACGATATACACGTGACTTATCTAACTTAATATTAATTCATTAATTCGCGGATTAAAGAGTAAAAGTAGTTGATTTCAATTTGGTAACGCACGCCGCTTATAAAATTATAAATAATTTAACAAAAACGTAATTGTGGCAAATATAAAGTAAAGGTTCTTTTACAGCAGTTCGTAGAGCGTGTATTAATATATATTTTTTAAATTTATTGTAGATTTTGTGGAGTAAAAATTCTTTTACAATAAAATCATATTTTCATTTTGTAGACACGCACTGCTTTAAACGAACCTTAAACTCAGCACATACCGATACCTCTTTTTTTCCCTTAATTTTTGTTAATGGTTCAACATCGAATATCTATAATATTACGAGTATATATGTTTATTTACAGATCTTTCCTCAAACAGTAAAGATGCGTGAGATTTTTTATGGCAATTGATTTCATGTTTTGGCGAAGCTATAGTTCAACATATTGATGATTCTAAGTGGTGGCACATTTATAATATATTCATTTATTTAAACTAAGCAGTCGGTAAAAGTTTAACGTCCAGATTTAATCATTGTCCCTTACGGTTTTTTTTTTATTTGAACACTAACAGGGTAATACTTAATTTTCTATTATGGTCGGTGCAGTGATTTAATTTCGCGAGTTTCATATAAAAATTCAAGAGTGTATTAAATATAAAAGTATTTTTTACGATGTCGTAATATCGATTATTTAAACGAGTGTTTGAAATGTTAATGGATTCTAAAAATTCTACAAACGTTAATTTTTTTTAATTATTTAAAAAAGTGACGTTTTCAATCCTATTGTGATTATTTTTGAAAATAGGAGGCATCATGAAGTAATTACAAAAAGTACCATCATTTTCAATTCTCCAAATAACGAGTAAAAGAAATTTTATTTTAACATCATCCGAAAGTTCCGTTTTGCCAATTAAATAATTGTGTTGTAAATATTTATAATAAAGCCTAGTTTGGGAAATAATAATTTCCTAAAATGATTTTTAAGGACGTAGTGCTTAAGTGTACATCAATTTTACACACCAGTGGCTGAAAAATAACAATCGAAAAGTTGGCTTTTCAAAACATTGGTAGAAAAACAAAATCTTCGTGAAGAGTAACAAAAAAAAAATGCACAGTTAAACATGCATAAAATAGATCTTGATCAAAATTCTTGTATCACTGAAAGTGCCTTTAGTTTTTAATATCTTAGTTCATCAACATCAACGTGGTCTCTTGATAGTTCTAAAAATATCGGAACGGAAAAACGGCTTCAATGTGTTGCTTATTATTTAATTACAATTTTCGCCGTTTCCTCTTTGATTTGAAAGTTCTTATAATATGGCACAACAATTAGTTAAGTATCTAAATAGAGATATATAATATATAATTTGTACAATCTACCATTAAATATATAGATTTCTTAAACTTCTAATAAATCTCTTATTTCATAATTATTAATTACTATTAAATAGGGAGAATAGAAAATATTTGGCATAAAGTCGAATGTTATCTTCGCTTGGGGGGAGAAAAATCAAGTCTCTAAGTCGAATTAAAAATATTTGTATATAGTATTGTATAAATACGTAATAAGGACTTAATAGTTACGAAAAAGTTTAGTAGCAAAAACTCGATTTCCTCATTAAAAAAATGGCATTTTGATTCGGGTCAAATGATTGAATCGTTCTTTGAATGCTTGGAGGTACGATAATTTCGAGAGAAAATAAATAAATTAGAAGTTTTAATCAAATGCAATATTAGTAACGATGCAAGCAACAAATCGAAGACTAGGAAGATGAAATGTTTTTATAACGCGCTCATTTCGTTAATAAATACAACTGATTTGGTTCGAATTAAAGCGACAATATCGAAATTCACAACTAATCACTTAAAAATTACAAAAATGTATATAAAAGAATTCTATAATCGCAACAAAAATGGCTATGAAATATGACACAGCTGCCGAATAATTTGATGGCAATTAAAAATATTGATAATCCTCAAAAATACGTCGATAAAACAACAATAAAAATCACTTCAAACAAAATAATTCTGATGTTACTATAAAATCGCAAAACTTTACTTAAAAAAAAAATCCCTTCACTGGGTTATAAATATTTTGTCAAGAGTTCATTTACGCTTTATAGCGGCCATTGCGATTAATGGCAAATACAAGAACTAAAGCAAAAATTAAGCCGAGAAATTCGACTACAATTATACCTATTCCAATGGCAGATACAATGCCGGCATTGCTTTTTATAGCGTGCACCAACTTGTTTACGCAACCTTCCTCGAAAATCACCTGAAAATTGGCAACAATGTTTACGATTAACAACACTTTTAATTCGAGAATAATTTGGCGATTCAGAAAAAAATAATCTGCAATTGTATTTAATTCGTTCGTTCATATTTTGAATTGCGTGGTTTGAAAAAATGACGTGAGTAAATTAAAAAAAGAATAAATATGAGATCATTTTGGTATAAAAATAAAAATTGTGTCATTATGTAAAAAGATAATGACGAAATAACGAATACAGTGTAACACAATATATCAAAGAAACAAATTTGATTACAAAAATTGCGAAGGAAGATAAAAAATTAATCATCTATTGCAATATTAAATTTCTACGAGAAATACTGAGCGTGTTTTCAATATTAATTTATTAATAAAAACTTTTTATTACCTTATAATCAATTCTAGCGCCAATTTTAACCCGTGTCGCTTCCGCGCACAATTTGGCATCAACGCCCACACGGCAACAACTTTTCGGTATATTATAATGCAGTGGATCCGAAGAGATGCCAACCATCACACTGCGCATGCCTGTCCAATCAGACGGCTTCTCCGCACCGCAACATTCCAACTACAAAGCGAAGTTGGCGTTATTGCGACATGTATGTGACGTTAGGTTACGCGGCGCAACGTTGTAATGACATTGACGTATCTCAAGACAAATGACATTGACTCATGTCAAACTAATGTTATTAAGCAGATAGATATAGGGTGTTGCATATCATTGCAAAGGTAATAAAATGATCTATCTCATATTGTCAAAATTAATTAATATTTGTGTACTTACTCCTTGTTGTATAGTGTCAAATGAAGCCCTACGGCTCTCAATGCGTGCATAATCGTCCATAACCGTGGTTTTGACAGTACTTTTAACCAGTGGTTCTAAACTGTCAGCATTTACAATCATCCAAACGGCGGCCGCAATTTGGGCCACCAGGACAATGAGTAAAATGCTGAAGAACTGCGAAATAAATATTTTTTAAAGCTCGAATTTTGTGATGTTTTTGTTCAGAGTAGCTTACGGATATTAGCATGCATTGGGACTCTTTAAAGGCCCCACAGCAGCCTAGAAAAGCCACGATGACCAATAAAGCCCCAACGGCCAGGATAATGTATGTGGAGATGTAATAGTTGTTTGTGTCTTGAGCCATTGACACGTAGAATGTTGGATCGACCAACATCCATACTGCAAGAGCTACAGTCCCGAGACCAACGATCTAAAAGGCACGTTTCATTTTTTTTTTAAGAAGATTCTGTTGTAAAATAATAATAATAATAATAATAATAATAAATAAATAATTGTTACTTATACAAGATTATATTCGAGAAATACAGAAATGATGAAGATAAAAAAGGCTTAATGTAAAAATTGGCACAGGTGGACGATTTTTATGTTGAAAAGTGCGAGAAATTTCGTACTTTTTGCTACACCCTATATAAAGATGGCTTCCCACTAAGTACAAAATTCAGCACATTGCAAAATAAACATCCTACATCGAGAATTGTATCAATTATCAATTAAATTTGTAATATCGAAACGTTAATTGAATGAAACTGACACAAGCGTAGGTGCAGCTGGTATTTCTTCACAAAACCAATTGATAGGTCATCGATACGAACGCGCCAATACGGCCTATACGTACAATTCAAACGCAAATTGCATATGTTATATATATACACCCACATATATTTCGCATCAAATATATTTAAAAAAAAATTACTCAAGAAACAGCTAAATTTAACTCGAACAATCTTACCCAAAATAGGAAGTTGACGAGAACGACCAAGAACTTTATAACACTGTAACAGCCCCCTAGTCCCATCTTGCGTATAAAGATATAAGCAATAAATTCTATTTTCTACTAAAACGAGATCTAGCAGCACCAACTTGACAATAGGAAGAGATACTCTCTTCGACTAAGCGTTGGGTCGGTTATTGACAACCGCAGTTAGTTAGCCTAAACAGGAAATAAACCTCTTGTGCAGCTGAGGCAAGAGATGCGATGTTGAGGTGATAATCTACCGCGCAATCCAAAACAAATATGGATATTAATGACCCCCCCAGAAGAAGAGGGGACAACAGAAGAGATGGAATATTGCGATGCGCGCGCAACGGCTTAATGTCAATTGTGTGCGCGCAAGACGTCATCGAATTGTTGAGCTGAGCCGCGGCATCAGTTTTCGCCTGAAGCGTCTGTATAGATCGTATTATATCTGTTGAACTGCTGATGTGAGTGAATGTATGGAAAATTAGGGTGCATGAGATGACGTGTGGATTATATGGTAGAAGAAAGCCGCGGCCATGCGGTAGGGTGACAAAAGCGTTGCTGGTCAAGGCGAATCAGTGAATCTTAAGAGAAACCCACGAAATTTGCTGATATTTTTTTTTTTTACAATTTATAGACTCGTGAAAATGCCTATTAAGGCTGTTGAACATCTGCAAATTCATATAAAATTTATTTTACGATTTATTTTTGTAAAAAAAAAATGTTTGTACGCTCCCCCACTTTAGAAAAAAACTTTAATAAGTTCATCATTAATATTGAAAATATGTAAATATGGAATTTCGTATCTACAAAATGTTGCATCAAAAAATTTTTGGCAAACTATAACTTTATAAAATAAATTTTGTTAGTTTTTTAATGACATTTAAAGTTTTAAATCGATTTCAAAAAACGACGTATCGATTGAATAGCGTAAAAATGTACATTAAAGATTAAAATTTAAAGAAATAATGATAATATAGAATATCACCCAAATACCGTAACAAGCATTAAGTAGCTAGATGTACATTTCGAAGGCTATGCGCCCATCTTCAGTAGCACAAGATAAAACTAAATAAAATACCTCTGTCACGAATCGTGATTGATATTAATATAATATTAATAAAAATATTAATATTATATTAAATATATATAAAACTACTTAATGCTTGTTACGGTATTTGGGTGCTATTCTATATTATAATTTAACGTAGTGATAATGAAAATATAATTATAATAATGATAATAAATTTTTTCAAAAGAATTTTCGGAATTCTCTAGATGTTATTTATAGACGATGAAATCTTACAAAAAAAAAATTTCCATCATTCTTTAGTCCGCTTGTTGAGGATCACTGGTTTTTATTTACCCAATGCATTGATAACAAACAATGCATTGAAGAGATTTATTTTTAAATCATGCTAAAAAGATAGTGCATTGTATACGGCGGTATTAATTTTTTCTCTAAATAATATTAATTTACTAGAATGAAGCTCGAAACTAAATGCGCAAATAAACATTGCCACGATGCGGCGTTGTCAAAAATAAAGAGGTAGATTTAAGGATTAAATGTAAATGGCGAAAAAATGTATGAAATTGTAGTGCTGAATTTTTAGATTAATTACTTGATCAAATTGACGAAAGATAGCGCTACAGCAAATTAAGATAAATCAATAGTGTTTCATTTGAACTAATTTTTAAAAATAAATTTAAAGGATGTCGAAACGTTTACTAGCAGATAAAATGAACATTTGACATCATGGCGCTCGGCCTACTTCCCCGCACCCGCACACCGCACTCAAAACACCATTTCTAATAACATGAAGCTACAGTATCAATACACTTGAAAGCGAATTTAGTAGTACTACGTCTGTTTCCCATTCATTTTTATCAAAAACAAACCGAAACACTCAATTATCGGTGTTCGATTAAAGCTTAAAAATGGTGAATTTAACGGAGCTGACGGTGCATCAAGCTCAATCGAGCAATAGACCGAATTCTAAGCGAAATGCCAATAGAAGTTCAAATGGTGTTGTTGCTATTAGATCGAAACCGAGAAAATCCCGAATTGTTCTCAGTCGGGAGTTTAATTCGAAGGAACATGAGGCGATTGACGAATTTCAGGCAGCCCACCGATTTAAAAACGGACATTTGATTATGACGCTGGTTGCTTGGGCGAAGAAACCCAGCGTGGAACATGACCTGAGTGGGGTGAGCATTGCGTTGGCTCCATTTTAAATTTGACAATTAAAAATAATTTCCTAATTAAAAATTGAACAGTTTGCATTTTGGCATTTGAACTATTCTGACATTAATCCTAGATAATTTGACAAGTGACCAGTGTTTGTATATAATACGGTATTTGAACTATTCTGACATTAATCCTAGCCTTAAAAATGACAGTATAGCGTTGCCACCGATGATAAATATTCGCACATCTAAAGATTTTTCGAAAATATTTTAGGTTTTGCTCAAGTATTGTCGAAATTTCATCGATTTTTGAATGTTACAATTAAAAATAATTTCGTAATTAAAAAAATTGACCAGACTTTGTTTGTATTATGGCATTTGAACAATTCTGACATTAATCCTAGATAATTTGACAAGTGAACAGTGTTTGTATATAATACGGCATTTGAACTATTCTGACATTAATCCTAGCCTTAAAAATGACAGTACAGCGTTGCCACCGATGATAAATATTCGCACATCTAAAGATTTTTCGAAAATATTTTTAGGTTTTGCTCAAGTATCGTCGAAATATCACGGGCAATCGGAATCTCATCGAATCGGCATTAATTCTACAAGCGGCGGCGGATTTATACGCCAGAAAAGTGGATTTGTTATTCAAGAGTACGATGGAGTCGCAGTTACGAATAGTAAAATCGTTTAACATGTAAGTTTTCTTTCGTATTTTATGTACGCGTAAAGATAATTATGTTAAATATATGCTAAATTACGACAAAAACAAATAGCTTTCGAAATGTAATTTTAGATTTTTTTTGGATAGCTGAAAATGTGTTTTACTAACGGTTTTTACTAAATTAATGTTCACTTTTGTTGTTTATTACTTGATTTTTTCTACTGGCTATTATTCGCTTGCAGCAACTGAAAAAATAATTATTTAACTACAACAAATCTGTAAAAACATTGCCAATAAATTAAATTAATACACAAAAACTTTAATAGAAACCTTTTTTTCGAACCTTTGAACATTTTTGTAAATATTTTTTATTTAACTCTTGGACGAGTAATTTTATTGTCCATCGCAGTTTGTGTTACAAAAGGAGGATTAAATATTCGTCAGAGTTTAAATTTCAAAATACCAACTCGTATTTAAATTAATATTATTTTACGACCGCTCGTTTTAAGTTACGTGCGCTTAAAATGCAAAAACTGAAAGACATAACATATACTTCTTCGTGTAAACTGAAACTGAAAATAAACGTGAAATAACTGGCGGAGTGAATCAAATTTCTTAGATTTCCTTTAACAAGTCTAGTTCAAAATGAAAGCGATAAATTGGCTCAAGAAATGCTTTATATTGGCATATTCGATGTTTCAAAATAACGCGGACTTTTATTAAACATAAAATTTGGAATTTCTGCTGTTTAGTATATATTTTTTGATATATTGATGTTAAATTTTCTTTTTATATATTTTCTAGAAAGTGCAGTAAAAATGGGATTTTAATTCAAATTGATCTAAAATAATTTCCGCGGGTAAAAAATATTTTTTATGATCAATAATATTAACTTTTGAAAAAATTCTTAACTGCTCCACCTTATTTACAACAAATTTATTATTCTACACGTCGATAAGTTGTTTATATTTGCTTATCAACTAATAATTCGTAATCAAATAGGGCATATCTCATTTTCCATTGCCTAAATGTATTAAATGTCGTATAATAAAGCCAATTGTGTATTTTTTACAATCGTATTTAGTGATATATAAACTGAAAATAGTAACCGTCATTATGGAATGTAAAATGAAAATAATAATATAAAATAGCACGATTAAATTTTCCAGACTGTTTCTAATTTTAGTTTGAATCAAATTTGTTTTGTTTTTTAATTCATTAATTTTAGTTTTGGATTTTTTAGCAAATTCATTTTGTACATTGTGAATTTTTATATAAAACCTTTTTTTTTAACGTACATATAAAACAAGAAAAAATTATATATGCGTTTTATATTCGAAAGAAATGTTAGAAAAAAATAATTCTTAAAAAAACGCAGCTCCTAAATTTTATTAGTTAAAAATTAAAATCTCATTCATTATTATTAATCTGCCTTTAAAATATAATAACTAAAAAAGGAAATAATGCTTTGGTTTTTCCAAAAATTGCACACCTACATTTTTTTGCAGAATTTTTGTAAATAGACGTTTTCCTTTTCATTGTTTCGCTATATTTCTTAGAGTTTTCATGCTGAATTTCTGTTATATTTGCAAACATTAAAATTTTTTTAAACTAACCCATTAATATTTTTGTTTTCCATGTTTTTTTTGTGTAACCCAAAAACTTGCTTTATTTGCATTATTAGCTGCAGCTTTACTTGTATAACTACAAAAAAAAAATTCCAGTATTTTCAATTTCTTGTTAATTCTTCTAACTATAACTTTAATTTCATACATTTGTTCTTTGCTTTATATATAGTGATAACTTTCAATACAAAAAAAAACATCATTCTTTATTTTACTTTTTTCTTTATAAAAAAAACATGATTCGAATTTATATATTTAATTCTTTTTTAAACCGAAATCCAAAATAAGAAAATCAATTTCTTTTAATTGTAACGATTCGTGTCTCCCAGAAAGTTATCACTCTGTATAGCTAGTACTTAGTTGGTACCTTAAGCTATAATAAAAATATATTTTCAAAACAGCATCAATGCAGAAGAGCTGCACAAAATCGAAAAGAAAATGCGTAAACGCAAACTAACACATATCGACGATCAACAGCGTCGTATAAAACGCCGCAAAAGGCACAATAAATGGCTAAACCGTCCAATTTTCGGGGAAATTTTCAATACAATAACCCAAATCTGCAAAGAAAGTCCATCGAGCGGAGCCAAAGGACCGTTCGTCCACGAAATAGATCCGCAATCTCTGAAAGCTATGGAAATTGCGTTGACCGCCGCTGCAAAATTGGGCGACCCTGCGTTTGTAAAAGCGGACATGGAACAATTTAAAAAAGATTACGAAGCGCGATTCGTCCCATTAGAGCAGTATATTTATAGGCCATTTGTGGAGAAAAGTCAATTCGTTGCTTATGAAAGTCCAGATAAAGAACAGGTAACGCTTTTTTTTGGCGGATGATGATTTTGATGAAAATTTCAGTTTTAAACAAGATCAATGCTATGTTGTGATTTGCTGGTGATTTTTGAAGAAAGGGGGCAGAATTTAGAAAGCAAAACATAACCGCTACGAATTACAAAATAACATCTTCGGGTAAAAACTAACAAAAAATTACTTCTTAGATACGATGGGGTACTTTCAATATGGGAGGTAGAGCAACAGGAAATACGCGAAAATACACTTAAAATTTGTATCATTGAAAAATTCTGCATCACCATTTTCAATTTGGATCTTGCCATTAATATTCCAAAATGCGAATTTTCTCAATTATTCCTCGATTTTTTTTTTCTATACAAATGTATCCCATCATACGAAGCCATTGCTCTGGTTTATAGGTCGTCCAATGGGAGAGTCTACTAATGTCCGATCACGATGTTTACCATGAAAAGAAGTTCAAATGGTACGAAGTGTTTTACAATAAAAAAGATCCCGTAACAATGATGGATATAACGGTATGGGAGGACGCTCTGTATGATCATCGCAAAGCAAATCTCGATGCGGTCGATTTCTGCGATTTATTGGACAATTACGACAAGTTCAACGACATAGCCTGCGAGAAATTCCTCATGGGCCATTTGAAGGAGGAGTACGACGCTCAGATGGCCGCTGAGACGCTCAAAGAAAAGAATAAAAGGTTCGTAAACGAATCGCTTTTATCGATTTTGAATTGAGTTTAATGAAGCTGCTTCCAATTACTTCTGTATTTGTTTGCAGTGTCATTGAAACATCTTCTTCGTTGCTTCTCAGCCTATGTTTTCTTGGTGGTTGTTTTTGTATGTTACTACTGACTGACTTTCGTATTTGTAACTAATAATGTTTGGCTTTGCTTTTGTTGGCTTTGCATATTTTAATAAAAATCTAAATACCACGCGATTTTCTTTTAAATTTCCTTACAGGCTCTGTCCTTATCAATTGGACGTCCATGTGAATCGACTTTCCGATGATATCATGCAAAGATATTTGAACAACACGCAAATTGTTGAAAATTCGCAGCAAAATGCTTCATCGTCACAATTAAATCCTCCTCAAAATGAGGAAAGAGATGAAAATATTACCGTCTTAGTTGTTTCGGATGCTGAAAATCCCTCTGAGGATCCCGAAATATTGGTTTTACTGCAAACATCTGCAGAAACTAACGGAAATCTTTCCGATTTATCAGAAACAAATAATACGTCACATTCTACAGAAAATTCTGGTCTCGATAATGATTCGGGTTTTGCAAGTGGAAGTGAACCGAATCGTGGAGATCTGCTGGCAGATGCGAGTGAAAATGATAACATGATCGAAGAAGTCGGATCTTCCGATTTAACAGCAAAAGAAACTGTTGAATGTGGAAAAGAGACAAGCAAATCTACAATTAAACTCAGAGCGGTAAGAAATAATATGCTTTCTATGGGGAAAAAAAGCCTTTTTGTATCAAATTTCTTGTACCCACTCCTTTTTTTTATTCCCAGCGTAAACTTGTGAAAGCGGACACAGACGACGAAGGCGACGAAATCGAAAAATCACCGAAAAAGAAAAAACGCTTCAAGCGCGATATAACTACCACCACGTGCAATTTGCTCGATTACGAGCGATTTTTCTGTGAAAACTACAATGCCGACGAGCGTGAAGGTGTTGTGCTACCTCTACCACCTCCAGCCGTACCGGAAGAACCTGAACATGTCGACGATTTACCAGATCAAGACCTACACACGGAAGATACTACAGTAGAACCGCTTGAGGAAGAATACCAACCGCAAACACCGCGAATTCCCAGACTTCCTACGGGGGAAATAATCACGAAAGAAATACGTCGCTTTATGGCAATACAGGCTGAGATTGCGGAGAACCGCGAAGAGCAACGATGGTATTACGACTGGGAATCCATGATTAAAGACCGACTGAAAGAGCAGCTGTGCTCAAAGTTCGACATCCACGAATACGGCGCGAAAATTGTGAATTTATTCCCCGAAAATGAACCGGGGAAAAGTTTGTCGTTCAAAGACATGGTGAAGGATCAGCCGAAGAGAGAGGTCGTGCGGAATTTTATAGCGGCCCTGCATTTGGCCACGTCGATGAATTTGCAAGTGTCCGGAACGAGTGCGGGCGTTTTGTGCAACGAAACGTTGCAGTTCAAGTTGTTGAGCAGGGAATTGCATCATGAAACTCTTCTGGGATACGAAGCGCCATCTGAGTTGAAACTTGGCGAAAAGAATCGGAAAAATACGAGCAAGCGGCGACTAAATGAAACGCAGACTTCTATTATTCAAGACGTTTCGGAACGGAATTTAGAAAAGAAGCAAAAAACGTCTTCTACTGGTAGAAATACGAAATCCAGCAAAAATCGAAGCTATCAAAAAATCAAGAAGCCGATTATTTTGAACAATTTCATATCTTCAGCGCATTTAAGCGACTGCCTTGCGGAAGTACAAGACAGACTGTCCACTGGAAGAAATAATGAATCAAGAAGTAGCGCGCAACAATCGAATAATCAAATGTCAAATAACAACCCCAAAGTTGTTCTCGAACGCATTTCATTCGAACAAATTCCAACTAATAACGAACATCAGCTGCAAAGTATCACTCAAATATCACCGCCATCAAAATCCGTTCATTTCTCGAAATCATCGTCCGAAGTTCGGTGCACGACGACAATCGTCAAAACACCCGAAAATCTAAGCTTCTGCACACCCGCGGCGACAAGCACGCCCTTGCCCAGAAGTAGCTACCGCAAATCTTGCGACAGTGGCTTCTGCACAGACGGCAGTGGCACGCCCGGGATGAGCCCGCCTAACTGTGCCAAAGTGCGCCGATTAACCATCGAAGACTCGCTGCTGCTCTTCGATGGTTTTGATATTACCGCTGGACCGTCCACGGATTATACGCTGAATTATCCAGCGGCACTTGATGATGTAAATACGTCTTTATGTCGGCAGAGGGGTGGTGGGGATAGAGAGCGGGTGATTTGCAGTAGGAAGAGACAGCTGGATTTTGGGACGGGTGGTAAGGTAATTGGTGAGTGTTTTTAGTATGTTTTGAATGGATGATTGCTGAATTAAAAATTGTTTGTATTTTTTTTTAATTCATCCTAGTGATGAAAAATTTATATATGAAAAGTTAACTTTTATATAAAAAAAATAATAGAGGCATATATTCTTTCAGATAAAGTATTAAAAAATATATCAGTTTAATAGTTTAAACTGGAAAAGCACAAAAAAATGCGTTTTTTTTTCTTTTTCAAGATTATTTTAGCAAAAAATTTGTTGATAAAATCAGTTTTTTTTAAACTACTAAATAATTAAATATTTTATATAAAAGTACTCTTTTATTTGTTTTTTGAGTGGGTATGAATTGATTTTACCCAAATCTACCAAATTTTGTGATGAAATTAATTATTATTTTGCACACGATTTTTTTTTCTGGTTTAAATAATGGTAACTTGGAACTGGAGGGTGTAGATTTATGTAAAAAGACAAGTTTTATATACTTAAGCAACTTATTTCGAATCAAAGGAAATAAATCATAGTAAAAAAAACTATTTAGAACACTATTTTTATCACATTGTTGTTTGTATTAATTAGAGTGCAAAGCAAAGCAAAGCAAAGTACTACAAGGTGTTTTAGAAATAATACGCAACAACTGCCTGCCTTACAAATTTGATGCTGATGCGAAATTTCATTAAAAAAAATTCATTAAAACAAAATAAATATATTTTTCATGGAAGCATTTTATTTTTCTAAAACACCGAGTATATATCTCGATCTCTGCTACCATAAATTAATAATAATAATAATAATAAGAATATGTTAGTTAATAAAATATTTTCGTATAAATGTATTTTTTAAACGTTTCATTCCAAACTTAATGTAAATATTCTTCGAAGCTGTTTTTTTAAATATTTTTTCTACCAGTGACTAATTTTCTTATTAGTTAGTTTTTTTATTTAAGAAAAAATGCACATTGCATCTGTTTTAGCGGTTCTTCAAAAGTATTAAATTTTAATATATACTATTTATAGTAAATCATCTAAATGACAAATCAGGCATTATTAATAATGGATTATTATTAAGACAAATAACATTATTAATAATGGACCGATTAAAGAATCTTTCGGAAAATCGCTTTAATATTTTCACACGATATTTATTATTTAATAAATAAACGTAACTTGCAATATTTTCGCACGATTAAGAACAACTTATTATTGTATTCCTGTCTATTTAAAAAAAAAAAAATTGTAATAGTTTGCGAGCTACTGATTTTCTGAATACTTTCTACGTGTTGTGAATTCTTAACTATATATTAGTTACCGTTTATTTACTTTTTTTTTTTAGTTAACAGGGTAGTTTTAATTAATAGAAAGAAAAAATATATATAAATCCGTCGCATCGATTGGATTTTGCGCAAATTTTATATTAAAATAGTTTATTTCAAGTTATATAATATAAATTTTATATTGTAAAATTTATTTCGAAATTAAATATAAAATTATATTACACAAATTGTTTTGTACCTGTTTATATTTATTTAGGGTATTTTAGTATTTTAAATAAAATATATTTGTAAGGCAATGGAATTTTATAATTAATTAAAATAAATGCAATAAAGACGGTATATGATTAATTTTTTCCCAAGAGTTAGAATTACGAGGAAATTTATTATTTAATTAACAAAATGAATTACCTTTTATTCGCCCAATAAAAAAATAATAATCCAGGCAGTAGATCGAGTGCAGGGCCGTATTTTGAGGCAGAGGGTCATACCATGGGACCCTATTTATTTATAATAATTTGCAATAAAAAAATGTTTCTCCTGTAAAATAAATCTTAAAATTATGAACAAAATAATTTTTTTTTTCTAAGGAATTACAACATACGTAAATTTGCCATTTTAGTTACTTACATCCATTTTTTAAATCTCCCCAAATTTAGCCATCTTTAAATTCATCTTAAGATATTGTTTGTTGGACTTTATTCTTCCACTCCGCCGGAAGAAGATCGTTGAGGCGTTTGTCCAAGAACTGGACCTTCGAGCTCAAAGTATTGATTGTGGAATCCATGTGGGATTGTTGAATCCATTGCAGTTCTGGTACTAATTGCTCAGCATGATTAATCCTCGATTCCATGGATTGTAATTTCTGTCTTAAAGCGTCTAAATAAGCGTCTTGCAAAAGATTGGCGTTCGAACTCACTACAAAAGAAAATCCTCAATCAGTAAATGATTATTATTTTTTGATTTAACACATACCTGGACTGTTAATGTTTACTACATCCACATAAAATGGTCCACCAAAATCTCTGATAATATATATTTTTTAAATTAAATAATCTAACAAACAATAAGTGAATAAATACTTTTCTGCAAATTTCAAAATGGTCATCATAGGAACAAGAACCGAATCCATATTCCTAATCTTAACAACTTTGTAGTTTTGATCATGTTCCGACAATTCCAAGAAATTGTAAATTTCCTTCTTCAAAATACCATATGCCGTATTAGGACTTATGTTCAGTACCTTCGGAATTATTTCAGGCTTCGCTGAAAGGAATAACCATATCTTCAGCTAATTATCAAATTAATTACAATGTGCTATCGATTTTAATTACCTTGATAATCGAATCGACGTATCTTCAACTTGATCGACAACATTTCCGTCATTATGAACAAAAATTTTGATCGAGAACTGAGTTTAAAAAGATTTTTCGCAAATGTTGGATGCGAGTTATTGAACTTGATTCGATCAGCTGATTCGCAGGAATATTCCTCGCTGGCAAATTGTTTGCAGGAAAATTCCTGGTAGAGCAGCAGGAATGTTCCTGCTACTGAGTTTAGTTGTATTATTTATAATAAGATGGCAGCGTCGGGATTAAATAATAAATAAATTCTGAGATGAATTTAAAGATGATTGTAAATAAATTGCAATGGATCGAATTTTTTTTTTCGTTCCTCATCAATAAAAGTTCAAACAAATTTTCTTATGTTTAATCCAACCTTTTCATTTGCAACTTCTGTTGCAACAAAATATGTGCGCTATATCTACCAACACACGAAATATTTTGTTAAATTCAAATTAAAACAATATTGAAATCCCAACAAAAGTTATCATCCCGGTCTTCTAAAAGACGCAAATAACTACAAAATAAATTTTCTGCCACAGTTGGGATTCGAACGTACCATCTATAAATTGATTTAACCTACATATCAAGTTTTATCAATTCTTCCCAAAAAAAATTCGAAGCATTAAATCTTTTTGGAAGCATTCCCACGTTTGGTTGCAAATGTGATTTTTCCTTCCCATGTCCAGAGACTGTGATCCCAAAACCTACAGTGGATAAAATCAATGTGGGACATGCGCAGAGCGCACCATAAGAAACTTTTAATGTTGTGTATATTCCCTATATACGATACGGGACACACGGGACACGATGGGAACAACATACTGGAACAACAAATAATTATATTTATGAGCATTTCGTCTGGAAAAGGATATTTAGAAATCTCCAATAAAAAAAACTCCTCTTTAGTTCTGATAAGTAAGTAGAATTAAAAGACTTGTCGAAGCTTTAATTTTGTATAAGTTGGGATTTTATTTAACATGCAAAAAATTGAAAAGATCTTCAATTTTAATGACAATATATTTGGAGGAATTTGATAAATCTAAATGTATTGTTAAATTTGCTTCTAGAATTAAAAATTACGTGAAGATTAAATATTGTAGCTTCTAAAGTTTAAACCGAGACTCCCCAATGGGGTGGAAATATATAAACCCTCTCGGGGAGGACGATGGAATTTTTTAACGAACTGAAGAATCAATCAAATTGCATATAATAAACTTATTTCTTAAAATATCTGTCCACCATAAAATTCAAAGAAACAAAATGATTAATTGTTTCAAATGAAGCATTCAAATTTTTTCAAAAAAAAAACATCCAAACTTCCCTTCAACGTGAGGCTAAAAAACCAATTTCGATCGTATTTAAAATAAAAAGCCATTTTGCAAATTTCCCCTTTCTTCTTGCAAAATACAACAGACACGCACGCTTCTACCGAACATCACCCACTTAAGCATCCCACCAAAATACATCCCATAACCTCAGCGCCAGAAGCATTTTTCTGTTGGACGCCGTCTCGTTATCCACACGGCAACTTTGTATTGTTCTTGTGCCAGATGTTTGAATTTCCTTCACCCGTACAAATGGCAGGTATGCGAATCTGAAGATTCAGATGGCATCGATGAGGAGCCAGATGCTTGTATTCCTCAACAACGGGATATGGGACACACACATTCCACCTTGCTTGTATATTGTGCGAGTTTACGAGAAAGTAGAAGCTGCAGGAAGGGAATGAGTGATAGTTTCAAGTGGGTTTTTTAATTTTTTTCGCGGAAGGTTTTTTTTAGTTTGTTGTTTTGGTATTATTGGAATATTTGGACACATTTTTCAATGGATTTTCTTCAGATGCCAAATTTTTTATTAAAAATTTCAGTCCATTTTCTCATGTTTTTATTTACAAGTAATGAAATGTTTTTTTTTGGGACATATTTAGCTTTATTTTAGAATCAACAATTTGGTTGATATCATTCATAAAAAACCTCAAAATCTAAACTCTACAAATCAATAAAAAATGCGGAAGTATTAAAGGTTTGTTAGTTTGTTCTTTTGGCATTATTGGAATATTTGGACACATTTTTTAATGGTCTTTCTTCAGACGCCAAATTTTCCATAAAAAATTCCAGTCCATTGCTGGTGTATCTGAGCCTATCTTTTCCCAATCCCAGCGTTTATCCTTGTAGGACACATATATCCCAACACCACCACTGGTAGAGGGGGGGGAGGGGACATGATCACTGGCACTCCTGCGACGGTGCCGCCACCTACAGCAGCCAGGCGAATACCCCGTCCTACAAAATTATAATGCGAGCGTGACTCTCCGCAAGCACAAGCAAGGGTGGCTTGCTGGAATCGGCAACCCTGGCGAGGGAGAGCTACACCAGAGGCAGCAACACCAGGACCCCGGATGATCAGTTGCTGCGCTGCTGGTGGTGGTGGCTGCTTAAGTCCACGCCTTATGCGAACCGGTTCGACACAATAAATGACATAAACATTGCCTCGTCGATCGAAACAATCACCCTTCCCATAAATCGGCCACTTTGTGTTCGGCTAATATGAGTGGCCTTCGATCGGCAGCGAATGTCTTTTATCGGGCACGGGGTTGTTGGTAACAGGAATAATGTAACCTTAAAACACGAATCACATGGGGTTGGTAAGCTGGTCCCCAGATCGTCTGTGACCGAACGTTGACGCGATGTGATTTCGACCTGTTCGGAGAGTTGTGTCTGCGAATATGATCAATGAAAGTGCAATCATTTGCTTCTTGTGATTGTGGAGGACGTGTAAACTAAACATGCCTTAGTACGGGATTTCGACCACTGGGGATTTTTTTTTTGTTGTGTGGCGAAGAGATTGCTGGACTAGGTACGTCAAAACCAACAAAAAAAACACCCACCCATGTAATTACATTTTATCTTTACTCCAAAAATTATTAACAATGTTATTTTACTTTACCCACCTTCGTCGCCTAATTCCTCATCCTAGAATCATTTCGCTTGCCACCAATTCTTCTTCTTCCTTTTCCTGTGTGGTTTTTTCGTCCAATGTATTATTAAATGTATTACATTTTTTCTTCGTCCAATGTATTAAATAAAATATGCAGCAAAGATGCTTCTACAATTGTTCATCCTAGAATCATTTCGCTTGCCTCGTATTATTCTACCAATTCCTCTTCTACTTCCCTTTTCCGTGTGGTTTTTGTAGTACTTCGTGCAATGTATTAAATAAAATATGCAGCAAAGATGCTTCTAGAATTCCTCATCCCAGAATCATTTCACTTGCCTCGTATTGTTCTATCAATTCTTCTTCTTCTTCCTCTTCCCGTGTGGTTTTTTGTAGTACTTCGTCCAAAGTATTAAATAAAATATCCAGCAAAGGTGCTTCTAGAATTCTTCATCCTAAAATCAATTCGCTTGCCTCGTATTGTTTTACCTATTCTTCTTCTTCTTCTTCCTTTTCCCTTGTGGTTTTTGTAGTACTTCGTCCAATGTATTAAATAAAATATGCAGCAAAGATGCTTCTAGAATTCTTCATCCTAGAATCATTTCGCTTGCCTCGTATTGTTTTATTAATTCTTCTTCTTCCTTGTTCCTTGTGGTTTTTGTAGTACTTCGTGCAATGTATTAAATAAAATATACAGCAAAGATCCTTCTAGAATTCCTCATCCCAGAATCATTTCACTTGCCTCGTATTGTTCTATCAATTCTTCTTCTTCTTCCTCTTCCCGTGTGGTTTTTTGTAGTACTTCGTCCAAAGTATTAAATAAAATATCCAGCAAAGGTGCTTCTAGAATTCTTCATCCTAAAATCAATTCGCTTGCCTCGTATTGTTTTACCTATTCTTCTTCTTCTTCCTTTTCCCTTGTGGTTTTTGTAGTACTTCGTCCAATGTATTAAATAAAATATGCAGCAAAGATGCTTCTAGAATTCTTCATCCTAGAATCATTTCGCTTGCCTCGTATTATTCTATCAATTCTTCTTCTTCTTCCTTTTCCCTTGTGGTTTTTGTAGTACTTCGTCCAAAGTATTAAATAAAATATACAGCAAAGATCCTTCTAGAATTCCTCATCCCAGAATCATTTCACTTGCCTCGTATTGTTCTATCAATTCTTCTTCTTCTTCCTCTTCCCGTGTGGTTTTTTGTAGTACTTCGTCCAAAGTATTAAATAAAATATCCAGCAAAGGTGCTTCTAAAATTCTTCATCCTAAAATCAATTCGCTTGCCTCGTATTGTTTTACCTATTCTTCTTCTTCTTCCTTTTCCCTTGTGGTTTTTGTAGTACTTCGTCCAATGTATTAAATAAAATATGCAGCAAAGATGCTTCTAGAATTCTTCATCCTAGAATCATTTCGCTTGCCTCGTATTGTTTTATTAATTCTTCTTCTTCCTTTTTCCTTGTGGTTTTTGTAGTACTTCGGGCAATGTATTAAATAAAATATACAGCAAAGATCCTTCTAGAATTCCTCATCCCAGAATCATTTCACTTGCCTCGTATTGTTCTATCAATTCTTCTTCTTCTTCCTCTTCCCGTGTGGTTTTTTGTAGTACTTCGTCCAAAGTATTAAATAAAATATCCAGCAAAGGTGCTTCTAAAATTCTTCATCCTAAAATCAATTCGCTTGCCTCGTATTGTTTTACCTATTCTTCTTCTTCTTCCTTTTCCCTTGTGGTTTTTGTAGTACTTCGTCCAATGTATTAAATAAAATATGCAGCAAAGATGCTTCTAGAATTCTTCATTCTAGAATCATTTCGCTTGCCTCGTATTGTTTTATTAATTCTTCTTCTTCCTTTTCCCTTGTGGTTTTTTGTATTACTTCGTCCAATGTATTAAATAAAATATACAGCAAAGATCCTTCTAGAATTCCTCATCCCAGAATCATTTCACTTGCCTCGTATTATTCTATCAATTCTTCTTCTTCTTCCTTTTCCCTTGTGGTTTTTGTAGTACTTCGTCCAAAGTATTAAATAAAATATCCAGCAAAGGTGCTTCTAGAATTCTTCATCCTAAAATCAATTCGCTTGCCTCGTATTGTTTTACCTATTCTTCTTCTTCTTCCTTTTCCCTTGTGGTTTTTTGTAGTACTTCGTCCAATGTATTAAATAAAATATGCAGCAAAGATGCTTCTAGAATTCTTCATCCTAGAATCATTTCGCTTGCCTCGTATTGTTTTATTAATTTTTCTTCTTCCTTTTCCCTTGTGGTTTTTTGTATTACTTCGTCCAATGTATTAAATAAAATATGCAGCAAAGATGCTTCTAGAATTCCTCATCCTAGAATCATTTCGCTTGCCTCCTATTGTTCTACCAATTCTTCTTCTTCTTCCTCTTCCCGTGTGGTTTTTTGTAGTACTTCGTCCAATATATAAAATATAATAAGCAGCAAAGATGCTTCTAGTCAAAACATCCCCAAACCACAGGGGGTTTGACAAATAGTGACCAATGAATGATTTGAACGATGCATCAATGAATTGGGGATGCGTTCAGTAGAATTTAAGGGATGTTTATGTATTCTTAGCTTTTGAAGGTAGTGGATTTTTATATAAGAGAAAAATTGGCGGCTAAACAAAATTAAATACGACTTTTATGATAAATCTATATATAGGGGACAAAAAAATCTTCAATATTTTTTGTGGATTTTCGTTTGAGTAAGTTGAAGAATACCATTGAATAGGACCGTGCAAAAACAAGCTAAGAAATTACACAAAAAATGTATTTTTTTTACGAATAAACAACCAAAACTGATTTATTTTTAATATTGTCCAATCGAATTATTTAGCTGTTTAAATTGCGACATAATATCGAGGTACCGTGCGAAGGAACACGTGTCTTCCTATCCGACAATTACATTTTCCATGCTCCCCATAGAAGTCAATTAACATATTAACATGTGCCACTCTTGTCTGTACTATTCGGTCATGCTACCACCGAGGATAATAATTATCTTAAGGCCGAACATGAGCCATTCTCCATCTAGAGCTAGAATGCAGACAATATAGGACGAGAACTCGCACAAACTTACCACCAATGTACTGTATTGAATTATTCATATTGATATATTGGTGCAGATGAAGATCCATCCCCCTGGTATCGTGGTATGGCACAGAACACGGTACCTCGATATAATATCACCGATAAATCAACTACACACGCTTATGCTTTTAACAGGACCGAATTTAATCGATAAATGCCCCCCCCCCTGGAGATTATTTTAATTCACGCCCATAAAAGCAAAAGGAAGAAAAATAATGGGCCCAAACAAAAATGTTATTTATTTAATTAACTAATTACGAGTTAATTAATTATTGCGTTATCTGTGCTAAATCTCTTTCTGAACATTGTTATTGATTCGATTTTTTTAATAAATTTTAAATATCGATTTTTCGACCGATATGATTGAATTTTTTCAATTGTACAAGGGAAATGTCACTTCGTACGCCTCTGGATTTGTATACAAAGGGGTGGATCATGACACATATTTCTATTAAACGAAGATACATGTAACTAGATTTTTCTACTCGAAGATGTATTTTCAAGACAGAAATCAAGGCTAACGTCATGTTTTTTTCTTTATTTTGTCGTTTTTGACACAATAAAAGATAATTTTTCGCTTATATATTCAGGGATTATATTACAGAAGGTACATGAGTAAATAATTTATTATTATAGAATAAATAATCGATGATGATCATCGATTAAAAAAAATAAATGTTTGCTTTTTCGCAACAATTTGCTAAAGTAGCTTAATCAATTTTTGGCAAATTAAATTTTGGCGGTTAATGTATATATCAAATTTTTATTACATGCCTCAAATCATTTGCCAAAAAGAATAATCCTCTATCTGTTAAATAATCAAAAAATCTCTTTTCGAAATAAGTGAAAATTAAATAATTATTAAACAAAATCCACGCAGCAAATTTTTTTTTTCCACAGCAAAAAATATTCAAAATGTGCTTCTCGTTGAGAATTTTCCTTCTTCATATAATATCTTTATATTATATCTTTATTTTCCTTCTTTTATACGATTTAATTTCCGCTTTCTTCCTGCGATATTTTCCATTTACATTTAATAGCCTTTGAAATGAACATCCAATTCGGCGTATTACATTAAAAGGATTATGTTGAAATTGCATTTAATAAAATCAACACTAGCCATTTCAATAAGGAAAATGCAACAAAATTTTATTTCAAATCCCACAAAAGCAGAAAATCGTATAAATTCTATTTGCGCCGTAAAATACGGTTCGTAAAGCGAGAAAAATAATAATTATTACTTGTCAATGGTAAACCACCCTGTATACGTCAACTGGTTGTATGCAATGCTCTACAGGGTACGAAAAAATCAATTTTTTATATATTAAAAATTGAGTTTAAATAGGCTTTTTTAAAACAAAAACTGAAGTCCTAGTTTTTTTTTTTAACTGCTTCAAACTTACCAATGTATTTTTTGTTTGTTTTATCAGATTTATGTATGTTTTTAGTAATTTTATGGTAATTTTTAAAGTATTTATAAAATTTCTTATTTTATTTACTAGTTTGAAATTAAAACAACTTGTTTTATTTGCTGTAAAAATATATTTAATTTATTTTTCTTAAAAAATCCTATTTGATAAGCATTCTTCGTCAAAATTAAAAATTAGTATATTTTTATTTTTTCAAAAATCCTCGTTGATAAATATTCTTCAACAAAATTTTAAATTCGCATATTATTATTTTTGCATGTTATTTGTACAGTTTTTTTTTTTAATTTAATTTTGCTATTGGAAATTCTATAAAAAAAACTTTCCCATACAAAATCATCCATTAGCTATTTGGAAAAAAATACATTTTTCTTCAGAAAATCTCGTTCAAATATATTTTTAATTTTTTCAAAAATCCTCTTTATTAAGCATTCTTCAGCAAAATAAAATAAATAAAAAATATTAAACTAAACATTTTTCAAATAAAAAAAAAATTAATGCGAAAGTTAACTAGAAATAAGAACAAAAAGTGCATAACGCAAAATAAAACAAAACCGCCCATAAAAAATTTTCGAAGCTTGAAATATATAATATTCTTACATGTTTGCATTATCAAACTTTTTTGATTTAAAATTTTTTTCACAGACACTTTGAAACTCTTCTATTTAACGTTATATTGTCGATTTTACGGTTCCAATCGGGGTAAATATGCATGTAACACCCCTCAGGGTACAGAGCAAGAAGAAGCGTTATGGACATCCCAAAATTACGGGGGAGGATGCACCATTGCTCCCAGAGTAGAAACCGAAGTGCACCCTCACGCCCTGTCGCCCGCTGTGTCATATATATACGTTCATTCTGTATTCGCAGACTCTATATGATTTGCCGCAACAGTCTGCTGACCAAAAGGTCATTAACATTCCCCAATTCCCCTAAAATAGTGTACGTGGAAGATATACCGTGTGAGCGTTTATACTGGATGTTGAATATTAATTCTGTTCATGGTTAATTCTATGACCGAAAGCGACCAATGATACTCTGAATTGCTCGATTTTTTTTTTTTTATATTGGCTCAAAATTCATATTCGACAAGCTGAATTTTTGCAAAGTGCAAAACAATTTTTTTTTTTAATATACTCTGGGCAAAATTTATATTCGACTATTTAGCCGAGTAATATATTTGCAAATTCTATTATCAACAAAAAAATTATCTAACTTTTGCTCAAAATGCATATTCAACAATTTGGTCGTGTTATATTTTCACAAATTTTATATCGCAAATTTTGTTCAAAATTTATTTTCGACAATTTGGTCGAGTAATATTTTTACAAATAGTTTTATCAAAAAAAATTATGTAATTTTTGTTTAAAATTCATTTAATCGAGTCGTATTTTCGCAACAAAAGAATAGCAATTTTTTTTAAACGATGAGATTAAATAAAGGTCGTTTTAACATTTAAAAAAAATTATAAATTTATTTAGTTTGAAAATGTTATGTGTTTTTTTCGGCTTTACCAATACAAGTGTACATAATACAGTCTAAATTTAGACTATTGTGCATTTGATCTAATTTTGGATAACGAAAGATGGTCCACGTCCAACATGTTGATGCTTATTTTTTTCTATTTTGGTTAAAAAATATTTTAATGTGTTTGAAAGACATTTTATGTTCCCAATTAATTTTTGCAGTTAGTCCGGTTTTAATTTATAGTATAGTATACCCTAGTCCTTTCGGTTTTGACTTTTGATGGCCTCATAATTGATAAGAATACAAGGATCTATTATATTGTTTAAAAAGTACTTTACATAGAATTATTACAATCGAATAGACAAATTTTTTAATTTCTATTTTTATGTAATGTTAGAATATTTATATAAAAATTACACGTTATTAAAAAATATTTTTATTTATTTTACTGAAACTATTTAATGTTTAATTTCCTTATTATATTTTTTTTAATAAAAATTTGTATCGGACAATTCTTAACATATTAAATTAAAGCAAATAAAAAATATGCTATTTTTAATAATTTATTTAATTTCCATGGACATTCCAATAATTAACTTAATAAAATATAAATTTCATTCATGTGTATCCTGTATATTGTGATGGCAAGTCTAGACAGGACCGCACTTAATACTTTTGCTCATCTAAAAGTATGTACAAAAAAAAAAATTCGAAATTGAAGAAAACGAATTTTCATTTTCTTAAAATAGCCAAATAATTGAAACCGTGCCAAATTTGTGTATTATTTGCCCTATTTGTCTTATATTTTGTCTTATATAACTACTATTTCAGTATTGTTTGTAAAATATATATTTGTCTTATATTTTATAATACTTATTTAATTCATCGATAATAATCTAACAGTAAAAAAAAAAATATCCCAAGTACCGATCCGATCACCAGTGCTCTATATAAAATCAATGTATGTTGGGTTGCATACTATACACTCATTTATTGCGAAATACCAACAAGTTAAAACCAAACGAACTAGGACGTACTCATAAAATTGCACTTCTTTATATCGATTTTCCCGAATTAACAACGCAAGACATTATTCAAACCATCTGCAAAGTATCCCCCCCCCCCCCGGGAAAAGGCATCCCCCGCGCATTTATCCGTTGATGCGACATTCTTCTTCAGTGAGCAATGCACGGTATAAATTATAAAACTTTCTCTCGGCGAATTCTATTTAACGAAGGGCTTCCGCGTTTTAATCTGCGAATTTTAATTGACTAATTCATTGCGATCTGACGTTTCGTCGTCTAATCGTCTCGCATACTCTTCAATCTCCACAACGAAGTGCATACTACAATTAGAATGAAGGGCTTGTAAACGAATATGTACCGGACTCAAGAAAATTTCCGCAAAAAAAAACGCGTCGTTTTTTTCAAATTATTTGTTGTAGATGCAGCAAATGATTGTTTAAAAACTATATCCAAATTAAAAAATTAAAATTAAATAAGTCATCGTAACAACGAAATTCGATTTTCATACAATCACGTAATTATTGTTTAGTTTTTAATGTGCATGTAAAAATTCGAAAAAAATCCGTATTTTTTTTTGCAAATTTTGCAGACCTACGTAGGGTTGAAAAATAAAGTATGTAAATGTCGTTTTTTGTATAAATGACAATTATGCCTTGAGGTATTAAAAAAAAAAACGCTAATTGCTAAATATAGTCATTTGGACGAATTTTTAGCACTCTGAAAAAAAAGAATTTAAAACTCTTCTTTAAATTAGTTAGTTAGAGAGTCCGCAATCCTAAAGATTGGTTGGAAACAGCACGCCATGCCGATCTATCCTGAGCTAATCCCTTCATCTCCCTATAGCTATTCATCTCAACGTCTTCAACTATCTGACTCACATACTCCAATTTAGGCCTACCTACCCCTCTCTTTCCCTCCACTCTACCTTCTATGATCAATTGCATAATCCCCCCATGCCTAAGAATATGCCCTACTAATCTGTCTCTCCTACGCTGTAACACTCTCCAGATACTTCTCTTCTCCCCTACTAACTCTAGTACAGCTTCATTTGTTACTTTATCTTCCCAACCAATCCTCATCATCCTCCTATAACGCCACATTTCAAGTGCTTCTAATCTACGCTTCTCTTCCTTTCCTATAGTCCACGCCTCACACCCGTACAGTGCTACACTCCAAACATATACCTTCAGTAATCTTTTTCTAATACCCAAGTCAATATTTGATCTTAAAATCTGTTCTTTTTCTACGAATGCCTTCCTACCCTGTGCTATCCTACACTTTATATCTACCTTGCTTCGATTATCTTTTGTGATTCTACTGCCTAAATAACAAAAATCTGACACTTCTTCGATTCTATTATCTCCTATTGTGATCCTCATTTTTCTACTGCATTCCTTTTTGTCACACCTCATCACTTTAGTTTTACCTATATTTATTTTCATGTTAAAATCCCTAGTCAATACTGCCTGCATACCATTCAATACCCTTTCTAAATTCTTTTCGCTTTCTTCCAATATAGCTATATCGTCGGCGAATCTCAGAATATATATTTTCTCTCCCTGTACATTCACACCTACACTATACTCTTCTTTTACTTTGTTTATTGCATCTTCTATATATAGATTAAATAATAACGGTGAGAGTGTACATCCCTGCCGAACTCCCTTCCCTATTTTTGCTACCTCTTCTTCCCCCTCAATTCTAACTAAGGCAGTTTGGTGTTTATATAAATTAAAAATTATTCTCCTATCCTTATAATCTATACCCGTTTCTTTTAAAATTCTAAACATTATGTCCCAATCTACATTATCAAATGCCTTTTCTAAGTCTACAAAAGCTATGCAAGTTACCTTTCCTACCCTCTTTCTTTTTTCTACTACCGTTCTTAGTGCTAGAATCGCCTCTCTCGTCCCTCTGTTTTTCCTAAAACCAAACTGATCTTCTCCTAGCCTTTCCTCTATTTTATTTTCTAATCTCCTATAAATAATCTTTAACAATATCTTCGATGCATGTGATAGTAGGCTAATGGTCCTATAGTTCTCACACAAATTAGCTCCTATTTTCTTCGGCATTGTTACTATTCTACTACGCTGAAAATCCTGTGGTACTTCTCCCTTCTCATATATTTTACAAACTAACCTGTATAATCGCTCCTGCATTTTTTCCCCTGCGTGTTTTATTAATTCGGCTGGTATCATATCAATCCCCGCTGCTTTGTTATTCCGTAAATCATTTAATGCTCTATGAAACTCTGACCTAAGTATGCTAGGACCTAAGTCATCCTCATCTATCTGTTCCACACTTTCTAGTTCCTCCATGTCCTGTCTACCTTTATATAAATCTTCAAGATACTCCTTCCATCTTCTAGCTTTTTCCTTATTTTCTGTGAGTTCCTTACCCTGCTTATCACATATAATGTTACCCTTTGGCTTTACTTTAGAAAAATGTGACTTAATTTTCCTGTAGCCCAAATCTACTTTACCTCTTCTCATATCCTCCTCAATATCCTCACAATTTCCTTTTATCCACTCTTCTTTCGCTAGCTTGCATTTCCTATTAATTAAGTTCCTTAGTTCCTTATATTTTTTCTGTCCTGCTTCTGTGTTTCCTATTTTAATTTTCCTTCTTGCTTCTATCATTTCAACTATTTCTTCCGTGATCCATTCCCTCCTACCTGCCCTTTTCTTTGTGCCTAATACTTCATTTGCTGCTGTAGTTAACCCATTTCTGATTTCCCTCCATTCGCAATCTATGTCGCTCCTAGATGTTCCATTAGCCATGATTTCTACTTTCTGCTTGTACTTTTCACATACATCAGCTAATTTTAACCTATCTTTAAAAAAAAAAAAAAAAACTACTACTGAAAATAAAATCAAATTTCTATTGTACCTCGTACAACGCGAAGCGAAACATCTTTTTTTTTAATTCGCGCAGAAAAGGAAAGAATTCTTCATTTTAAATAAGTTCAACGTTATTTTGTACAACTGCACAGTTAAAAATTAATATTTTCACGTTTGGGCGAACGTTCTTATATAAAAGTTCAATCGTCTCTAATTTTAGCAACTTTATCTGGAACTCTAACTTTTTTTCTTTCGAATTTCTCAAGTTTAAATTTTATTCGTTTGGACTAATAAATCGTTGACAAAATGCGCAGAGGAAAAAATGATATATAAATAAATAATTGTATAATTGATTGATTTTAGCCAAAACAATCGTTTATTGCTACACCCTGTACTACATATTGTCATGTATTTTCTTCATCCCTTGCTTTTTTCATGCACTTCTCAAATAAAAACGAATTGTATTTTTTTCCACCCGATCGCATCGAATTCCTCAACGAAAAGTTTCTTTAAATCGATTTTGCTCAAACAATTATTCAATTCTCAAACATGCCTCGCACAAGACAAACGCAAACATTTCTTGTTTAAACACCCCGCGAAAACTTAAAAAATCCAAAGTTTTTAAGCGCATTTTTCAACATCCAAAAGGAAAAATAACAAAAAGAAATTCGCTGAAATTTTAGTGCTGAAGAGATCCCGCAGTTAGGCTTCGAAAATAACAGAAAAAATTCTACAATTTCGGCAAAAGAAGTATTTTTTTATAAGAAAAGATAGATTTGGACAAAGAATTTTTTTGTTCATTTGGACGACTCTTTCACGGCGGGATCAATTTAAGACATCTGAAACTTTGATCTCTATTTATGTTCATATATATTTTTTCTTTTCTGGAACGTATATTCTGTCCCATAGACATATGCAACATCTACACGAGCTGATAAGTAGAATATGGTGTCTTTTCCCAGTTTATATTTGCGCAGAAAAAAAAGCAGAATACCCAAGAAGCTGAGGAATATAATAGCGCGCAAATATGACACCCGATATCGTGTTTGTTTTGAATATATATATGTGACGGTTAAAGAAGATTTTTCGAAGAGAAAAGTTACTTTGTTAAGGAACACGTTTTGGGTAATGATGAAAATTGTACTTAAAAAATTATTTTGGTCATACAAAATTATTTTGGCCATACAAATTTAAATTCAAATTTTTGTTTTCAAAAATAAAAGCAAAACTTCAATGCAAATACTTTACGACATGTTTTTGTCGAGTTTTGAAAATTACGCATCACCATGTATTTTAAATAATGAAGAATATATAAGAATTTTCCACGTAGACTTGCAATATATGCGGGTATAGATTTCGATTAGCTTTTGCTGAAGAAATGAGGAAGTAGTCAATATCTAATACAAATATTTAAGATTGATGGGAAATGCAAAAAAAAAAAATGTCCTTCGTCTTGTATTTTGTGTTGGAAAATGCTGGTGAAGCCTTGAAAGGTTTCCTCGAAACCAGACTCAATTTCAAGAAAGAAAAAAAATCATTTTTTCACAGTAGTCTTCGAGTGATTTTTATAAAAGGATTTTTGTATAATAATTTTTTGAGCGTTTGGCATGTTAAGGTTTTTTAAAGAAATCGATTTTTTTTTTCAGGGCTGTCGTAAGGACGTAATATTTTTAACACATATTGAGAAAGGTTTAGATTAAATAATGGCACATTTCTGAAGTATTAGCTATCTTAGTTATTTATGAAAAAAATATTGAAGTTGAGTTTTTATATTGTAAAAATTTTTGTTGGATTTGAAACTCTGCCACTTGCATTCACTGCAGTATATTTTTCAAAAAAAATCTTGATTCAGTAATGACAAAACAGTTTAAAAGTTAAAAATTAATGTTTTATACTTTTTATAGTTTTATTGTCAAAAGAATCGTTAGAAATAGTAAAAAGAGCGCAGAAGTTTTTTTACCTGAATATAAATTTTAATTGAATTTTTTTATAGTTAAATTATTTTTTTACAAGATATTTGTTTATAAATCGATATGTTTTTATATATCGTTTAATAGAATTCAATTTTGATGCGAATATGCCGCGGGAAAAACATTTTTATCACCAAAATTTTCCATGTTTGGCAATTTAAGAAATAGCCGAATAAAGTAACTCGTAAAAAATTTTGTTCGCTATAAAAAGTTATATTGGAACATGACCGTTCGGTATTTAACTTTTTTCGTTCACAACAGGTCCGAATTAATCATTATTGGCTAATAGATTCGACGAGGCAAAAATGAATGAAAAAATTTTAAAAAAAATCGGGCGATTGATGATTTTTTTTATAATTGATGAAAATAAATTAATAAACTCGAAATTTTCGCCCACCAGATAATTCTAAAAACGAAAATTTCGTGGAAATAGCCAATTTATGTAAAAATTATAATTAAGCATCGATTTATTTTTTGTACGTTTCGCCGAAATTATTTTAAATTTTTGAGTAAAAATATGCATAGATAAAGCATTGCAGTTGAGGCTTATTTATTTCTAAAGAATAAATAATCCTGAAGAAAACGTTACTTAACGTTTTACGAAAAAATCTAGAAATTTTTTTTCCGTTGTTTTATACAATTTTTTATCCAGTGAAATGATTGATATATATATATATATATATATATATATATATATATAACTAAAAAATTGAGAGAAAATCAATATTAAAAGAAATCGAATTTTTGTCAAAAAATGCAAATTTTTGTTTAAATAATGCACATTTTCGTTTTAAAAATGCAAACCTTTGTTTAAAAAACGTAGTTTTGGTTAAACTTTAAAAAAAAATCCAAATTTTTGGAGGGTTTCCAGCATCGGTAAATTTTTGAAATAACGATAATAATTGAAAAATACGACAGAAACGCAAGAGGTGGATTAATTGAAATTTTATCACAATAAAATTTGTATACCTAATCAATGTAATTTTTTAATATTTTTGCCATGAAAATATATAAAAATTATGAAATCGATGAAAACTGGATAGAAAAAAAATATATTTTATGTTAATTAAAAATTTTTGCTAACTTTTTTCATAAAAAAATAGTATAAATTAAAAAATTCATCTTTTTTCATTTATTAAAGCAAAATAAGATTTTTGTTCCAAATTTTGTTCAAAATAAGATTTTTATCTATTAAATAATTTTTTTTTAAATTTATTCATTATTGGATTTTTTTATCCAATTTTAGGTTATGTAAAAATTCAGTCATAAAATGTCTAAAAATCATTTATTAACTTTTATATTAATTTCTTCTATTCGCAAAGAGATGCCATTTTTAAATTAATATTTGTTAACCATAAAACTTTCTTATATTTTCTTATCATTCCATATTTCTTAAAATTATTTATTCTAGCAGAGGAATATACAGGGGGGCGTTTTTGAAATTATATTTTATGTTAATTAAAAATTTTTGCTAACTTTTTTCATAAAAAATTAGTATAAATTAAAAAAATCATTTTTATTCATTTATTTAAGCAAAATAAGATTGTTTTTTTCATTTATTAAAACAAAATAAGATTTTTGTTCCAAATTTTGTTCAAAATAAGATTTTTATCTATTAAATAATTTTTTTTTAAATTTATTCTTTATTGGATTTTTTTATCCAATATTAAGCTTATGTAAAAATTCAGTCATAAAATGTCAAAAAATCATTTATATTAATTTCTTCTATTCGCGAAGAGGTGCCATTTTTAAATTAATATTTTTTAACCATAAAACTTTCCTATATCTTCTAATATTTTTTTGCATCTTATACTAGATTTTTAGTATTTCAAAAAATTATTTATATTAAAAAAAAAATCCAAATTTATTATATTTGAACGAAATGGTTTTTAAAAAATTATTAAACAAAAAAAAATTAATTTTATGTCATTAATTATGAATTTTCTTTGGTATTAACGACGGTACGATATATGAACCTTATATATTTTATGATATAAAATTTCTTTATACAATTTTCGTCAATAAATTTATGGTTATGAGATAACAAACCCCCTCGAAACAATATTCCCGAATTTAATACGGGAATGAATCAACAGGCTATCAACGACTAACCCTATCCAGGGTGCTATCTATATATCTTCTCTTGTATCTTCCATAGTGGTAAAGACTATACGTTTACAGAGGCACAAATTTCAAAATAGATTCGCGTTATATATAAGAACATATACAGGGTCCTCCAAAAGTACCACGACGTAGAATTGGTTAAGAATCGACGCAGAACATTTTTAATTACACATATTCGAAATGGCTGTAAAAATAGTTTGAACTAAGATTTTAAAAAAAAATGTCTGCACTGAAGCAATTTTGAAAATTTCTGAAATTGTTAAAAAGAAATTTAATTCCTAACAAAAAAATACCTTGATATAAATTCAAAATTTGTAGTAAGAGAAGTTATCAAAGCAACTTGATTATGAAACATAATTTCAACAAAAATAAATAAATGTAATTTACGAAATTATCAACAAATTTCGAAAAATTCAATCAAATTTATTTATAACCAAATCCAGTTTTTGACAAGCTTTTCAATGAGCCGTCATAAGACATACGCTGCTATTTAAAAATACAGGGTGGGCGTAGCTGGGGGGGGGGGGTTGAAGATATAAATATATTAAAATAAATAGCTGAGCACGTAAATTAATGTACATGGTTCAACGTTTTAGTCACAAACAATTTATTAAAAATTTTTTTTTGAAGAACCCTGTATCATATATGGCAAGGACCGTATAATCCTTGATGATGATTTTCTTATGTCCCGAAACGCGTTCCTAATAGCTATCATACGTGCAGGATAAAAGTGGCTGTTAACGAAAAATCTAGGTGATTATACAGGGTGTTTGCTTTAAATTCGCAAGTTCTTTTAGCGAAAAATAAAAGAATTACAAAAAAATTGTAAAAATGTCTACCATTTTACGATAAAAAAATATTTTTTAAAATTATTATTATGCAGATTTGTTTTTTTTCGAAATTTCATTCGAAAAAAAAACTTTTTAAAACTAAACGACATCAGTTATTGATAAAAACTTGTATGTACTAAATAATTAAAAATATCTACAAAATAATTCCGCATTAATTTTTAATTTATACAACGCAAGACGTAGATTTTTAGAAAATCACTTCAGCGCGTTCCTATTACATCTAAAATGTATTTTTTCATAACTTTTGCCAACATTTATTATTCCGAACATTTCCCGAGCGCGTAACTAAAATATCTCGACAATTTAAAAACTTTTATATCGTATATTACGTAATGTCCTGTATTTCTTGTGTTTCCCCACAAGCGAGACATTATTTTCAATTTTCATCGTCGGAGGTGAGTTGCCGATATATTTTTTCATTAACGTATTTTAACAGGAAATAAACACAGATTTATTATTTACGTTGAATTGCTTTCCTCGAAGTCGGTGGCGATGGCAACAATGGCAACGCCGCTCTAATGATAGCTAATTTCTTCGGATCTGAGCTTTTTTTTTGGCGAATTGTTTTAAAAATAATTGGAATTTTTTTAATAACCATCATACATTTACTTTCTAATACTCCCAAAAAAATATATATACAGGGACACACGAAATTTAAAAAAAATATGAATTTTTCGTAACTATTATTCAGCTTCAATTATTAGATTAAACGAAAACTTGGAGAAATATTTTTTTGTTACATCCATTTGCAATATTATTCTAACATTTTTCATAACAGCGCCATATTTAATGCTGGAATGGCGATGAATAAATAGCGATAAAACGAAATAGAGCATGCCTCTAATCAACTAATAAAAAGACGCACCATAAAGCCAATATTGAACTTTGATTTAATCATTTATAGAAGCAGACATCGATGAACAAAACAGCAAAAATGTGTTCAATAATTTTTGGTTTTTTTTTTGTATATTATGGAAATTTAAAGGATTGTTAGCGTAGAGCTACATTGTACGGTTGTGAGGGGTGGACAATAAAACGGGAATAATGAAAATGTAAGATCGAAGCTTTTGGAAATGTGGTGCCATGAGAAAAAGTAAAAAAAATCTATATTTTCAATGATATTTTTTATATTATATATAAAAAAATTAAACATTAAAAATTTAAATTTCATTGTACGGTTGTTGGACGTGGACAGTAAGGCGGAAATTAAAATAATGTCAGATCGAAGCTTTTGGAAATGTGGTGCCATGAGAAAAAGTTTAAAAAAAATCTATATTTTCAATGATACTTTTTATATTATATATAAAAAAATTAAACATTAAAAATTAAAAATTCATTATACGGTTGTTGGGCTTGGACAGTAATGCGGAAATTAAAATAATGTAAGATCGAAGCTTTTAGAAACGTGGTGCCACGAGGAAAAGTAAAAAAAATCTATATTTTCTAAAATTTAAATTTCATTGTACGGTTGTAGGACGTGGACAACAAGGCGTAAATTAAGATAATGTAAGATCAAAGCTTTTGGAAATGTGCTGCCATGAGGAAAATTTTTAAAAATCTATATTTTCAATGATACATTATATATTAAAAATATTTTAATATTAAATTTTTTAATTCATTGTACGGTTATTGGGCGTGGACAACAAGGCGTAAATTAAGATAATGTAAGATCAAAGCTTTTGGAAATATGCTGCCATGAGGAAATTTTTTAAAAATCTATATTTTCAATGATATATTTTATATATTAAAAATATTTTAATATTAAATTTTTTAATTCATTGTACGGTTATTGGGCGTGGACAATAAGGCGTAATTTAAGATAATGTAAGATCAAAGCTTTTGGAAATGTGCTGCCACGAGGAAAATTTTTAAAAATCTATATTTTCAATGATACATTATATATTAAAAATATTTTAATATTAAATTTTTTAATTCATTGTACGGTTATTGGGCGTGGACAATAAGGCGTAATTTAAGATAATGTAAGATCAAAGCTTTTGGAAATGTGCTGCCACGAGGAAAATTTTTAAAAATCTATATTTTCAATGATACATTATATATTAAAAATATTTTAATATTAAATTTTTTAATTCATTGTACGGTTATTGGGCGTGGACAATAAGGCGTAATTTAAGATAATGTAAGATCAAAGCTTTTGGAAATGTGCTGCCACGAGGAAAATTTTTAAAAATCTATATTTTCAATGATACATTATATATTAAAAATATTTTAATATTAAATTTTTTAATTCATTGTACGGTTATTGGGCGTGGACAATAAGGCGTAATTTAAGATAATGTAAGATCAAAGCTTTTGGAAATGTGCTGCCACGAGGAAAATTTTTAAAAATCTATATTTTCAATGATACATTATATATTAAAAATATTTTAATATTAAATTTTTTAATTCATTGTACGGTTATTGGGCGTGGACAATAAGGCGTAATTTAAGATAATGTAAGATCAAAGCTTTTGGAAATGTGCTGCCACGAGGAAAATTTTTAAAAATCTATATTTTCAATGATACATTATATATTAAAAATATTTTAATATTAAATTTTTTAATTCATTGTACGGTTATTGGGCGTGGACAACAAGGCGTAAATTAAGATAATGTAAGATCAAAGCTTTTGGAAATATGCTGCCATGAGGAAATTTTTCAAAAATCAATATTTTCAATGATATATTTTATATATTAAAAATATTTTAATATTAAATTTTTTAATTCATTGTACGGTTATTGGGCGTGGACAATAAGGCGTAATTTAAGATAATGTAAGATCAAAGCTTTTGGAAATGTGCTGCCATGAGGAAAATTTTTAAAAATCTATATTTTCAATGATACATTATATATTAAAAATATTTTAATATTAATTTTTTTAATTCATTGTACGGTTATTGGGCGTGGACAATAAGGCGTAATTTAAGATAATGTAAGATCAAAGCTTTTGGACATGTGCTGCCATGAGGAAAATTTTTAAAAATCTATATTTTCAATGATATATTTTATATATTAAAAATATTTTAATATTAAATTTTTTAATTTATTGTACGGTTGTTGGGCGTGGACAATAAGGCGGAAATTAAGATAATGTAAGATCAAAGCTTTTGAAAATGTGGTGCCATGAGAAATTAAAAAAAAATATATTTTTTCAATGGTTGAAAATAATGAAAATTTTAATATAAAATTTTTAAATAAATTGTACGCTTGTTAGGCGTGGTCAATAAAGCGGTTTTAAAAAAAATAAAAATACTGGAATATAAATTATATAATATACTATATAATTACAATTCAATTTACTGTTAAATTGTGCCGAAGAAGAAGCATTTCATTGTATATCGAAGGATGATTGAATATCTGCAAAAATCCTGCGATAATACAATCGATATGACGTGTATATATTGAGACTGAAGGGGTGGTAAATCAAAAAGCAATCAATTATAGGATATTTTATTATTTCTTTTCTTAGTTGCGTTGAGGAGTTTCGTCAGAAGGACGATACATGCTGCGCTGGTCAACCTAACGTATTTGGTGTTGCTGTGATATACAGGGTGTTTTATAAATTTATTTTTTCATGTCGGGGAAATGAAATCTATTTTGAATATTGAAATTAAGAAGATTTTTGAAGAAAAATATTAAAGGAACAACACGTGTAATAAAAAAAAAATCATATTTCATTATTTGATTAAAATAAATCATGAATCTATCTACATACAAAATTCAATTTTTTTTTCTTCAACATCTTGAAGAGAATCGCAAGAAATTTGCTACCTCGTAAAAATAAAATTTTCTATATCTAATATATTTTTTTTTTGAATTTTTAATATATATCGTGTTTCTTGTAATAGATAAATTCTAGTTGGATTTAAATTTGTATCACCCTATATGATGTGTATATAGGGAAAAGGCAATATAAGAACAGTGGTAGGAATTAAGAGCAATTTCCGGTATATTTCCTTGCGGGAAAATTGCGGTCCCTCCCTGAAACCTGAAAAGGTCCCGCTGAATGCTGTGGTTATTTTTTTCCCCGGGTATTAAACTGGTAATTTATATCTCCAGGATGGTAATAAAAAAAATTCTTAAGATAAAAGAAAATATATAAACATGAATTAGTTAAGAGGCTATGAAAAATAATCTGATTTTAAATATATTTTTATGTTAAAATTTTGTTTTGTATATTTGATGGGTTAGTATTATAAAACAACTCAATTTCTGCGCAATATTTTTTTGTCTTTTTAAGGGCAGAATTTTTAAAGAGGAATTAGGCAATATTATATAAACAAAGATTTAATTAGGGAAAAGAAAGATTAAATTAAGAAGAAATGGAAGATATAGAACAAGTTGTTAATAAAATATAAACAAACTGGTAATAAAAAGATATTAGAAAATTACAAACTAAATTCTTGAAAACTTCATGAAATTACCAAAATTTTCTGACATAAAAATGAAAATTCTATAAAAGCACATAAAGTTTAACTTGGATTATTTAAAATCACATAAAATATTATAATGAAAATATATAGTTGAGGATATAGATTTTTGAAAGAAAAAAGGATTATTTTCCTGAAAATAAAATAAAAAATTAATCGCTGTAGATGTTCCTCTTTTATGAAAGTTCAAAACTAGAAAGATAAGATAAGAGAAAGTAAGGACTTATAATTTCTGTACCGATGGAAGCATCTTGACAAATTCAGTTTGGAAATTTAAGAAAAAAAATGTTTTAGGATATTAAACATTTGGATTTTCTAAAAAAATTCTTGAATACAAAAATAAACATAATACTGGTCCTGTATTACTCCATAAAGAAATAGAAGGCAATTCTCTAATTGTTTTCTTAGCGTTGCACAGAATTACAACCCTAAAACGACGTTTAGGGTTGCAAACTTATAATATTCTTAAATCTTCATAATTAATATATAACTCCAACGTTGTCAAATAATAAAATCAAAATAACACTTTATTATTATCAATTAAAATCATTTCAAGATCACAATCATCATTTTTTTATTACCACTTCTTACCAATCAATAAATAAACCATTCCTCTCAGCCCTTTATATTTCTTCCCATTAATTTCTACAAGACATTTTAACATTTTATCCTTTCTTTCGCATTTTTTTGCAATTCTATCCCTGAACGACCAAGAATTCCAGCGGCAATCATTATTACGCCATTTCACGTGCTCCATGTTCTTCAGCCACGCTATAAAACTGGACTTCCGTCTTAAGAAGCATCGGGACAGATCGGTGATCGTTGCATGAGAGCATCCAATGGACCGATCTCAAACTAAAAGCTGCTCGAACATTTTAAGCATACCAGAAACGCAATCTTTCAGGGGACCGGAAATAAATATAGTCAGATGGTTGGATGTGGAGGTCTTGAGAAAGATATATCCAAAGGAAAATTGAAGAAGGCAAAATTATTTTAATTGTAGCATCAAGATTAATGTTAAATCGACAATTGATCTTCTTAAGAATCTTTTTTTATGAAATAAATATAGTCAGATGGTTGGATGTGGAGGTCTTGAGAAAGATACATGCAAAGAAAAATTGAAGAAGGCAAAATTATTTTAATTGTAGGATCAAGATTAATGTTAAATCGACAATTGATCTTCTTAAGAATCTTTTTTTATGAAATAAATATAGTCAGATGGTTGTATGTGGAGGTCTTGAGAAAGATACATGCAAAGAAAAATTGAAGAAGGCAAAATTATTTTAATTGTAGGATCAAGATTAATGTTAAATCGACAATTGATCTTCTTAAGAATCTTTTTTTATGAAATAAAAATAGTCAGATGGTTGGATGTGGAGGTCTTGAGAAAGATACATCCAAAGGAAAATTGAAGAAGGCAAAATTATTTTAATTGTAGGATCAAGATTAATGTTAAATCGACAATTGATCTTGTTAAGAAATCTTTTTTTATGAAATAAATATAGTCAGATGGTTGTATGTGGAGGTCTTGAGAAAGATACATCCAAAGGAAAATTGAAGAAGGCAAAATTATTTTAATTGTAGGATCAAGATTAATGTTAAAACGACAATTCATCTTGTTAAGAAATCTTTTTTTATGAAATAAATATAGTCAGATGGTTGTATGTGGAGGTCTTGAGAAAGATACATGCAAAGAAAAATTGAAGAAGGCAAAATTATTTTAATTGTAGGATCAAGATTAATGTTAAATCGACAATTGATCTTCTTAAGAATCTTTTTTTATGAAATAAATATAGTCAGATGGTTGGATGTGGAGGTCTTGAGAAAGATACATCCAAAGGAAAATTGAAGAAGGCAAAATTATTTAAATTGTAGCATCAAGATTAATGTTAAATCGACAATTGATCTTCTTACGAATCTTTTTGATTTACAGGCTGATCGCCGTCCCGTTATTCGCAATGCGTAATCACCATCCGCCACAACCGTTTCCCATATCGTATGGTGCCGAAGAGTTACAACAATTCATCCATCAGCAACGATCATCATCAAAGCACATCGTCATCGGCCATCATCGTGAACGCCACAACATCGGCAGTGTCGGCAGTTGTCCAGCACTCGAACAGCAACAGAAGGACATCTGCAGCTGTTCCAAGTCGTGACACATAATGACATCGTACTATAGTGACGCCACCACTTCCACCGCCGTTACTGAGCATGCCCCATCACCGTCTTCGTCGTCGTCGGATGTCTTCGAGAGTGTCGTCGGTACAGTTGTTAGTAACTACACAAATGCGACCGCCACGCACGAGGCGACCTACAGCCTCACAGAGGTACCATCACGATCAACCGACGAATGTTATTATCAACAATTCTGTTGTTCGAAACTCTTCTTGCAGGTGATAATAATCGGCACAATCGCCGCGATCTTATCCATCATCACCGTGGTCGGGAATATAATGGTGATGATCTCGTTCAAGATTGACAAGCAGTTGCAGATAATCAGCAACTATTTCCTGTTCAGTTTGGCCATCGCGGACTTTGCCATCGGCCTTATATCGATGCCCCTCTTTACGGTGTACACTCTGCTGGGGTATTGGCCCCTGGGGCCGATGGTGTGCGACACGTGGCTGGCACTGGACTACCTGGCCAGTAACGCGTCCGTTCTCAATTTGCTAATAATCAGCTTCGATCGGTACTTTTCGGTGACGAGGCCGCTCACGTACCGGGCGAAGAGGACCACGAAGAAGGTGGCCATCATGATCGGGTAAGTTAAGCCATATTGATGAAATAATCGATTTTGAATCGAACGAGTCATCGATCTGTTAAAAAATCCCATCGGGCCATTGAAAATGCTTTCTGCACAGGTTTCGCTCCATTGTTTTTATGAACTCGCAACGTTTCGGTCGTTTTGAGACGTTTAGTCGCGCAGAATACGAAGAGGCATTATTCTAACTACGTGCTCTACCACTACATATAACAATGGCTGATGGCTCCAATTGTGCAAATACAACTCACAACTTATTGCCATCGTGGCTTATCTTAAGTATAAAACACGCAACGTTAATTGCACGATTGTTTTATATATTGGAACTCGAGTCTGGATATTGTCTATTCTAATTTCCTCTTCGCCATTTCGTTCAAGAAAAATATTAGACAATAGAAATTTTTCGACATACAAAGAGTTTGGGGAGATATAAGTGCCATAAAGAGAATTCTTTCATAACAAATTCCTCCCCCAGGATTTTTTTTTGATAATTTCTTCCCCTAAACAAATAGTTAGTAAAATTGTCCCATTTCGAAAATTGATTGGAAAATTGACAAAAAGGCGAATTTTTCTGGTATCTTCGAACGGGGTGTTTGGTATATGAACCTTTGTAGTCGAGTAATATTCCTGGCCGTGATAAGGCGTACATAAACCGTTATGGGGGTAATAATGGAGCGGTTGTACAACAGACAATATGTGCTGGTGGCTATTATCTTCAGCTAGCATAGACAATGATAACGTGTTCGAATACAAGACTGGTATGGTGATATGAGGCGAAAAGTGGCTTCCTGCGTTGTAGAACGCCGCTTCGAACGCTTTTAGACAACACTACAATGTTCTGTCTAGGTGAAGATGTATATGTATATATGAACTACTTGAATCAGATGTGAAATCGTAAGGGATGAACATGAAAGGATTGTATAATTCGGTGCGATGAGATGAGGGGGTGATTCCGAAATAAGGGAATAATATTTGTGTCTGTTATTTGTCTAAAAATAATCGAAAGTTGTGTTTGGAATTGAAAATTTGTATATTTATTAAAGATTTCAAACAAATTGGTATCTAAAATGATTCAATAAAAGTTAATTTCATATCATTTTGGAAGAGGTCCAAAATTTTATAAGGATCGATTAGACACGTTACATAGTACGATGCTTGTCAAAAAAGGTTTTAAAAAGTCAGTCGAGAAAAATTACAACAAGAACTAATAAAATTGCAATGAGTTATCCATCTGAATTTATGCCTTCGGCCCAAAGTTAATAGTCCTGTCTTTCGCTGTGACATTAATAAGAACATGCAAAGATGCGGAAGATGCACAGTTAAAATATAAAATCTCGCTTTATGCACTTTTAATCTGTCACATAGTCAGAAACTTCTATAGTAATATCAAATAAACTACCCATTGAGCATTTAAAACGAAATTAAATCCGACTGCAGAAATTGCATGATGAAATTAAGTTCTTGCAAAAGAATTAAAAAAAAAAAAACGTTTAAAACAGTCTTCGGAAGGATTTTTAAAGATGATATGCGCAAGCAAATCCATAGCTTTAATAGATGCCTTTTTATGTTTTTACACACCTCTTTCTGAATGATCGTCTTCATATCTCTTCTTGCAGATGGGAGTGGGGTATCTCTATTCTTAAGTAAATTGAAGAGATATTTTAAAATTTCTTCAAAATGATGTCTAAAAGACGATATTTTTAAATTGAAACGTTTCACCATTTTTTTTCTTCAGTTTCCCCACAGACCTTTTCTGAACATCCTCATCATTCTTCTTGCAAATGGGACCGGAGTATTTTTTTTTTTATAAATTCAAGAGATATTTAAAAAATCTTACAAATAATCTTTGTTCAAATTGAAACGTTGCAAGAAACATTTTCTTCAATTTCCACACGCCTCTTTCTGAACACCTTCATATATCTTCCTGCAGGTGGGAGTGGAGTATTTCTTTTTAAAAGTAAATTGAAGAGATATTTTCGAAAAATCTTCACAATGATCTCCAAACGACATTATTTGTAAATTGAAGCATTGCGCGAATATTCCTCTTTAATTTCCACACACTTCTGTCCGAACACCTTCATATCTCTTCTTGCAGGTGGGATTGGAGTATCTCTTTTCTTAAGTAAATTGAAGAGATACTTTTAAAATATCTTCCAAATAATCTCTAAAAGACGATATTTTTAAATTGAAACGTTTCACGAATTTATTTTCTTCAGTTTCCTCACAGACCTTTTCCGAACATCTTCATATCTCTTCTTACAGATGGGAGCGGAGTATTTAATTTTTTTTTAATAAATCAAAGAGATATTTAAAAAATCTTTAAAAAAATCTTAAAAATAATCTTTGTTCGAATTGAAACGTTGCACGAAACATTTTCCTTCAATTTCCACACACCTCTTTCTAAACATCATCATTTTTTCTTGCAGGTGTGCGTGGGGTATATCCCTGTTGCTGTGGCCGCCGTGGATATACAGTTGGCCGTACATCGAGGGTGAGCGTACAGTACCCGATCAGGAGTGCTACATTCAATTTATCGAAACGAATCATTACATCACGTTCGGTACCGCTATCGCGGCCTTCTACGTGCCGGTAACGGTAATGTGCGCATTGTATTGGCGCATCTGGCGCGAAACCGAGAAACGGAAGAAGGACCTGCCGAATCTGCAGGCCGGCAAGAAGGACAGCAGCAAGCGGAGCAACAGCAGGTTAGACAATGTACATGACAATAGGTTAGTAAGAATCAATTCGGTGTTGTGGGTGTTTTGTTGATGTGATTAGCATTTGGTGTTGGGGATCAAAAATCTGATGGTAGTCCTTTTTTAAGGGGAGTTTTTAAGCAGCAGCGATGTAGCGAAACAAATCTTACCACTTCGTGGTTTAATAATCTTACAAGGAAAAGAACAGATTGAAATCACAATGTGATGATGATTTCATATTTAATCTTGAATGGAACACCCAAATCTGATGGTAGTCCTTTTTTTGTTAGGGGAGGTTTTTAAGCAGCGATGTAGCTAAACAAATCTTACCACTTCGTGGTTTAATAATCTTACAAGGAAAAGAACACATTGAAATAACAATATGATGATGATTTTGTATTTCATCTTGAATGGAACACCCAAATCTGATGGTGGTCCTTTTTTGTTAGGGGAGGTTTTTAAGCAGCGATGTAGCTAAACAAATCTTCTTACCACTTCGTGGTTTAATAATCTTACAAGGAAAAGAACACATTGAAATAACAATATGATGATGATTTTGTATTTAATCTTGAATGGAACACCCATCTGAAAATCTGACGGTAGTCCTTTTTTGTTAGGGGCAGTTTTTAAGCAGCGATTTAGCTAAACAAATCTTCTTACCACTTTGTGGTTTAATAATCTTACAAGGAAAAGAACACATTGAAATAACAATATGATGATGATTTTGTATTTCATCTTGAATGGAACACCCAAATCTGATGGTGGTCCTTTTTTGTTAGGGGAGGTTTTTAAGCAGCGATGTAGCTAAACAAATCTTACCACTTCGTGGTTTAATAATCTTACAAGGAAAAGAACAGATTGAAATCACAATGTGATGATGATTTTGTATTTCATCTTGAATGGAACACCCAAATCTGATGGTGGTCCTTTTTTTGTTAGGGGAGGTTTTTAAGCAGCGATGTAGCTAAACAAATCTTCTTACCACTTCGTGGTTTAATAATCTTACAAGGAAAAGAACACATTGAAATAACAATATGATGATGATTTTGTATTTAATCTTGAATGGAACACCCATCTGAAAATCTGACGGTAGTCCTTTTTTGTTAGGGGCAGTTTTTAAGCAGCGATGTAGCTAAACAAATCTTCTTACCACTTCGTGGTTTAATAATCTTACAAGGAAAAGAATAATTTGAAATCACAATATGATGATGATTTTTTATTTAATCTTGAATGGAACACCCAAATCTGATGGTGGTCCTTTTTTGTTAGGGGAGGTTTTTAAGCAGCGATGTAGCTAAACAAATCTTACCACTTCGTGGTTTAATAATCTTACAAGGAAAAGAACACATTGAAATAACAATATGATAATGATTTTGTATTTCATCTTGAATGGAACACCCAAATCTGATGGTGGTCCTTTTTTTGTTAGGGGAGGTTTTTAAGCAGCGATGTAGCTAAACAAATCTTACCACTTCGTGGTTTAATAATCTTACAAGGAAAAGAACACATTGAAATAACAATATGATAATGATTTTGTATTTCATCTTGAATGGAACACCCAAATCTGATGGTGGTCCTTTTTTTGTTAGGGGAGGTTTTTAAGCAGCGATGTAGCTAAACAAATCTTACCACTTCGTGGTTTAATAATCTTACAAGGAAAAGAACAGATTGAAATAACAATATGATGATGATTTTGCATTTCATCTTGAATGGAACACCCAAATCTGATGGTGGTCTTTTTTTTGTTAGGGGAGGTTTTTAAGCAGCGATGTAGCTAAACAAATCTTACCACTTCGTGGTTTAATAATCTTACAAGGAAAAGAACACATTGAAATAACAATATGATAATGATTTTGTATTTCATCTTGAATGGAACACCCAAATCTGATGGTGGTCCTTTTTTTGTTAGGGGAGGTTTTTAAGCAGCGATGTAGCTAAACAAATCTTACCACTTCCTGGTTTAATAATCTTACAAGGAAAAGAACAGATTGAAATCACAATACGATGATGATTTTGCATTTCATCTTGAATGGAACACCCAAATCTGATGGTAGTCCTTTTTTTGTTAGGGGAGGTTTTTAAGCAGCGATGTAGCTAAACAAATTTTACCACTTCGTGGTTTAATAATCTTACAAGGAAAAGAACAATTTGAAATCACAATATGATGATGATTTTTTATTTAATCTTGAATGGAACATCCAAATCTGGTGGTGGTCCTTTTTTTGTTAGGGGAGGTTTTTAAGCAGCGATGTAGCTAAACAAATCTTCTTACCACTTCGTGGTTTAATAATCTTACAAGGAAAAGAACAGATTGAAATCACAATGTGATGATGATTTTGTATTTAATCTTGAATGGAACACCCAAATCTGATGGTAGTCCTTTTTTTGTTAGGGGAGGTTTTTAAGCAGCGATGTAGCTAAACAAATCTTCTTACCACTTCCTGGTTTAATAATCTTACAAGGAAAAGAACAGATTGAAATCACAATACGATGATGATTTTGCATTTCATCTTGAATGGAACACCCAAATCTGATGGTGGTCTTTTTTTTGTTAGGGGAGGTTTTTAAGCAGCGATGTAGCTAAACAAATCTTACCACTTCGTGGTTTAATAATCTTACAAGGAAAAGAACACATTGAAATAACAATATGATAATGATTTTGTATTTCATCTTGAATGGAACACCCAAATCTGATGGTAGTCCTTTTTTTGTTAGGGGAGGTTTTTAAGCAGCGATGTAGCTAAACAAATCTTCTTACCACTTCCTGGTTTAATAATCTTACAAGGAAAAGAACAGATTGAAATCACAATACGATGATGATTTTGCATTTCATCTTGAATGGAACACCCAAATCTGATGGTGGTCTTTTTTTTGTTAGGGGAGGTTTTTAAGCAGCGATGTAGCTAAACAAATCTTACCACTTCGTGGTTTAATAATCTTACAAGGAAAAGAACACATTGAAATAACAATATGATAATGATTTTGTATTTCATCTTGAATGGAACACCCAAATCTGATGGTGGTCCTTTTTTTGTTAGGGGAGGTTTTTAAGCAGCGATGTAGCTAAACAAATCTTACCACTTCGTGGTTTAATAATCTTACAAGGAAAAGAACAGATTGAAATAACAATATGATGATGATTTTGCATTTAATCTTAAATGGAACACCCAAATCTGATGGTGGTCTTTTTTTTGTTAGGGGAGGTTTTTAAGCAGCGATGTAGCTAAACAAATCTTACCACTTCGTGGTTTAATAATCTTACAAGGAAAAGAACACATTGAAATAACAATATGATAATGATTTTGTATTTCATCTTGAATGGAACACCCAAATCTGATGGTGGTCCTTTTTTTGTTAGGGGAGGTTTTTAAGCAGCGATGTAGCTAAACAAATCTTACAACTTCCTGGTTTAATAATCTTACAAGGAAAAGAACAGATTGAAATCACAATACGATGATGATTTTGCATTTCATCTTGAATGGAACACCCAAATCTGATGGTAGTCCTTTTTTTGTTAGGGGAGGTTTTTAAGCAGCGATGTAGCTAAACAAATTTTACCACTTCGTGGTTTAATAATCTTACAAGGAAAAGAACAATTTGAAATCACAATATGATGATGATTTTTTATTTAATCTTGAATGGAACATCCAAATCTGGTGGTGGTCCTTTTTTTGTTAGGGGAGGTTTTTAAGCAGCGATGTAGCTAAACAAATCTTCTTACCACTTCGTGGTTTAATAATCTTACAAGGAAAAGAACAGATTGAAATCACAATGTGATGATGATTTTGTATTTAATCTTGAATGGAACACCCAAATCTGATGGTGGTCCTTTTTTGTTATGGGGAGTTTTTAAGCAGCGATGTAGCTAAACAAATCTTACCACTTCGTGGTTTAATATTCTTACAAGGAAAAGAACAGATTGAAATCACAATACGATGATGATTTTGCATTTAATCTTAAATGGAACACCCCGTGTTTAAACGAAATGAGATTTATATTAGATTTTGCAGACCTAAGTACGTGTAGGATTTTCAACTAATTTCGATAAAGGGAAGCAATTCACTTCCCGATATAAATTGAATTTTGCCGACTGGCAAAATCGGTAATACCGGTAATGATTTCTCTCTCCAGTTGGACGGTTGCGAAACGGGAATACCCAAACGAAATTCCCGCTCATTTCCTGAAGGAATTGATACCAACTTCCAGTTAAAAAAATTGATTTAAATTTTCATATATTTTTCTTCAACTTAGCATGCGTCGTCTGCACTTTAAGTACATGATAAAATAAAATAGCTTTCTTTGTTTATTTTATTCCCTTTTATATTGCGACTTTGGAAAATAAAGTGGCACATAGGCGTAGTAAAAAATATATATATATTGTTCTTCGGTTATTATATATATTTTTTCAAAATGTTTATTTTTTAATTTTAATCAATTTATTAAAACAAAAAATTTATCATATTGAATTGTGCGCAGGGTAATTTATAAAATTGAAAATAAAAATTGCGCGTCGTGTCAAAAAAATATGTTTAATTAACTACAAAATTTAAAAAAAAAAAACCTCTCTACCAAAATCGGCTTAAAAAAAATAAAATCCTCCAAATTTCTTTTAGAAAAAAAATATTTTGACAATTATCATTTTTTCCTTGGATGGGCCACCCGAGACTTTATCGGTACGTGAAAATGGAATTTTGAAATCGCGCTCGTTTTTCTCCTGAACCTGCACATTACAGTAAAATGAATGAAGAATAATAGGCCACCGTATTCGAAGAGAAAAGCATCAGGATTCACAGACGAGAATGAGGAGAAGCATTGGGAAAGTCGAAACGAGTAATACCGCTTTGTAGATACCAACTGTGTACTGTTGGAAGCTGTAGATGTAGATATTGTAGAGAATCGTCTTTCTCTGGGACAATTTTTGTCAAAGTAACTTTCAAAGTAAGAGGGCGCGAGATTATAGCCCTTTACTGAAGAATGAGATGAAGAAGAATGCGTTTTTTGTTGTTGTGTGACATCGTTCGGGAGATTTCACAGAAATATATTTAAATAAAAAGGTTGGAAAATTTAGGTAGAAGATTGGAGGAAAATCTTTTAACAAATGTAGAAAAAATTGTAATAAATTTCAGATTATCTATATAAGAAAAAATGTAATAAATTTAAAAGAAATCAATGCGATAAAAATATATATACATAATTATGTAAATGTTTCAATGTTTAATTTTTTATTTTGATATATTAAAAATTATTTTCTAAAGGAAATGGAATTTGATATAATTTCAAAGAAAATTTTGTATTTAAATATTCTGACAATATTTCTTAAGAAAAAACTTGAAATTAAAAAATTAAGATTATGAAGAAAAAATTAAATTATAAAACAAATCTTTTAGGGAGCTTCGCAAAAAGAACTTTTTTAAATAAATAATTTTAATGTGGACGTCCGTTTTTAAATTGTTATTTTTTTTTAATAGTTAAAGGCTGATCTAATTTTTCGTAAGTTTCATTAGCAAAAAAATTTCCCAGAGGAATTTTATAAATAATAATTAATTATAAAAATTTCTCTTAAAATCAACAATTTTGTAAATTTTGTTTTTAAATAATTTAACAATTTTTCTAAATCAAAATAATATTAATTAAAAATTGTAAAAATCTTTGTAGGTGCTTTCCAAAAAAAATGTTAATATAAAATCCAGTAGCAAAAATTATTTTATCATAAAACAATTAACATCAAAATCCAAAACAACAAAAAGTACATTTTTGGAAGCATTGGTTATATCTTTAATTCCTTAATTGAATACTCATAGAAACTTCAAATACTTTCTACTTTAGAAGGAAGATAAGTAGACTTCCGTCCTTTCAATTTTCTGCACTAATAATACCATCAAGAGCCTTACCACGAGCAGAAGAGGCAGTTAAAAGTAAATAATGATGATAGTATCAAATCTAGAATTACGGTTTAGAGAAGATATATAAATGGAAGGTAGAATATACAAATATCTTATTTCAGGAAGAAAATTTCTTGGGCATATTTTTTTTAAGTTAAAAAAAATTATTGCTACTATAGTAATAATTAAATGAAATAAAACGAAAAATTTGACGAAGATATTTACGAGTATTGTGTGAATGCTCCTGCAGAATTTAAATGTAGCAATTCGAGGAAACTTCAGCGAAAATTAACTTAATTTAAGCGATTCAGTTATAGCTGAACGCAAGAATCCTGGAATGAATTACATGTTTAATTTTATCCCGTGCAATTTCATTCGAGTGGCGACAAGAAAATTATTATTAAAACGCTGATTTCGTTATAAAAATTCATTTAACTTAGTTTTATAATTAAGTGATTATTAAAAATCATCGAAAAAATTCTTTAATCATTTGCATATATGAGTGACTATAATTTGTTGGTCGCTCTATCCGATAAAAAAAATGAATATATGTTGCATCAAACTTGCATATATAATTGAATTTTTTGGTCGCTCTATCCGATAAATTTAATATATTATGTTCTTAAATCTATATTTTTCTATACGATTGATTTAATTTTTTTGGTCACTCTATCCGATATAAAAAATAATATATGTTCCTAAAACAAATTTGCGTATATAATTTAATTTTTTGGTCGCTCTATCCGATAAAAAAATATATATGATTCCAAAATCTATATTTACTAAATACGAGTGATTTAATTTTTTTTGGTCGCTTTATCCGATAAAAAAAATTGTAAATATTTCGGTAAAGTGCAAGAAAAAAAATTATGTTTTTAATACCCTAATTGACTACTCAATTTAAACGTATTATCTATTTTTAAATGTGTCAGCGCAAAAAATATCAATTTTATTTTACATGACCCAATATTCGATCATTCGGAAGAAGTTTTTGTATATTTAGCGCATATTTAGTATTAAACATTTAAAAATATTAATATTTTTAATCAGCTTATTTTTGAAAATTAACTAATAAATTAATCGATCGTTTAATTATTCAATTTAGTGCAATTATTTTATTGTAGCAACAAAAACAAGACGACAGTGGCAAATTATTGTTTTTAGAAAATTTGGCAAATACTTTTTTTCGTAGATTTTTATTAAGAAATGTTCATTTTTGAAAAAATGTTAATAAGAAAAAAAAAATTACTGATGTGTTGAATTGAGTTTTTATAAAAAAAAAATATATATAAAAAATTGCATTTTAAGCAATTTTAAGTATTGAGTTTTCATAAAAGAATTTTTTCAATAAAAATTTATTTAGACAAAACAAAGTTCTAAATTACTGAGAACAATCAACTTTCGATGCGCACGGAAATAATCGTGGCGACTCAGTGAAAAGTGCGTTCTTTCTGTTCTTTTCAGCGATGAGCAGAACAACGCTTGCTCTACAGTGGACCTGGAGGATTGGCGAAGACCCAGGTCCGAATCCAGTACCGGCGCCGATAACGATTCAGTCTATATGCATAGTTCGGTTTGCGTCGATGCGCATACAAGAAGACTGGTAAGTTGAAAATTTTATTAAATAAAAAATTAAAAATTTAAGAATGTGCGGTTTCAATAAGCGAAGTACTCGACATTTTAATAACATCAATATTATATAAAGCTTCTCTATTTTTACTTAGTAAGAAGTTCTCTTATAGAAAGACCAATAAATAAATAACGAATTAATACGAAAAGTAATTCGTAAATTATCAAGATGGGAGTTTCTTTTTTATTATATGTGTGTGTGTGTGTGTGTGTTATTATACAATAAAATAAAATTTATAGAATACATTTTTTCACTCGAAACATTCAAATGGATTTAATGTTATTAATTCTTTCGAACGTTAATAAATATTCAAAAAATCAAATTAATACAAAATTTTAGTTATTCCTTTATTTCTATATATAAATAATAATTGTATATATATATATTATATATAATTAATAGTATAATATATTTTTATTATCATTATATATAGAGAGAGAGAGACATTGTATAAAGTTAAAACAAAAATTTTGTATTAATTTAATTTTTTTTAAATTTTTATGAACGTTCGAAAAATTTAATAACATTAAATACTTTTAAATGTTTTGAGTAAAAAAATGTATTCTAGATAGTATACGAATTTTATTTAAAAGAACTTCAAGAAAGAGAATTAATATCATAGATTCTGTATATTTAAATTGCGATGGCGTTTCTTTCGATCGTCGTTTTGTGGAAACAAACAGCTGGATTGATTTTAATGCCTTTGGTGTTATATTTGCCCGTTTTGTTCGAAATTTAAATATATTTGATAAATTGGTCGGAAATTATAAAATAAGAATCACTAATTTCCTTTTATATTCATATGGACCAAATGGTGGCTTGAAGCGTCTGTTATATTTAATATAATTTTTGATTTTTTAAATATTTTATAGGTACAAAATAATTATGCAATAGCGTCATCTATTAATAAATGAAAAAAATATATTTCTTCTAATATTAAAAATGTTCAATTTTATATGATAACTTCAATTAATATGCAATATATATTTAAGTATAGTTAATAATTTTTTTTTTTTTCTAAAATAGCTGAGGAATAATATTGGGTAAATTAATTATCAAAATAGCTGACAATGTTTACGTAAAATTCTGTTAATAAAATCACGTATACAATTTATTGATAACAATACTCGAGGGAGTTGCTGCAGGTGTTCTTAATTACTGTTGAAGCGAAGGTAGTCTCGCTGCAACTGTTACGACAAGGTACCATTGGAACTAGCGATGTGTAGTTCACTCGCGAACCGTTCACTCTGAACGGTTCAATCAAATGACTGTGACGATGTTTTGCAACGACCTATAGGTCACTATGACTTATTGATGTACTTGTACTAGGTCCTGAATCCGTCGTGTACAAAACCGTTCATGAATGACAACGACTCGTAAACGATGCAGTATAGTATACATTACATATACAGTACTAACATTTATTTAGTGATAAAGTGTGTTGGTGAACGGAACGAAATAGGAAACTCGATGCAATCTTCCTTTATATGTTGGTATCAGATTTCATCAGACCTGAACCCGTCGTCTACTAAACCGTTCATGAATCACAACCGCTCGTAAACGATGCAGTATAGTATACATTACATATATAGTACTAACATTTATTTAGTGATAAAGTGTGTTGGTGAACGGAACGAAATAGGAAACTCGACGCGATATTGCAACAGCAGCATTGCCGAGCTGAGTCACAATTTCTATGTTGGTATCAGATTTCATTTGGAGTAATATAATTAATATATTCGCAAGATTAAATATGTCATGCCATAGCAAATTTTTGCAATAATGCAAAAATGAACATCTGAATCTTATATTTCATATTGAGTGCAATGCCATCACTTAATAACAAATCAAAGCTTTGAAGTTTGAACAGAGAAGATTCGAAATAGAAAATATATATTATAACGCCAAACAAAACGATTCTATCTAGTTCATTTTATGATAGTTTGTACATTTAATTTTCAAGTGTTAGTAAAGTAGTAAACATTTTCATCAACTAGTTCATTTTTAAAAGATGTAGTAGTTCACGACCTATAGTTCGTGAACGGTACATTGAAATGAACTACGAACTACGAACTAGGTCCTCAAAGTGACCTACAGTTTGCCATCGCTAATTGGAACTGCCTATATAAAATAGCATGTGCAGATAAAAGATTGCGTTTACGTAACAATGTATGCTAAGCCTGAACTGAGCACTCTGTTCGTTTGATAATCGCAAAATTGTTCTAAACTAGATCGAAGTGAATATGTAAAAGTGTGTAATCTGTGTGTACGTGCATCGTCGGTGTCACACATATCTAATACTAATAGAATTCGCAGACCAGTGTTAATTATTACGTCTTCAACTTAACTTCAATTTCAAAAGTTGCAGATTTTCAAAGTCAGCATTTAGAAATAATTGTGTGTTTACTTGAAATTTTTAAACAACACATTTATGTTTGATTTGGTAAAGCATTCACTCGTATATATAAAAAAAATCTTGCCAATTAGGCATTCCTGTCACTTCCGACATTTTTCTCATCGTAAACATTTTTTGATATATCTAAAAAGCAACGAACGCAATCCAAAATCTGTTATTACTTAATCCAAACCTATCTTAAATTGTACGACGTTTCTACACAAAAAAAAATCTAACAGACGCAAAATATACCATATTCCTTTAAAAAAAAAAAAACTCAACAAACCGCCCCTTAATTATAAGCAATTTCTCCTCTACCACAAAAATACCAACAACAACAAAATCGGAAACAACGATTTCTTTTTGCATAAATCGCGGCAACACTGTCCCACAAAACACATTCCCCAACCCGATGGATGTCATCCTTCGCATATCCCGCACGTATCCTGTCGATGTCGACAATCAAAATCAAACAGAAAGGCTACCTAACGTACAAACAACACGGTAAGGAAGGACCTGTCACGGCTTTGTAACGTCAGCGAACCTGAAGATATATACAGGCCCATTCTAGTGCCAATACACATTCAGAGCATTCAGACCATCCGCTATTATCTGCTAATATTTGGTTGAGTGACATTCATTGTGTGCTTGCTCATTCAACGAGCACGCGGACGTGTGTATATAATGTACGTATCACCTATTGCCTATATACCTGTGCACGTCCCTATCGATATCGACTGTTGACTATTCAGTATTGACACACGGCCACTGATGATGCTCAACAACGTTTCGATTATATTGTTGTTGTGTAGTGTCGATATTTAGCGATGGCTATAGTGAAGATTTTATAAAAAAAAATTACTTAAAAAATATTTTAAAAAATTCGGTGTAAGCTGTAAATAAATTTGTTGCACATATACAGGCGAGGCAAAATTCAAATTGCTATTTTTATACATTTTTATATAGAAATTTGTGTGTGTTTTTTTTTAAATTAATAAGTTTATCTATATATATTTTAATTTTTTTTTGAAATTTTACTATAGAAAATTTATATAGAAATTAGATGTAAAAAAAATTGTGTTACTATATAGCTATAGTATGTGCCAGCTCGTTTGGTTTAGACTTTTTAGTATGTCACAATTGATGAGTATACAAAAAAATATTTTTTATATATTTAGATAGTAATTTTATGAAAAAAAAATTGTGTAAACTTTAAGTAGAATTGCTGCAAATATACAGGCTAGGCAAAATTCAAATTTCTATTTTTATACATTTTTAAATAGAAATAAATCGTTAAAAAAATTTGAGATACTATATAGCTGTATGCCCAGCTCGTTTGGTTTGGAATTTTTAGTACGTCACAATTGATGAGTATACAAAAAAAACATTTTTTAAATGTTTAGATAGTAATTTTATAAAACAAAAAAAGTGTAAACTGTTGGTAGAATTGTTGCAAATATACAGGCTAGGCAAAATTCGAATTTCTATTTTTATAATTTTTATCTAGAAATTAAATGTAAAAAAAATTTGAGATACTATATAGCTATAGTATGCCCAGCTCGTTTGGTTTGGACTTTTTACTACGTCACAATTGATGAGTATACAAAAAAATAATTTTTTTAATGTTTACGTAGTAATTTTATAAAAAAAAAAATGTGTAAACAGTTAATAAAATTGTTGCAAATATACAGGCTAGGCAAAATTCGAATTTCTATTTTTATATAGAAAAAAAAGAAAAAAAAATAGTGATACTATATAGCTATAGTATGTCCCAGCTCGTTTGGTTTGGACTTTTTAGTACGTCACAATTGATGAGTATACAAAAAAAATCATTTTTTTAAATGTTTAGATAGTAATTTTATGAATAAAAAGTGTAAACTGTAAGAAGAATTGTTGCAAATATACAGGCTAGGCAAAATTCGAATTTCTATTTTTATACTTTTTTATATAAAAATTAAATGTTAAAAAAAATTGACATACTATATAGCTATAGTATGTCTCAGCTCGTTTGATTTAGACTTTTTAGTACGTCACAATTGATGAGTATACAAAAAAATATTTTTTATATATTTAGATAGTAATTTTATGAAAAAAAAATTGTGTAAACTTTAAGTAGAATTGCTGCAAATATACAGGCTAGGCAAAATTCAAATTTCTATTTTTATACATTTTTAAATAGAAATTAATCGTTAAAAAAATTTGAGATACTATATAGCTGTATGCCCAGCTCGTTTGGTTTGGAATTTTTAGTACGTCACAATTGATGAGTATACAAAAAAAACATTTTTTAAATGTTTAGATAGTAATTTTATAAAACAAAAAAAGTGTAAACTGTTGGTAGAATTGTTGCAAATATACAGGCTAGGCAAAATTCGAATTTCTATTTTTATAATTTTTATCTAGAAATTAAATGTAAAAAAAATTTGAGATACTATATAGCTATAGTATGCCCAGCTCGTTTGGTTTGGACTTTTTACTACGTCACAATTGATGAGTATACAAAAAAATAATTTTTTTAATGTTTACGTAGTAATTTTATAAAAAAAAAAATGTGTAAACAGTTAATAAAATTGTTGCAAATATACAGGCTAGGCAAAATTCGAATTTCTATTTTTATATAGAAAAAAAAGAAAAAAAAATAGTGATACTATATAGCTATAGTATGTCCCAGCTCGTTTGGTTTGGACTTTTTAGTACGTCACAATTGATGGGTACACAAAAAAAAACATTTTTTAAATGTTTAGATAGTAATTTTATAAAACAAAAAAAAGTGTAAACTGTTGGTAGAATTGTTGCAAATATACAGGCTAGGCAAAATTCGAATTTCTATTTTTATAATTTTTATCTAGAAATTAAATGTAAAAAAAATTTGAGATACTATATAGCTATAGTATGCCCAGCTCGTTTGGTTTGGACTTTTTACTACGTCACAATTGATGAGTATACAAAAAAATAATTTTTTTAATGATTACGTAGTAATTTTATAAAAAAAAAAATGTGTAAACAGTTAATAAAATTGTTGCAAATATACAGGCTAGGCAAAATTCGAATTTCTATTTTTATATAGAAAAAAAAGAAAAAAAAATAGTGATACTATATAGCTATAGTATGTCCCAGCTCGTTTGGTTTGGACTTTTTAGTACGTCACAATTGATGAGTATACAAAAAAAATCATTTTTTTAAATGTTTAGATAGTAATTTTATGAATAAAAAGTGTAAACTGTAAGAAGAATTGTTGCAAATATACAGGCTAGGCAAAATTCGAATTTCTATTTTTATACTTTTTTATATAAAAATTAAATGTTAAAAAAAATTGACATACTATATAGCTATAGTATGTCTCAGCTCGTTTGATTTAGACTTTTTAGTACGTCACAATTGATGGGTACATAAAAAAAATCATTTTTTTTAAATGTGTAGATAATAATTTTATGATTTTTTTTGTTTGTTTAAACTGTAAGTAGAATTGTTGCAAATATACAGGACAGGCAAAATTCGAATTTCTATTTTTATACATTTTTATATAAAAATTAAATGTAAAAAAAAAATGAGATACTATATAGCTATAGTATGTCACAGCTCGTTTGATTTGGACTTTTTAGTAACGTCACAATTGATGAGTATACAAAAAAATATTTTTTATATATTTAGATAGTAATTTTATGGAAAAAAAAATTGTGTAAACTGTAAGTAGAATTGTTCTAAATATACAGGCTAGACAAAATTCAAATTGAAATTTTTATATATTGTCCGACATAAAAATTAAATGTTAAAAAAAATTGAGGTATTTTTTATTTATTTTAATAATAATCATCATAATTATTAATTATTTATAATTATTTATAATTATTTATAGTTATAATTATAATTAATCATAAGAATAAATTATCACACAGGAATGTTAATCTCTTTTATTACGTCCATAGGTTGCGGGTTCGAGTCCCGCTACGACAGACAATTTATAAATCATTTCTGATCTTGCCAGATTTGGACAAAAAAGAAAAACAGGATATTAAGAGTTAACATTCATATTTACAAAATATTATTTTCCATTTCGACATTTGATAAAAGTACATGTAATAGTCTATACTAGATATTAATTAGTATTTCAAATTTCCATAAAAATAGTTTTAAAAAATCATTTATTAATTCAAAAAAAAAATATTAATTTTCACCGCTATACTATAATATATTATAATCGCAACAAATTGTGATGTATCATTTTTTTATGCATTTTTAACGCAGCGGAAACGGTTACAACTAGGCGGAAAACAATGTCAAATGCATGTTCCGTAGTTGTTTCGCGAAAACGAAAGGAAAAATATGACGCGGCCATATTGTGTCATGGCTGACATATATGTTGAAGCTCAAAGTGGAATGTGTGCGACAACGCGCGATTTTAATAGGAATTTTATTAAATTATTAACGTTGAAAGAGTATTTTAAAAACTGCAAAAACATACTTTTAGGGAAAGAACGGATGCGGAAAATAGTTTGTTCAAAATGATTAATAGTTACCAAAAAATAAATCAAATTTTCTTTTTTAATAACATTTAATAACATTAATCACAAAAAAATAGCAAAATAAATATATATTTGATATAATTATTAAAGGACTCAAAAAAAAGATTGTTTTTACTTAAAGGCTGATAAGGGAAATAGTAGTTATTTTAGACAAAAAAAATAGATGTGCTAATCTCATTTATAATGGGCCGTATCACGAAATTTAAAAAAAATACGCTTAATAAATTCGTATTCGATTACAAAGACATAATTCAACTTATTTTTAAGCGAAAACTTTCCATTCCACATCCTATAATAGTTAATTACATTTGGGTGATATTATATACTACGGTTTTTATGTTATACATCAAATAATATCACTCGGAATTATAAATTGAATTTCAACTTTTGACGAAGGTAAGGTGGGTCAAAGTTTGTGCCGACAATATTGTTATATTGCCGCGAACTTTCTGCTGATATATTGATGATAAGGCACCCCACACCCGCCGCCCCCGCCGCCCCCACCGTCAAGCTCTTGCGAAATACGAAATATATACACACACACCCCCGATGGGTGCTGCAAGAAACCACTGTCATTGTGCCATTGCGAACTTTAACTTGTGCCACAGCCTAATTGTATGTGTAGAAACATTCTGACAGAATACACGCATAATATCATCGATAATACAATTAGCGTGTGTTCTTAGCTAGGTCGAAAACTACAATTCTTTTGGAAATTTATTAGTAGGAAGAATTATTATTTTTTTAAATTTCTTTTAATATAATGTTTTAGATTCGATATGGCAACGGTGGATGGGACTGTTGCTTTAACACATGCGCATTGTGCATATGAGTCATATTATAGATGTTACGCAAATTGCCTACCTTAAAAAATAATAATTGCCTTGTTACTTTTTAAATATATGTTAGATATTTTTCTGATGGCAATTATTCGTATAATCTAGCTGAAGAAAAAAAAATTTTTTTTCCAGGGAAGACGCCCATTCCTGCGATAAGATATTTCCTTATCCTTTGTAAATTGGAAAATGAAATAAAACGCCTCTGTACAACAATTTGTTGAACATGTAATAAAATCAGCTCCTGTTATTCTCGGGCAAATGTTTCAACGAAATTTATTCCAAACAGAACGATGTCTCAATTTGATATAATGACTCCCTCCGAGTGTACTTTCCAGCTCCTGCCTAAGAAACACAAGAAATAGTCGGTTTATTTTGTGCTTAACCGAACGTACCTAAAATATGGTGCAGTTTAACGAATAAAATCCCGAAGAAAGATTAAAGATAAATTTAAAAAATAATTTAAATCTTTTCACAGTCATCACCCTTATTCAAACTAATCCCTTGTAGGATCAGCAATGTTATATAAGGAACGAATATATATTTACGTAATTGTTTTATCATTTTTAGAGTTGGAACTTACGAATAATGTTTTTTTAATAGTGGAGGGATTTATTGCAGATTTTTTTGGGACATGTTTAAAAATGATTAAATTAATTCTAGAAAAAAAATCGTTGAATTTCGATGAAGAAGAAGTCTTAATGTATAAAAAAATGGCGTGGTAAAGTCAATAATATTTTTTATTCGACATATGAAAAGTCGAATAATATTTTTTACTAGTGGAGAAAATGATTGCAGATTTTTTTGAGATAAGTTTAAAAATGATTAAATTAATTCTAGAAAAAAAATCGTTGAATTTCGATGAAGAAGAAGTCTTAATGTATAAAAAAAATGGCGTGGAAAAGTCAATAATATTTTTTATTCGACATATGAAAAGTCGAATAATATTTTTTACTAGTGGAGAAATGATTGCAGATTTTTTCGAGACAAGTTTAAAAATGATTAAATTAATTCTAGAAAGAAAATCGTTGAATTTCGATGAAGAAGAAGTCTTAATGTATAAAAAAATAGCGTGGTAAAGTCAATAATATTTTTTATTCGACATATGAAAAGTCGAATAATATTTTTTACTAGTGGAGAAATGATTGCAGATTTTTTTGAGACAAGTTTAAAAATGATTAAATTAATTCTTGAAAAAAAATCGTTGAATTTCGATGAAGAAGAAGTCTTAATGTATAAAAAAAATGGCGTGGAAAAGTCAATAATATTTTTTATTCGACATATGAAAAGTCGAATAATATTTTTTACTAGTGGAGAAAATGATTGCAGATTTTTTTGAGATAAGTTTAAAAATGATTAAATTAATTCTAGAAAAAAAATCGTTGAATTTCGATGAAGAAGAAGTCTTAATGTATAAAAAAAATGGCGTGGTAAAGTCAATAATATTTTTTATTCGACATATGAAAAGTCGAATAATATTTTTTACTAGTGGAGAAATGATTGCAGATTTTTTTGAGACAAGTTTAAAAATGATTAAATTAATTCTAGAAAAAAAATCGTTGAATTTCGATGAAGAAGAAGTCTTAATGTATAAAAAAATAGCGTGGAAAAGTCAATAATATTTTTTATTCGACATATAAAAAGTCGAATAATATTTATTAATAGTGGAGAAAATTATTGCAGATTATTTGGGACAAGTTTAAAAATAATTAAATTAATCCTAGAAAAAAATCGTTGAATTTTGAAGAAGTGCACGAGTGCCACCTCTGGCACTCGTGCCACGATGAATATCTGCACAGAGCACAACCCGACGTCGACTATAAGGGACATATGTATATGTAGCCTGGAAAATGGGAAAACGGAAAGTGCTACTGCATTATGAAGCAGCTATGATAAGAAAAACGCAAGTTCCGTAGCTGAATTTTTTTTTTTACAAAAATTAAGACATTTTAATTCGCAATAAATTTTTTTCTTGGTCGGTTAAAAGTTTCATATTTTTCGAAAATAATTTGTTTGAATAATCTAATTATGCGATGATATGGCGCAAAGAAAATTAAGAGCGCTGCTTTTTGCGGTATGAAATGCTTTTGAAGGCGTTTTGAAATGGTTACGAGCTGCGTGTTTAAAAAATACGTATATATTAAAAAAAAAATTTTTTTCAAAAATTGTCCAATGGATTGTCTAGAAATTATTCGTTATTACGAATAGAAAGAGATTGTGAATGGAAACAAAGACATTTTTAGAAAAAGTTAAATCGTTGCTTAAAAATTAAGAAGGATAAATTAATATAAAATATTTGAGGCAAAATGACCTCACAAATAACTTTCTGTCTAAAAATTCTTAAATACTCTCATAACTTATTCTAAGTTTTTATTATTTTATATTATTATTTTATTTTATATTCCTAACATTTTAAGAGTAATATATTAAATTTTTTTTACAAAATTAGAAAATACGAGTTATTTAATTTATTTACATCAAATATTATTAGAAAAAAAATCTTTTTGTTGCAGAATTGTTTTTAAAGTTGTAGAGTACCAAATTTTGTTTTATAAAATTTTTAATTCGTTTTTTGTAGGATTTTGTTTTTATTAAGTCCAAATTTATTTTTGAGAAATATTTTGCCTGGATTAAGATTTTTTCATGTTTATAGAAAGAAAGATTCTTCCAAAAATTCGTATAAAATTTGGACGGTTTTGAACAAAAATAAGTAAAAAAAAATGGTTACAAAACGAAAATGTTTTTGTATTTTTTTATCCCAAATTGAACGTGGCTACATTTCAATTTTATACATTAATTTACGACTCTTGGTCAAATTGGATGTCGAAAAGAATAAATTTTCGATTTTTAACTTTAACAGTGTTTTGTAATTTTTGAGTAGAGAAATTTTTTATCAAACATAATACTGTAATGTACATTTTTCACTCAGCTGTTCCAAATATGCCAACTTAGATATTGGGGTTTGGGCAAATTTTTTTGATGGCGCGTTAATTTTTGGCTCAAGTTTATTGACAAAAAAAGAAGTTCAATATTGCGATTTTAAAAAAAAGTAACTAACATAATTTGTCAATAAATAACCTAACCTTTGCTTAATGTGTGTTAAATATATCATGTCCTTACACCACTTTTCTGAAGGTGAATTTATCGTCTCAAAGTGTTTTTTTTTTTCTATGAAAATATCTGAAAAGTCTTCGTTGTTTTCTTATAACATTTACAAGTTCTCTATAACCGTAATAACGAATTTCAAAAAGGTGATCCAAATTTTTGCGTTCACCCTTATATACGTACCCAACTACACCCTACAAAAGAGCCCTTTTCACAGCATTTCACGTGTATATAAACAGTTTTATATACAGCAACGAACATGTCTATGTAACTTCATGTTTGACGATAAATTAAATAAACTCTGCCAGCGTAAAAGCAGATCCAATTCAGTCTCAGCCCTGTACATATCCTTGTTCGTTCCATGTGCCGCTCGATAAATGACCGACAAAGACAGATGGCGGTGTAATAGCATTTACATTGTTATTGCTCACGACAGGGAGTGCACAGGCGCGGATTCAACAAAAAAAAATATTTTTTGAGATGACCAATAGTTGGTTTTTTTTATAAAAAAAAAAATTGAGAATGACCAGTAGTTAATTTTTTATTTGCATTTTTCTTTGAGAAAGACCAATAGTTGAAATTTTGTTATGTGCATTTTATGGGGGGGAATACCCAGTAGTTAATTTTTTCTTCATAATTTTTTTTTGAGAAAGACCAGTAATTGATTTTTATAATTTACATTTTTTTTTGAAAATGACCAGTATTTGATTTTTTCTTTACATTTTTTTTTTTGAGGAAGATCAGTAATTGATTTTTTTTATTTACTAGATTTTTTAAATGGATTTTTTCTAAAGCGGCATTTAAAATTGTAATTTTGGTGAAATGTATTCAAAATTAATTTCTCAATGAAGTTTTTCGCGGAAAAAATAAATTTTCAGAATAAGATAAAATAAACATAGTTGTGATTTTATCAGAGAAGCGAGTTTTTCATAGAAAACAAATGAAAATATTTTAATGTTGTGAAAAAAATATTTTTTTCCACCATTGGAAAGCGTGAAAATGAAAATATTTGCCTATATATTTTATCGGAGAAATATGTATCGTTTTTTTCTGAAAAATAAAGAAATTAAATATTTTTAAGATAGGCAAATCGCATAACAATTGACGTAGGAAGTATTTAATGTCAAAATTTGCACGGTGCGCATGTGTCATAGCAAACATCCCATACACCGTTGCCACATCGAATCTAGATTAGACTATGATCTTAGACTATGAAAAAAATGATTTTTTTCTACCGTTGAAAAGCGTGAAAATGAAAATATTTGTCTATGTATTTATCAGAGAAATATGTATCGTTTTTTTCTGAAAAATAAAGAAATTAAATATTTTTAAGATAGGCAAATCGCATAACAATTGACGTAGGAAGTATTTAATGTCAAAATATGCACGGTGCGCATGTGTCATAGCAAACATCCCATACACCGTTGCCATATCGAATATAGATTAGACTATGATCTTAGCCTATGAAAAAAATGATTTTTTTCTACCGTTGGAAAGCGTGAAAATGAAAATATTTGCCTATGTATTTATCAGAGAAATATGTATCGTTTTTTTTCTGAAAAATAAAGAAATTAAATATTTTTAAGATAGGCAAATCGCATAACAATTGACGTAGGAAGTATTTAATGTCAAAATATGCACGGTGCGCATGTGTCATAGCAAACATCCCATACACCGTTGCCATATCGAATATAGATTAGACTATGATCTTAGCCTATGAAAAAAATGATTTTTTTCTACCGTTGAAAAGCGTGAAAATGAAAATATTTGCTTATGTATTTATCAGAGAAATATGTATCGTTTTTTTCTGAAAAATAAAGAAATTAAATATTTTTAAGATAGGCAAATCGCATAACAATTGACGTAGGAAGTATTTAATGTCAAAATATGCACGGTGCGCATGTGTCATAGCAAACATCCCATACACCGTTGCCATATCGAATATAGATTAGACTATGATCTTAAACTATGAAAAAAATGATTTTTTTCTACCGTTGAAAAGCGTGAAAATGAAAATATTTGCCTATGTATTTATCAGAGAAATATGTATTGTTTTTTTTCTGAAAAATAAAGAAATTAAATATTTTTAAGATAGGCAAATCGCATAACAATTGACGTAGGAAGTATTTAATGTCAAAATATGCACGGTGCGCATGTGTCATAGCAAACATCCCATACACCGTTGCCATATCGAAACTAAATACTGATATTTAAAGAAACATTTCATTTATTTATAATTATTAAAAGTAATTAGAAACGTATTTATGGTCGATTTTAAATTCTAATTCGCCTCAATGAAAATACTTAAAATTTCATAATAAAAAAAATTAACTACGTAGAACAGAATGTTTTAATGTTGAAAATGCACAAAATTTTAAACCATTGGAAAAATTGACCGGGAACATTTCCAACAATCCGCATCACCCCCATTTTTTTAACCAGGCTGTACAGCCACTACAGCACCGTGCATATTGTAAAGAGCGCAGACACTTGTCAGGATAAGATTGAATTACGTATTTCAATAAATACAATTGTTTCGAGCGTAAACTACAACATTCTGTCTATCTATATGCCATTACATCCGGAGCTTTCCCTGTTTATATAATTATAGAAATACGCGCAAGCATTCGCTATAGATATATTTCGCACGTGAAGAATTCTGTATACCCTGATGAATTTTCATAATAGCGCCGAAACGTTGGATTAGACACATGGATATGGAACTATTTGTTTGTAATAGTTATTCAATGGGCTCGTGAATGCGTGAATGCGCTGAATCATTTGTTCGTTAGATGGTGAATAAATGTTAAGAATTTGTAAGTTTATAAAGGACTTGTTGTGAGTGAACTAAAAAGCAGCGGTCCTCAAACTGTGCCGGTTGTAGTCGTATAAGGATGCGCGGAAAAAACCACAAAAGAATAATTATTTTGTGTATATATTTTGAAAAGATACTAAAAACATTTAAAAAAAATTAAATTTATATAAGTATCTTTTTAAAATATATACAGAGATTTTGATGGATTTTTCTTTGGAAATTATCATTAAATTAAATTTTTGCAATTATAAAAATTTTGTTTTATAAGTTTTAGGTACGAACGTTATATTTTATGGTCTTCAAAATGAAGTTTTAATTTTAAAAAAATATTATGTAGATAGATATTACCAAAATCGCCTCACGCCACAAATCTTACCCAATATTCTAATAAAAAATTTATCATTTACCTAAAGATAGCTGAGAAGTGAAATAATTTATTTAATTGAAATTTCTTGTCGCTGGCGAGTTGAATTAATTTTTGTATGACAAACTTCGCGTGGGTTAAAAATTTGTACTTACTAACTGCGTATTTTTTTATTGCAAATGGCGCTATTTTTTAAACAAAAATTTTCGCAAGAGACAATTTTATATATTTTATGGTTGACTATTAATTGCAGTTTTTCTTTATTTATTCTGTTTTATTAATTAAATATCAATTTCAATTTCAAAAAAATTTCAAATCGTTTATCATTTGTCAAGAATTAATTTATTGTGAATTAATTATTTAAAAAATATATAATAAATAATCCCAAAGGTGAGCGAAAATTTTTATTTTTGCAAAAAGGATACGCGAGTTTATTTAATCTACCCCCATATCTAAGAATATGTCTCTATAGTCAATTTTGTTATACTCTATTTCACTTTTATTCTTCAACTAACTTTAAATCCTCATCACCACATTTCAAAAAATCTTCACCAAAAAATTTGCCTTTTCCATTTTATATATTTTCATTTCAGCTTTTCTTCTCTATTTATACAGGTTTTTTTTTATCCCTTATCGAATTAATATTTAAATCCACCGAAGATTTGACATATCTCGAAAATTCAGCGAAATTTACTGCATACGTAATTTTATTTCACCATTTCGGTGTTAATCCACACATAAAACTAAACTATAATAACATTATCTTCAGCAAACACTTTACGTTAATCTTCTGATCCGTAACAAATATCACGAAGAACTCTGCCGATTGCAAACATTTCCCCAGTTGAATTAGTACGGACTATAACGAAAAATATATTTATAAAAAAAAAAAAAATTCTTTTATTTATCCCTTAAATACATAAAAAAGTTGTAATCTTTTTTTTGCGGCGTTGCCAGTTTTATTTATTTTTTTTGATTTTTTGACAAATTAAAAAAATCGCTGAACTAAATAATTTATTGACTGAACTAATAATTTATTTATAAAAAATTCAATTCGCTTGTATTTGTCAAAATCCAATTTATTGTGAATTAATTATTTGAAAAAATATATATCCCAAGGATGGACGAAATTTTTTCATTTTTGCAAAAAGGATACACATCTAAGAATATAGTCTACTTTTTCTACTTCATCTACTTTTTCTACTTGTAAAAAATTTAATTTTTTTTAAACGAGTGGTTTTCTTTTGCGCGTGGATAAAAATTGAAATGTTTTGCAAAAAAAAAAACGGGACTAAAAAAAAACATGTCTCACACGAAACCCGGTCAGATTGGCGCGCGAAGATTAAATCCGTTACATCTCCGTATGTGCACGGATCGCTGACAATCGCTCTATATAATAATCGTTGCGACGTTGCCGTAACGTTTCGCTCTACCGACCGAACCACCATCAGTGGTGTGCGATCCGACGCGTATCTCATTAGCTGAACCATCGGCGCTCTTCTCTTCTCTACCCATTAAACAATTCGCTAAATTAATATCAGCTTTAAACCGTATTATTAAAGCGGTCTTCGTCCTCATCCTTAATGTGTCAACCCGCTCAGGTGAACTCTCTCTGAAGAAGATAAATGAGATCATGGCGGACGAGATAACAACAATCATAATACCTCTTCTTAATTGCGCTAATAAATTGGCTTGTGCATTAAACAATTATTCGATTTGTGCGATCTTTCCTTATGCCCTACCGTCTATCACAATTACCAACTAAAGCGCTTTGTTCGTGTGTTATTAATACAACGAAATAAACGATACGAAAAAAATACGTTTGCACATTTATATCGAACTTGTAAGCAGGTCTTAATATCGGTTTAACGTACGCGTACAAAGAGGTTCTTAGGAATCGATAATATTCCTCAACGGTGCGATATAATTTGCATATAAACTATTATAGGGGTGTCTCGATTACCGCCAATTAATGCTACTAATTACAGTTTGACATATTTGATAATTACCCCTATTATTCGTATATTGCACCACCCTCGCTGAAGACAAAACGCGGGGTGTGAAATTATTGATGGTGTTATCAAAAAATATTCGTCGCTGTATTGTTATATATTAAATAAATCGCTGGTGGATGTAAATTGGTAAATATTTTGAAGAAGTTGAACTTTATTATTGGGTACAACTGAAGATGAAATTGGACAATGCATTTTTATTTGACGCATTTGTTATTAGAAGAAAGGGAGATACAAATAAATTGTTTTATTTAAGAAAAACGATTAGGGAATAAATAATCGATTGATATTTAGATATTTGACTTTTAATAAAAAAAATATTTTTTGTATTTTTGAAATTAAATTATTTTGTAAAATTTAATATAGCAGCGGAATTTCAATAAAATGACCTGTCTATAATATACAGGGTGCGCAGGTGATTTATGTTAAGTGCTTTTGACATTGCTATAAAGAAAATGTTATATTATGAAAAAATTTTTAGAAGAAGTCGTAAGGACATATTTTTTTAAACATAAATTACGAAAAGTTTAGACTAACCAATGACAGATTTTACAAGTATAAGATACATTGGGTATATATATTTTTTAATTTTAAAGTTAAACATCTTTTTCGTTAAATTTTCTTCTATTTTGAGAGTCTGCCAAAAATTAGCAAAAATTAACACCATTAGAAAATTTTGCCCAATAACTAAGTCGGGGTATTTTGAAGGGCTAAGCGAAAAATTTGCATCACTACACAACGTGAGTCCAAAAAAAATCTTGAGTAAAACGTTATAAAACACGTTTGAAGTTAAAAATCAAAAATTTAAACAAATTTTACGTGAAATATTTAATTACGGGTCGTTAAAAATAAATGCATAATTAATTAATTGAAAAACATATGAAATTCATAGAAATGAAATATGAAAACATATGAAATGATAATAAAAAACACACACACACACACAAAAATCATTATCCCACTTAAATTTAAAAAAAAATATTACAAGATTTAAAAAATTAAGAATCAAATAATATAATTTTTTTTCAAATATTAGTAAGACAATTTAATATAAATTTAGAACTGGGGAAAATCACTTGAGCGCGTTAGATGTTAGTTTACAGTTCATCGAGTTTTAATCTGCAATGGATACAATTATTCATGCTCAGTCGCTCAGGATGTTCGAAAACTAAACGTTCACTCAATGTATATGTTTATAGAACCAGCTAGAGTCGGTTAATAGTTTTAATATATAACCTCTCGAACGAAGAATGGACGGCAGATCAAAAGGGACGACTTTAAGAGTCCTCTTAAATTATCGCGGTTTGTGTAATAGTCGCGCGTACGACCCTGTATGTAATTAATCAGGTAAATAAATTTCCAGAAAAAACGCGTACTTGGATTTTTTATTCTACAACTATAACTTGAAAGGCTTTATATTAAAAAAATATGACATTCTTAAAAAAAATATTGTATAATTTTTTTGTAATGTTTTTGGTACATGGTTTTTTTTTGTATTTGATAAATTCAATAGAAATTATTCGATTTTTTATTCACAAAAAATCGTATAGATATAAGAAGTTGTGCAATAATTAATTATTAAATTTTATTAGTTTTTTTGATAAAATTAGATATGTATTTAAATTGAGAAAAAAAATTCTATAAAAATTTCTTGCCTTTTAAAATGTTGTGGATGGCAAAAAAGATTGTGATTAATTTTACAATTTTGAAATATTTGTAGAAATAAATTTTCAATATAAAAAATTTCTTGAATAGGTTATAATATTAAACAGCTTAATTTTGCATTTTTAGTATTTTTTTTTGGTTTATCTAGGCAAAATGGCAATGAAGAAAACTTTTTTTCTAACAATCAGGAAATATAGGAGCAAAGAAAGAAACCAAGTGTCAGTTGAAAATTTGTACACGCCAAATTTTTTTATAAAAAAATATGTCGATATTGCAAATAAAAAAATATATGTAGAATTTATAAAAAAAAACTTTAAATGCGAAAATACTTTTTTTTTGTAATATCTAGCCAAAATGGCAATGAAGAAAAAATTTTTTTCTAAGAATCAGAAAATATAGGAGCAAAGAAAGAAATCAGTGTCGGGTGAAAATTTGTACACGTCAAATTCTTTATAAAAAAATATGTCGATATTGAAAATATAAAAAATATATTTAGAATTTATAGAAAAAATATTTTAAATGCGAAAATACTTTTTTTTTGGAATATCTAGCCAAAATGGCAATGAAGAAAATTTTTTTTTCTAAGAATCAGGAAATATAGGAGCAAAGAAAGAAATCAGTGTCAGTTGAAAATTTGTACACAAGTTCTTTATAAAAAGATATGTCGATATTGAAAATATAAAAAGATATGTCGATATTGAAAATATAAAAAAATATATTTATATTTAGAATTTATAAAGAAATTAAAAAAATGCGAAAATACTTTTTTTGAATATCTAGCCAAAATGGCAATGAAGAAAATTTTTTTTGCTAAGAATCAGCGATTAGAGGAGCAAAGAAAGAAATTAGTGTCAGTTGAAAATTTTTACACGCCAAATTTTTTTTATAAAAAAATATGTCGATATTGCAAATATAAAAAATATCAATATAAAAATACAAAAATGTGAAAATGGCAATTGAAAAAAAAATGAAGCATCAAGAAATATAGGAGCAAAGAAAGAAATCTATAAAATTTATAAAGAAATTTTCAAAAATGTGAAACTTTTATACCAAATCAATTAAAAGTGTCGCTAAAAAAATACAAAATTATTTTTTAAGCGCATCTCTTATGCATCACCTTGCGTCCTCAACACTGAACCACCTTATTAAATTTCGCAAACTCCGTCGTTTTAATTTCTTCAATTACCACCACCATCGACTCTACACCCGTCACATTACTTCTTCATCTATCTTCATACAGCACGAAACTTATCACTTATCGATCGCTTCCAGTCGCCGTTTAAACGTGTCATATTCACGATCTTTCCCCGTGCCTTCCATCAGGTTAATTTGAATAACCCGGATGGCTTTCCACTCACCCAGCTGCGCTTCCCGAATGCATTTTCACGTCTTCGCATTCCAATATCGCAAATTCCGCAAATAATCTCTTCTGTCCTCCGCTCCACTTCCTATTTACTCCGCCAAAAACAATCGGCATCAGATATCCCGAAAGGGCGTTCAATGATTTTTTAATGGAATGTCCATTTTTCTATTTTTTCAAACATTTTGTATTAAAACATTCTTTCAAATTAAAAAAAAAATCTTCTTAAATTTCCATTTTCTATTTCTATTTGTTCCTTCTATTCCTGCAGATATTATTTACAGTTTTTCAAGAGAGTCTTAATTTTTCAAAAATTCGCCACACCAATTCTTCGGCCATTCCATATTTCGTTGTTTCTTTTGATGAATATTGATCAAATATCGGACGATGGCGTTCGTGGTCGATGTTAAGCTGAAGAATCGGCTTCTTCTCCCGTATATATGTAATCCTCTCGGCGATGTCCGACGACGAAACTTCAAAACGAAGTACGATGGTCTGCAAGTCATCTGACATGGTGAAAGGGCAAACAAAGAATGGTTGATTGACCGTGTGCTGATTCAATAAGGCTCTGCAAATAGTCCGGCGCTAGTTTTGTGTCTTTGAAGAGTATTCCTCCTCGGTGATTGTTGCGGATTTTCGGAGCTGGGATTTGGGCAGAAATATGCCCATTTTAGCATATTCTTCCATTACAAAACTTCTATTAAATACTTCCAACAATCTTCCACTAATAAACAAGTTGTTTATGTGATTTTTTGCAATTCAACTGTGATTACAATGTCATTTTTACATCCACAGGGAATTGCCGGGGCTATCCTGTTTTCTATCATTGTCTGGTTGGTTTATAGCGGTAGTTTTGTGGTAGCTTTTAACAGAATTGCCTCTGGAATCGTGCAACAAAGTTAAGGATCACCGTTTAAATAAAACGATACGAAGAATAATCGCATACTCGCATTTCAAGGAAGATAAAAATTATGCGTTTAGATCTTTTATTCCAAATGGTTCGTAACTGGATTTTTTTTGCAAAAAAAAACTAGATTCCAATAAAATTTTTACTTAAAATTGTTCTTAAGTTAAGACTACACGTGAAAAAAAAATAATAATGTAATTTTTTTAAATAATTGAACGTAGGTTCCAATTTTTGTCAATTATGATGAGGCAAATTTTTTTTAAACGTGCAGTGATGTAAATTTGTATTAAAGGTTGGGCAAATTTTTGTATGTTGTTTTAGTTTTTGGTAGTCTCGAAGTTGAAAAAAAATTGACGAAAAGAAGCTCAATTTTGAGAATTGTAAAAAATAAACTTATAATTTTTTTTCTTTCATCCTTGGCTAGTTATTTGACTACATATCAACCATATTTTTACACGTTCTAATACACGAATTAAAAAAAAAAAATTTATATAAATATGTAAAATCAACTTATGCAAAAAAATTATCACCCCCCAAAAAAATTTTATTATATAAAATACTTTATAATATTCTTAAATTACTAAATATAAATTTTGTGAACGCCAAGTTGTTTTTTTTGTTGTAATTCGATTTAATTAAAAAAAATTCTCAGCGGATTATTAATAAAAATTTAAATTCACTTTTGATTATAATCAAACCTTAAAAATCGCATTTTAAAATTCTTGAACTTTCTTACATGCCATAAATAAATATAAAAATTAATTTTTGACCATTAAAAATTTTTTCCATTAAAAAGTACATTTCAGCAATGCTAATTTTCTCAAAATGGGTTAAAAAAAATTTTCTATGTGTATTATATATCGAAATAAAAATGATTATTTTCTATTTGAACTCGAGTTGACTTTCGTTGCTTATTTTACTTCATCCGAGTTCGTTTAATCGTAAATCTGGTAAATTAGATATTAATCCGACGTACCCCGTTATAACTTCTTTGTTGGCTGCGCAAACCCTCGAGGCCAATACATAAATATTAAATATATAGTAATCCGCCAAATATTCCTCACCAGATGCTTTAATCATTTCTTCTAAGGGCAATAAATTAAACAATCACAGGGCACTCCCTTAAAAAATTTTTTTTAAAAATCCACAAAATTGTCATCCACTATTAAATTTTTGATCCAAAAGATTTTTTTTTGTATATTCGAGCAATATTTCTTTTTTTTTTATTACGGGATATTTATAGAAAATATAATCTATTATCCGGCAATTGATATGTAACAAAAAAGAAAGAAAAATGATCATTTTTCATATTCATATTATTCTATAGAATCGAATGCAAATTGTATGCCTCGATCTACGATGTATGAAACGAACCCCGTTTTGCATAGAAATATATACTGGCTGACATATCATCTACACCAGTGCCTCTAAACAACGGCCCCGCCCTAAAAGGCCATGTCATATTTATAAAAGCACACATATTTGTATGATAAAACATAAATTTAAAAAGGGAGTCAGTCAAAAAATCAAAAAATATTATTAATATTTAAAAAAAAACTGTTTGAGAACCACTGATTTATTTACATGCATGGCAGATGATATGAAAAGATCGTAGATATACGAGCTTTAATAAAAATTTGTTTTCATGACGTTATGAGCTTTTAATTCAACATACAACTTAAAATTTTAATAATAAATAAATATTTTATGAAAATCATTCATTTGGTAAATTTATAAATAAATGCGGAGGAAGTGCGCAAAGATTTTTTTCAGAAAATTTCATCGTTAAATCTTAATTCATATTATTCATTATTACTAAGCTTTTAAAATTAATCTATCATCAAAAGAACAACATGAGAATTTTTTTTTTTATAAAAAACCATTTTTTTTTAATGAATATCTTCATGTTTTAAATTTATTTATTTTTAACTATCAAGAATATAAACTGCTGCAAAATTCATTTTCTAATCGATATCCCGTTGTTGGTAACGGGAATGTTATTTAGGTACGTGCTTTATAGCAACGGGAATATAATTTTGACACGTGTCAAATAACAATATGACATCTGACGTCTTCTGCACGATATGGGGATGCTAGATCTTATATCTATCAATAGATAGATATAACTCCCAAAACATTCCGTTCTAATCTATACTACAAAAGCAAACGATCCAATTTCTTGAGCTAATGGTGAAGAATAAGTCCAAAGAAATGAAACTTATTTGGATGGGACATTTTCAAATTTCGTTGATATATATTTTTGAAATTTTAGTGCGAATCATTCGCGTTCAAAATTCTTTTACTATTTCATATGATTGAGAACGATAATTTTTCATTTCACGTGCAAGAAGTGCATTTTTTAATATTTCGATCATTTCGATATTCGATAAGTGGACGATATTTTGAAGATCAGACGGCTGATATATTCACTTCTAACTACCGTAAGAAGGAGCACGAACGTGTTCTCTGTTAAACACCGGAAAAATTACGGAGGAAATCTAATTTGACTGCGAGCGTTATCCGATCATGAATGAGCTTTCCCTATTCATGAAACGCCGATCGAAACCGGTGATATATCTTCTTCTGCTCGAGATATATCGATAAAAAAAAACCGCAACGAGGGAGATATAAGTCTATTTAAAAAATCGGATTATTCGATGCTGGAAGTGTAAAATGCAGATTGAGTAGATTAATTTTAATTAATAATTGTCGAGATGGCGTTTCGATTTTATTTTATATATGTAGAATATCGGTCAGGAAACAATTGAATGTGGTGTAGAAAAAATTCCAGCTAAATTGGCGTATAGTGATAATAATTGGCGTAACTATAATACCAAAACATTAATAATTATTATGACTATTGGCGTAATTACAGTGAGAATAATTGGCGTGAATGTGCTAATTGTTTCGATGACAATTGGCGTAAGTACAGTCAATATAATCGACGTAATTACAATAACGACAATGGCAATACAAATAATATGTATTGGTGTAACTGCAAAAATTATTATTGGCGTAATTAAAATTAAAATAACTATTAAAATAGATTTTTAAATGGCGCAAATTTAGTAAGAACAATTGGTGTAACTTCAGTAAGAACTATTGGTGTAACTTCAATAAGAACAATAGGCGTAACTTCAGTTAGAACAATTGGCGCAACTTCAATAAGAACAACAATTGGCGTAACTTCAGTTAGAACAATTGGCGCAACGTCCTCGAGAACAATTGGCGTAAGTTCATTACGAACAATTGGCGTAAACACAGAAGTAATGAGTATTGGAGTAATTAGTAAGAATTTGTAAGGGTGGAAATCACGTAATTACAATTGAAATTATTATAATTACTATTGGCGTAACCAGAACGATAATAATTAGTGTAAAAATTCGTAACTTCAATCATAATAATGGTCGTAACTGTAGAAGAAACAACAGTAACACCTATAATGACAATTGGCGTAATTATATTTGCATAATTAGCAAAAATTAGCATAACAACAACGGTAGTAATTGTAGTGACTATTGGCGTAACTAAATAAATGATAATTGGCGCAACAACAGTTTAAAAAACGGTGATTATTGGCGTAAGGGGAATAAGGAAAATAGGTTCGTAATTACGAAGACAATTGGCATAGCAAGTGATACCAATTGGGCGTAACTCCAGTAATTCAAATAGGCGTAACTGTAGAGGTAATTACAATGGCTATTGGCGTAATTATACGAGTGCTAATTCGCGTAACTACAGAAGAAATTATTGCGAGGACTATTGGCGTAACGAGAGTATTAATAACTGGCGTATTTTTTTTATAGAAACGGCAGTCAAAATAATTACAGTGACTATTGGCGTAACCAGAACAAACATAATATGCGAAAATACGTTTGTAATTACGATGGCCAATTGGCATAGCAAAGTGATACATTTTGGCGTAGAAATAACGGCAATGATTACATTGACAATTGGCGAAACGCCAATGAAAATAATTGACGCAAGTACATTGTTAATTACGATCACAAGTGGTGTTGTAATTATGGCGATAATAGTTGGCGTAACTTCAGTGGCAATTGGCCACAATATTTCTTTCCACTTTTCAACATTTCTGAGTACAATTTTATGTTATTATATTTATGAATTTATCACTTGACAATTAAAACTATTAAAAAAAAACTTAAGAATTGATTTAATTTAACTGCAAACAAATATTATACGCATTCGTGTTGTAACAAAAATATAAAAAGTAAATATAAAAATATTTTAGTATAATTTTCTTGCGCGATTCGAAAAATGTGTCAATTGCAATTGAAAATAACCATCAAAGAGTATTTAGAATTCGAAATAAATCGGTTTTGTTCAGCACAAAGGACATTCGAAAAATCTAATCAGGCAAACTATTAGTGGCTACAATTAAATTTCATTTATTAAATTAATGTACACATAATATTGAAAGCGGTTTATTTTATTTATATTCCTACTGAATAAATTAATTTGGCAAAATAATTACCAGCATAAATTGCAATATGAAAATTTCGATTCGTATTTACTCTACAATGTCGATAAATCATTTTCATTATTAAAATTTTAATTAACAGGTAATGAAATTATAATATATATGTTGAAATTATAATAATTATATATTACAAAAATAAATATACAAACGAGAAATTCTATGTAGTAACTTAAGCGTGAGTACTAATTGTAGGAGTCGAAGGAAGTTTGTCGAAAAAAATGAACTAGAGTTTCGATTGATTCAAAATGAATATTTCGCATTCCGAAATACAATTTTTGTTAAACAAAAAAAAAACAAAAAACGTTCCAAAGCTAAACAGAAGAACGAATTTTCGACGAAATGTATATTAATTTTCAATTTATTTTCTTTCAGCCACCGACATATCAGCGACGAGGCACAGGCCCTTTATCGGGAATATACCGAGTGCGGGCTTGGTGCGTGGCCTGGTGGCATTCGGGCAGGGAGGACAGTGACACGGAGGAGGAGAGCCCCAGCGAACAGGGACAGGGCTGTATTACCCCCGTGTCCCTCGATACGCCTCTGCAGAGCTCCGTGTCCAGGTGCACGTCATTAAACATTATCAGGTTGTCAGGGTGAAAGAGTTGCGTAGATGTTGTCGCACGGATGTACAAAAAAACAACTTTAGTTTCAGATTGAAATTTTAAAAAAATAAAAATTAATTTACACTATTAAAACAAAATCGTAAAGGACGGTTGCCACTGAAAAGTTAATTCCTAGTTTTTTTCTTAAACAATTTGGTCACCCGTGTTGATATGACGCGCATGCGCAGTCGAACACCGTTTTTGTATAATTCAGCACTTTAGTTCATAAAATGTACGCAATAAGTCAGACGAAGACACTATTTATAGTATACATGGTATTTTTTATTCAGTCTACTCTTCTGCTACTGAGGACGCGGGCATGGCTTGCGAAATGCGCATATTGCTATTGTGTTGCGGTATTCGGGTGATATTCTATAGAATTATTTGACGTTATTATTTACCAATTATTGTTTCGTTTTAATAAAACAGGATGAAATTTTTACGCGCGACATTTTTGTTGTATCGAGATGTGCTGATGTTGAAATGAAGAGAAAAAATAGAAAGGGAAGTTAAATTTACAAGTTTTTGTGGAAGAGAAATATATTTAAATTTATAAATATATTTAAATCTATTAAAATAATAATGTCTATAAAAATAAGAATCTCTCTAAATAATAAGCTATATAAATATATTTAAATCTATAACATATTTAAAAAAAATCTATGTACCTAGAAGATAGATGTATATGTTAAATTGTTAAATACGCTTTTGTTTAATATTTTCCTCGGCACTAAATGTTACCTTTTTGTGTAGCAATGATTGCTTAAAAATTAGCCATCAGAATTAGAATTATTTTCATATTTACAGAGTTTTATATAAAATCTCTGGTCTGAGGAATACTAGTACAAGAGCAAAACATCTGATAATTAAAGACCTCAGAATGAAAAGTGGATAAAAACCATTTTTGTTTTATGTTACTTATGTTACTGGGTAATAGAGAGCGAAATATTATATCGAAAAATGAATCAAAGTAACGAACGAGAATGAAAAGCATTTTTGTTTGTTTCTCGTGTAAAATCAAGTTTTTCGTTTTTATGCACCTTTCATTCTGAGGTGTTCAATTGTTGCACCCCTTCCAATTTTATTCATAATCAAACTAAAGAAGAACAAAAACAAAAAAACTACTGTCAATAATAACTGTTAATAACTGTTAATAAAAACTACTGTTAAATAATTGTATAATACATCACCCAAAAACCGTAACACAAAGCTATTATAATTGTATAACAATCCCGGTGAGTGACAGAGGTATTATTATTGTGCTACTGAAGATGGGGGTATAGCCTCCAAAATGCGCGCGGCTATCTAATAAATGCTTTGTGTTACGGTTTTTGGTGGGTGATGTTTTATACAAAAAAAAAACTACATTCACCAATCCATTCCTTTGAAAAAGCAAATCTTTTCACACAGAGACCCTTACTCACCAAGCACTCTAACGCAACAACAATCGACGCAGCTATGCAACCAACCGTACTCAACTACCACCGTCACTACCACCACAACCACCACCACCACATCAGCCGCCCACCAGCACACCCTGCACCAACTCACGTCCCCACACCCGCCCCACCACATGCACCCGCACCACACGCCGACGCGGCTCACCCCGAACGTCGGCCGGGACTCGCGCAGCCTACCCAGACCATCGACCATCACCAGTCCGCACACCCAGCAGCATGGTGGCGGCGGCACCAACACCGGACCGCGCAGCGTCAGCACCGACAGTGTCTACACGATACTCATCCGCCTGCCGAATGGACCCGGATCGGGTGGCGGTGCAGTGGCCACTGAAGGTGGAGGACGGGGCGGTGGTGGTGGTGGCAGCGATGACGTGCCAAGTATCAGGTGAGTTGATTCTGTGTGCTTTGTTCGGGGGGAGATTGGATAATAGTGGGGATTTTAGGATGATACCGGAGGTCGATTGTGGACCATCACCGGCGGTGAGGGTTGGCGTTGGGATTAGAGAGGATTTCGGTGGTGGTGGCGGGATGAATCATCAGCTGAATAGGAGGCCGAGCGCAATGCCAGATATTCGGATCCCGCTCAATGCGAAGATTATTTCCAAGCAACTAGCAGGTACAATTTTATAGCAATGTCAATTGAATCGTTTATTTTGATTAGTTAGTTTGTTAAATAACCGTCAATCCTAAGGATTGGTTGGAAATAGCGCGCCATTCATTATTTTGATAAATCAAGAAATTTAAAGTTTTCAGGAACTTGGAAAAGGGACTAACCATTATGGAGAATATAGTTAAATAATTTGTGTAAATGCATTAATAAAAACATTTTCTCAACCTAATACCAACCGTTAAGGGCTTCGAAAAAAATAAATTTTAGTTAGAAACATTTTTGTATTTATTAACACATTAAACGAAATACAAAACTTTTAAGACACTCTTCCAGATAAAAAAATATACCACATTTGCATTATGCCACAAAGTAAGAAATCTCAAATTGGTTGAGTTGTGCCGGTTTTCTTCCAAAGTAGCGATATAACGAAAACCTGACTTATCCCCTTTTCAAAATAAACGATTCAATTGATTTTGGATCGGAAAGAATCTAACGACAAATTTATACGCTCCAAATGGTTTAGGTGGCAAAACAATGTTAGCGAACGCGACAAAAAACCAGGGCAAGAAAAAGAAGAAAACGCAAGAGAAGAAAGCGGACAAGAAGGCGGCAAAGACCCTATCGGCCATCTTGCTCACGTTCATCCTAACCTGGACACCGTACAACGTGCTGGTGCTACTGAAGCCGGTCACGTCTAGCACGTACCGGATCCCACCGCAACTATGGGACTTCTTCTACGCCCTGTGCTACATCAATTCTACAATAAATCCCATGTGCTACGCCCTGTGCAATGCCAGCTTTCGTCGCACGTACTTGAGAATCCTCAAATGCAAATGGCATAGTAGGCAACGTACCGCTATGAACAGAGGTTTCTACAACTGACTTTAAAAACTGACTGATGATGGCAGTTTTTATCTTCATCTTAAAGTTTGCAGATGCAAATATGGACTTTGATGATGGGGAGGTTTTTTTTATTTAATTTTCATCTTTGTCGATTTTGTACGAAGTTTCTACAACAGTTTTTAAATACGCGGCACTAATAATGTCAGTTTTTATCTTCATCTTCAAGTTTGAAGATGCAAATATGGACTTTGATGCTGGGGAGGCTTTTTAATTTAATTTACATCTTTGTCGATTTTGTACGAAGTTTCTACAACCGTTTTTAAAGACACGGCACTCATGATATCAGTTTTCATTTTCATCTTCAAGTTTGAAGATGCAAATATGGACTTTGATGATGGGGAGGTTTTTTTTATTTAATTTTCATCTTTGTCGATTTTGTACGAAGTTTCTACAACAGTTTTTAAAGACGCGGCACTAATAATGTCAGTTTTTATCTTCATCTTCAAGTTTGAAGATGCAAATATGGACTTTGATGATGGGGAGGTTTATTTATTTAATTTACATCTTTGCCGATTTTGTACGAAGTTTCTACAACAGTTTTTAAAGACGCGGCACTAATGATGTCAGTTTTTATCTTCATCTTCAAGTTTGAAGATGCAAATATGGACTTTGATGATGGGGAGGCTTTTTTATTTAATTTTCATCTTTGTCGATTTTGTACGAAGTTTCTACAACAGTTTTTAAAAACACGGCACTCATGATGTCAGTTTTCATTTTCATCTTAAAGTTTGAAGATGCAAATATGGACTTTGATGATGGGGAGGTTTTTTTTATTTAATTTTCATCTTTGTTGATTTTGAAGGATTTAATGTCCAGTTTCATTTGTATATTGAAGAGAGAATATCCGGACGTACGTGAATAATAAAGGTGCCATTTTGATGGTGCATAAAAAAATTGATTAACATTACTAAAAATAAGTGAAGAAATCGCGTTTTCTGCACACGATTAGAAATTTGATTACGGCGAATTTTTAAATGACTTTCTCTCTGAGCGAGTGGTATTAATATTGATAACTAATGATATCTCGGACTGACATGTAATAATATTTGATAAAATGTATTGATAATTCATTATTGGTATGAATTTATAAAAATTACATGAAAATATATATATGTTTATATGTAAATGTATATGATAGGGTGAGACGAGTATCGAACGAAAAGATGACGAATTTATTTTCGATTTTCGATTGCGTATGATTTTCAAAACCACTGAGATACTTGGGACACCCTGTGTATAAAAATATAGTGGCTGTGTGTTAGATTTTAGATCGTTGTAATATAAGCAACAAAATATCGTGGTTTATGAAAATATTTTTTTATAAATATTAAAAAAAATATTTTTGCAAAATTTCAACGATTTTTAAACTGACGAAGAATTTTCAAATAAAATTTAATGATAACATGAATGAATAAAATATTTATAAATAATTTTTCATGGACCACGATAAAAATATTTAAAACATAAAAATTGTGGCGAAAGACCAAATACCATTTTCATGCATAACATTTTATATTCGAAAAAAAAATCATTATAAGCACGTTTGGATGATTTAAAAAAAAAATTTATAATTTAATTTTATAAATGTTCTCAGTTAATAATATATAATAGATGATGTAATTTTGAAATAATTTATTAAAGCAGGAGCGTGCTTAAATAAAATATCATCATTACAAAATATAATGATTTCGAAAAAATAATCGTAAATGTGGAAATCTAGAATCTGATACGTTTTTTTTTTAATTAACGAGTTTACTATTTATTTCAATTTTTTTGTCCCTTCAAACAGCTGTATGTTTGATAGAAAAATATCATTTGTAAATAAAAATGAAAAATCGATTTGAACATCGCTTTACGTGACCATTTGCCTAAATAATTTTTAAATTATTTTATTGTGAAAACAGATAACGAGATGTATTGGATTTAAGGCCCTTATTAAGCCCATTTTGAATCAGTATCATTAAATAAATTATTACGTTCGAAAAACATGAGACAAGACTAAATTTGAGCAATACGGAAATAAAGGATTTCTTTACATTTCTTTTCTACATCGAACAGTGCCAAAAAAAATTTTTTTTTCGAACACACTCTAATGTCAAAATGTTTGATTATTCCAAATACTTAGAAAAAACGTTTGTAAACATTTTTTTTTACTATCCAATAATTTTTTTTTATAAAAAAAGGAATGAATTGGCATATTGCACGATTACAGACAATCTCTAACACTTTAAATATTCGAATTATACTAAAAGTATTATAATAAGCGTACCTATATATTTTTTTAATATACCGTGTGTTTCATTTTTGTGTATAACATTAAATATGAAAAGCGTGTTTGATTGAAAATCGAACACCCTCAACAGAAAACGATATTAGGCTTCCAAACATTTAAATCGCGCAAAACTAGTACATATATTAATTAAACTAATATTAGCACTTTTTATAAAATAAATAATAGATGTTAATTAAAGAAATAATTATTTAATAAATATCTATAGTCATTGAAATAGTTACGAACGTTTGTTTCATTAAAACGATATTTAAAAAATATTTTTTTAATTTACCGCGAAGAATTTATTAATATATTGTTTTTTATATATATATATATATATAAATGGCTACTGGTATTTAATTTTTTTTTAAATATAAACAACCATACTGAATGTTTCCTAAATATCAATAAATTCGCAAGTAGTGTTCAAGAAATAAATTAACTTCAAACTTCTTCAAAACAATAGCAAATAAAATTCCTATTTTTAATTTAATTTCTGTGGAAATATTTTAAAAAATATTACGAGGAAAATAATTTATTTTTTGAGCGCGAATTTTTATATATTTCTAAATGTTTCTTGCTGTATAGATCCGATGATAGCAACTAAATATTCTAAAAAAAAAATTGCATTTTCTTTTGGTGTCAAAAATATGCATAAAATTCGAATTCAGAAGAAATGAAAAAATACTATTTTACTATTCTTTAAATCAAATTAACAAGAAAAGGTTTTTCTTCTAACAATTTAATGGTCTATAGATGGTCTAATAAAAAAAAAATTTCGGCATATAATTAAATAAAAAAAAATGTTTGTCACAAAAAAAACCAAAATGACAATTTTCGATTTTTTTTCCTTAAATTTGGCAAATAAGTAATTTTTTTTCAAAATATTCCTAAATTATTGAGCTCGCTGTAAAATTTTAACAATAGTGCTTTTATTCTTCAAGAAATAATAAAGAAAATATGATAATTTGAAGAACAAAAAAACACCAACTGAAAATCTGCATTGTAAATAAATTTCATAGATAATAATTTAAAAAAAGCTACAAACGATATAGAATCCCACATCAAAAAAAAAATGAAATTGAAAATTCGAAAATGTTTGCAAAACAAATATATTTCGTTTCACTCTCTAACCGTCGATTGCACAAATATTGAAAATTAAATTTTAAAAAAATAATTTAATCCTAAAAAGAGTTCATGTCTTATATATAAAAATTCATAAAGTAGACAAAGTTTTTTTGGATTTTTTTTTCAATTTTGAATTATTATTTATTAATTCAACAACAAAACTTTGCAATCGACGGAAAAGCAATTAATAAATCCATAAATAGTAATTAAAATAAAAACACTAGGTGCTAACTTTTATAAGCCAGTATAAACGGTTAAATAAATGTAACATCCTGTATTTTCGTTTTTCAAGAAGAAACAATAATACACAAATTTTCCTTGTAACAAATAAAATTAATACTATGTGGAAAAACTTCCTAGGAAGAACCTTTTGATATGAATATAAAAAAATGGCCCGAAGGGCCTTTCATTTAAAAAAAAAAACGCACACTATTTAACTTTAAGTAGGGGTTACGTTCATTAATATATATTAATGAAAATATAAATTTATATTAGAATATTGTAGATGTAAATTTTTTTTGGATGGACTAAACCGATAGAACAAGCAACAGAATAATATAGAACCGGACTAACACTGAATCCATAGATATATGTAATTAGAAATCTGTTGAAAAACAATTTCCAAAAAATAAGAAACATAATGTATAATTAAATATTTCCTTATTGTGAGTAGATTTACACAAATGATTGTAAACAACTGATTATATAATAATTGTCTTACTTTTCAATTATATTAGCGTTCTCATATGATATTATTATATATACAGAGTGTTTAGAAATATGGACTCAAAAAATATATATCAAATTAATAAAGAAACGTTCGTTCAAAAAGTAATAGTTCTTACCGCGAGGAATTTTTTTGTTTTTCGTAATTATTAGCAAACATCCTGTATATCGAAAAAAAAATTTCGACTTTTGAACAAAATTGAAGTAAATAAGTTGAGCGTACGAAGACGAGTGGAGGTTTGTGAAATATAAAAAAAAATGAAAATAATTAAAAAAAATATTGTTTTATATAATAAATATGTTAAAGTAATTTAAAAAATCCCCATTTTAAATCATTAATATATATTATATATATGACAAATATACGGGTATTATATATAAAATATTTAACTATAATGTTAATGTGAATATGTATAAATAAATTATATATAAATAAAGAAGAATTATAAAAAAAAAATCACATTTATAAAGCTATATTCTAAAATATTCCACCTGTATATATTATACGAAATTTTTTATTTGCGAAGGTAAAAAAATATTCAGTCGAATTTTTTTTAAACAAACAAACCAAAAATTCTTTTAAATACCGCAAATATTTCGTAAAAAAATAAATGGGATTAATTAATTCATTAATTAATTAATTAATTACTACGCTCTAATCTATGTCGTGGACCATTTTATCTATATAAGTCTTAAATTACATTTTAAAATAATTTATAATAATATTTATTATAAAATACACCATATTGTATATCTAGATTCTATAGCTTCAAGAAAAAAATATATATATACTGGGTGTAAATTTCTTTGCTTTTTAATATCTAAAATAAGCACAAGGGAAAACGTTAGAACATATTATAGTCTCTACAAAAATAATAAATTATATTGCTGTATTTAAAGCGTGGTATTATTTATTAAATATATATATATATAGATATAAGTAAAATCAAAATTTACTGTTAAATTGTATGTTTGTTTTTGGGGTGTTTTTTTGGAAGAACAAAAAATTCATATTTCAATGCGTATTTTTATTTAATTAAAGCAGCTTCAATTAATCTAATTTTATTTATTACACTAGGTATATCAGTAAAAAATGTGCGCATATTTTATTTATCAATTTTACAAAACATCGGCTAATATTCCATTAATTCTATACACCCTTTTTTTTTCTTAAAAAAACACAAAATATCCTATCATGACAACATTGTAAATCATGACGTGCATGTCAAATTATTTGACAGCTGTCATTTTATCACTAGGCCGGTTCTGGCGTTCGAGGAATTTCATTTGGCAGTGCCAAATGATTATAATCTTCCTCTGTGTCTTCTTCTTCAAGTCCTTCCTCGCCATTTTGCGCCAAATTCTCTTGTCGACGTAAAGCTTTGCGCACTTTAGCGGACCTGATGCGCTGTTGCAAGATCTACAAAACACTCTGTTCGTTACAAATAGCGAGCGCCATCTATTTTCACAATTAGTACGCTAGTTAATTCGGATACAATGGAATTACAGGTTTCTTTAATGGCAAATTTGACAAAATAGGTTCGTTTTGTTACAAGTTGTGACATGTGTCATAGCTAAAATGGTATAGTAATGTTTGAAAAGTGTTTTTTTTAAATTAATACTTGTTGTCTTCGTATTTCGGCCTCGTCTAATTTTTCCTGTAATTTTTCCAAAGAAATAGTCGGACTAGTTTGTTCCTGATCTTCAAGTTTTTGGAATCTTTTCGGCGGGTGTTTTTTTATTATACTTTCCGTTGTTTCGTCGCCACTTTCATCTTGAAAAGCCAATTCGAAGGACAAGCCATTTGCTAAAAAAGCAATATAAGAGAAATTCGCGTAGAAATTAATAATTTCGAATTGCATAAAAGAGCGCGATTTTTTGACATATTATAGAACCTTTAAGAAAAAAAGAATTTTTTTGCACTTAAATTAAGCCTGTGTATTTTTCTTTCGGTTATTTTATAGCAATATTAAATTAATATGAAAAAAATTGTTCCAATATAAGAAATGAAAAAAATTCGCGTAGAAATTAATAATTTCGAATTGCTTAAAAGAGCGCGATTTTTTGACAAATTATTATATAACCTTTAAGAACACTATATATTTTTGTATCTAAATTAAGCCTGTGTATTTTTCTTTTGATTATTTTATAGGAATATTAAATTATCACGAAAAAATATAATAAAGGTTAGGGCAAAAAATTACAGAGAAAATGTATGCATCAAAGAATGAAATAATGACGTGTAAAAATCCAATAAAGAAAAACAGAATTAGAATCTAGAAATCAATGCTGAAATTCTATGTAGAATATAATATTGTAATTATTAATGTATTAAGGTTACAAAAAAAAAAAAAAAAACCGGCTGACAAAAGAAAACAATAATTATATGCAACTTATAACACAAAATATGAAAAAATATCTATAATTTTTTTTTAAATAAATTTCTATTGATTGCTCCCTGTAGCCTATACTATTATTAAACGCAAATTAACGAAAAAAAACAATTGTTTTTCGTTAATTTTATATTTAATTTTTTTTTTTTCACCTGTCGTTTGCATATTATTCACTGAAACGTTCTCGAGAGTTTCCACGGGGGGCTCTTTCCCCTCAATGGGGGGCACATCGGACTCCCGCCTTGGCATCGATGGTTTTCTGTCATCCAAACCGTTCATGGCACCGACAGCGTTGCCATTTAATGGCTCCACTGCGAGATTTTTTGCCGCGCTACATCCCATATTTATAATTTAAAAAATATTCGACCAAAAAATTTTTTTGCTATTATTCTTCTACGACGATGGAATTTTTGTTGCGATTTTTGCCGATAATTTATAAAAAAAAAAATGCTAAAAAAAAAAAATTAGTATTTTTGGTATATTTTTGTAAAAAAAATTCTAATATTTAAACAAAATTAAAACAAATCTACTATCAAAAATGTATTTTTTCATTTGCTGAAAAAAGATTTTTTTTATTAAACACTTTGTATATCTATATACAGTACGTTTTTTATTTACACGCAATTATGAAGTAATAATCAATCAAATAGAATCCAATCAAACCGTAATTACGTAATAATTTTGTAGTAATTTTATTTGTTTGTAATACAGGGTGTATCCATTGAAATTATGTAATTATTTTTTTTACACTTCAGTAATATTTAAATTGCCTTTGTTCATCAAAATCAATTAGTCTAATAAATCTAATAGTCCATTTTTACAAATTTCAAAAAAAAAAACCAGCCCTTTATTATGTTGTAGTTACAGCTAGCTTTAATATAAAATTCTGTTGTTTGTAAAATAATTTTGTCGCCATATCGATTGTTCTTCGATGGAATTTTTATGATAAATGGACACGTTCGTTGACCATGTTTTCCCGTGTCCATGTTTCTAACTATTTTCCACAATAAAATTGGAATAGCATGGAAATAGGCATTAAATTTATGTACGCTACCTTCAGAGCCGCATTAGGCAACCCAACAATCACACACAGCAAATAACACAACGAAATTCATTAAAAATATATTCAACAATCCAACAACCAAAAATAATGTATTCATAAAAAATTCATAGAAACGTAGAAAAAAAATCGAGTGCGATACTTTTTTTACTATTGCACTTTTGTAACGATATTTGTTTAGTTCTTAAGCCGGATCTGTTTTAATGGAACTACATATGGACATATTGCTGCTTGCGGTCTGTCCATTGAATAATATATACATAATTGAAATAGATAAAAGCTTTTGTTGTAATTGCCAGATAATGTCAAAAAATCGATGTCACATGTCGTAGAATGTGACGTATATTCGTCATGTAATGTAACGACATGTCTACGTTGAAGTAAAGTCGAGTTATAGTAACAAAATTTGTTTAAAATAATTTTTGTCCAATTTACAATTTAATAAAAAAAAAAATAAGTATACGTTTTTTATTTTATAAATAAATTAAGGTTCTTTAATAAAATTTAGTCATTTCTGTTCTAATATTTGTATCATGTACTTTTTTAATATTATGACTGTATTTTTACGCCCTGTGTATTAAATTATGATTAAATTTCTTTTGCGTTTTTTTCTTTCGTTAAAATATCGTTCGTGCAGACTATTATATTTTTTATATATTATTTTTTTATTGGAAAATATGAAAAAGAATTTCGTTCAAAGGATATTTGAAAAAGTGGAAAAAATAATTTGCACATTTTCTAAATTTTTATTCGCTTGACTCAACACGAAGAAAAATTGAAGAATTATCAACGATTTTAGAGCGCTAAAAAAAAGGGTTGAAAGCACACCCTTTAAAAGAACACCCGCGTAATATAACATTTTACCTACTTAACTTTCTAACCCTTATTAAGGGAGGCTTATAATTAGGCTTTTTATTTATTAAGACGCCACCTGATGCCTGCAAAAAGCCTATTACTCTAAAGGGAGGATTTATAAAAGTTTTTTAATTTCAATGCAATTTTTGAAATTGTAGAAAGTGCACGTTTTGTCGATTATTATTTTTAAAATTGAAAGAAAAAAGAAAATATAAATTTAGAATCATTTTTTGTTTGACTAATTTCGTTAGCCTAATGTAATGTCCCAAAAAATATGACATATTCACTTTTTAAAATTTAAGATAAAATATTATTTCGGCAACATTTAAATGTTTTTTAATAATTTATATTCTAATTCTTATTTATTTTATTATTTTGTAAAATTCTCAAACTTTAAAAAAGTTACATTAATTAATCTTCTTCATTTCAACGTGAATATTAAATTTAATAAATAACTTAAGATATTTTTTAAGATTTTTTTGCTTCAAGATCATTTTTTAGAGACCTTAAAGTAGGGTTTCAATTTTTTTAATCCTTCATCAGTTTTTTACTAGTCTTTTGCTTTACAATTTAAGATAATTATATAAAAAAAATTTTAAGTGTCCACAATTTTAATTTTAATTTATAGAAGCCAAATTAAAAAAATATATAAAACCCATTTTACAAAATAAAATTATAGAATTATATATTTTTTTGAATAATCATATTGAAATATATTGATAACAATTTTCAAAAAAAAACTTAGTAGTTCAAAAATACATAACAAATTCTTAAATAAAAAAAATTTGTTTAATTTCGTACAATTTTCTTCTTTTAATAAAGTTTATTTATTTTAAAAAAATCCTTTTCAATTAAAAAAATTACATTAAATCAAAAACATATTTTTTACCTACGTACGTACGTTTCAATTTTAATTACATTTCCACAAAAAAATTCCGTCATTAAAATTAAATACACCACGCCCAAATTTTCGTACAATTTTCTTCATACAACAAAGTTTATTTATAAAAAAAAAATCTTTTTCAATAAAAAAATAAATATTAAATCGAAAACATATATTTTTTACGTACTTACGTGTCAATTTCAATTACATTTCCAAAAGAAAAAATTACCATTCCATCATAACAATTAAATACACCACCGACAAGTTTTCATGGATTTCCAAAGAGTTATTCCTTCATAAAATCAATGTTCACTCCGCGCACTTCCGAACCGTTCACAATATCAAACAATACTAACTTTCCACACACGAATAACAAACTAACTGAGCTAGTTCTAATGAAAGGCTTATAGAAAGCAAAGGGTTGATACACCAACGATATACTTTTTATTTTAACCGTTCTATTCATCGCTTGCGAGGTGCTTTACTCGCGCTATAAAGCATTTGGTATGGTTAAAGACGTTCCATCGATTGATGCCGCAATCCGTAAATTCGGATTGCAATTCAATATATATATTTTTTAAGTTTTCTAAGATTAAAACATATGTTAAGTTATTTTTTTCTATAAACAAAAAAAAAACATAATATATTCAAAGACCAGAAATTTTTTTATATGGTCCTCCTAAGGACGTGATTTTTTAAATATAAATTAAGTAAGGTTTAGGTTAAGTAATGACAAATTTTGGAGGTATTAGCTATGTTAGTTGCTTTTTTTTCAAGTTTCTTTTTCGTCGAATTTTTTTTTGTTTTGAGACTTTGCCAAAAATTAATACGCCATCGCAAAAATTTGCCCAAGCCTTAATAGTTACGTTAGGAATATTTTTAATAGATGAGTGCAAAATATATAACACTGCACTACGTTTACCAAAAATATCTTGACAAAAAAAAATTACAGAACACTTGTGAAATGAAAAATGAAAATTTCATACTTTTTTTTTATAAAAATTACATCAAAGATTTGTTCAAAATTTGTTGGGAATATTAAATTCATGTTTGACTCATTAAAATACTAAAATACATAATATGGTCTAATAATTAAAAAATAAATCATTTTATCAACAGGTTGTAACTTAACAAAAAAAAGAAGTCAATTATCTCTTTACAAAAAAAAAAAACTCGTATAAAAATGTGGTGAAGATTCAATTCGGATTGCGGATTTTTGCGCACGTATGAAAGAGCCTTTAGACATTAGTATATTCGAGTCCTTTTCGCGTCTGCGTCAATGATTTGTTTACATCGAAGTCCTTTCAACTATAAAACCGTTTCTTTGTGCCCTGTCGAACAACAACAACAACAACAACAACAACTGTTATATTAATCACCTTACGGGATAATGAAAGAATAATTTTTTTTCAGCGCCGCTATATCTTATATCAGGACCGGACACGAAAGAGCAACTCAATAAAAATACGCAATTTTTACTGATTGTAGACAAGATGTCTAGCTATGGAACGGTCAAACTTTTTCGATTTTTTAAAACTAGCTTCCTCGATAAAAAAACGTCTGAAAAATCGTCCTTTTTTGATGATTTTTTTTCGACATGTTATTGGAAATTTAAAAATATAAAACATATATTGTTCGAAAGTCCCATCCTTCTGAAACATTCTCTAAAAATATTGTACAAAAATAAACAAAATTGGGGAAATGAAGAGAAGCTAGCCTTAATAAAAAAAAAAAATTAAATAAACCCAATCGACCAAAAGATACATTAATATAAAGAACATCAATAAATATAAATTTTAGTTTATCTATTTTTGAGCAGAACAATTTTTGATGATGCTATTTTATGCAGAAGTATAATTTTTCTTTATATATAATTAGACTAGTAATACAGACGGCCCTGGACTTCTTATTATGGTTTATAATAATGGCGCCCGTGTCAAATTTAATTATAATAACTAGTCAATATATTATATTCTGCCATTGCAAAAATTTCAATAAATTTGTATCATTTAGAGCTAGAAAAAAAATTAATCCCTCCAGACAGTTTTTTTTGCGCAAATATTAATGACCCTATAATTTTGCAATCAAGTAGAAGATCTTTGGATTAAAAAAATATATAGAAAGTGCTTCCAAGTAGTGGCTATAAAAATCTATTATATAACTGTTAAGATATTGTCAAAAGCATTTGCTTAACATTCTTGTATGAGTTTTGTACAAAAATATAGTATGTTCTAGTGCATTTGGTTTTGACTTTTCATTGCATCACAATAGATGAGTGTAAAAAGAAATCGTTGTATTGTTAAGATAGTAATTTTAAGAAAATATTTATTTCTGCAAACTGCAAATGGAATTGTTGCAATTAATAATATATAGCATAGAAAAAATAGCAATATATAGCAATATTTATATAAATATTAAATATATTATTGAAAAGATTTAAAAATGTTTATTTTAATGAAATTATGAATATAATGAGTGCCTTCTATAATATTACTATTTTTTTTATAAAGAAATATTTATCAGACAATGAATTGCAAAATCAACTCAACATGTCAGATTAAAATAAATAAAGAAAATGATATTTTAAATAATTTATTTAATTTACAATATAAATTTGAATCTTGTCTATCCTGTAGTGAACAAGTTTGGACAGGACCGCATTTAATTTAATACGTCGACAGAATATTTGCAAAATCAAAAGTATATACTAAAAAAAATTTGTACAAAACAATGCTATTTTTTATATTTATAGAAAGGAATGTGAATTTTGTGGGGAAAAAATATTCCAAAAAAATTAAAACTGGTTTTCTTTCCCAAAAAGAAATATTTTTCCTAAAAAAAATATACGTTCGCAAAAAAAAAACTAAAAAGGAAATTACTTCTTACGACAATACACGATTAATAAATATAATTTTTAATAAAATCAATGATAATATTAACTGAACGTATAACGATGGAGGTGTAGCCTTCGAAATGCGCATATAGCTAATACACGCTATTGAGTTTCGCTTCATGGGTGATATTCTATAGGATTTTGCAAAACATAATTATAAATTATTAATATTAATTATTAACTTAAAAAAATGTAGTATAGAATATCACCCAAATACCGTAAGTAGCTGGATGCGCATTTCGAAGGCTATCTTCAGTAGCACAAGATAAAAACTATTTAATAGTATATCAATCACAGAGGTATTTTAATTAATTTTTATCTTGTGCTACTGAAGATGGGGGCATAGCCTTCGAAATACGCATCTAGCTTATAGTTGATATTTAGAAAGGAATGTGAATTTTGTGGGGAAAAAATATTACAAAAAAATTAAAACTGGTTTTCTTTACCAAAAATAAATATTTTTCCAAAAAAAAATATACGTTTGCAAAAAAAAAAAAACTAAAAAGGAAATTACTTCTTACGACAATACACGATTAATAAATATAATTTTTAATAAAATCAATGATAATATTAACTGAACGTATAACGATGGATGAGTAGCCTTCGAAATGCGCATCTAGCTAATACACGCTATTGAGTTTCGCTTCATGGGTGATATTCTATAGGTTTTGCAAAACATAATTATAAATTAGTAATATTAATTATTAACTTAAAAAAATGTAGTATAGAATATCACCCAAATACCGTAAGTAGCTGGATGCGCATTTCGAAGGCTATCTTCAGTAGCACAAGATAAGAACTATTTAATAGTATATCAATCACAGAGGTATTTTAATTAATTTTTATCTTGTGCTACTGAAGATGGGCGCATAGCCTTCGAAATACGCATCTAGCTTATAGTTGATATTTAGAAAGGAATGTGAATTTTGTGGGGAAAAAATATTCCAAAAAAAAATTAAAACTGGTTTTCTTTCCCAAAAATAAATATTTTTCCAAAAAAAAATATACGTTTGCAAAAAAAAAAACTAAAAAGGAAATTACTTCTTACGACAATACACGATTAATAAATATAATTTTTAATAAAATCAATGATAATATTAACTGAACGTATAACGATGGAGGTGTAGCCTTCGAAATGCGCATATAGCTAATACACGCTAGTGAGTTTCGCTTCATGGGTGATATTCTATAGGATTTTGCAAAACATAATTATAAATTATTAATATTAATTATTAACTTAAAAAAATGTAGTATAGAATATCACCCAAATACCGTAAGTAGCTGGATGCGCATTTCGAAGGCTATCTTCAGTAGCACAAGATAAAAACTATTTAATAGTATATCAATCACAGAGGTATTTTAATTAATGTTTATCTTGTGCTACTGAAGATGGGGGCATAGCCTTCGAAATACGCATCTAGCTTATAGTTGATATTTAGAAAGGAATGTGAATTTTGTGGGGAAAAAATATTCCAAAAAAATTAAAACTGGTTTTCTTTACCAAAAATAAATATTTTTCCAAAAAAAAATATACGTTTGCAAAAAAAAAAAACTAAAAAGGAAATTACTTCTTACGACAATACACGATTAATAAATATAATTTTTAATAAAATCAATGATAATATTAACTGAACGTATAACGATGGATGAGTAGCCTTCGAAATGCGCATCTAGCTAATACACGCTATTGAGTTTCGCTTCATGGGTGATATTCTATAGGTTTTGCAAAACATAATTATAAATTAGTAATATTAATTATTAACTTAAAAAAATGTAGTATAGAATATCACCCAAATACCGTAAGTAGCTGGATGCGCATTTCGAAGGCTATCTTCAGTAGCACAAGATAAAAACTATTTAATAGTATATCAATCACAGAGGTATTTTAATTAATTTTTATCTTGTGCTACTGAAGATGGGGGCATAGCCTTCGAAATACGCATCTAGCTTATAGTTGATATTTAGAAAGGAATGTGAATTTTGTGGGGAAAAAATATTCCAAAAAAATTAAAACTGGTTTTCTTTCCCAAAAAGAAATATTTTTCCTAAAAAAAATATACGTTCGCAAAAAAAAAACTAAAAAGGAAATTACTTCTTACGACAATACACGATTAATAAATATAATTTTTAATAAAATCAATGATAATATTAACTGAACGTATAACGATGGAGGTGTAGCCTTCGAAATGCGCATCTAGCTAATACACGCTATTGAGTTTCGCTTCATGGGTGATATTCTATAGGATTTTGCAAAACATAATTATAAATTATTAATATTAATTATTAACTTAAAAAAATGTAGTATAGAATATCACCCAAATACCGTAAGTAGCTGGATGCGCATTTCGAAGGCTATGTTCAGTAGCACAAGATAAAAACTATTTAATAGTATATCAATCACAGAGGTATTTTAATTAAATTTTATCTTGTGCTACTGAAGATGGGGGCATAGCCTTCGAAATGCGCATCTAGCTTATAGTTGATATTCTATACTATTATTGAACACCGTAGTGATAATTTAAGAAAAATTAGTTTCGAAAAAGACCATTTTCTTTTAAAGAGTATAAATAAATTTGACAATCAAAAAAATGCAAATCCGCTCAGAATATGTATTCCCACAACGCGAACTAACCGCTCTCTAACGCAGCTGTCCACAAACCTTCAGTGCCATTTGAATAACTTAAAGCCGTAATTTAAAGCGTACTCCTACCACTTCGTTGTACCATTACGAAGTAGTCGGTCGGGATTTTCGTAATATATCCCAGTCGAATCGCACGCACTGTCCGTGTAAATCTCGGCGCGATTTTTTTCACGCAACTATTCTTAAGTGCGGCACATAACATATTCGGATAACACATGCAGGCGAATATACACCGCAAATTCCCCGTCGTTATATCGGTTTCGTTACACGGTGTGTTCTAATCCGCTCAGGGTACCACGGTGCGTTCAGATGTCACGTGGTACCGCACAGACGCGAAATCATCGCAATCTACAGAATATTTTGGTGCCGAACTCGTTTACTATTCAAATCAACTCAAAAATCAATTTAGGTCCTATTAAGCCTGGGGGTGTATTGGGGGGGGGGGGGGGGGGGGCTCACTGTCCCCCCACCGTTTTGTGTTTTCTCACCCAGACAATATAAATCGAAGAAACAAACGGAAATAGAGAAATTCTATTCAACATTGATCTCAGTAGTTGATAACGTGAATCAAAAATTTTACAGGAATGTAGATCGATAATTTCACTATACAATATTTAATATTTTGCTAAATGCACACTTCGGAAGCGATGCTTCCATCACTAGCACACCCCCGAGAAATTAAATTTATACAGTGCAGGTTTTGAATAAACTGTCCCACAGACACTTTTCTAATTTTTATGTAAATATTTTCTAAATTTTATGTAAAAAATTTGCATCAATAATTTTTTTTTAATAAATATTTTTAAATGACAAAGAATAAATATTGGCATTTAAATACTAATACTAATTCCCTTTCTCTCAAATTATTCTTGCGATGTACATTTTGATCGGCAGTGGCAGCCCTCACTTCTTTTTTTAGCAATTAACTACATATCTTTCTTTAGTATTATTGATTTTTTATTGTATTATATCTTCATTTTAACATAATTTCAATATAATTAAAAACTTATTATAATTTGTAAAATAAATATACAATTCTGTTCTTATTTACTAATCAAACTTTAAGGCACAATTGTTAAGGTAAATTAATAAATTGAAAATTGTACGTGCCTAATTCTTTATAAGTCTATATGCATTTTTTTTTTTTTTTTTAATATAATATGTAAAATCATAATGTAGACACTTGCATTAAATTTTAGTAAGAATATATTCTGACTTTGTACCATATTATCGCTTACTTTCAATCTTAAATTGTTGTTTTGATAATTTTTTTAATATTAATTGTGCATTTTTATTCCTAATTGTATTAATGAATTTATTATAGAGGGTAAATTTAGTAAATGGAACCCTTATGATCTTATTTGATATACTTCTAGTAGAAGTATTTAAATATTGTCGAATATTTTCTCTTTCGCGAGTGGTATATAGAAAATTATTTAAACGCAAGTTCGAAATAAACACGAACTGTTAAATAATTAATTAATATATTTTCCACTTCTTTTAATGAAAAAGTAAATAAAAATTGCAGAAGTCTTGCGCGTTTGACTTGCCGCGTGTAGAGTGACTGTATATATAAAGCAATAGAGGCCCGTAAATAAAAATTGCAGAAGTCTTGCGCGTTTGACTTGCCGCGTGTAGAGTGACTGTATATATAAAGCAATAGAGGCCCTAGTATAGATCCTTGCCGTGCGCTTCACTAACAAAATTCTTTTTGTATATGATTTGTTAAAAATTGGAGATCACTGTATGGATTTTTTCTTCAAATTTTATAGTTTAGCAAATTTTGTGTTGTTACGTTAGATCGTCCTCAATTCTAGAACACAATCGATCTCTTCTGACCTGCTTCATCTCCCTATAACTATTCAATCCACACGTCCATCTGACCCACATACCCCAATCTACCCCTTTCTTTCCCTCTACTCCACCTTCTATAATACCACCGTGTCTAAGAATATCAGTCTATCTCTCCTAAGGCTTTATTCTTTACATCTTCATCTCTAACACGACTACATTTGTCACTCTATCTTCTCACCCAATCCGCATCCTCCTCCTATATCTATTCTACGTTTCTTTTCTTTACCTACAGTCCACGCCTCACACCCATACAATGCTACACTCCACACATGCAATATTTGATCTTAAAATCTACGAATACCTTCCTACCCTGACCTATCTAACATTTTATATATACCTTCCTTCGGTTATCCTAAATAAGAAAAGTTCTTCTATTCCATCATCTCCTATTCTAATCCTCATCTTTCGCTTGCATTCCTTCTTGTCACACCTGATCACTTTGGTCTTGCCTGTATTTACATTCATATTACAATCCCTAGAGTCATTACTTCCCGCATACCATTCAATACCTGTTCTAAATTCTGCTCCCTATCTTCCAAAATCAGCTCACCTCAATATATATATTTCCTCTCCTTGAAGAATTTTCACGCCTACTCGTATTGCACACTCCTCTTCACATTTCTTTGGAACAGAAGATATCACCCATTTTTTAGAAGAGATTAATTTCAGATTTAGCAACATTTCGATCTGTTACTAACACATGATCGTCCAGAAACGTATTTGCAAAATGTTTACCTCTTTGGTAAAATATAATATGGAATATATCAAAGCAGAGATGGTATTCCAGTTATGCGTGTGATGAAAAAGTGACTTGGGTACTACCAGACAGGTAGTGCTTGTCTTGCGCCGGGCAGTACCGCGCCGTAAATATCGAATGCGTGAACTTTGACACGCAAAGTAATGTTACTTGTAGAAGAACAGCTAAAGCTCCTCAACGGATGGGTAAAGCTAGCGTTGCGGTATGATCGTTTTTTCACCGAAATAGTACCGCATGTTAGTACGTTATTTGCTACGTGTAGTGGAGTATGTCCTAGTCAATTTGGTTTCGACTTTTAGACGCCGCTTTAGATGGGTGTGTAGTACGCAACCCGTTGTACATTGCTGTTAAATTGTACACTGAACAGAACCGTACTTGAGGTATTAAAAAAAAATTACTATTGGACAGTGAGTTTATTAGTAATGATCCAAGGAGGATTATAAAATAGTAGACAATTTTTTTTTTAATAAACAATACAGAATGATTACGCAAATTTTACATAATTATTTGACTAGTTTTAAGAAAATGAATATTCGCTATTCTTCAATTTTGAAATTTTGAAAGAGTTTTAGAATAATTATATTGACTGATTTGCTTTTCTTAATAGTCAAAATTATTAACAAAATACAATTTATACTCTTTAAAATAAAATGGTTTTTTGAAAACCTATTTTTTTATTTTAAATTAATTAGTTTCATTTTAATAATTTATAATTATTTTTTGCACAGTCCCATAGAATACAATTTTAATTTAATTTAAACTTTTCGGTAAAAATTATTTGAGATAATTAATACAAGTTGAAAACGAAGTACGAAAAGAAGTGATTTCCTTTTTAGTTTTTTTTTTGCAAAAATCAGAAAAAATGAAAAACGTTTTTTTTTTTAATTGAAACCTTTTTTGGTAAAATTCACATTATTTTTTTACAAATCCAAAAAAAAATTAACAATTCTTTTAAAAAAGAAATTTAATACGAAGAATATTAGAAAAATCCAAAAGAAAAAATGTAAAAATACGAAAATCAAATTAAATACTAAAATACCATACTCGAAGAATTTACACTGTAGATACGCATTTCCAAAACCAAACCGCTATCATTAAAAACACAAAAAAAAATCATTTAAAACCATTTTTCAATTTTTCAAAATAAAATAATATTTTTTGTACATCGATATTTTCATGACATAAAATATCTCACCCTAATCAAACATAACAATTTCGCTAGACATCCCCACGAAATTTCGCTAAAGAAAATGCTGCTAAAATTCTCCATACCCCCCCATACAAAAAAACTACTACTTGCGTGACGACATGTCAAATTTTTTATTCATTTAAGGATAATGCTAAATATTTACTGCAAATGAAAATTTGCATACGCATAAATATGAAAACACTTTCGATTAGAATCAACTAATATTTTACGAGTGGAAAGTTTATTCGGTGCACTATTTATGATGTATTTAATGGAAATACATTCCAAGAATGTTCATGATGAATTGTCATTATTTTATGAAGATATCGCCGATGTATAAATGAATTTGTGTAATTAAATTTCTAAATTAATTTGTTCGTGATGTTAATTTTCCATTAAAAAAAAGTGGTATATTTTGGGACAAGAGATTTTTTTTTACAGAGAAGTAGTAAGGGCGTAACTTTTTTAATACGCATTAAGAAAGCTTTCGATTAGATAATAACAAATTTTGGAGTTATAAGCTATGTTGGTTGATTTTTAAAAAAATCGCAAAATTTAGTTTCTTTCTCATCAATTTTTTTTTTTCAATTTGGAGACTGCCAAAAATTAACACGCCATCCGAAAAAATTTGCCCAAGCCTTAATATTTAAGTTAGGAATATTTTTAACAGATTAGTGCAAAATATATAACAGCGCACTATGTTTATTAAAAAATTTCTTTACAGAAAAAATTACAGAACATTTGTGAAGCTAAAAATGAAAATTTTATAAAAAAATATTTCAAAGATTTGACTAAAATTCGTTAGGAATTGTAAATTCGCTTTTGACTAATTAAAATATTAAAATACGTAATATGGTCTAATAATTAAAAAATAAAACATTTTATCAACAGGTGCTACCTTAATAAAATTTACAAAAAAACAAAGTCAATTAATTCATACTAAGACAATTTTAAAAAAAAACGTGGTATATTTTGGGACAAGAGAATTTTTTTTACAGAGATGTAGTAAGGACGTAATTTTTTCAACACACATTTAAAAAGGTTTAGATTAGATAAAGATAAATTTTCGAGGTGTTAGCTATGTCGGTTACTTTTTAAAAAAATTGATCTGTTTTTTGGTAAACAATTTTAAACTTTGAGACTATACCAAAAATTGACCATAATCAAAAAAATTCGCCGAACCCTTAATATCTAAATTGGAATATTTAAAACAGCTGAGTGTCAAATTTACACCACTACACACTTAAGTTATCCAATAATTTCTCGACGCAAAAATTACAAAAAACACTTTCGAAGCTAAAACGGAAAATTTTATACTTGTCCATTAAATATTTGACCAAAAAATTAAATTGAAATACGCACAAAATAACTTTATTAACAAGTGCAACCAATTACCTCTTCAATATTTTTTTAACGTTCAAATTAATCCCATCATAAAAATTATATTTAATAATAAGTAACTTTTCGTTCGTTCCAAAACAAAAATTTAGATATACTGTTTAAAAAAAAAAAAACATCAAATCAAGTCGTACCATCTCGCGCAGACTAATCAGCTGTCCGCGGCACTACTTGCCGATTTATTATTTATTAAATAAGGCCATCAGTTGTTCATTCAAGCATGCCACTTGTCTTTCTCGAAGCCAACGAAGATACTTCGCTAAACAACATATAACATATGTGCGAGACCTCACAATACACATGTATTTCCATATTTGTTGCAATGTTTACGTCACGGTTGGTCGGGTACTCATCTTCGTTGGGCCTGACCTGTCATTTAGCTCCAAATGCACAAACGGACACCAGAAATCGATGTCTTAATATTCGGGCAGATGATAGGCTCGGCCGATTTTTTTTAGTACCACCCGAAATGGCATCGCAGTTAAATATCAATGTATTTAGTACTTTCTTTAAATTGCCTGACAATATAAATTTAGTACCTCCTAATTTTGGACACTCTTAGTATATGGTACCACGAGGAGAAACAATAACCATGTCTCTATCAAATATAATCAGCTGGTGAGGCAATTCTAACACGATCACGGAATTGTACCGGGCATCTTTGCTAGTACTAGCAACTCTTGTTCAACTACCAGTTGGATGGTTACATAGAAGACACCGTTGTTATCCTAGTTAGGAAAAGCAATGCCGGAAGAGCAGGCAAAGCGACAAGTACAAATGTTTCTACTGCAACTCTCTCTTATGATAGTACCACATGGATTATCCAAAAGAACTGACCACACAGAAGATCTCCTGAAGAAAAACCACGTGAAATAATACGAAACCAACAAACGATTCTTCAGGTACTGCTATATAAATCGCAAGCATGAAAAAGCGGGATATATGTTATAAATTAGATCGGGTTCGAATTGAAACATCTCTTCGGAGATGACAGGCATGTAAGTACATTGTTTTGTATTCGAGTAGTACCTCGTGCGGCAATTGTTGGCGCTTTTTCGCTTGGTGGTAACCCAGCCATCATCGTACGTACGTGTAATGATTGTCTCGAGCGACGGAGCAGCTACAAATCATACTCTCGACTTCTTGCGGCGGGAGACGGTGGTACTTACACTATATGTGGAACTATCATTGCATCCGAGGACAGCTGGTATGTCAAATGGGGATTTAGACAAACATTACGCGCAATGCGAAATTAAAAGGTGAAAATTGTTTTTTTTGCGATTATTTTTATAATATTTATTCGATCAGTGTCTACTATTTTTTTAATTAAATTTTATAGCCGTATCTAATGATTCAGAGGACAAAGCATTGTGAATGTTAAAGAGTTGAGAAGTACCGGGCTTTGGAAATTTTTCGACAGCCGCCAAGTTTTTTTGCATTGATTCACTTGAATGTGAAATAAATATCCCCCGGCGATATTTTATTTATTGTATATTTCTTTTGTGGAAACCTCAACAGGATATAATATCCCAATTACAGAGTAGTTTTAGAGGGATCTTAGGCACATATTGGAAGGGTCAAAAGTTTGCTGGATATTAAGAGCATATGGGAAGGGGCAAAAGTTTGCTGGAACAAAAGTTGAGACGATTTTGATCAGAATTTAAAATGTGCTCAAAACAACGTAAAATTACTATAAATCATCCTAGAAACTAATTTTAGTGATCAATTGGAAAAAATTGTCGAAAAATGTGCAAAGGGTATAAAGTACCCCTTTCAAACATTTCGATTTTTGGTCGATTTTGAGCAAAATTTAAAAAGTGCCCAAAACAACGCCCAAAAGTTTAACTATGAAAGTTGCAGTTTGCAAAAAAATCAAATGAAAAAATACCAATCTGTCTTCTGTATCCTCCAACATATGTTCAAAGTTACCTTCCTAAATGATGAGATTTAGAGAAAAATCTGTAATGAAAATTTTATTCACTTGAAAATAAGATCCAACGATATTTTGCCCGGATTAAAAGTTTGAACTTTAGAAAGTTGCACACGAATTCTAAAAAAAAATCAAAGCAAAAAATACCAATATGTCTTCTGTATATCCTCCAACACGCGTTCAAAATTTCCTTCCAAAACGATTAGAATTAGACAAAATCGGTGATAGAAATTTTATTCACTTGAAAATAAGATAAATATCCAACGATATTTTGCTGCATCAAAAGTTTTATCATTGAAAGTTGCACAAAGAATTCAAAAGAAACAATCAAATCAAAAATACCAATCTGTCTTCTGTATATCCTCCAACATGCGTTCAAAGTTTCCTTCCTAAATAATTAGAATTAGACAAAATCAGTGATGGAAATTTTATTCACTTGAAAATAAGATAAATATCCAACGATATTTTGCTGCATCAAAAGTTTTATCATTGAAAGTTGCACAAAGAATTCAAAAGAAAAAATCAAATCAAAAATACCAATCTGTCTTCTGTATATCCTCCAACATGCGTTCAAAGTTTCCTTCCTAAATAATTAGAATTAGACAAAATCAGTGATGGAAATTTTATTCACTTGAAAATAAGATAAATATCCAACGATATTTTGCTGCATCAAAAATTTTATCAATAAAAGTTGCACAAAGAATTCTAAAGAAAAAATCAAATCAAAAATACCAATCTGTCTTCTGTATATCCTCCAACATGCGTTCAAAGTTTCCTTCCTAAATAATTAGAATTAGACAAAATCAGTGATGGAAATTTTATTCACTTGAAAATAAGATAAATATCCAACGATATTTTGCTGCATCAAAAGTTTTATCATTGAAAGTTGCACAAAGAATTCAAAAGAAAAAATCAAATCAAAAATACCAATCTGTCTTCTGTATATCCTCCAACATGCGTTCAAAGTTTCCTTCCTAAATAATTAGAATTAGACAAAATCGATGATGGAAATTTTATTCACTTGAAAATAAGATAAATATCCAACGATATTTTGCTGCATCAAAAGTTTTATCATTGAAAGTTGCACAAAGAATTCAAAAGAAAAAATCAAATCAAAAATACCAATCTGTCTTCTGTATATCCTCCAACATGCGTTCAAAGTTTCCTTCCAAAACAATTAGAATTAGACAAAATCGGTGATGGAAGTTTCGTTGAAAAGTGTGCGAAATCAATTTAGTATTTAGCTAACATGAGTCCAGATCTGTTTAAATCAATTCAAAATGCACATCGAAGAATTGCGTTATATAACACCTCAGCCATTAATCGATCACCAATAAGCAATAATATCGAAGCCACAATTATCAATACCCAGTTATGAATAAATGGCGAGCATTGTTATCGCAATTTACAATTCCGAGTCGCGAATTATTAATAACAATGCGCTGTAACGACTGCAAAACTAGCACTTTTATAAATAAATAATTTGTATTTAGTTGGCCGGTGAAGAGGTGCTAAATGTACACGTCCAAATGAATGAATAATAGAATTATAATTTGATATAGATTTTGAACTTTGCAATAATTTTGCATTATTTAGTCACTGGATTTTTTTTTATGCACTATCTGCTCTAAAATTTGTCCCCTATCATCCAAGATATCTATTTCTCAACATATCTATTTCTACTTCTTGAAAAAAATTCAAATCTACACTATAATCTTGTCTATCTTCGTTTATTGCGTCTTCTATATACATATTACATAATAACGGCGCAAGTATACATCCCTGCCTGACTCCATTTCCTATTCTCGCTACCTCTTCATTCCCCCCGTCAATTCTAACTAAAGCAATTTGATGTTTGTAAAGATTGAAAATAATTCACTTATCCTTACAATTTATTCCCATCCCAGTCTGCATTATCAATGCCTTTTCTAAATGTTTTCTACTCACATTTTTTTTTCTACTACCGTTCATAGTGTTAAAACAGCCTTCCTCGTCCCCCCGTTCTTCCTAAAATCAAACCTTTCTTCTACTTTATTTTCTAACCTCCTATAAACAATCCTCAACAATATCTTCGATGCCTGCAACGAGTAGATAAATGGTCCTGCAGTTCTCACATGAATTAGCTCCCACCTTCTTCAACCCCGCTAAAAATCGTGTGGTAAAAACACATAAAATAAACTTATTTTTATAAAAACGTATGCTACAACAATAATTATAAAAAAAAAGCAGTAAAATGTTTCGCATATTCGTACTTTTTTTTTGAAAAAATATATGCAACTATTTTGACAATATCGCACAGACAAAATATCACCTCCATGCAATTCTATCTCTGCAATTATAATGTATGCTAATAATAAGTATTTTTACGCGTTTGCAATTAATTTTTACGATTCTAATCAAATATTCTGTTCTAGAACTATCATATACGAATTTAGTTCAATGTTATTGCAATAGACTAAAGATAGTTCCAACAAAAGAATTTTTTTCGAAAGAAATTATTCACTTCATCAAGAGCTTGTTACTGAATTGCAATATTGCTGAAGTTGATTTTTTTTCAGCTCGTACAAACAAGAAAATGACGTGGTCGTGTGAAAAATTGTCCAATGTAATTTTTGTTTGTTCCACATTGTGTCAGTTTAAAAAGCCCTAAAATGACAGAATGTAACAACGCCTGGAAACGTGATGGGAGGTTTCAATGAGCGCGAATACTTCTTCATGTGCTTGTTCGAGTAGCGAAATAAAGATCACAAAAAAGGGGGTATTGATACACGTAAATATTGATAGATCGGTATTTGTGCGTTAGTTTATATCGCGTATTTCGCAGATATGTTTATTGCCGACGAGGAATTTTTTTTGTTATAGTTTTGTACGATTATTTCTTTTAGAAATGCACATTTTGTTGACCGAAAGCGTGAAAATTAGATATGTTGATGATATCTTTGAAGAAAGGGAGTAGAATTTAGAACATGTATTAAATGGTGCACGGGAAGTAATGACTCTAGGGATTATAACATGACAATGAATATAAGTAAAATCAAAGTGTCGAAAAAAAACAGGTGAAAGATAAAAATGATGATTAAAAGTTGATAAAATATTTTTTTTTAAATGCACTTAAAATATTTAGTTTTAACTATTTTTATTATTGATATTTAATGGGAAATAAATATAGAATCTTTCAGAAGCAACAAATATTTAAAAAATAATTTTATATTTAAAAAAATCTGTAAATAATTAATTTTTTACGTTATTCTGATATTTTGAGCAATTGTACATATTTAAATTTTTTTTGAATAATATTCTAAGATAATATATGAATAGAATATTTATATTTAAAGAAAATATAAATTATTTTTTGACATTTTAACAAGTTGATTTGTTACAAAATCCAAGACTATAATTTTCTTCTTTGTTTCTTGATGGTTTATGTACCAAAAAGTTAAAATGGAAATATTCGACAACAAATTTTTCTGATTTTGAAGAAATATACAATATATTTATTTGTAAAATATCCAAATATCAAATAAAAATCCGTATGCAAAACGACAGTTATATTTTTAGAAAAAAAAAAAATTTTATCTTTAAATTTTTGTAAATTTTGCAAAATTAACACAAAAGTAAATTAACGACGGCACTCTAAAGTGATTTAAAAACATATATTTTTTCAATATTTACAGTTTGTATTCTTCAATTGAAAACTATCAACAAAAGCAGCTGCAAAAAAAAAAGTAATGATGATGATGATCATGATTCTATTCGGCATCAGCAATCTATCGACCTTTAAACCTATATGTAATTTTCAGCAGTACCTCTGGGCAAATAATAACGTTCTGAGATCAATATAAAAGACTTGGGAGTACGAAGATTGGTATGCGCTTAAGGTAGGCTTTTGTGGGAACACGGACGTTTATGGGTGAAATAATTAATTATGGCACATCGAATCGTTTTATCAATTTATTATGGCCATTCTGGTACTGTCACCGGTACCATGGTACCCGGTTATGACATGTTCGGCTACTGAAACAATTTAATTTTTAAACACACCAAATTCTGCTAAAAATGATTTTTTGTTGTGAAAAATAAAAAATGAGTTGTTTGCACTGTTAACAAAAAAATGAAACCATGAGAAATTTTTGAAGAATTCAAGTTGAGTATTATATATTCCATTTACTTTGGAATATATATTATTAATAATTAATTAAATACATATTCGTATATATAAGGTGCAGGAAATAAATTGAGTAATAAAAAAATTTTGACGAATTTAGTAAAAAAAAATACGACAGAAAATTTGCTTATTAAGGCATTTAAGAGCGTTGATGTAAATTCCCAGTTTGTGGGTAAAAATATACAGGTAGGAAATGTAATTTTAAAAATCTCCAGCATTTTTGTTCGTTTGTTACAAAGTTATCGATGAATTTCTAAAAAAACTTCAATACTCGTACATCTAAATTGTATTTTACTATTACAGCCGGATTCTGTTTTTGACAAGCTTTTCAATGAGCCGTCACAAGACATGGTTCACTATTTGTATATACAGGGTGAGGGTTACGATATATTACATTAAAAAAAATAGCTAAACACCAATATAAATGTACATGTTTTAATTTTAATCGCGAAATAAACAAAATTGACGATGTACGAATTGAGGCATTTTTGGAAACCCTGTATAATATGTTATATAATGCTCTAGACAAAATATCTTGGAATAAAATTCACTTGGCCAACTTTTACGTTACTTCTATAAATTAAACCGCATTGAATTGTTTTCGAGTTTTTCACGGTTCAAAAATTTAAAAAATATAAAATTGTGTAAATTTATTATTACACTGCGCCAAATTTTAAATGCGCAACAAAGTTTTTAAAACTGAAAACTGTTTTATATAGTTTTTTTTCTTCGACATCAATAAACGATGCGATTTTTTGGCTGGACAAATTGTGTGAATTATCGATTTTAATAAAATTTTATATACGGTTTGTACAAAAGTTGTTATACGGTATAAAGGCGGCGTTTTAAAAAGTACGTATTAATTATAGAAATTGCTAAAAATACGAACGGATCTAAAATAGAGTTGCGATGCGAAAGGAAATAGTTACTAGCGTAACAATTTCTTCCAAAAGTATTTCAGGCGTCGTTTCAGGACGCCTGAAATATTTCATTACGTAGCTAAGGATATAATGCAATACTCGAACAATTTTCAATTAGATGCGATAAAAAAATTATCACACGTGAAAACTTTAATAGAAAATTAGTATAATCAAATTATTGAACCGCGTCGAAATGTTCAATTATAAAAATTATTTTCGGCGCCCAAAAAATATTATAAAAATAATTTCGATACAGTATGGAAATGAGGACTTTTTTAAAAATATAAATTGGATATTCCCCTTATAGGAAGACATTTTTTTTAACAAACATTTTAATGTAGGGTTTTTTTTTTAATAATATATTATTATAAATACAACAATTTGTAAATAGTTAAGGCACAATAATGGTAGTCAAAAGCCACTATATATATATAAAAAAGCAATATGGAAAATACACCAAAAAAAAATCAAAATTTCTTAATACATTTAAAAATTATTGCTCCAAATATTTTTTACAAAAAATATTTGTATATTTATAATAAATGCCTGACTAATTATTTTACAATAAATATCTGAAGAGAAGTGTTGCGCCTATTTGACTAGAACGAAACGCAAAATTGAAAAATACAAAAATAAACTGCGTGTTTTTTTTTTAAACATATACGCACGCTGGAAATATCAGTCTAAATTTAGTAAAATTGTCGATAGGATTTGTTTGAAGAGAAATAAGTACATATTGGTTTAAAAAAAACACGCAGTTCGAATAGAAATAAACACACAAGTCCTCCTGAAACTAGGTAAAATTCCACCATAAAGTCAGTATATATGGTATATATTAAACGCAATTAACTTTTAATAAATCGATACGGAATTTCGTTTTCTACAATAAAATAAATCATTTGGAAAGTTGTGATAATGTTCAAAAATAAATATGACAATTTTCAATGTGTTAATGTCGCTGAAAATTGTTAATTTGACATTGTCACAATATTTTTAGCTTCGCTAAAATTGGAAGAAGAAAAAATGGTCATTGGTTATGTTTGGTAAGGCCATTTTTGAATAATTTTTTTAACAGGACCAGTAGAAATACCGATTATTTTTCTTCTGGAGAAAATTAAAATAAAGCTGGTCTCATCGTTCTACCACAAATATTGCTAAACGTGAAGTTAGCAATATCTCTGGTAGAAAGATAAGAAATCGAATTTAGCATTTCTGACGGCGTCGCCTTTAAAGGTAATATCTGCACAATGCGTAAATGAATGGACCAACAGCCTCCTGGCCGACGAAAGTGGTGGTGGAGGGGGTTAGAGTTAGAATATGAGCATTTTCCCAGCGGAGCTGCAAAGGCACAAACTATCCAAAATACCGTCCCCGTTCGAAATTAGTCTCCCGAAATATACATATGGTGTGTATTTCTAAATTTACTCGCACTGGGCGCATTGCCAAATATGAATGCAAACAACTAGCCGACTTATACACAGGGTGACCCAAAAAAATACTGTACTTAATGCGCCATTTCTATTCGGTAGACACACAATCTGCAAGAAAGCCGTACAAAATATGAGTTTTTTTTTAAGACAGCTAAATTTAAAAATATTTTTGAAGGTACATTTAAAAAAAAATTAATATGACCCTAAAAACACTCTACATAATGAACCATTTCTCTTCGGTAGACACACAATCTTCAAGAAAGCCGTACAAAATATGAGTTTTTTAAGACAGCTAAATTTAAATTTTTTTTTGCAGAAGCTACATTTAAAAAAAATAATACATACCGGAATTAATTTGTGATTTGATACTTGAGATGATTGTAGAAGACGTAATAAATCTAAAGAATGTAAGGAGCTTGAGGATTTGAGAAACGGCTTGATGAAAAACAAATTCTAAAAAAGGATGAATGCAGAATTAGCTGGGGGAAGTGTGCCACGAAAAGAGTAGCTTATATATGTGAAAATTTAGGTTGTTTTTTCTAAAATAGTTGTTAATAGAAAAATGTCAAAGAATATGGAAATATTGCTGGAAGAATTTTTTTTGTAAAAGAAATATTTTTGTAAGAAATTATTAAATTTTCAAATAAATCATGAAAAAATAATAAGAATGTTTGATGTATTCATTTTTTTTGTTAATAATATTGTTGGATTTTAAGAATTTGTATGAAAATGAAAAATTTAAAAAGTGGAAAAGTTAATAATCCAAAAACCATATGGAAGTTTATATTATTAAATAAAAGATAATAAATATCTTTAAAAAGCGGAAAAAATGATAGTAATAAATGGAAGAAATTCTAAAAATGAAAAGCAATGTATTTTCAAATTTAAATTAATAATCCGGATTATATAACGTACAAGTTACGGATTAAGATAATTATTTAATTAAAAAAGCGGATTCTAAAAAATGCCATATATTTTTGAGAGTAAATAATTCGAGAGTTGTTATTTATAATAGTTAGATTTTTTAATTTTTCGCATTTAAGGAAAAAATCCAGTTAGGAATATCTTCCGTTTCATCCAAAAGGTTTTTGTATAAATAATTAATTATTACTTATAGAAATTACGTTACGAAATTGATGGATGCGTCGATTTTTTTGAGCCACCCCGTGTATAACATTCTAGTTTAGGTTTTATAATAGTAGAATGTTACGCGAAGTATATGTAGTAGCATTTTTAGGTTTACAACGCGGAAAATCTTAATTTAGCCACGCATGCAAAAATACGGTTATTAGATTGGACATATTAAATTGTTTAATAACATTATCAATTCTCAATTCACTCGGTATATACTATAAACGGGATTTAAATCTTGCTATTACTAAAAGCTAGGAATATACATTTGGCATTTTAAAATCACACATTCTTGCAAGTAATTAAATGACTTTAAATGATAAATAATATCGAATTTTATACAACAAAATAGTTACTGCGTGAAATATACCCGGAAATAATATTTTTTACTTATTAATTTAAAAAATGTGAGTCTATAGTTTTTTATACATGCGCATTAAATTCGATATTATTACAATTAGGATTTACATTCGCTTTTATGTAATTTTTAAATTATATACTTAATTGACTTTTCATTGAGCCTCGATCTAAGAAAAATTCAATCACGAATTTCTAACGAAAATTATATTTTGACAAAATCCTCGAAATTTTTTGTACTAACTTTCATAGGCCGGGAATTTTAAAATTAATTTACAATTAAGGGCAGTTGGTTGACATTAATTAATTAAACTAAGGCAAAAAATGGATTCTAAAAATCATCATTTACACTTTTCCGAGTAATATTACTCATGGACCAAGTGTATATATATATAAAATACATTTTTGGACAGCCATGACTACGTCAAATTTGTTACCAAAGTACTTCTTTTATCACATTAGTCATTTCGTCCAATTTTACTATTTTTCTTGGTTCACTAAAATTGCTCTAAATTTTGGTTTTAACGAAATTTTTGCAAATAAAATTTTAGTACCTTATTATAGCTTAAAATATATACTTGGTCCATGATATGATAGTACCATTTATTTCGACTTAGTCTCTGATTGCATCGCAATATTGCATTTAGACTGTATAAACTTAACCAACTTAAAATAATCCACAAACGATAGATGGCTTTTTCAATTTATTCGTCG